>OZ007590.1:77442178-78692178 GCA_963931845.1 Maratus michaelseni | reverse complement strand
GTGCTACACACTTCCGTTGAAATAGGGAACATGCTATAGATAACGACAATAACATATAAAAATTGCAGAGCAATCCGAGCATATTTACGAAAGTTGGAGCACGGCCAGACGGCCAGACGGCCAGACGGCAGACGGCCAGACGGCCAGACGGCAGACGACCATACGGCCAGAAAAACCGAAGTCATACACACTTTTCAACTAGGTTGGAAAGTGTTAAAAATGGTCCGACAAACCCCGACACAGCTTTAAAAAGCTTTTAATATATTAGATAATATATTCCAATAAATATGTTTAAATAAATTAGATTTAAAAAGGCTTAATATTAACCCATTTTCATTTTAAATTATTTTTAATTATATGAAAAGTAAAATTATTTAATTGCATATTTCAAAGTATTCACTTAAACACGATAACAAAGCTGAGACATAACAAAAAAAGCACGTGTTCTCACAAAGAAACTTTCACTTCAACTGAAGCTAGGATCCGCCGGGTATTACTCATACTCCTGAAATACACAAAGATTGATGCACCAGTGAATCAGCTATTATAAAATATGCTTTTTACAATTGTTGAGCAAATTTTAATTTCTGCCATTTTGGCCAGTATTTGCATCAAATACTCCACTGTGCGTCGTCTTATTGGTCGTTTTGCATCTCTTAGATACTACTGCAGTGTTTCTACACCGTCTTGTCTTCTTGTACTGTGCCCCGCCCATTTCCATTTTAACTGTTTCATTTTATCGACGATGCTAAACCTCAATAAAAAGTTAAAATTTCAGCGCAAATTCACCTTGTCTAATAACTAAAATTAATAAAGATACAACTAAATGTAAATTTATTGTTTGAAGGTGCGTAAAAACATACATAAAACATTTAAAAGTACATTAAAGTCCAGTAGCCAGTCGACCATCCCGTTTAAATGCAGTTCACCCATTAGTTACAAGTTAGCACCTTTCAATTTTTATGTAAAACGAGCTTTTGAATTTTGTTCATGCATTTTCCTTAATGAAGAATTAGATGTAATTAGAAAAATAGCAGCCGAGAATTCAGTTTCATCCCGTTTCATTGAAAAAATCATAAACAAATTTAAAGTGAAAGATGAAGAAAAACGAAATACAGGTACAATTAATAGTTTGAAGTTTTGTAAAGTCAACTACATCACAAGGTTTTTTGAAAGTATGAGACATTCCTTCTTTAAGTTTGGTATTACATTAATCGCAGTCCCTCCCCCAAAGTTGCGGGTTTTGTTAAACAGAAAAATTGACCCAATTCAGGCCATCAATAGATCAGGGGTATATATTATACCATTCAAGAAATATAACAAAGATTTTATGTACGTAGGTATGACACTGAGGAAATTTCGGGACAGAATAAAAGAACATGAAGCAGGTCTGAGATTAAATAGACCCCACTCTGCGTTAGCAAGATTAGCACAAACTGAACCTATAAAAGTAGATTTCAATGGATCCAAAATTATATTCCGCACAAATAATCACCTGGAAGCTATCATAAGAGAGTCTCTAGAAGTCATATCTAAAAAAGAAATAGTATGTAACGATGTATTATCATATGATATCCACGCAGTCTGGAATGTATTAATCTCATCAAAAACAACTCGTTGTAAATGATCCCGCCAAGCCACAAACCTAAAACGTCAGTCATAAAAAGAAGTGATATCACATAAAAAGAAACGATGTAGAAGTGCATACTCCGAGTCCCGTGTAAAAATCTATCACCACTCATAATGTTTCCAAAAGACTCGGAGTGAGGTACAGTATGTGAAAACTGCTTGGCGACCTGCAGGCTCTTATAATGTTGGCGTTTCCTGCAATTACATATGACTATATTATTTTTATTTTATTTTATTTATTTATTTATTTATTTAATTATTTATTTATTTTGCTCCCATAAAATTGTAAAAAGTTGAAGCTTCTGTGTTTGCATATGTACGTAGGTTTTATTTCGTGTTCGTATTATTTAGTGCTCCTTTCTTATTTATGAGCCTGAAAATTCAATTTGTTGACGTTTTTTACCATTATTTAAAATAGAAACACCACTCTTACGAAGATGATTTTTTAAGTAAACATGTAAAGATTTTGAGTTTGTTTATATATATAAAGATCATACGCATATTAATAACAATTCACCGTATAATAAACGTTAACAAAATTGAGATATATGGCAGTAATTTTAGCGTAAGCGGAATCGCACAGATCTGGGGAAAAATCCGTTCTGTCAGTTCTTTCGCATACGAAAATATTTATAAAAGTGATATAAAAAAATATTTCTTTTTTATTTCAAAATTGATATACTGCATATATTTTAAAAGCCTGCAGGTCGCCAAGCAGTTTTCACATACTGTACCTCACTCCGAGTCTTTTGGAAACATTATGAGTGGTGATAGATTTTTACCCGGGACTCGGAGTATGCACTTTTACATCGTTTCTTTTTATGTGATATCACTTCTTTTTATGACTGACGTTTTAGGTTTGTGGCTTGGAGGAATCATTTACAACGAGTTGTTTTTGATGAGATATCACTCCTTTATGAAGGTATTTAATTTGAATTATACAGATTCCACTTTTATTCAGAAAAGAAAAGATAAGAGAAAGATGAAAGGAGCAAAAAAAAAAATAGTGATGCTATAAACAGAATTATACATCAAAATTATACAATTTATTGAGTGACTTATTCCAATGTACATGTCGCTACCATAGCAACGGGGAAACTTTTATATTAATTTCCTTACATTGTATTCATCAGATTTTTTATGACATGTTTAGTTTCCTTTTTCTTTTGTTTATATCACTCTTCCGTTTATATACATTCAAAATACAAAAAAAAAAAAAATAGAAAATTTTACAGTAGTTTACAGACTAATTAAAATACTGCAGTTTCAGAAAAATGTGGAAAAATGAGAAGCACTTTTTTTTGGTCAATTATAACAATAAGTTTATGGAGCATACTTTACCGAGAACAATCAATTTTTTTTTCTACGAACCATTGTAATTTACAGGGATTTTTTTACTAATATATTAAATATTATATTTGAAAATTACTGAGCACCTTAAAAAAATTTTTATTTGTTAAGTTTTTTAACTCAACGTTTCGAGAATCGGAAAAATATAAGATTTGCAATGTTTGCAAAAGTATAAAAACTACTAAAATGATTTCAAAATAGAAACTGTTCGTAGGATGACATCTATTCCAAAATTTTGTGTGATTTTGTAAATATACCGCAAAGACTATAGCGTTTACATAATGAACCGTTTAAAAAGATGTAAAATTTTATTAAACTGTTTGAACTGATAATTCATAAAGTTTCAAATTAGATTTTAAAAAGGAGCATGATTAAACCAAAAAAGACTATATTTACTAAATGCACAAAATACATAAAGACACAAAATACATAATTAATGTTTCTAGTCTGTCCATTCCAATTCGGGGATCCTAAAATATAGGCCCCCAATCCCCGGCAGTCCATGAATTAATTAGGAAATATGTATGCAACTGTTAAAATGTTCTCTAAGTCGACAATAGAGGCAATAAGCATAGCTCGGCAAATATGAAACACGACATTGCTTCGGCATGGCTTTGTTTCGTGAGGTGTTCGTTCTCCGAACATAAAAATATCTCGAAAGTGTTCGTTATCCGAACATATGAATCTCATGCGAAAGTGTTCGTTAACCGATTTGTTCGTTACCGATCAACTATTGTATACGAAATTTAGCATTTTTAATTTTTATGGGGAATTTAAGAAGTTATTTCCTTTTCATTGTACTCTAGGCCCGTTTTTAGAGCATTTTAAGTTCGTCATAGCCGGAGATTCGATGAAATGACAAATATTTAAACGCAAAACTTCTAATCTTGGGGTCGCAATATTTTTACATTCTATTACTCAGCGCATGAATGTAAAGTTGGAATTTTGTAATCGCTATTTCAATTAATTCCTGATACGCTAGAATTATATATTTATAAATAAACACAGATTTTTTAATCGATGAAAATACTATATTTACTAGATTTAGAGCTCAAGATCGACGAGCTTTCAGGCGGACAAAATGAACTCGTGTTAAATTTTAAAGCAAGATAATAAAACCTTACAGAGATTGAAACGGTATAAAATCATTACAATACATCTCACTAAATAAATATACATCGATTGTAATGTAATCAAGATCTTCTAAGAGACCCTGTAAACGAAACGTATATGGTTCAATGCCGCTTTACAATAGAGAGTTTAAATGAATCGGATGTAGTGACATATTTGAATATCTTGTGTATATGGCCACTTTTACAAAAGTTATGATATTTAATATTGTTTTTCTCTGTGTTAAGTACAAGAATCAAGTACTTCAACGTAAAAATTTGCTAATTACACAACTATTTAGTCTATTTAAAAAAATCTTTTGAGTTACAATGTAAACGAACAGTAAATTCTACAATTCTGTTTTACAATAGGAAGCTAACTTAAGTCGTTCGTAGTAACATATTTTAACATCATGCACATACGTTCTTTTTGAAAAGAGTTAGACCATTTAATACTTTTTTTCTTCATCTTAAGTATAGGAATAAATCACTTTAAAGTGGTATACATAAAAAACTAATTAATATTTTTACATGAAGTATTAAACATTTGAACTACTCATAAAAACAATTCAGATGCTGCAAACCGTGTAAAAATCGGATAATTACACAACTCTATAGCCCTATATCAAAAGATCTTTTGGGAGACCCTGTAAAAGAACCTTAAATATTGCTATTTTTTAATAATAGGAAGGTCGATTGTAATAACATATCTTAATATCATAGAAACTCGACAGAGTTTCTTGCCAAGCATAAGAAACAGCAATGCATTGAACCGTAAATGAAAGGAATTTCCGCCAATGGATGCCAAACGATTTTACATTTTTTTTTTTTTTTTTAACTCTGTCTAGTTTATATTTTGCGGACGGGACAAAACGGATTTTTGACACATCTATATCTCGCGTTCTATTTATGATAGAAACAAAATTCTTGATTCTATGGAATGGGGCGTGCCACGGGACCAATAATTCAAAAGTAAAGCAAAATCCGACGAATAGTTTTTCAGTAAATGCGATTTTAAAAGTGCTGTTTTTTGCACTTTTTAAATCTTGTTCAGACTAAAAACTGTTGACATCAACAAAAACTGTCGTATACAGCAATGTGTAATTATCGGATTTTTACGCGGTTTACGTTATTTAACTCGTTTTTATGAGTAGTTCGGACCTTTGTAAGTTTCATGTAAAAAATATTAATTAGTGTTTGATTTATATCAGTTTAAAGTTGTTGATTCTTATACTTAACATAGAGCAAAAAACTGTTGACAGGGCTACAGCAATGTGTAATTATCGGATTTTTATGCGGTTTACGTTATTTGAATTGTTTTTATGAGTAGTTCGGACCTTTGTAAGTTTCATGTAAAAATATTAATTAGTTTTTGATTTATATCAGTTTAAAGTTATTGATTCCTATACTTAACACACAGCGCAAAAAACTGTTGACAGGGCTACAGCAATGTGTAATTATCGGATTTTTATGCGGTTTACGTTATTTGAATTGTTTTTATGAGTAGTTCAAACCTTTGTAAGTTTCATGTAAAAATATTAATTAGTTTTTGATTTATATCAGTTTAAAGTTATTGATTCCTATACTTAACAAAGAGCAAAAAAATAATAAATGACCCAACTCTTTTAGGAATGGTCGTATACACATGATATTAAGATATGTTATTACACTCGACTCAAGTAAGCTTCCTATTATAAAAAATCTTAACATTTAAGGTTCGTTTACAGGGTCTCACAAAAGATGTTTGATATAGGGCTAAAGAGTTGTGTAATTATCCGATTTTTACGCGGTTTGCAGCATTTGAATTGTTTTTATAAGTAGTTCAAATGTTTAATATTTCGTGTTAAAATATTAATTAGTTTTTTTATGTGTACCACTTTAAAGTGATTTATTCCTATACTTAAGATGAAGCAAACAAAATATTAAATGGTCTAACTCTTTTCTAAAAGAACGTATGCGCATGATGTTAAAATATGTTACTACGAACTATCTAAGTTAGTTTCCTATTGTAAAACAGAATTGTAGAATTTACTGTTCGTTTACAGGGTAACTCAAAACATTTTGCATTAAGACTAAAAAGTTGTGTAATTAGCAAATTTTTACGTTGAAGTACATGATTCCTGTACTTAACACAGAGGAAAAACAATAGTAAATTGCATAACTTTTGTCAAATTTGCTATATACACAAGATATTCAAATATGTTACTACATCCTCTCTATTGTAAAGCGGAATTGAAGCATATACGTTTCGTTTACAGAGTCTCTTAGAAGATCATGATCACACTACATCCGATGTATATTTACTGAGTGAGATGTATTTTAATGATTTTACACTGTTTCAATCTCTGTAAGGTTTCATTATCTTGCTTTAAAATTTAATATAAGATCATTTTGTCCGTCTGAAATCTCGTCGATGTTAAGCTCTAAATCTATTAATATATAGTATTTTCATCGATTAAAAAAACTGTGTTTATTTTTAAATATATAATTCTAGTGTATTAGGAATTGATTGAAATAGCGATTACAAAATTCCAACTTTACGTTCATGCGCTGAGTAATAGAATGTAAAAATGTTGATACCCCAAGATTTACAAGTTTTGCGTTTAAATATTTGCCGTTCATCAAATCTCCGGCTATGACGAACTTAAAATGCTAAATTTCGTATACAATAGGTGATCGGTAACGAACTGTTCGGTTTACGAACAAATCGGTTAACGAACACTTTCGCGTGAGATTTTTATGTTCGGAGAACGAACTCCTCACGAAACAAAGCCATGATGAAACAATGCCGTGTTTCACATTTGCCGAGCTATACTTATTGCCTCTATTGTCAACTTTGAGAACATTTTAGCAGTTGTATACATATGTCCTAATTAATTCATGGACTGCCGGAGATTGGGGACCTATATTTTAGGATCACCGAATTGGAATGAACAGACTGTATGAACAGAAATCACTTTAATAGTTTTTATACTTTTGCAAACGTTGCGAATTTTATATTTTTCAAATTCTCGAAACGTTGAGTTAAAAAACTTAAACAAATAAAAAAACTTCTAAGGTGCTCAAAAATTTTCAAAAATAATATATTTAATATGTTAGTATAAAAATCCCTGTAAATTTTTATACTAATAGAAATAGGTTCGTAGGAAAAAAAATGTTGATTATTCTCGGTAAAGTATGCTCCATAAACTTATCTTTGTAGTTGACCGAAAAATGTGCTTCTTAATTTTCCACATTTTTCTGAAACTGTAGTATTTTAATTAGTTTGTAAACTACTGTAAAATTGTGTAATTTTTTGTTTTAGAATGTATATAAACGGAAGAGTGATATAAACAAAAGAAAAAGGAAAATAAATATGTCATAAATAATCTGATGAATACAATGTAAGGAAATTAATATAAAAGTTTCCCAGTTGTTATGTTACCGACATGTACATTGGAATAAGTCACTCAATAAATTGTATAATTCTGATGTATAATTCTGTTTATAGCATCACTATTATTTTTTCCCCTTTTATCTTTTCTTTTCTGAATAAAAATGGAATCCGTATAATTGAAATTAAATACCTTACAAAAAGGAGTGATATCTCATAAAAAACAACTCGTTGTAAATGATCCCGCCAAGCCACAATCCTAAAACGTCAGTCACAAAAAGAAGTGATATCACATAAAAAGAAGCGATATAGAAGTGCATACTCCGAGTCCCGTGTAAAAATCTATCACCACTCATAATGTTTCCAAAGGACTCGGCATGAGGTACAGTATGTGAAAACTGCTTGGCGACCTGCAGGCTTTTATAATGTTTGCGTTTCCTGCAATTACATATGACTATATTATTTTAATTTAATTTAATTTAATTTAATTTAATTTATTTATTTATTTTGCTCCCATAAAATTGTAAAAAGTTGAAGCTTCTGTGTTTGCATGTCCTTTCTTATTTATGAGCTTGAAAAATCAATTTGTTGATTTTATTTACCATTATTTAAACTAGAAACACCACTCTTACGAAGAGGATTTTTTAAGTAAACATGTAAAGATTTTGAGTTTGTAATATATATATACATATATATATATATATATGATCATACGCATATTAATAACATTGTACCTTATAATAAACGTTAACTAAATTGAGATATATTGCAGTAATTCTAGGGTAAGTTGAATCGCATAGATCTGGGGAAAAATCCGTTCTGTCAGTTCTTTCGCATACAAAAATATTTAAAAAAAGTTGTAACAAAAATTACAAATTTACTTTTTTCGATTTTCAAAATTGATATACTGAATATATATTATAAAAGCCTGCTGGTCGTTTTCACAGTTTTCACATACTGTACCTCACTCCGAGTCCTTTGGAAACATTATGAGTGGTGATAGATTTTTACACGGGACTCGGAGTATGCACTTCTATATCGCTTCTTTTTATGTGATATCACTTCTTTTTATGACTGACGTTTTAGGTTTGTGGCTTGGCGGGATCTTTTACAACGAGTTGTTTTTGATGAGATCATGTGTATACGACCATTCCCAAAAGAGTTGGGTCATTTATTATTTTTTTGTTAAGTATAGTCTATGTTAAGTATAGGAATCAATAACTTTAAACTGATATAAATCAAAAACTAATTAATATTTTTTCATGAAACTTACAAAGGTTTGAACTACTCATAAAACCAATTCAAATGACGTAAACCGCGTAAAAATCCGATAATTACACATTGCTGTAGCCCTGTCAACAGTTTTTTTCTCTATGTTAAGCATAGGAATCAATAACTTTAAACTAATATAAATTAAAAACTAATTAATATTTTTACATAAAACTTACAAAGGTTTGAACTACTCATAAAAACAATTCAAATGACGTAAACCGCGTAAAAATCCGATAATTACACATTGCTGTAGCCATGTCAACAGTTTTTGGTCTGAACAAGATTTAAAACATGTAAAAAACAGCACTTTTAAAATCGCATTTACTGAACACCTATTCGTCAGATTTTGTTTACTTTTGATTTCTTAGTCACATGGCACGCCCCATTCCATAGAATCAAGAATTTTGTTTCTATCATAAATAGAACGCGAGATATAGATGTGTCAAAAACCCGTTTTGTCCCGTCCGCAAAATATAAACTAGACAGAGTGTAAAAAAAAAAAAAAAAAATGTAAAATTGTTTGGCATCCATTGGCGGAAATTCCTTTCATTTAGGGTTCAACGCATTACTGTTTCTTATGCTTGGCGAGAAACTCTGTCGAGTTTCTATGATACATCATTGATTACCTTTCCCATCCCACCTTATATTCCTAACCCTTGAAGTAAAATAGTTTATTCCGGGCAAGCAAGTTAACGCGAAGAGACAACAACTCAACTCAATAATTTGTTTTTCACTGGTGAAATCCGAGTAGTTCGGTTGAAAACGTTTTGAATTTTTTAAAAGGATTTTAATGTGCTTTTAAATATTTTATGTATGTTTTTATGCACCCTCAAGCAATATATTTACATTTAGTTGTATCTCTATAAATTATAGCTATTTCCATTTTTTTTCTGTGAGAAATTGGAGATTTAAATGTATGGCGCGTCCACTTCTTTTTAGTTGGTCGTCTCTACATTTATATTTTACATCAATTATATATCTAGAGGAATTGTATTTGTATCAATTATATTTGTAGGAAATTTTTTTAAACGAGGAGGCTCTGTCTCCTAAAAGCTATGCTGACAAACTCCTGTCCACGCCCTTCAGGTTCTAAAAACACACTAATTTTCTCTGTTTTAAACAGATTACCTTATTACGGAAGTTTGAATGATGTTATCACGACCAGTGGCGATCTTCTGTAATCGAGTTGCCATTCATTTCCTTTTGACTGGTGAATTATTCGATTTCCAAGGCACTCTCGCTGTCACGAGAGCTGAAGGCTATTTTCGTAATTTATTAAGTAAGATAAATTACCCATTTGAAAATCAGCTTGTATAATATTGTTAAGTAATATTGTCGCCGTCTTCTGGACATTTATAACGTCTAGAAGATAAGTTTTCTTGGTACTTACGTATTATCTATGCCAAGAAGATCGATCGCAAAAAAATGTTGTTAATCTTTTATCGTGTTTACCATTTGGTAATGGACAATTGCGTTCAAAGAAGTAATTTAAAATACATTTAAATAATACATAACATCGTTAAAAAATGGTAAATAATATAAAAGTAAATACAAATAATACAAATAATACAAAATAATAATTTGAATACATTTATTAAACACATAATATCAGATTGATCACTTTTAGTTGTAAAATATAATTAATAGGGTAATTTTAATTTTGGCTGTATGTTATACTGGAATGAATAAGATACATATATGTTATATTTCCTCAGTGCAAACTGTCGTTGGTCTAATTTTATTGCTCTCCAGTTATCTCGCAGAACATTTTTATCATTGTTCTCCATAATAAAGCTTCCACTCACACCCAATTCAAATGTAAGTATAATTTCCACATTCAGATACGGAAACTAGTAGACAGTCGTAACATTAAACATCATTGGTGAATGTTTCACCAACAGAATACTAGGACTTCCCTCAAAGGGATTAGTCTGAGTGATTTTGCTGAGAACATAAGGCTAGCAATTACATGCGCCATTGTTTACATGCGCCATTTTGAAAAAAAGAATAAATTTAAGAGTATCAGACGATAATTTTAATTTGAAATATTAAGCTGATGCCAAAAATTTTACACACAAAGTATTTACATTTTTGAAATCTTTATTGAAATCGTTTTTAAATGTGTAAACACTTTCTGTACAAATCAGTGGTAAAATATTGAATTTAATTTCGGTGCTACTTGTGAGAACGAAGTTTTGTAAAAATTACTCTTGTCATAAAATTTGCGGCAGCGTACTCGCTGTAGGCTTAATATCTCAAAATACTTTGCAGGTAGTAAAAAGTTACTTTCCCATTTTTATTAAAATTAGTTTATACTTCTTTGTGCAATGACTTAAACGTTAAACTATCTGGTTAAAAATATTTAGTTTACAGGCATATACGTGTGATAAAACAAGTTTGTTAGCGGATATTCTGATTTTTCTGGGAAAAAAATCAGAGTATTTCAGCAAGTTTCTGAAGTATTTCTAAAATTTTTATATTATTTCCCCAGATAAATATCATTTAATATATAATTGAGTGTAAAAACGTAAACAATTGTCTAAATTGTTTTGAAAATTGAAAATTTTAACCAAAATTAAGAAGAGAAAATGTACTTAATTTCAGAATTTATTATCAGAATTTATCTATAAATAACGAATTTTCATTATACACTGCGTTACAAAAAAGTCTTTCTGGCCTGTACCGGGAGGAAAAATAGCTTCCATATGCCATGTTTTTTAAAAACTAAAATTATTTTACTCAAACACCCGAAGCTAAAATGCTTTGGAACTCGATTATAGAATATTCAATCCCGGTTTTCGTTAACGCTGAACTGGAATGCGAATTTCATTATGAGAGTTACAGCATAACAAAACTCAGATTGTTTCAAAATGTCAGTCACCCTAGAAATTCAAACTGCCATATCTCAGCCATTTTTTAAGATAAAGCCAAAACAAAAAATGCTCCAGAATCCTTGTATCACAATCTAACACATAACATAAACATCTTTTTCAGTTTATAAATTTTTGTACACCTTTTTGATTTTTTTTAAATTTTAAATTTTTTAGCTGGTTGCCATTTTGAAACAAGATGGCGGAAGAAGCTGCCCAACAAACTCGGTCGAGACCTTGGTATGTCCTGTGCACCTGATCTGTCAAATTCATGTCGGTTCATAAATACGCGAGTTACAGCATAACAAAAATCAGATTGTTTCAAAATGTCAGACACCCTAGAATTTCAAAGTGTCATATCTCTCTTTTTAAAGATAAAGCCAAAACATAGAATGAATCGTAATCCTTGTATCACGATCTAACACTTAACGGAAACAACTTTTTTTTTATTATTCATAGACATGTTGTACACCTTTTTGAATTTTTTAAAATGAAAAATTTTTTTAACTTGTCGCCATTTTGAAACAAGATGGCGGATGATGCTGGCCAACGATCTCGGTCGAGACTTTGATATGCCCTATGCACATACTCAGTCACATCCAAATCGGATAATCTGGAACTACTTTGCTCCGAACGGCTGAAATAGGTCGCTTTTTGTAATGAAAGCTACCTAAAAGTGCATTAAACTTAACGTAAGCAGTATCTTCAAATGCTTTTAAATATATTTGTTGAAATTTATCTTTGCTGTAATAAAATTCAATTTAAAATTTTAAATGAATTTAATATAATTTGCCAGTTAAAAATTAATAATTCAATGCATTTTCATCCTATAAGGAAGAATGTTTAACTAATTAAATTATATTGTGCAAAGGGAAACTGGTTTTATATTAAGATAATTATAGTCTTTTACATAATATGGGTATACAGTGATGTAACCTATATGAAATTCGTTTTTCATTTTTACTATATTATTTAGAGAACAATTTAAACGTTTAATGGTTTTATAACTATTCATATGTGAAGAATTAAATGCAAACTTTTGCAATTAGTAGAAAATTCTCACCAAAGCTTTAATTAGTGCCACTAAGATAAACGGAATCATTTATAAAAGTATGAATCAAGTAAAACTGACATAGTGAAATAATTATTACCAATGCATGAGTGAAAAGTACACGGATTAATTCCAACTAATGGAGACATTTCACGTCCTTTTTAAAACGTTATTATTAAAATAATAAAATTAGATTTATTAATAGAAAAAGAGAATTATACATAATCGACAAAACCTGAGTAAACTATATAAAAAATGAAATAATGGTAATAAATAATGGTAGTAAATAATGGTAATAAATAAAGGTAACTATATAAAAAATGGATTAAATTATAATTATAATTTTTTAAACATACCTTTTCTTTTCTTCTATTTAGAAAAGAAACATATTTGGTTCGTGAGGTGTTTTGACTTTTTGATAAATTTACATGTCTTTTGGAAGTCCTGTAGAAGATTTAACTATTGTTGGACCGATATATGTCTGTTTCTCAATGTGTTACATAGACTATGTCTGCTCTTTAACTCAAGAACTTTTGCACGGAATTCCAAGAAACTCTATAGTAGATTGGACCTTGACAGCAATTGGTTCGGTTTAGATTTTGGTGCACATCAATTAAGAATTTTCGCTACTATGTTGTATTATTAATATTTTTTATGATAGCAATATCTGCGAATCTATGTGAACGAATTGCACTTAACGTATCATAAAGATGCTTTTTATATATACTAATATTGTATCATACATTTAGAATACCAGGCTATCCAATACGGGTACTCGGGTTAAATGTCCGATATACTGCCCGATGTAATATGATGTACAATAATGAAAATAATTTTTATTTGAAATTCTAATAGATATTTCACATTTAGTATTTCTTAGATTGTTCTCCAACTACATCAAAATACAGTTTTAGTGCTTTCGTATTAACCGCTTTCCAGCGGTTAATAGTGAGAACTTTTGGATTTTCATTGTTTCAGCGTTTAAGCGCGTATTTCGATTACATGTCTTTTAAATTCGTATTTTATTTATTTATTTATCTATTTGAGAAATTGTTATTTCGTTACGGAATATTTCATGGAAACAAACAAGTTTTGAATTATTTTCATGCGTTGAAGCGCCAACGATTTATTCTTTCGTAATAAGGTCGCACGTTCACTTTTGAGACAGATTTTTTTTTAAATCATGCTTCAAAAAAATCTTAAAAACCACAATAAATTCAATAAATTGAGGTACATTTTTTAAATAAATTGCTTTTAAATTACATTTTTTTTTTCTAATCAATAATGTAATTTGAAACTGTACTATATTTAGAAGTTAAATAGAATTGCGACAAAACAAAACGGATTGTTGATATTGTTGCCACCGTCGATATGATATCAGCGTTACTCACGGGCATGTTTCTGGTTTGTAATATGCTGATTTAGTTTTCGTTTAGCTCACTGAAGAAGGAGAGCTGCTCTGCATCTTTTCTTTTTCTTGCGATGAATATCGTAATTATATCTTAGGTTATATTGTGTGGAAATGTACCAAATTTTTTAGTTTACTTTAATAATTAATATATATATGTTGCTTTTACATACTACCATATTTACTCGAATCAAAGACGCACTTTTTTTCCGTAAAATGTAAGTTTTCTGTTAACCATTTAAGTCCGTGCGTCTTCCAATCGAAGAAAACTCGCAATAGTTTAAAATCTAATGCGAGTGGATTTTGTTAGATTTTTTTTTTTTTTTTAATTTTGAAGCTGAATTTATTTTAAATGTTGCCTCCATGTGGAGCGACATTAATTAAATGTAAATTTGTTATCATGTGATTGTGTATGAGAGCGTCATTTAGGAGATCCTAAAATTTTGGTGCTCAGGTCATCGGTTCTGTAGAACTGGGCCATGTAAACAAAATTGTGAATAAATAAAATTGGAATTTTTCAATCTATTGTAAGTTTCATTATTTTTTATTTTTTTCAAATTATCTTGTATCTTTAAATGTTTTTAATAAAATTCTTAATTTCGCGGCTACATAATAAGCTGCGTCTTAGATTCGGGTAAGAGGTGTCAGTCAAGAGGTGACAATTATACGGTATGTTTTTACAATTTACTAATCATTCTAACTTAAAGTTAAATTAAAAAAACAAAAAGCATTTTAACTCACATCAATAATTATTATTGTGTAACTGCGATATTTAAATGAATATATTTTAATGATAAAAAATAAAGTTTTGTAATGACTGCACAATACTAGTTATTCACGTATTTAAACTATAAGCTTAGCGCGTCATTCAAGTGTAATTATAAAATAAAAGGATAAATTAGCACATATAACTGAAATAAAAAGTAATAGAAAAAAAAGTTTCAAAGCAGTAAGCTAAAAAGATTCTAAGAGATTTTTAAATATTTTTTCTTCATTACTTCATCTTGGATTTAAAGATTAAAGAATGTGATTCAGAAGAAGTAGTGAGATAAAAAAGGGAAAGAATAAAGCCGCCTTGGAAATATTTTTACAATGAAATCTTTTTGAAGTAATATCCCTTTGGGAATGAAATACATTTTATATCTTATAAAAAAATTCATAGTTTCACTTTTATATTTTTATTTGTTATATCTCAGGTTACAGAATGTCTCTTACGATATTGACAGACGTTCAGTTGCAGACAGAAGATAATATCGAAGTAACTTAACATTAAAGGATATCTGACTAGAGTATTTGTGATTTTTGTACTCTTTGACGCAAGTGCAAAATTCAAGAATACTGTAAGAAAGTAAAATATTTGATCAGAAACTTTAGTAAATAAAGATGGTAAAGTTTTTACACAAACCTTTAAGTATCCGAATACATGAAAGTGGTCAATTATTGGGAAAATGATATTTTGAGCTTTTAGATTTATTGCATAGAAGATTTTTGTAGCTTTACAAAACAGTTTTGATTTCGTATCTATGTCACTTAGATGTCAACATATTAAAGAATTCGTAAAGACCCACAAACTTGAAGCGATAATAATCAAAGTATTCGAAAGTAAGCCTGTAAAGCTGTCAAACGAAATTGAAATACAATATTTGTTAGCAAATGTAATTTTTTAAGACTTTTTTTCTGAATATGTAGAACTATTAAATCTTATAAATGTTTTGTCGTAATACCAGTTTTCTTGGCGTGGCAGCTATGACGCCGCTGTTATTATTTTTTGTATCTTGATAAAAGAAAACATTTTTTTGTTTTTCAAGTGAATTTTGTCATGAAGTACCTGACATAATAATTCTTTATCATGATATCAGAAAATGGTTCCGATTATCCACTGCTCCTGTTGGAGAATTTTATTATTATTTTATGACTAATTATATGCTTTACTGTGTGAGGTATTGCTATTAACATTAATTATTTTTTTAAAGATTCATTAACTAGAATATGAAGTTGGTTTGCAATACGATATCGTTGTATTGGAAGTTGGCCACCTATGCCATTAATTTCAATGTGAAATAATTCTTAATACCTAGCGCGTTACTTTGACTAAAAATATTTTATTTTATGCATTCTTTATTGCATACAGTCGTGTTATAATCTTAAGGTTCTAACTGATAAAAATGGTTAAAATGAAATGCCAGTACGTCATCTGCTTCCTGCACTGCAAAAAAAGACAAATGTTTCTTAATTTTAAAAAATGAAGTAGGTTGATCGTTCTGCCAAGCAAAGCTTAAACTAGTCGGATATACCAATCCCAAAACTTTCTTCTATCTCATACACATTAATGATTTAAAATTAGCTATAACACTGCCAAACGAAATCAATATTTTTGGTCATTCTGGTACGTCAACTGCTTGCGAATCGTCGGGTTACCTGGATGCCAACACCCGATGTATTATACTAAACTCCGAAAAGTCTTTCTGGCCTTTACCGGCAGGAAAATATAGTCTCCCTTTTGCTTGGTTTTGGGATTTTAGATAATTCTACTGAAAATACACGAAGCTAAAATGTGGGGAAACCGATTACAGAAGAGTCATCCCCAGTTCTCGTCAATATTGAATTTGAATGAGACAGACGTAGGCATTAGGCAAGTTGGTTTCACATATAGCTACGTATTTTTGTCGCCAAAAAATACACTGGAATCCTCGGATCAAAACCGAAAATTTAACAGATTTTTTTTTTTAGGATTTCTATTTTTTTTTAAATTTTTTTGAAATTGAAATATTTAAATGTCTCTCACAGCGCCTCCTCCAGGCGCAATATCCCCAAATTCAAGTCGGACCTGCTGGCCATAGCTAAAAGCATATAAAAAAATTGGTTCAATTTGAAGCATAACTTCATGCACTTTTCGTTGATACAATGAGGAAAGACAGACGGACAGACAAACATTTTGTAGAAACCTGTTTTTCAGAATCTCTGACCCCTAAAACGTGTAAATCCGTCGAAATCCGGATGTCGAAAAAAATTTCGATTACAATACTTTCTTCTATTATAGATAGAAGAATGTAAAAAGTAAATACTAAGCCAACTAAAAGTTAACTTAACCACTAACAAAAATGTACAATAACCTCCTCGAGTAATTCACAATTCCGAAAAGCGTTCTTTGTCTTTAGGAACCACCGAAACCAATATTTTTTCGGGTAGCATTTATAAAAACAAAGTTTCTGTTGACACCCCTATTTTTCGGAAACGTTTCACAGTAGTTTTCATAGTACACTGTAAAAAATAACCAATGTTTCTTATTTTATGAAAATATGCTATAACCACGAACGGAAATATAATATAAACTTCTGAGTTATCCGAAATTTCAAATAGCATGTTACATTGTCTTTTGAATTCCCAGAAACGAATACATTTTCAAAATTTAAAGAATAATTTATAAAAACAAATTATTTTTCGCTGCCCGAATTTTTCAGAAACGTTTCCGAAGGGATTTTATAGTGTATTAATTAGTGTCCTCAGCCTGGAATACCTGTTTTTCGAATGCTATCAATTCTGAAGTAAACATTTTCATGCTCAAAGAAAATGTTTAACTGACAAACATGCAAAATTAACAGCGTTAACAATAACATTAAAATTAAGATTATTTCTTTACTCTTTCATGTATAAATTAACTTATGCGGCTGAAAACGTGTACTTGAGAATGGATAACATTCGAAAAACAGGTATTCCAGCCTGAGGACACTAATTAATACACTATAAAAACCCTTCGGAAACGTTTCTGAAAAATTAGGGCAGCTAAAAATAATTTGTTTTTATAAATTATTCTTTAAATTTTGAAAATGTATTCGTTTCTGGAGATTCAAAAGACAATGTAACATGCTATTTGAAATTTCGGATAACTCAGAAGCTTATATTATATTTTCGGTCGTGGTTATAGCATATTTTCATAAAATAAGAGACATTGATCATTTTTACAGTGTATATTAATAAGTTTTCTTCAACCGAAAGATCGGTTTTTGGGATGCTATATAGTCTCAAGTAAAAATTTTCATGTTCAACATATATGTTGTAAAGATAAACATGAAAAAGTAACAGTATTAATGTAATTCATGTTTTATTTTTTCATTGTTAAGTTACTTTTCCAAGTATTAATACAGTTATGCAGCTGAAAATGTTTACTTGAGAGTTGGTAGCATCCTAAAAACCAGTATTCCGATTTGATCAAACTTATTAATGCACTATAAAAACTATTCGGAAACGTCTCCGTAAATGACTGGCAACAAAAAAAAAACTTTGGTTTATAAATACTTCTTTAAATATATTGGGATTTCAGTTTTCCAAACATAACGAACGTTTTTCAGAGTCGTGGATAACTCGTAAGAGGTTATTGTACATTTCCGTCTGTGGTTGTATTATATTTTCATAGATTAAGAAATATATATTTTTTTTCAATGAAGCGCTGGGCACTGAATTTCACTTCTAAAGGCAGTAATCAAATTAAAATTATTGGTCGACATAATTTTATACCATTTGAAAATCTTTTATTCTTTGTCTGAAAGTATAAGTAGGACATTTTCTTTTTAAATTTGCTATTTCTTGTAGTTCACTTTTCTGTAGTACTTTTTGCATACATATAGAATATAAAAAATATCGTCTATTAATCAAATCCTTTCAAGTTAAAGCCACGATGTGATAAAAAGTTTTGAAACCTTTAACCCAAATATGAATACTATCATGACCAACGTGATGGCATATAGCAACATTGCATATGAAAATAATAATAATAATAATAATAATAATAATAATAATAATAATTATTATTATTATTAATAATTATGAGAGTCAAAGGAGTATAGCATTGAATTTAAACTAGCGTTTCATTCAATAGTAATAAACATTTTCGGTTTAATACATTTACACTCGTATTTACAATATACCTCAACTGCCATAAATGATTAATGTTTCTCACATTAATAATATTGCAACAGTACCTTTTTGAGCGAGTATTAGTCATAATTACACATTTCTGTGGTTAAAATGCTTATTTAATGCTAACATTTCTATTCTAGTCATATATGGATAAGTTATTTTTGTGCAATGTACGATTTTTTAACACTTTCCAACATAGTTGAAAAGTGTTTATGAATTCGGTTTGTCTGTCTGCCGTCTGTCTGTCCGTGCTCTAACTCGCGTAAATATACTCGGATCGTCACGCAATTGATATATGTTATTTAGGCTTACTGTGGCATGTTCGGTATTGAAAATGAAGTGTGTAGCCCTTATAGTTTTTTTTCAGAGACGCTCAAAAAATTCCGTTACATTGCGGTCTATGGGGACAAATCATTTGTGGTTTATGATGTCACACAATTTCAAACATATTGAAATTGATATATATCATTGAGATGCACTACAAGAGACGAATTATAGAATATGGTGTGCATAGTTCTTATAGTTTCTTTACACAGAAAAAACGATTTGGTTAAAAGAACAAAATTATAGTTGTACCAACCAAATTTTTTTTTCAGTATAGCCCCGACAAAATGTTTGGTTGGTGGGACCAAAGTATGATTTAGTTGTCGTAACAAAATAAATTTTGTTGAAAGAACCAAATTCATTTGGTTCTTTCAACCAAATCATTTTGGTTAATACTTATCATAACCAAAAAAGTTTGGTTAAACGGACTAAATCCATTTGGTTACTGCAACCAAACTTATTTGGTTGATACTTATCGTAACCAAATAAATTTTGTTGCAGTAACTAAATTCATTTTGTTCTTGCAACCAAATAAATTTGTTTAATAGTTAACATAACAAAATGAATTTGGTTGCAAGAACCAAATCCATTTGGTTGTATCAACAAAATTTATTTGGTTACAATAAGTATCAACCAAATAAATTTGGTTCATAGAACCAAACTTTTTTGGTTATGATAAGTATTAACCAAATAGATTTGGTTGATAGAACCAAATAGATTTATTTATTACAACCAAATTAATTTGGTTAAATGCTATTATAACCAATTGTTTTTGTTACAAAAACCAAATTGATTTGGTTCTTGTAACCATAATAGATTTGAAACAGCCAAAGGGATTTGATTGTATCAGTAACCAAATCAATGTTTATTGCAACGAAATCTAGTTGGTTAATAGTTATCGCAACTAAATAAATTTGTGTTTTGCAATTGCAACCAGCTCTATTAACTAACAATAAAAAAATAATTTACCTAATCTTATTGACTATTTTGTGAATTTAAATATCAGAAAAACTGGATTTTCAGAATTGGTTGGCTTACTATTTTTCATTGGATTGACCAAATGAGTTAGTTTTAACTTTTGCGTTATTTTCTGCATTTAAAGCAGCAATAACATTTTAAAGAAATTAAATGTTAGCCAATCTTTCCTTTTTCTTCGTTATATGCAAAATTTGGTAGATCCACAAACCTTTATTTGATGGCTAAAAATAGATTACTTTTTAGAGTATATTGTAATATAAAAACTAGGACAGAGAAGTACAAATTTTCCTTTTTATTTAAATGAATTTCCTCTACTTTAACTCTAAAAATTTGAAACAATTTTAAAAATAACAAAATTTGTCTGAAACACTATGCTATTAGTAAAAAGGAAAGAAAAAAATCATCATTTATTCTTTTGAATATTTACAAATGAAAACATCAAATTTAATTACATCTTTCAAAATTATTTTTAAAAGAAATGTTATCAAAATTCGTGTGACTTAAAGGTTTGTTTTAAAATGCAATTAAAATTATTTTTAGTTTGCAGTCTTATACTTTTAATTTTCCAATACACTGTGGGTTTATGAAAAAATACCTGAAATTTTAGCGAGGAAACATTTCTGTATGGAGAGAGGGGGGAGGGAATATATAATTTAATAGAGAGAGGTCATATTAAGAGAAATATGAATTTTAATTCTATTTAGCAATCATATGAAATTGATATTTATTTTAGTGTTAATTTGTGTATTTAACTAAAAACTGTATTTTCAGTACTTAAAAAAAAAAAAAAAAATCTGAATTCAAGTATATAACCTGAACGCAATCACTCCTGACACTGTTGAATTTCACACTTTAAGTGTGAGCCATTGAAATGAATTTATTTCAATAAATTGATCTATATTTTACGCCAAAATGTCCAAAATTTTATATAAAATTGATATTGAAAAGGATAATTTATTATGATCTTTTTTTTTTGGTTAATGATGAGGGGAAACTGAAAATTTAAATAAGTTACATTGACATAAGTTTCAATTTTCAGATAAAATTGTTTAAAGTAAAAAAAAATTAACAGATAAAAAAATATAATGAACAATTGTTCAACAATATGTACCAGTATAATTTCAAATACAACTCAGTTGTTCAAAATACAGTAGCATACATAATTTTTCAGATTCAATTCAGTAGCTAAAATTAATGACAAGCAAGATGAGCATTTGAACCCCATGCTTTGAATGTTGTTTATTCATATTATGGCATTTAATCATCATTTATTTATTTTATTTCAAATTGCAATTACTGCATTGAATTTATTTTAAAATCTTTCTTTTCTTTTTTTGAAAAAATTAACAGATTATTGAGGGTTAACATAAGTTTTGCATTCATCCCTTACTAATTTGTCCAATTTTAGCAATGTCTACATTAGCAGTGTTGGAAATCTGAAAAAGAATCCAAAAGATACAGACACTTGATGAAATTATAACTTTAAAATCCCCATCTGTGAAGCATCTCTCTTCATCTTTCAACTGTACGAAAAATTCATGGTTACTCACTACCATAAATTGGAAGTGGTTGCTGACTCTGTATAGAGTTTGGATCGTGCCCTCCCCTTCCCCCCACTTTAAAAAAAGAAAGAAAATGAACATTAAAGCAAAAACATGCGCCAGTTCAAGAATTTGTTTTCGGCTAATATTCCATATTGAAATTATATTTTAAAATACACTTGATTTCCCATCCGTGGGCGCCTGCAGGATAGTTTTATATCATATATTAAAATACTGTTTCTGCTAGGCTTACTTTAACAGAGGTGCTGCCACAGACAATTGTTATATTTTTTAAATTGTAACTTGGTATTTCTAAACAATAAACTACAACGAAGAATCCTTTTTCAAATATAGTAATAGGGGGAGAAAAAAATTCGCCAATGGCAGTGCTGCATTAACTGAAATAAAAATTATCACAGACATAATGAAATAGTAACACGATTTAGTTGGTTTGCGGTATATGCCGCTCCATTTATTGAAAGTGCAAATTATATAATTATAAGATATATATATATATATATCGGATTTTATGAATATAAGTACACAGTTTCAGATGGGTACTGCACACCATCTGCCCTATTTAAAAAATAGCTTCCTTCTTGCACAAATGAGGATCATAAAAAAAAAATTGCAGGATTCTCAAGCTTGATAGACTTCAGGCTGTATCAGGTTCCAGAGTTGGGTAAAATGGAACTGCTCCAAGCATCTGGTTAATTTCTCGACCTGTTTTAATAATGAAAATAGAAAATTATCAGCCATAACATAATTTTACATAAATATTGAGAAATATAATGAACAAAACAATTAAATTTCACACAGTGAAAACAGTCAAAATTATATATACCAAAAGGTGACAGTGGACGATATTTTTTTTTTTTTTTTTTTTTTTACATTTATAAATGAACTGCTATGAAGCATTGCATAGTAAAAGCTGAAAATTAACACTCCACTCCCCAAGCCACAAAGGAAGAAAAAGTTCTACAGAAACTTCTTTCTCTGGTTACAAGAAAGGATTAAAAAGGAGAGGAAAAAAATAATTTCAATAATTGTTAAGGATGAAATACATTTTACAGTGCTTATGAAGAGCTAACTTTTTCCCTGACAGCACAATTTCAAATCATTAATTTTCTAATCCTAAACCTTTTCTTGAATTTTCTTCAGAAATTTTAAATTTCTCTGACTTTTTCTCAAGAACGGTAAATTTTACTGACTTTTCCAGGTTATCCAGGTGGTTAAACACCCTGCAAGAACTTTGTTAAGAAAGAAAACAAAACATTTAAAATGCCTTGTGTAAAAGATTTATATGTTCAACTAGTAACCAATAAAGTGTAAAAACAAATGTAGAATTTACACAATGCTATAGATAATATAGTCAACTACATGGTAATTAATCTCAACTTGAATAGTAGCGATATCAGTAATGGGCGATTCTGGAAAAATCGAGTATCGATAAACATCAATATCTTATAAATCAGCATCGATCACAATAAGAGTCAATTAACAAATTTTAGTATCGAATGTTCTAGAATGGATATTACACAGATAAGCTTAAAAACAGTAATTCCAAAACTTAGTTGCATTTCATAGCATTTATTGCTTCGATTTTACTATTTTAGAGGCAGAGTTGCTGTCAAATTTCATAAGGGCCTTTTTCTTTCCAAGTCAAATTGTTATATTTTCAGTTTACAGCCTAGTTATTTGGGTTACTAGTTTATTAAGTTGTATTTTTCAAGTTTGTCCCCTGCGCACCAAACCATAAATTTCTGAATTATTGTCCAATGTGAACAGAAAATTCTTGACGTTCTTCCCAAGTCATTTGGTGAATTATTAACCCTTTCAGGGGCAAGCCTTTTGTGCTCCTGTAACGGTGAATTCCCACCGGAATTTAAGAAAGTTTAAGAAAGAAGAATTTAGTTCAAAATAAGAATAAGCAATTTTTCACCTTTTTCTCGTCAAAGTTAAAAAAAGTAAAATTTAATTGAAAGTTTCTGGTTTGAATCTGATTAAAATTAGGTGGTATATAATATATACCACCGCCCCTCAAAGGGTTAAACATTGATTATTTCTGCAATTCTTGGTGACCACTATTTAGGAACAATAATAAAAAATTTCAGCTTATTTACAGTTCAAGCATTCCGCCTTTAAGCTGTATCTCTCCAGTTTTGTCTCCCCCCCCCCTCCCTTCTCACCAAATCATAACTTTATATACAAAATATACAAAAAGACAAAATAAGTAAGTAAAAAAAAAAAAAAAAAGCGATAACTAAGATTACTTTTATAATTGCAGTAAAACATGAATTGACTTCCATTCGTTTTGAGTTGTTGGTTGGGTTCAGCTGAATTATTGCGGGTTTGAAATATGTTGGGTTACAGCTAGAAAGTTATTTCGTCAGGTTTGGGTTGGTAGCAGGTTGACCTTAAATGGAACTTTCAAGGACTCTCTAGGGGGGGGGGGGGGGGGGGGGGAGAGAGAGAGAGACTAACAAGAACCCCGAGTAATGTGTGGCTTTAAATCATAGATAGAAATGTTTGAACTGTAAAAAATCTGAAAATTTTGATAATCGTTCATAAATAATAATCACCAAGAGTTGCAGAATTAATATTAATGTTTTTAGTAAGTAACCAAATGACTTGGGAAGAATCCCAAAAAAGGTCCCATTAAAATTAGACCATAATGAAGAAAGTTATGATTTGGGGAAAAGGGGACGAACTTGAAGAATACAACATTTTAAACTAGTAGCCCAAATAACCAGGCTCTAAACTAAAAATATAACAATTTAAGAGGCTACTTCACTCATGCGAAAACACCCACTCACTGATGTTAATCCTACAGGACAGTTATTTTATAACATCTCATTTGCATTTCAAAATTTTTAAAGGTTTTTTTTTCTGAGCTCCATTGCTATGCTGGCCTTTTTCTACTTTTTTTTTACTTTGTTTGCAGATTTTTTTTTAATGATGATACTTTCACTTTTGAAACCGGTTCTGAAAGTGAAAGTAATGCTAATAAAAAATACCTGCAAACAAAATCGAAAAAGTAAAAAATAAAAGGGCCTGCATAGTGATCAATCTTAGCTATCCAATGCAAAAATCATTTTAAAATATTGAAATGCAAACAAGATATTAAAA
Source organism: Maratus michaelseni (assembly GCA_963931845.1). NCBI lineage: Eukaryota > Metazoa > Arthropoda > Arachnida > Araneae > Salticidae > Maratus > Maratus michaelseni. The sequence continues at coordinate 78,667,227 of OZ007590.1, read as the reverse complement.
AAGAACTGTCCCATAGGATTAACATTAGCGAGCAGGTGTTTTCACATGAGTGAAGTAGCCTCTTAACATAAAAAGAAAAAGGCCATTATACGAAGTTTGACAGCAGCTCCGCTGCTAAAACAGTAAAATTGAAAGAATAAATATATTGCTAAGATAGCACAAAAATATCGGTCTATCCCCGTTAGCCTCTCACGAGGAAGAGAGATCAGTCTACAATGATGATTTTAAGGAAATTAAAAATGACAATACTACATGTATCGAGGTATCGACTGTAGTGACAATTTGAACAAAAATTTAAATGAGCAATATAATACCCGTATCAAAGTATTGAATCGACGACATTGCTGATTTGAAAGGAATAAAAAGATGAACAATACATTTTGAAAGAATCTCTAGAGTACATTTATTCAAGATCTCAAATTCTATGGGTTAATCCTCGCACAACTTGGACAGTTTGTCTTGGTTTGTTTACTACTACCATCACCATCATTTAAGTTCTGGTTCTCTCTGCTAGAGGCACTGTAATTTTCTGTTTCATAGAACACAGACCATTTGTCTTGGTTTGTTTACTAAACTTTTAAAAGTGGGAAGAAAACAGGTTTGAAACAGGTTTCTCCTTTGTTTCAACCTGTTTCTTCTTCTAATTTGTACTTTATGTTGTTCATGCCATCTCAGTGTGCCGGCCTGCCTAAGAAGTCTGTATAAAAATTGGGTTGTCTCTCCAGCACTTAATGCAGTTTCAGGTGGAGGGCATTTCGTTCCTGCACAGTATCACCATAGGGGACAAAAAGTAGGTACATCATGTGACACCTGAAACGAAGCGAACAACAATTTCATGGAAACACCCCCTTGTAAGAAGTTCAAGATAATGCCACCTGTGAAGAAAGTGATGGCCACAATCTTTTGGGACCACCAGGGTGTGCTGTTGGTCGATTTCCTCACTAGTGAATCGACTGTGAATGCTACCAGTTATTGTGCCATGCTGGATCGGTTTTACAAGGCAATTCGCAGAATGACAGAGACTGCTTTCAAAAGGTGTTGTGTTGTTGCACAACAATGCCTGACTGTATGCGGCTATAGTAACGTACGATTTGGTACTGGCACAAACGATGAGATGTATTGGAACATCCACCACAGAGTCGTAATAGTAAATGATTCAGAGTACTTTCTATTTTATGATTTTGTATATAATTTTATAAATGTTCAAGTTCATATTAAAGTGACAAATGAAATGTGATGGCAATTCAATTTAAGTAAAACTAATATTGAGGTAAACCTAATATCTTTTTAAAAATCAATCTGTTTTAAAGTATTTTGTGTTCATAAAGTAAAGATAAGATTTAAAGCCAAATATATTAAATTCCATTTCAAATTCCAAAATACTACTGTTTTCAATTTCTCTTAGATATTAATATTTTATTACTATTGTATATCTATTATATTTTTTGTTGTAAACCTTAATCTTATTTTATACAAAATAAGTACACGAATCATTTTTATTGTTATGTTCACAAATGTCATTAAAACATAATTAAAGTTTAAAAATAAAATTTCAAACATGATCTACGTAGTGCTTTGCTTCTGAACTGCAAGTATACTACATTTATGTAATATAAGCCTGAAATGTGACAAATGGGGGAGTATGGTGAAGTGTGACACTTTGTGAAAAAGGGGAGAGGGGGTCAAAAATATTGAAAAAAAGTGTGACATCATTTATGGATAGCCCCTAAATTTATTGATATACCGGCATTTCCATCTACATGCATTAATGCAATAAGAATACGTGTAAGGTAAATTAACATATGAACAAGCAGAAACAAATAAAATGGCAATAGATATCCCTTCACACTATCATTTTTCAATTTAACTACTACACTCTGAAATATCTAAACTGATGTTTACAGTATTATAGTATATTATTTTACAACTTAAATTACAAGGAAAAATAAAATACAAACACAAAAAGTAGTCAACTTCAGTTAATAGATGATGCATAGTACCTAGTTCAATAATAATAATAATAAAAAAACAAGGGATTCCACTTTTGAATGTAATTCTCATATTGATATAATAAAACTTTTTTTCACAAGTAGAAATTGATGATACCATCACCAAATATGCATTGTTCATACAAGCAGTTAAAAATGAAGGCACATCATATCGCAAAGTTTTCTGATATTTTTTTTTTCAGAGACCATAAACATACATTGCAATATTCTCCAAAATAATAAAAGTTACTCTTGTGCTGCCTGTCATAGGTGTACCTTGTGAAAAAGACTTCAGCGCCCAAAATCCAATAAAACCTAAATTCAGAAATTTCAGGGCCTGAAATTCCAATTTTTTGTAGGAGGGGAGTCTCCCTCCCAACATTTATAAATGGAGGGGAGTTAAGCTGCTTGGGTGGGTGGGGGGGGGGGGGGGGGCAAACATTTTTTTAAAACCTTGTTATTATTTTATATGGCTATTTAAAGAATTACATTAATATAGACAATACAAAATACAATTGAAAAAATTTAAACAACTCAATAATATACAAAATGTTTTAATGGCTTACTTTGATTAAATCTTTTTAATACAGGCTGGTGTGCAAAACAAAAATCAGTTTCCTAAAGATGCCAGACTTTGTAGTGAATCCTATGGGAATAAAAAAATATATCAATAGACTGTCTTTATACTTAAATATGATTTTTGGCAGGAATTTAATAAATAAAAAGGACACTCTTGTGCCTGTTCAAAAAACATTTTGAAATGGTTTATTTAAAGTCACTCTCTTTTGCGAACTTAACTATGTATTCAAGGGTCAATGCAGGGTTTTTTTTTTCTTGAGGCCCATTTGGGGGAAAAAAAATGTTATTTTTATCAAATTTATTATATTTTTGTGAAACATAACCTTTTGTAACAAAAGTATAAGTCCAGTTATTCAAACTTCGAACCAAGCATTTATTAACATAACAAACACTTTTAAAAGTCTTCTTCTATATTATCTGTTTCATTTCTTTTACTTGTGTACGTTAATGGGAGCTGGTGCACGTAAAATCTGTTTGTGATGCAGGTGTCTTCTCTGGAATTGGTTCAAAATTAAGAGACCAGCTCAAGAAGTCCAACCTCTCGAGGCTCTGGCACCCTTCTTTCAGAGAAGTGCTATGGCACTTTCTCTAACACGACAACAACAACTCCTCTGCTTTTCGGATTTTGGATGTTCTTCCATTCCTTTTCTTGATAGATTTTCTTTTCTTGTGGTCAGTTTCTTCTGCATTCTTTACGCACTTTTCTATATTTGCTTGACTGAACTTTTTCTTACCATCACACTCTTCAACGCCCAACCTTTCAAAAACAGTTCCGTTTGTTATAAAACCTCACCACTCTTGCTCTGTACTCTTTTTCGCATTTTCTGTGAATTCTCAATGATTAAAACAGTATTTACAGATGGAGTGGGAAACAGTTTGCAATATTGCTTTCTTTAAATCTTTTAAGAGTAAGTCGAGAGAAACTGCTTCAGAAGATACATATTGACTTTCAATAGTTTTCTTAATATAATTTCTTGGCATATTTGAACAATAAAAGACAATGTAAAAATTAATATCAGTAATAATTTAAAGTGTTATTACTTATTAAATTTTTTTTTAGGCGGGGGGGGGGGGGGGGGGGGGGGGGGGTTATCATTTTTCTCTTTCTATACTATATTTAGAAAATAAAATTAAATAAATTGTTTTTCAGTGTTAAAATTACTACCTAGGGTTATAAATAGTCATTTTAATATAAAATATAGAGCATTAGACATTTACTAAAGTTAACACAGAGGTAAAAAAAATCCCTTTCATACAATACTACTCTATTACTTCTTTAACAATAATAATCTTTCATACAATAATCTAGCCTAACCACACCCCCAAATTACCCCACCTCAGAAAACAACTCATAATAAATAGAATTTTAAAATTTATTATTATCTTTCTATGCAGATTTGTTCCTCTACAAGTCTGAACTAAAATTAATTTTTGCCAGTTAATGATTTTAGAAGCAAGTTCATCAGCAGCTTAAACTAACATACCATATGCAATCAGCACAAACAAGATAGTTTGCAGGGATTATTCTAGAACATAAAAAAGGGCAGGGTGCACATTACATAATAAGGGCAATTTTGTTGAAAAGAGCACATCATTTCATAAAAAGTGCATATACCAATATACCGGTGGGGAAGGAAGTCTGGCAATAGCTTAAAGTACTCTTTAATTTAAAAAATCAAATAACATTTCTAATTTCCATAACTTCACCGTTTGAAAAGTATTAAAAATAGCAAAATGAAACTTATGTTTTCAATTTTTATTGTAAAATTGTTTATTACATTCACAAGTCATTTCCCCCTTTTCCTACAATAGTCAAAAACTTCTCTAAAACTTTTATTCACCAGATAACTTTTTTCCAGTTTTAGCATAACTGGTTCTGAAAAAGCTACAAAATAAAAGTTCTAAAGCTACTTCTCAAATTTTTTATAGAACTTTTGTAAGTTATCATGTGGTCAAAGGCCAGAATGCCTGATATAATACTACATTTCAATAGAGAAGATAAAATTAATCAATGACCTATATTTACCCTTTATGTCTTGTTCAATGGAGAATATGATAAATGGAAAGATGAATCACTCAAAGTCAAAAATTAGACATACCAGGGCATTTCATGGAGAAATAAAGAGGGAAAGAGGAGTACTCTTGATGTACCATACTAGCATTCTAAGAATAAAAGATAAGTAAAGAATTTTTGAAAGTACAATACAAACAAGGTAGTATTCTACCAAGGGGTAAAAGGAGAGTAGAATTCTACCTGAAAAAAGGGCATGAGGGTAGGCTGCCCCTCTGAAACTCCCTAGAGTGATCCCTGTAGTTTGTAAACATTAAACTTGTTGGCAGTTTCTAAAATTAAAATAGGCCATAATCTCAATATATGTCTCTAAAAAAGAATTAACTAAATATCTTAATTTAAAATCAGAAAATATGTGTTTTTCAATATACCGCCCCCCCCCCCCCACACACACTTTCCCCCCACCTGACCCTATATTAATTTATCAAATTCATTTTTAATAAACTTATTAAAGTAAATAGCTTTAGAGCATTATACTGTTTTAATGTCAGATGTTACGTAAAAAATAATAAAATTATGAAAAAGGTAAAAAAGCTGCTATTTGTTTGCTAAGTCTAACAATATTAACCATTTTACCCAACATATTTTTTTTTAATCTAAAATATTACTTTTATGTTATTTTGTAATACAAAATGCAGAAAGTTAATCCTGAATAAGTGTTTTATGCTTATAAAATGGATATAAATAAGCTTAAAATAATTTATTATTTATTTTAAATGTAACCCATTTCTCATTATAACAACAAGTCATGTCATCCAAAATTTTAAAATGACAACCAAATATAATATATTTGGTTGTAATAATTTATATTTTATTTATAATATATTTTATTATTCATTTAAAAATGATAACTAATACTTTTAATATGCTAATTTTGCAAAAAATTTTAAAATTTGTATTTTTATTTATAAAATAATTTTTGAAACCTACCTATTTTTACATCTACCTGACCCTAGCCAAGAAGGGCCCGCCAGGTGCTGTGTCCCACAAATTGACCTAGAGATATATATAAGACTTATAAGATACACTATAAGATAACATTTTTCAAAAATAATGTAATGAGACCATTAAAAGACAATATATATATATATATCTTTTTCTTAATAAAAGTCTATAAAATGAACAATTTAGTATATATAAAGCTTGGCTTAACTAGAAAAATTTTATGTCCCCATTTGGGTACCAAGAATCCTGAAAAATAAAAAATAAAAACATTTTGCAATATTTTATGCCTTACATGCTTGAAAAAAAAAAGGGGGGGGGAGAGAAAGAGGAATTTACAATCTTGCTGTTACTATATGGTTCTACTGACACAAAAATTTTGAAGGAGAAAAAAAATAACATTTTTCTATTTAGACATAATTTAATAATCAAAAAGTTCCAAACATCGGTGCATGAGTGTAACACATCTGTTCCATAATTATCTATGTGTTTCATAAAAGGTATTTTTTTTAATTAAATTTTCTCCCAGATAGACATACAAATAAGGGTTAATTCTTTGTTTGTAGAAAGATAACATACCCTAGCAGGGGTCGATCTAGGAAAAATTTGGGGCCTGTTTACAGCCCCTTCACAAAAATCTATTTAATAAAATGGGCCTTTTCACAAAAATCAATTTGATAAAATGGGCCTTTTCACAAAAATCAATTTGATAAAATGGTCCCCTTCACAAAAATCAATTTGATAAAATGGGCCCCTTCACAAAAATCAATTTGATAAAATGGGCCCCTTCACAAAAATCAATTTGATAAAATGGGCCCCTTCACAAAAATCAATTTGATAAAATGGACCCCTTCACAAAAATCAATTTGATAAAATGGGCCCCTTCACAAAAATCAATTTGATAAAATGGGCCCCTTCACAAAAATCAATTTGATAAAATGGGCCCCTTCACAAAAATCAATTTGATAAAATGCCGCCCTTCACAAAAATCAATTTGATAAAATCGGCCCCTTCAGAAAATTCTATTCTATAAAAACTTACTATTTATTATTTATTTTGTGATATTTTAAAACGTGTAATTTGTAAACAAACAAGTCATCAAAGCGGAAAACTTCAGCAGAAGGATTTAAAAAAGTTTTTGTTTATAAATGCTTGGTTCGAATTTGATTAACTGGATTTCAACTTTCGTTGCAAAATGTTATTTTACACAAAAATATAATAAATTTCACAAAAATAACCTTTACTTTTCACAAAATGGGCCCCAAGAAAAAAAAAAACCTGCATCGACCCCCGCCTAGTATCAAACATGAAGTAGCACTTATGCTAGTGTTTCTAAACCCGATAAATAAAAATTTGAAATCAGCAAAGCAAAAAGTTAACAGGAATTTTGTTTATAGCATTTAGGGGTACTTTTATGTTAGACGGGTGCCAGTGATATATATTCACATATACAGTAAACAACAGACTCTCCCAAATACACAAATTCCTAAAATCCACACATCATTTCCAATATAAACGATGAAACTTACAGTTCAGATGCAAGTATAAAATTCACTTTTAAAAAAAAATTTTATATCATGCTGTACACATTTTAATACGTAATTTTGGTTAATATGGTTTAACTCATGTTTTATCATGAAAGAAGTATAAATTTATTTTTGAAAGTTTTTAAGATAGTGCTGATATTAGTGGCGATTGTGATATTTTTACCAATTTTATGTATTAATCAAGCTTTTTTGGTTATTAAGTATGGCTAAACATGAAATAAAACTTTGTTTATTTTAAGATTTTGATGTGAATTATTAGTGTACATTTATAAGGCGAGTTTCACTGAATAATTCAAGAAAAATTATCTCATCATCATTATGCAAAATTAATTATTTACTTGACCTTCACTTTTAATATTTTGAATGTTTCTTTTAATTTTCTTAATTTTTGTTAGTTTACTTTATTGTAAGCATTCATTATAATTTTGAGTGCATTAGTAAAATCAAACTGTCGTTTAAAAAATGTAAACAAAACAGTGACCAGAAATCAACAGAAATCTAAAATCTGCACAACCTTTGGTTTTAAGCTATGCATATTTAAAGGAGTCTACTGTATACATAGATATATGCATGTATTGATACATATATTATATCACTAGCGCCCGGCTAACATAAAAATACCTATTTAGTAAATTAATTTTGTACAAGACAGAGTAAGCTGCTAGTTATCAAGAAAATGCTAATTGAAATACAAAAATAGTTGATTTAACTAAAAATAAAACTTTTGGCCAGATTCAGATTACTGTGCAAGTATTACTGCTGTCTGTTAATTACCCCAGCTACCCTACTCACCTGATACTCAATAGTTATTATGCTGATCCCCCCCCCCCCCCCCCACACACAAAAAAAAAAAAAAAAAAAAAAAAAAAAAAAAAAAACCCCACAGTGAAATATTTTTATTAAAAAAACCCACTCTAATACTACATCAAATATTTCACTAAAGTCAATTTTTTTGTTTTGGTTTTCTGCATCATTTAGAATAATAAAAATAGTTTAAAATACGTAAGGAGTGCTTATTTAGTTTAAAAATTATTTAAACTAACAATTGCAGAATTCTGGCAAAACATGAGCTTCATTTTTACAGATTTTTTTTTTTATAATAAAATTTTAGAATATCTACATAAAGTTTTAATAACCATTAATAACATTTAAACCATTAATAAGTAATAGGTACTTTTCGGTTAGCCGGGCGCCAGTGAAATTTATATATCTATGTATACATATATATATACATACACACATTTATATATGCATGTATATATATATACACATGCATATATGTGTGTATGTATACATATATATGTATATATAGATATATACATTTCACTGGCGCCCGGCTAACCGAAAAGTACCGTAATAAAATGTATCACTTTTCGCTGATTATGTCAGCTGTGTTTTTTTTTTTTTTTTTTTTTTGTATGTGTGTAACATGGTTAATTTTTAGAAAAGTGTTTTTTTTTTTTTTTTAAATTCTCGCTTAATTGGCTGCTACTTTGTAATACAGTGATGAAAAATGCTCAACATTAAAATCTTAGTCAGTACAAGCTGTAAAAATTTAGCCATGTTTAATTTTGTCAAATTCTTTATTATACTTTATATAAAGAAATTTTCAAAAATGGGGTTTTCTTTTTTTAGAGGACAGTACAATACCAGGGCCCGATTAACCTGTGAAGCTATGGGAAGCAAAAAGTGTCATCCCCCCCCCCCCCCCCCCCCGAAATATGTGGAAAGGGTTAATTTAATGCTGATTATTTTTAAAATAGGTACAAATGCCACTAAACTATTTTTTAATGTTTCAAATAAAACTGAAGGGAAAGTAAATTGCTATGATATAGTGCACTTTACAAATAAATTTTATACTCATTGTAAAATTTAAGTTTTATATATTTATAAAATAAATTAATATTTTAAAAAGATTTAATGCAGCTATTGCTATACTTGAGGATTAGCTAATGATTTTCAAATTTGTTGGTTAATAGTCTTAATTTCTTAGCGCGGTCCCTGTTTAAATAGTTATAAAGATTCTGATCACATTATTTTCCGTCAAAATCAGGCAACAAATAGCAATTTAAGACAGACACTAGTTACATACAACATCGCTAATGACATAAAAAAAAAAGACACTTAAATTATTTATTTACCATATATATATGCCGGGGTGGGAAAATACATTATTTTACTCGCCACTGACGAGTGGATTTTATAATGGAGCGAGTGATTTTGAAAAACTGCAGGCTATAGAAGATACGCTAAAAACTTTTTTTTTTTTTTTTTTTTTTTTTTTTACTATTTAGCGAGCTGTATGTTGAAAGTTTACAAAATTCTGCGATGTAAACATTGTACTAATTTCTATCGTACAGTAAGCTTTCCTCAGTTGTATATTATTTTTTAATTTTATAGAAAAAAAATATATGAAAATGCATTGCAGTATACACGCTGGAATGCTTAAAATAACATAGGCATTTTGTTCATCTAATATTTAAAAAAAGAATTTTAATAACATTTATAACTTTTAAAAAAGGAGATTTTAGTCAATATATTAACATGTATTATGTATGTTTATACATAATACATGTTAATATTGAACATTCAAATATATCATTTTAATTTTCAATTTAATAAATCATGTGCATTGTTTGAAACCTGCAGGCTTATTTTAAAAGTTATGAATGTTATTAAAATTCTTTTTTTTTTTTTTAATATTAGATTAACAAAATGCATATGTTATTTTAAGCATTCCAGCTGTGTATAACTTTAGCATCATACTAGCGTATGTAGTCATAACTTATTTTAAATGTTTATTTTGCGAACTAGACAATTAATCAATGTTTACATACTATTAACAAATTAAATAAATTTGTGAAAAATTACAACATCCTTATAGGACAACCAATACGGAAATTTATAATGTTACGCTAAATCAGAATGAATGATTTTAACTAAAAAACTTTCTTTTCACGGGTAAAACAAACTGAAAAAGAATCAAATTTGAACAGATTTTAGCTCTAATAATAAGGGTAATAGCAAATAGGTAATTAGCAGACGTAAATAACAAACAGAAAAGAAACAAAAAAGAAGATCATTAAATTATTCAAACAATCATAATCAGTTTCCTTACCTTAAATATTCTACTGAGATTGCTTATCTTCATGGCTGGCGTGCTGGTGTAATCAAATCAATGGCGGCCTTCTTCCTTCTCCTTCCTTCTTGTCATGCGCGGCGAATGTGTTGCGCAGTGTTAATGCGCAGTGTAGCCATTTCCGACTTCCAATCGACAGTCAACCAAATAATGGCTGATTGAACTAAATGAAATTAACCAAACTATTTGGGTGAATCAACTAAACGGTTATACTTGTCACAACAAAATTGTAGTTCAAACAACTAGTGAAAACTACCAAACACTGCAACCAAAAAAATTTGGTTCTCGCAACCAAATCGTTTTTTCCGTGTACAGGGGTATTCAAAAGAATTCCGTTACATTACGGTCTATGACGGAAAAATCGTTTGCAGTTTATTTTAATAATGTTTCGCTATTTCCAACATATTGAAATTGATAGATATCACTAACGGGACTTACAAGAGGCTTCCTATAGAATATTGTGTGTATAGTTTTCATTGTTCATTTACAGGGACACACAAAATAATCCAGTTAAAGTACTGCTTATTAATAATAATTTCTGGGAATGCTTTTTCAGTTGATGAACGCGTTTTTAAATTTAACTAATTTTTTGTCTATTACTTGGTGCGTATAAATTGTATAGATTGTATACAGGGCACCACCAAAGTTCTCCAGTACATTTCCGTCTATTGTCAGAAATTCCAGAAAGGCAATTTTAAACTGTGTTACGCGTTTCCTAACTGAACTAAAGTTTAGCATTCTATTTAGTATATATACAAATCTATAGATCATATACAGGACTGTACAAAAGACCTCGGATATTTTTACGAATATTGTTGTTAATTACTAAAATTTGATTTTTAAATATGTTATGCGTTTTCTAAAATGTTTAGTTAGATATCATCTTACACCTTACAGTAAAGATTTGTAAAATTATTCTGAAAGTGTTGGAAAGCGTTACATAATCTGTGCTTGACGCATGATTTTTCGTTCTTGTTTCCTTTAATCTGATTTGGGAGAATTGATACACACTGAAATATCAAATTCCTTTAGGAGACGGGGGAGGAAGGCAATTAACCCTCTAGCTTCTCCAAAATGTTGCCCCTGATTGGAATCCTGTTTATCTATAAAATAAATACTTGTTGTGGCACGCACTATTGTTCGCCCAAGTTTTGCCCACGAATTTAGAATTACCTTGTAGAGTAGACTTCCAGGGATCTATAAAGATCAGACAAAATCATTATCTATATTTTAAAATTCTAGTCCATAATCACGTGAAAGTTTGGTAATCTGAAATTGCATTTTTTTTCTTTTGTCGAAAGTGAATTAAAACTTTATTATATCAAAAGATGTTTTTACTTTTTTTATGCAAAATAAATTTCTGTGATTATCTGTTATTATGACAGCGATTGTGTACATTCCATATGATCCAAAAGTCACAAAAGACCAGCAATTTAATGAGAAATCATATTTTTAAAGGCTTTTTTTTTATTTGCATTATATAATTTAAAAAAACTCTTCGCTTTATTTAATAGCACATTTATGCGATTAAATAAGGGGAAAGTTACTTTTCAATATTTACTCTTTCAACAACAGACAAAAACACGTAAAAGCTGGCAGGTGTGAAACCACTAATTTATTTGTCACTAGTCAACAATATGTTCATTTAAAAGAAATTCTAATAATTAAACAAAATTAATTATGGGAAAATTTTCTTCGTAGATGTGTAATTCAAAAATTTCGAAACTTGTTTGCTTTCTCTTTTTTAAACAGTTTGAAAAAGAGAAAATTGAAATTTCCTTTTTTTGTTTCTGTTCGATAAAATTTTCATATGATATGTTTAACTATTAAAAAAATTGTCTTTTATGTGTTTTCTTATTTTAAGAAAAAAGTATATTTATCTTTAAATAATAAGCTTATTTTTTGCTCTTTAATTACTTTTAGCAAAAGATTAAAAGACATTTTACTTTTATAAAGAATAATATATATCTTTTAATTCACCATTGATATTGTACTTTAAGAAAAACAATTTTAAGTATTTGAAATAATTCTTGATATTTGTACAATTTTTTTTATTATTTGATAACATTTTCTATGTAAAAATTGAAGAACCGTTTCTAAACATCTATTTTTTCTTAAGTTTTAGTTAAACTTTTTTTTCTTTTTCTGCTTTTAAAATTCTCCCAATGAATTATTCAGGCTTTGTTTTTGCATCTAGTTATATAAATGCTAAATCTACTTCAATTGAAATCTCGATATATAAATTTCTCAATCACATAAACAGAATTCGGTGTTTTGCATTTCTGTTTAAATAATGTAAGCAGTTTTAAAATTCAAATCATATTACTTAAGCGGCTGAAGTTCAGGAATTCATTTACATATTCAACGAGAATGCGAAATAAATTCTTTGTTTTCACAATTATTTTCCTTTTTAAATGCAATTTCGTTTTTTATCTATTATCTAATGATATGATTTTTTAGCTCACAGGCTATCAAAGCCTGCGAGCTAATGTGCCCGCCCGTTCTGTATGTATGTATGTATGTATTTACGTATGTATGTACGTAACGCGATAATCGTGATAGAAATAATCGTTTTGCTTCAAACTTTGTTTTAGGTTCATTGTGATAAGGCGCTTCCCTGATTAGTTTTGGGGGTTCATTGGTTAAGTATAAAGGGGGAAACGGGGGGCTAACCACCCTTCCAGCAAATTAGATAAATGGTGTTTTCATGCAGAATTATCCGATTTTCTTCAAATTTTGTATATAGGTTAATTGTGATAAGGCGCTTCCCTGATTAGTTTGGGGGGTTCACTTGTTAAGTATAAAGGGGGGAAATGGGGGTAGCCCCCCTTTAATTTAGATACATGGGGTTTTTATGCAGAATTATCCGATTTTCTTCAAATTTTGTATATAGGTTCATTGTGGTAAGGAGGATTCCTGATTAGTTTTGGGAGTCCATTCGTTAACTATAAAGAGGGGAAACGGGGACATAACCCCCCTTAAATTGGATAAATGGGTTTTTCATGCAGAATTATCCGATTTTCTTCAAATTTTGTATATAGGTTCATTGTGGTAAGGCACCTCCCTGATTAGTTTTGGGGGTGCATTGGTTAAGTATAAAGAGGGATACGGGGGTCTAATCCCCCTTAATTTAGATAAATGGATTTTTTATGCTGAATTATTCCATTTGCTTCAAATTTTGTATATACGTTCATTGTAATAAGGCGCTTCCCTGAATAGTTTTGGGGGTCCATTGGTTAATTATAAGGGGAGATGATCCCCTTAATAAATTGTCGATTTTTTTATTTTTCGAGGGGCTTATTTCAAGTTCTTTGAAATAAGAGTATAATATACACTCAGTGCGAATTGCTTGTGAGCTCAATGCCCTCAGTTTAACTGGGCAGTTTTCTTTTTTTTTCTTTTTTAGTTTTGCAAAAAAGGTTTCCTCTCGTAAGATATTCAAAACTTTATTTAATTTTAAAACAAAGGTATCGCACTTTTATTTATTTTGATTTGGGCTGTTGCTACATGTAAAAAAGTGAATAATAATGGTCTAGTGTTATTATAATTATTTTGATCTTCATCACTGATGGTCAATACCGTCAAACTTCTCTATCTCGAGAGCTTCTTTTTAGAACATGAAGGGAGCTACAAGAAAAATTGGAGATAACGATAATTATTATAATTTAAATAATTCAGTTATATTAGACTGGTGGGAACCAAAATCCGGCAGTAAAAATATTGGTTGATATTTGTAGATTTCAACTCCCTAAATCAAAATATGGTAATGGAATTGCTGTATCACCTACCAATTTAAAGGTAAAAGAACTTCTTTTTAAAATTGAGGTATTTTTGGTCTTACTATATCAACAATGGAAATTGCGTAGTTAAAAAAATTAATATTATAATATGAAAATAGCCTATAAATATATGTACGTAAATATTAGCGAAGTTGATACTTCTAGACACGAAAGAGGGTGGAGACACCAAGAGATTTATGCACACGACAAATACCAAACAAATATATTTTAATGATATACTTTATTGATTGGTTATCTAAGACAATAAAAATATATTTTTCATATTTGAATTTTATCTCGCATAGGAAATCAATGTAACAATTCTTCATTATCTGTTATAACGTAAACACTATTTACAAATGGTACGTGTATCGGTGAAAATGGTACTGAAAATGATATGTGTAAGAGCCACTTGTATATCATATTAAGATTTAAGAATATCATATTTATATATTTAACATATTTGTTTTTCCGGTAGGAAAGTTTTTTTTTTCGACCAGTGTTATTAACTGCACTTGCATTTTAAGAAATTTATAGATTATCCTGAAATATACACTTCCCTCAAGAATATAAGAATGATAAGATCTAGTTATTAATTTTGAAGATATCTACTTACATTTATAGAAATAAACTAATGCAGTTTGCTGCATACTTCTCTCTTTTTCATATTTAATTACAGCTTCTAAATGTGACATTGCTTGTAATGGCTTATGTGCTTCTATTCCAACCCCAGATTAAACGTGTCTGCGTATAATGCTCATTGACGACTGTGCTTCTTTATTTATAATATTTAGTTCTGGTTGAAATTATTTATTTTTGTCTTCATATCTATCTGTTGATAACGTACCCGAAACTGTCACTTCAAATATGATTTATCTGTCCTCCCAATTGTTACATAATGTAACATTATTGTACAGAACAACGAAATCCTCAAATAGTTAATGAAATGGCACATAAAATAGATATAAGAAAATCTTTTCGGGATAGGATTTGAAAAAAACATTTTTAAGTTTTCAGTTGTCAATGTTTTGCGTTTCTATTTAGATAATGTAAGCAGTTTTAAAATTAAAATATTATTACTTATGCGGATGAAGAGCATGGATTTATTTTACGTATTCAACGAGAATGCGAAACAAATGCTTTGTTTTCACAATTACTTTCTTTTAAAAGTGCAATTTTGTTTTTTATATATTATCTAATGACATGATTTTTTCAAATTATATTTCATAGTTCCTGTGGATAGTTTTGCAATAAAAGATTTTGTCACGTAAGATATTCAAAACTTTATTTAATTTAAAAACAAAGGTATCGCACTTTTATTCATTGTGATTTGGGATATCGCTACATGTAAAAAGTTGAATAATAATGGTCTAGTGTTGTTATAATTATTTTGATCACCAACACTGGTGGACAATACGGTCTTCTATGTCTCGAATTTGAAGAGAGATACGAAAAAAATGGTGATATAGATAATTATTATACTAATTGTAATATTTTAGTCGGATTACACTGGTGGTACAAAAATCCTGCTGTAAAAATATTGGTTGATATTTGTAGATTTCACTTCACTAAATAAAAATATGGTAATGGAATTGCTGCATCACATACCATTTTTCAGGTAAGAAGCATTGTTTTTAAAATTGAGGTATTTTATGTCTTACTATATCAACAGTGGAAATTACGTGACTAATAAAATGAATATAATAATATGTAAATAACCTATAAATAAATGTATCTAAACATTAGCGAAGATACAGTGTCAAAAGGAATTAATATATGTAAGTTGATACTACTGCACAAGAAAATGGAGAGGTGGGGTAGACACCAAAAGATTATTGAACGAGACAACTATCAGCAAAATATATTTTCATCATATATTTTATTGATTGGTTGTCTAAGACAATGAAAGTATCTTTTTCATGTTTTTAATTTTATCTCGCATTGAAAATTATCATAATAATAAGTCTCCATTATGTGTTATAACGCTAAAAAGCTGTTAACAAATGGTACGTGTAAGGGTGAAAATTGTACTGAAAATTATACGTGTAAGAGACATTTAGATGTCATAGTCATATTTAAGAATATCATATCTATTTCATTAACATATTTGTTTCTCCGGGAGGAAAGTTTTTTTTCGACCAGTGTTATTAACTGTACTTGCATTTTAAGAAATTTATAGAGTGTCCTGAAACATACACTTAACCTCAGGAATATAAGAATGATAAGATCTAGTTATTTATTTTAAAGATATATTCTTACATTTATCGAAATAATCTTATACAGTTTGCTGCACGTTTCTCTCTTTTTCATATTTAATTACAGTTTCTATATATGGCATTGCTTGGAATGGCTCATGTGCTTCTATGCCAGACCCAGATTCAAGGTATCTGGGTATAATGCTCATTGACGACTGTGCGTTTTTCTTTATGGTATTTAGTTCTGGCTGAAATTCTTTATTTTCGTCCTCATATCTATCTTCGGATAACTTACTCTAAACTGTCACTTCAGATTTGATTTATCTGTCCGCCCAATTGTCACATAATATAGCATTATTGTCCAGAGCAACACAATCCTCAAATAGTTAATGAAATGGTTCTTAAAATGGATATCAGAAAATCTTGTCAGGGTAGGATTTGAAAAAAATATTTTAGTCCTCAGTCGTCAGTGCTTTGCGTTTCTGTTTAGATAATGTAAGCAGTTTTAAAATTTAAATTTTACTACTTATGCATCTGAAGAGCATGAATTTATTTTTTGTATTCAACGAAAATGCAAAATAAATGCTTTGTTTTTACAATTACTTTCTTTTTACAATTAATTAATTAATTAATTTTAAATAATTGTGTCTAAACATTAGCGAAGATACAGTGTCTAAAGGAATTCAAATGTGTAGTTGATACTTCTGGACACGAAACAGGGGGGAGACACCAAAAGAATAATGCACGAGAAAATATCAACAAAATATATTTTCATCATATATTTTATTGATTGGTTATCTAAGATAGTGAAAAGATCTTTTTCATCTTTTTAATTTTTATCTAGCATTGAAAATTAACATAACATTTCTTCATTATGTGTTATTTTTAAAAAACTGTTTCTCGGAAAAATGGTGCGTGTTGGAGCAATTTGGATGTCATATTCAGATTTAAGAATGTCAGATCTATATATTTTTATTTGTTTACCTGGTAGCAAAGTATTTAATTTTTTTGCCTACCAGTGATATTAACTGTACTAGCATTTTAAGAAATTTGGAGAGTATCCTGAAACATACTTATCTCAAGAATATAAGAATGATAAGATTTGGTTACTTATTTTTAAGATATCTACTTACATTTATAGAAATAATTTAATACAGTTTGCTGCATGCTTCTCTCTTTTTCATATTTAATTATAGATTTCAAATGTAACATTGTTTGTAATGACTCGTGTGCTTCTATGCCAGCCCCAAATTCAACGTATCTGCATACAATGCTTATTGATGACTGTGCTTCTTTATTTATAGTATTTAGTTCTGGCTGAAATTCTTTATTATCGTCCTTTTATGTATCTTCTGATAATGTATCTGAAACTGTCACTTCAGATATGATTTATCTGTCCTTCCAATTGTCATATAATATAACATTATTGTACAGAACAACAAAATCTATAAATAGTCAGTGAAATGACTCATAAAATAGATATCAGAAAAGATTGACGGGATAAAATTTCAAGAAAATATTTAAAACTTTTCAAGAAATTTGAAAAGTTGAAAAAGCAATTTTCTGCCTCAGAAAATATTTCGTGATGTTGGGAATGAAAAATTAATTCGACTAAAAGTAGTAATTTCTATTAATTGAATAATAACGTTTTGACAGAGACTTTTTCATGAACACATGTTAAAGCGGAACAGATGCTTTTACAGTCCCCATGTAAAGGTTAAGTAAGTAGCAAAATCCGATTTTTTTTCAAATATATCGAAAAATGAGTGATATCGATGTTCGACTTATCGATATTTGCCTGTATTTACATGATTTGCAATCATGTATTCATATATTGTATATATAGTGTATTCATATATTGTATATATAGTGTATTCATATATTGTATTCATATATTGTATATATAGTGTATTCATATATTGTATATATAGTGTATTCATATATTGTATTCATATATTGTATATATAGTGTATTCATATATTGTATATATAGTGTATTCATATATTGTATTCATATATTGTATATATAGTGTATTCATATATTGTATATATAGTGTATTCATATATTGTCACTATATTCGATAAATTATTAACATGATAATAAAATTCGTTCATTGAGCAAACTTAAAATAATATATGAAAGTCAAAAACATACAAAAGATTACTCTTATAAAAACAGAGACTATATTTTTTTTATAATTTGTTAAAATATTTAATTAGTATATATACAAGTGTATACAGATGTATTTTTTAACAGTAGTATGTAATAATTAAAAACATTTCTTTAATTAAATTATTTAATTATTTCAAAATAGATATAATGTTTTATAAGATGCTGCACTCTTTTTCAGATAAAAAAAATCATAGTATGCACCTCGCACATTATATCTTTGATAAAAACTATGAGCAAAAAAAATTCACATTATTCTGCGTCTGTGTGTTTGACATGACTTTGGCAACGACTGTGGGTTAAGTATTATCAAAAATTTTCTAATATTAAAAGTTTTAAGATATGGTCATGAAAAAAAAAGTCTTTATACAGCGGGAGGGAGAAAATTACCAAATTGATAAACCTCTTTAATGAGTTTGAAATCTCGAAAAGGACGGGAAACAATTGTTACTAAGTCAGTCAATGAAGTTACTAGGGAGTGTAGTAGCATGCGGAGCTACAGTATACGAGAAAAAATGCATTGTGAGTTTTCCTTATATTGATTCTCAGTTTGTAAAACTATCATACACGATTGATACATTTTTTTCCTTCATTAAGCAAAATTCCACTGCTTCACATACACTGTAAGAAAAAACGGCAAAAATTTCAGCATAATTTGCTGTAAATTTAATATGATTACAGTCATATTTGCAGTAAAATTAGCATGTTGGAAACACATTTTGCAGTAAAATCCCAAGCATAATGTAATTTAAGACATATTTTGCTATCCATTTACAGTAAAATATGCTGGAAATTTGGGTGCATAAATTTACAGCAAATTTTACTTTAATTTCTGCCGTTTATTCTTAGAGTGTATATCTAGGTCCAATATCAGATCATATCATTCTACCTAGTTATTCTTATATTACATGAGATTGAAATAATAACTTTAATTATAATAACCCTGTACTTTACACAAGGAAGTGTAATTGATGTTACATTTCTCGCAGTATTTGAAATTTGAAGGATTAAATAGTATGGACAATAGACCCAACCTGAACAAAAATTCAAAAAGTCCTTTCTTTTGTAAATATGCATTTGTCATTTTTACGCATTAAAAGGAGCAAAATTAATCTATTTTAATACTATTAATCACATTTGCAGACAACTGGAAATAAAAGATAATCTGCAAAGGTCGTTAATTATTCGAAAGATAGTTTAAAAGTCATTACTCATTTTTCAATCAAATTATTTTTCCACGTCATAGAAAACAATTTGTAATTAATTAATGTAATGCGGGTATTACTTAGTAAACATTAAAGTGATTGATAAGCATCATGTTTTATTTTCAAGAAATGCTGTTATCATAAGATAAGTTAAATTGTTACTTGATCCTGTTCTTTAATAGGCTGATTACGAAAAAACAAACTTTTTTACTTAGTCTTTTTGAAACTTAACTGGATAATTTTTCTGTGATTGATCACATTCGTATTAAAGGAATGCAATTTTCTGAAACTTCAAGGGTAAATATTGATTGTTATCGACATATAACAACTGATATTTAAACTTGACTTGAAAAGTTAAAATATTTATATATATATATATTAGTTCGATAATGATAAAAATGTAAACTTTCGCATAAATACTTCATATGTAAAGAGAAAATTAACAAGAAATAAAAATCCTTCATCATTCACTTTCCAAAACTTCAAGAATACTGTAACGAAATTTCACCATTTAATAATGTGAAAGAAGATATCTTAAATAATAAAGTTATAAGACGCATAACACATTTTAAAACCCCTAATTTTAGAAATTACCGTCCCATAATCGGAAAGAAATTCAAATTCATTTGTGAAGCCCTGTATAAGTTCAATAGGTTAGTATATATAATATACTAGCAGGCTACACTCGCTGCGCTGGCCGGTTTCTCTAAACGAACCTTGAATCAAACAAAATGTATCCGCTAATTTGACCAGGTATTTTAAAGTAATAGGTACCTTTACCTAAAATATCCCTCCGGGCTATTAAATTTTCTAATGTGCAGTCAAAATTGTAGCTGTTAAGGACCAACTCTTTTTTTATCATCTACAGTAGGATTTAGTAAATAACGATAGAAGTGTATGCAGTATACTAAATCCATCCCTAAAAATTATCTAACTATTCAGTAAAACTTTTAAAAAGGTTGATCTTTCGTAATCGGGTTCACCTGACTATATAACCCTTACACAAAACTCTTTGACTAAGAAACATAGAACTATATGCAATGTATTAAACCCATCCTTGTAAAATTATCTACTTAGTAATGCACGTCTCATTAAAATCCGTCCAGTAGAACTTTTTAAAAGGTCTAATCTTTCATATTCGAGTTTACCAGATTGTAGAACTTTCCCCCATAACTCTATAACTAAGCAACGTAGAACGACATATTATATACTAAAACCTTCTCTGAAAAGATATACGAACATTGATCATTAAAAAATAAGAAACTACAAGTTATTTCTGCTGCCTTTTTTGAATAAATACTGCAATTGCATCAAAATGACGCAATTTAAAAGTTTTGCATGCTTACGATTAAATAGTATTTTCTTAAAAAGAGAGATTCGTGTTCCATACATAGCGCGGCTTACGTTTGGCCCTGTTTGCAATAAAAAGTATTTGCACGTTGAGAGTTGAAATAATGATGCATTAGCATACATTTTGGCATGATGTTGGTATAGCGGAAAATTACCAAAATTATCCAAAATACTTTGTTTCAAATTACGCCAATTTTCTGTAGACTATATTATAGAATAGAAGCATAGAATCAGCATTTTCCTTCTCTGAAAAATTATCTATCTAACGGTTTAAGTTCTATGAAAATCCATTCAGCAGAATTCGAGTCACAAGCAGCCGAAAAGAAATTTCATTATATAGTAGAAGTAAATTGAAGTAGATTGCTATTAATATAATTTACATTTGAATAATAAAATAATGCTCTAAAAATCCTGTTGCACATTTGAAAAAAGTAAAAACAAAATCGTGAAAAAAAAAGACAAATTGCCAAATATTGTTTGAATAGCAATCTTGCCCATTGAATAATTTTGTAAGCATTACGAACATTCCCAATCATATTTATATTATATCTCATCAAAACTGTTTTCTTTAAAAAAAATAAAATTAGACTAATACACAGCGCAACATTACGTTGGAGGCATATACTTATAGCTTACGATAGCTATAAAAACCTTTCGTCCAGTATAACTCAAAAAATATTTGTCAGATTTCGTTCCAATTTTTGCAAAACGTACCTACAAGTATGACAACTATTTTGGCTCATTATCAAGAATAAATTTGAAACGGTTGGGAAAAAACATAAAAAATAGATAAAAAAGCTCAATTAAATATTCAGATTACCCTCATTTTTCTACTTACGTCACAAAAGTTAAGTGCAGACGTAATTTTTACCAGCGGAAGCTATACGCAAACACCCAGATTAGAGCACATGCAGTAACAAAAAAAATACGCAGGGACTAATATTAGAGTACAATAAGACCTATTTCAATTTAATCGAACTGGAAAATAAACATGGATTTTGTTTTCTATGTGAAAGAAATAAACCCGTAATAACTTAGTAGTAGAAATTGGGCGCAAATCTCGCCAATAGCATATTTTCAATCGTCAATAGCAACTTTTATATTTCGCGTGTGTAAATTAAAAAGAAATCTTTGATGATAAACTGAAATGTTTTGTTTACGGTATTATTTCTTGTTATTTATTTTCTTTTCAGCATTTAAATTAAATTAGTGAGAGACATGTATTTTAAATATATGTACTTTAAATTAAATGATTGAAAGGTTTATAATTTAAGTGAAATGAATACAATATGAATATGGTATGGGAAAAATATTTGGCGATTTATAACCTGCCCTCGGCTAACATAAATGTACCAATATTGCAAATAGTATGTGGTATGCGAAATGAAAAAAATTAATTATGCCGTAACCACTGTTCGTACAAGAAAATAGCTAATATTGTGCATTCAGATACACAAACAAGATTAGATTCGAACAAGAGTAAGGCAGGAAACAATATTGCTTTATCTGTATGAGAGTTATAATAAAGATATTATATCGCCAATTGTCTTTGGGTTCAATTACGGACGTTTCTCCTTGAAAACAACTTTGGAAGGAATATTTTACATTTGTTACCAGTGAAGCTCATTCTACAAGATACAAATTAATTATACAAACAACAGTTATATAAACATGGAGGAAAAAATTTGATACAAATGTAAATATCTCCCTCTCTATCTCGAAAAAAGTTTCAGCAATGAAATTAAATTGGCATTATGCCATGCTTGCTATAATACTCAATTGGTGCAATGCCGATTACGGAACTTTCCTCCACAACTTGAATTATTAACATGTATCTATCCACACGGACCTCTTTTAAAATGCTTGACTAAATTCAAGTTTAAAATGGTGAGACTTGTTGTCAAATGATGTAAACAACTATGAAAATAAAACTGGGGAATTATTATGCTGACTTATTTAAGTACTAGCGGCCCTCCCTCGCTTTGCTTTGGGTTAACCTTGAAAACCTTCATCTCTTTGTGTTTTCTGTAGACCTTTTTAATGTGTACAATAATTAGTACATTATTTTGATAAATCTTGTAGGGTTCAGCCTGCGTTTGCAATGTATAAGCGGAAAAAATGAAATTATTTACGACATCACATTAAAAACCTCAAAAATAACAGTATTTCTCCACTATTTAATGGATATACATATAAACCTTCCTCTTGAATCACTCTATCTATTAAAAAAAACCGCATCAAAATCCGTTGCGTAGTTTTAAAGATTTAAGCGTACATAGGGATATAGGGACAGAAAAAGCGACTTTGTTTTATACTATGTAGTGATTTATCTGAAATTACAAAGCAAAACATATGATTATTATACATATAAACCTTCCTCTTGAATCACTCTATCTATTAAAAAAACCGCATCAAAATCCGTTGCGTAGTTTTAAAGATTTAAGCTTACATAGGGATATAGGGACAGAAAAAGCGACTTTGTTTTATACTATATAGTGATTTTAAAAAATGCATCTGATTACACGCATTTCATAAATTACTGTTGTTTGTTTATAATAACACATATACCACTTATGTATAGTAAATAAATAGTGAAAATATTGGGGAAATTCTTGTGTGTGTAAAACAAAGAATAGGTTGACAGAAAGCACTTGTGAAAGTTTTCCTTCTCTTGGCTTTTATACAGGGTGAATCTAAACTCTTGGGCAAAATTTTAAGGGGTGATAGTACACATCAAGACAAACAATATTAAATAGGATACTAAGGGTCCCAAACGCCTTCCGAATGAGATAGGCGCGATTAAAGTTTATCGTCCAAAATTTCAATAGATTATAAAAAACGGAAAAATTGGTCGATTCGTTTGCGGTTTTCGCTAAAACTATTCTTTATGTCAGTATTTTCTTAAAAATAAATTTTAAAGATAAAGTTCCAAAAATGCCGATAGAGGGTGCTTTAGACTTTGGAGTAACGAAAAACTATTTTTTACCGTTATTTTTTGTATCTGATTAAATGCTTTCAAAAGCTTAGACTTAAACTTTAAATTTTGAAGTCAAAATCTGAATCTTTGGGAGTGACTAAGTAGCGCAAACTGAACTGCGTTCAGGAGTTAAAATTTAAAACACTTCCCTCCCCCCACTCCTGAACACATTTCAGTTATTCCCGATCTTGGTGTCGTAGAGCAGGCATAAACAATATGATTTTTAATTTTCCAACTGGACGAAAAATGTCTGGGCCAGGATTCGAACCTGGGATCTCTTGGCTGAAGCTGCCATGCTCTACCAACTGAGTTATCACGGTTGAATCTGAAGGGCATAATTCATCCAATTCATGCCATCCACATTCAACCGGGATAGCTCAGTTGGTAGAGCATGGCAGCTTCTGCCAAGAGATCCCAGGTTCGAATCCTGGTCCGGATATTTTTCGTGCAGTTGAAAAATTACAAATCATATGATTTCTTTACCAATTTGAATAATTGTGTTAAAATTAATCCAGGCAGAAACTACTACCCACTACACGTAAAATAAACGATAGAGTAATGACAAAATTTAATAGAAAATTTATTCATAACAGACATGAGCAATTTCTCTGCGCAAAATAAAACGAAACAATTTGATGTATGCATGTAGTGCGCAATATGAATGAAGGTTGACACGTAGAAAAGGGTACACGCATGATGTTCGTGAGGAATCACAAAAACGGCTGGAAAGAGTGCCCATCAGCAACGATGCAGGCCTCACACAGTCGGCGGAGGGAGTTGCAAACATTAGTGAATACCCCGTGCATCTCCCGGATATCGCCTGCTACGACGGCAATCCTCGCAACCAGGTTCTCGACGGAGTCGACGGTAAAAATAGTTGTTCATTACTCCAAAGTCTAAGGCGCCCTCTATCGGCCTTTTTGAATTTTATTTTAAAGTTTATTTTTAAAATAAATTTTTTATTTAATTTTGTCATCCCTCTATTGTTTATTTTACGTGTAGGGGGTAGTAATTTCTGCCTGGTCTACCACATCAAGATCGGGAATAACTGAACTGTGTTCAGGGGGGGGGGGGGGTTCAAATTCCAACTCCTGAACACAGTTCAGTTTGCGCTACTTAACTACTCCCAACGATTCAGATTTTGAGCTCAAAATTTAAGTTTAAGCCTAAGCTTTTGAAAGCATTTAATCAGATACAAAAAATAACGGTAAAAATTAGTTCTTCGTTACTCCAAAGTCTAAAGCGCCCTCTATCAACATTTTTTTAACTTTTTCTTTAAAATTTATTTTTAAGAAAATACTGACATAAAGAATAGTTTTAGCGAAAACCGCAAACGAATCGACCAATTTTTCCATTTTTTATAATTATTTGAAATTTTGGACCCTAAACTTTAATGGCGCCTATCTCCTTCGGAAGACGTTTGGGACCCTTAGTTTCCTATTTAATATTGTTTGTCTTGATGTGTACTATCACCCCTTAAAGTTTTGCCCAAGAGTTTAGATTCACCCTGTATATCTCGCCAAACAGATTCAGATTCAAACAAGCAGGGGAGCCTACCATATGAGTTGAGCTCTACAAGCCCTGCTCGGCAAGTTAATTAAAAAAAAAAATTACAAATGAGGTTTAGGCTATTAGGTTTTAACGTAGTACAATACATTTTCTTTTTTTTAATATTGTGCATAAATTGGATGTAAAAGTTTTTATAGTCCATAAATTGGATGTAAGAGTTTTTATAGTCCATAAATTGGATGTAAAAGTTTTTATAGTCCATAAATTGGATGTAAAAGTTTTTATGGTCCATAAATTAGATGTAAAATTTCCAGTTAAGTAGTCTAGGTAAGGACTAGCTAATCCTCTGAGTCAACATACGGGAGAGTGCTTTGAAAAATGTATTCCCTGTCCCCTATCAATTTTATACCTTGGATAATTTTGTTTAAGGAGGCATTACTTTTTAAGATAAAGGAGAACCATGAATGAAGTGGTGTGTTTGTTGGACGTTTGAGATGAAAATGCGATGTAAGAATACATTGTAGTATATAATGTAGCGATTTATCAAGCCGGCCACAGGTGCACAATGGAGACGGTTTTCTGTCGATGTTATACAAATAGAGCGGAAACGGTCCGTGGTTGGTTGCCATAATATAGATGTTTCTGTGAGTAAGTAAAAAGTTTTCCGATACTTTAGGTCGAAGTTTGTAACTATAGCGGCCTGTTGTTACATGATCCCACTCCACTTGCCAATCTTGTAATGCTTGCACTCTGAGAAGTCTTTTGAGGTACGATACCGGGAAAGGATAAAAACGTTCATTTTCTGGCGATGAGAGGTTAATGGCTGATTTTGCTAAGCTGTCCGCTTCTTTGTTACCCTCAATTCCCGAGTGGCCTCTGATCCATCTAAAAGAGATTATCTTCGAGGTACTTTGGAGTAATTTCATTATATTTGAGACAGGTAAATCTCTTGTAAAAACATTCTCCAAAGCTTGAAGACTCGAAAGGCTATCCGTTGAAATTGTGAAATATACGTGCTTGGTTGAGTTTTCCCATTGAATTGCATCATTAATCGCTTGCAGTTCCGCTTGGAATACGAAGTTTTCCTTATGAAGTCTTTTTGATGAATGTATTTTCTAATGTTATCTTGATAGGCACAGAATGCGTATGCCGTCCCTTTCTCCTATTTAGATCCATCTGTAAAGATTGAAATTTCTGAAACTGATGTATCTTCCTCTTGTGACCCATTTAGATAAGCTTTAAATGGGATTGTTAGTGCTGAATTTACTTTTGGTTGGTAGTTATATGATTGATGTTCTTTATATGGAATCCCAAGCCTAAGTATTCTCCCCGATACTGCTATTCTTTTAAGTTGTATAGTTATCGGAACTATTCCACTGAGAACACATAATGCATTTATTAAAGCTTTCTTATATGCTCTTGTAATGACTAATAAATTCTGGTATTGTATTGAAGGGAGGAGGCGGTAACCATGTGAGCGTTATAGCTTTGGGAACCATGGTGGTGCAGCGTAAGAGAATTTATTTTCTAAAATGTTTAAAGTACCATGTTTTTAGTATATGTTTAGATAGTCCACCATAAGCTGAGGCAAATGTTAGAAGATTTTGTATAATTGCGTATCCGCGTAATTTTTATATGTACTTTTTTTTCAACTTCAATAATCTAGATATATTATGGAAAAGTCATTTTCTTACGCTGCAGCCATTGTCGATTCAAAGAGTTAAATTCCGATACATGATGTTTTGGTTATTTATTTTCTGTATTACCTATAATGTATACTTCCAAATTTATACCCCTGCGTGGCTATCTTGCATGGTTTTATCTATTTGTTTGTTTGCTTCGCTATTTTCTTTAAACAGTGTATACGAATTTATATTAGGTATTTTATAATTCTACTGTTTATTTTCTTTATTTTCAGTACTTGAATTTGCACCCATATTTAATTAATTAATGATAGAATCTCATTTTCATTACTTGTCAGAAGTTATTGTTAAATCTATGTTCTCAACAATATCGTTCAGAGTAATCCTTTTGAGAGAAGTCTTAGTTAAAATACACTGCAAACGATTTTTCTCCGTAGAACATTATGTAATTGTATTCTTTTGTGTAGCACTGAGAATGAATGATTAATGCTTTCAACTATATATTCTGCAGGAAGTATGTTTTAGTGCACCTTATAAATTCATATCAATTTTATTGTGTTTGAAATAGTGTAATATCTTTAACATACACTGCAAAGGATTTTTCCTCGTAGACCATATATTTACGGAATTCTTTAGAGTGTACGAATCATAAATGCAACATACTTCGTTTTCAATAGGGGGTAATGCCGTGATAAATCTCATAAACGCTGAAATCGAAGTACATTTAGACGAGGTAGAGCGCGGATAGACAGACGAACTTACTTTATAAAGAATTTCAACCATATAAAGTGTTAAAACGAATGCTATAAAACTGAACTGCGCTGCCAGGTGCCTGAGGGGCGCCCTTCATTGTCACAACAGTCGCAACCATGTTCTAAGGGACATATAACACGCACGACCAGGAACTGCCTCCCGTATGCGCTGCGACCGGTCGGGGAACCGCCACCTGCGCATCACCCCGATTGAATCCATATAATGACGACATAGGTCGTATCATGCATCACGCATTGATTATAAAACACTTTTCAGTCTTACAAAAACATTCGAAATATTCGCCAAAGTTCATTTTGTTACAAACCAATACATTATATATTTTTGATAAACAACTTTTACTGCAACAGTTGTAGATTTCCTGAGAAGCCGATTTCATTATTTTTTAACGCTAAGAAAGTTTTATTGAATTTTAAAACGCATATCATCACTAAAAAGCATTTAAATAAAATATATCAATATATTTCAATTATTTTCAATCGCTTCATTTTAAAACTATAGATAATTCATCATCACATAATATTTATATTACGTTGAGTAAAAAGTTTTCCGCCAAGGCGCCCTTCCTTCGCACAAACAGCTGTCATTTGTGTGGTTGTTAGCTCTTCAGCCAACCAAAATTTGAATTCTAAAGCAGAGCATAGGAACTACATGACTGTGTAATTTGTTTGTTAAAAATTTATTATCTTGTGCTTCAAAAAAGTTGTTAAAATGGAGCTATCACGTCAGCAGATCAGAACGATTATTTACTACGAGTTCCGTAATAAACTCAATGCGACTGAATGCCACAGAAAGATGTGTGAAAGTTCAGGAATCAATACTGTTCCTTATGATACAGTCAAAGTTTGGTTTCGGAAGTTTAAACCTGGAAATTTCGACAGTGAAGATGAACCACGTTCCGGCCGCCCTATTGAAGTTTATTATGAGCAGTTAAAACAAATCATTGATTAAGACAGAAATGTTTCAACACGAACTATTGCGTTAGAGCTTAAAGTTTGCCAAAAAACAATAGTTAACGCTCTTTAAAGCCTATAAACCTAACGTTTAAGTTCAGCCGCTGGGTGCCTCATGAATTGACTGCTGAAAACAAGCGCAAGAGAAAAAACTGTTCTTTGGCTCTGCTCAGAGATCAAAGAAAAAAGAACATTCTGGCCAGAGTTGTGACCTGTGGGGAAAAATGGGTCTACTACAGCATTACAAGCCATAAAAGAGGGTGGTCAGCACCTGGGGAATCAGCTGGCCCGGTTGCAAGACGTGTCTTAACTAACAAGAAGGTGCTCCTCTGCATCTGGTGAGATTGTGGAATTCTGTACAAATAGTACCTGAAAAGCGGACAGACTATCAACAGTGCAATATACAGGTACACGCTTATCAAAGTTCGCGAGGCCATTCGCGAAAAACGAAGAAAGGAGTTCAGAAGGATGGTGGTTCTCTTTCATCAAAATAACGCCCGGCCACACATTAGTACGATGACCAGCTGCACTCTATACAAGCAATTTGATGCAGCAGTGGGATTTTATGCAACATCCAGCATACAGCCCCGACATGGCCGCTTCATATGTGTATCTCTTTTCACATCTGCAGATGCATCTTGATGGCACAATCTTCCATTCAAATGAGGAGGTCATAAATGAGGATGATCTCTTTCTGGACTCGCGCACGCCACAAATTTTCACAGAAGGGATTGAAAAGTTGTAAAAACGTTGACAAACGATTGCAGATTTCAAGGGAGATTACTATCCTCATTAGCTTTGATGATTTCATATGTATTTATCATTTTACAATAAAAAAATGTTTGGCGGAAAAATTTTTACTCAACGTGATAAATTTAAAGCAAAGGAAAAAAGCTTAGTAACACTGATAACGCAATTCTAGAAAAAAACCGACGGCAGTTAAAAATATCTCAAAGTCTATCAAATCCTGTATATGTACAATATGCATCACTGTAGTTAAGAATTTGTTTCAGTCAAAATGCATAGTCTTATATATGTCCATTGAATCATATTCACGCATTTCTCGAACTCTTTAGCTACTTTTCTGACTCTTAAAAAAGCTAATAAAAATTAAGAGCTAAACGTTCTCCTTTTTTTAAGTAATAAACCAGTATATGGGATGCCGAAATATATGTAATCATATGTACATGAAAATTAACTATGAATATATCATGTTGGTTTTCATGATGGTTCATGAACAGCAAGGTATCTTATTTATATCTCTTTTCATCTTTATGGATTTTATACTTAATGTCTCTATTAAATGTTCTCTCTCTAATTTATAAGTATGGCTTCTTTCCTTTTTAATATTGTATTTTATTTTTTATTTTATCACTGATTTGATTCATTGTATTTGAGATGTAGTCCCAATATCATATTTTTTAGCAATGTATGGCTAATATGATGATAAAAAACATCTCATTTCATTTTATTTGTGGTATTTAGGCAATTGGGACTTGATAATTCTGTCTAAATTCCACAAATTTCATTTCAATTAATTCATTTAATTCCATTTATTCAATTTTTATTTAATTTCTTATTCTTTCAATGTTTTTGATTCCATATTAAGTGTGTTGGGGAATCTTTCATTGTCAACTAATTATTTTCATACTTAATTATTTCATTGTTTAAGTTGGTGTTATGATAATGTTTCATTAATGGTTATATATATATATATATATATCCAGTTTACATGTTATAGATTTCAATAAAACTCTGTTTAACAAATTTTAATCTACATTTCGGAAATATTATATCCAAAAAGTTTGAAAAATGAAAGAGTTGCGCATTTCCAATTTAAATAACTATAGATATATCTTATGATGGTTGTCTTGAATCCGTGTGTGATTGAATAAATTTTACTTTAATAACATTCTTTTAGTCCAAGTTTCTGCAATCATTTGGAATAACGAAATTATATTTAAACATAAGCCGCATACATATAATATTAAGCCGCAACTTAATATATTTAAACGTAACTCTCATATTTAAAAAAAAATATATGCCGGTGTTTTCAGAATTAAGACAGGGACTGGGAGCTGCTCTAATCCGAAGAATTGGTTAAAATTGAAATCATTTTTCTGATAATTGCTTACCTATTTTTAAGCAAACAAGGGACAATCAATACCTCATTTCATATGCAGAGATTTCCATTTAATAAACTATTAGAAATTTTATGTTAATCTTATACTAATCTATTTTTTCATAAAATTATTATATATATATATTTTTTCAAGTACTGCAAGAATTTTCTTTATTTCCATTTAAGTGCCATGCAATTTTGTATTACAAGCATACTAAGCTTTTTGTTTAGTCAAGAACATGTAAATTTTATTTTTGCGTTATAATTATCTATTTGAAGAAATAAAGCTTACTTCTAAAAATATTAAGATAGTTTAAAACCACAACAAAAAAAAAAAACACCCTTGAGTTATAGAATGAATTTCTTCAAAGTAAAATACAATTTCACTGCACAATTGTTTATTTTATAGTAATTAGAATATTATATTTAATAAATATTAAAATAATTAAAGAAGAAAATAATATTTAACTATATTTAAAATATTTATACTCAATCAAGAATTTAAAAATCAGCGATTAAAATTTATATAGCGTATAACATTCAATTAATCTAATTTACATCTGTTTGATTTTGAGTTTTTAACATTATTAAATGATTTATATTTGAAAATGCCATTTAATACATGTAATTAAATTTACAATGGCATATTAATGAATAACTGTTTTAATTAAAGTTTATTATATAATACTTTATAATTTTTACATCATTTGCATGAACGCCTTTAATTCTACAAGCATAATGCAATATTATTTTAACTTGTGAATTCCTCATTTTAGATTGAATTATTGCAATTTTATAAAACTTTATTTCTCGAAATTAAATTTATTTTATGAATGTAAATATAAATGTAGTCATGCATTTAGCTTTAAATAAATGACAAAATATTTCCCTTTGTAAATAACAATTACTTTTGCTAAATATTAACATGAAAATATTTTTAAATGCAAAGGGTATTACTTTTATTTGGTAAATTATTTATGCTCCGTTATAAAAACTCTTTAACAACAAATATAAAATAAATTATATGTTTACATACATTTTATTTTAACTGAAAACCATGGTTAAAGGAAATTAAATCTATTTTTAAATTTCATATACAGTGGGATTATAAATATGAGCAAACTTTCGTTTGGAACCCCAATTTTATAGATATAAATGTGAAATGAAAGTAATAAGAAATTTGTAAAAATACAATTATAAGAGCAAATGCACCAATGATAATAAATTGTAGAAATGTAATATATTGGATTGTTGAAAGAGTCATAATCGCCATGACGTTTCCGATCACACCATACAATATATCTCTAAAAGTAACCTAAGTCAACCAGATAAACAATGAAGTTATCTGTAAACATTAAACGGAATATTCCATGGCAAAAATGCATAGCGAAAAACATAAGCAATTAGCAACAGAATAAACTTCAAAACAAAATAATATTAAAGTAGTCAAATCTTCCATCTATATGTGAATATGTGAAAATACATAGAGTATAAAAGTAGCTAATAAGTGTGTAAAAATTGTACGCTATAAGTATAATTTTTTATACGCTTCACAAATATATCAGTAAGTTTAAGTTTTTATAAATATATATAATATTATATATATATATATATGACCATTCCATTTCTTTTTATAATGTCTTATCCTTTGTTTTTCACATGTGTTTTCATATATATATATATATAAATTTAAAGAAAAATAACATGAAAAGAAAAGAGGGAAAAGCAATTTAGAAAATAAATAAAATATTACTTAAACATAACACCAGATTAAATTAAAATTAATTTTTATTTTAAGTTATTTTTAATATCATTATAAAATGTATCTTTTACATAATCTAAGCAAAACTACAGACATTTATGTTACTGAAGTTATTTAAGCAAGATTTTAGCTTAAATGATAAGAAAAAGTTTTGTACAAAACTTTTGAATTATAAATATGTATGACACGAAAAACACGAATATAAAAGATGAAAAATGAAAGGAATTTCCCTTAAAAAAAAAAAAAAAAAAAACATGAACCCAAAATAATGTTCTAGACAAGAATAGAATGACGCGTCTATAAAAGATGCGATGATTTATCTACCACGAGAATATAAATGAAGTTAATCGTTTGTACATAAGCAAAATAAAATGGACGTTTTATCAGATAGACAAAGAAATGTATTATTAATAGTAAATAAATAGGATAAATAGGCAATAAAAAACAATATAATATATTTTTTTTAATGAAAAATACCAAAAAAAATTTTTTATTAAAATGCGATCAAAAAATATTTTACATTTAAAACAAATTTTATTAAGAGAAATATGTGAAGTGTAATGTAAGCAACTAAATTTTATCATTATACGTAATATTAAACTTTATTACAGGTTGCATTTTGAATTTAAAATTTTAATCCATAGTCATCCTAAAATCATCTTTATTAAATAATCGAAAAAAAAGTGAAACATTGTTTTATCTTTTAATGATTTACAGAATTTACCTGGAGTCATATTTTGTTTCCAGAGTGGTCATAAAAAATGCCATATTGATGAGGATATTTTTCTCTTCGAAGAAGTAATAGATATTCCACATTTAGCACACATGATTCCACATTTAAGAAAAATATTTTTAATTATTCTTAAATCAAACGTTTGCCTCACTTTTTCTTCAAAAGAGAAACAAATATTAATACAGAAGATAAGAAATCAACTTATAATTCATTTTATACTATAATCATATTCTTCATATAATTATTAAATATTATTCATACTTTTAAAGAAGAGAAACTGCAATTTTTATCTCATATAGTCATATTCGTATCCAACATGTATCGGAGGATTAAATAAGCGTTTGCCATTCATCTTCATAATCTATAAATTAGATTATCACTGAATGCCAAAATATTCGCTATAATTGCTCTCTTTTAAGCTCTGAGCAAACATATGAAATGTTTTAAGTTTTGCATGTTTAATATAAGCTGCCCTTTTATGTAATCCAAAGTTTCCTGTTCTTTGTCAAACTATTGACATTAGTCCCTGTACCTGCATTGAAATGATATATATTTATTATAATTAGTGATTTTGAAATTTCAGATAACTTTAAGATACTGAAACTAATTAACATATATAAAGAACGGAAGTGATAGAGTTTTTTGTAAAATGTGTTTTTAATTATAATCCTAATTTTATCAGGTTCATTAAAAATAATAGCTTGGTGCATTAAAATATAGTAGAAAAACATAGGAAAATAGATTTTTTGAAATGTTTTACTAGAGTTATCAATAAAATAAATCCGGCTCTGTATATCTAGAAACGTTGTACTAAAAGAAGATTGTACTGAATCGAAAAATAATAAACTTTATTTAAGTCCTTTTAATTTTATTAAATGTGAAATTATGTATATTATAACGTATCACTATTTTTCCAAATATTATGTCATAATTAAATACAAATAATCACAATTTTTTTAACTTATTAGGCATTGTAGTAACAAATTATTTAAAAATATGCAAATTAAAAAAAATTAAGATACACCTTTAAAAAAAATTTGCACAAATCTTCTTGTTATTATATGTTTGCATCTCTAAATTATCTAAGAGACTGTAAATATTGTAAATTAAACTTATTTACAATATTATTTACAACTTATTTACAGATTTTAATCAACTTTTTATGTACATTTAGAAAATTCTTTTCAAAGATTTAGGCTCCCAAATGGTCCGCTTTTTGAATACCAGTATTTTCTAAAAAAAAAAATTGGGTTGTAGGTTTCTACAACAATTAACAGAAATATAACCTTTGGGGTTGGATCCTGCAAAATTGGGAAAAAAATCTAAAAAGAAATTTTTTCTTAAAAAACACTTGTATTCAAAAAGCGGACAATTTGTGAGCCCTGAAAGATCTTGAAACGTTGTTCAATGTACATAATACTGAAATTTTCTGGAAATGATTTAGTAAATCTGTTTGGTGATACAAATAATTTTGCTTAGAGTTTTATAACTCCATGTTTCTTCTTTGTGCTATTTATTTCTGATATAGAGGAAAGTAGAGTAAAATTGAGTAATTTTTTTATTAATTGATTCTTGAGGCACTAACTTCACAGAGAATTTAATAAGACTTTGCATAAAGATTGTGCATTTATACTTGTGCAGTAATACTATTTAAAATGTACGATTAGTTCATCTCATTTAAAAAAAAAAAAAAGAATATTTATAAAAAGTCAATACCGCATGGACGTGTTGTTCTTACAGGAAATGAAAAAAAAAATCAGACTTTCTTTATAAAAAGAACAATATATTATATTTTACAACTTTAACTAAAGACCTAAATTAATACTGCATGGGTAATACCGCATGAACGTGTTGTTCTTACGGGAAATGAAAAAAAAAAAATCAGACTTTCTTTATAAAAAGAACAATATATTATATTTTACAACTTTAACTAAAGACCTAATTTAATACTATTTCAATTGTAAGTCTAATAATTTAATTTTGAAATACATAGGAATAATTATCTTTGTTGCTGTTTTTAGAAATTGCAAAAAAGAAGTTCACCGCTTTATCAGCTTTATAAAATTCATAATCACTCATATCCGTGTAGTTTTGACTGTATTTTCTTCAAACATTGTTTCCTTATTCTTCAATTTTTGTTTTTAAATATCCTTAGTTATTCCATGCAAGACGTGGTTTTACCCACAAGAAGGACGCAAACCAAGTCAATAAACTGAACCTATAAATGGTAGCATCAGCTTCATTGCGGAAATAATCCTTATTAAATATGTTATACATATTAATATAAAAAGTTTAAATAATTTTAAATATGTTCATACAGAAGAATTTCGAAAACTAGTAAACATTAAAAAAAAGAAGAAAATATACTTTCCAAACAGAAACAAATACTATTATGGTGAATCCGTAACTTCTTCTTGGGCATAGCTAAATATGAGGCGTGTTCAAATGAAACCCATTCGACAGTTCTGGTAAACGAAACATGAATAAAGGAAACACAAAACTGAATGAAAGAGATATAAGTGTATATATTTAAACTTACATCACACTCATTTGTTTAGAAAAAATTCACCCATGGAGTTTGGACACACATCCCATTGTTTGTGAAGGCCGTCGTTGAAGAAAGATTTCGGTTGCTGCTTGAACGTTTGATTCATTTTCCCAGTCACGAAAGCTTCATCTTGACGGCAGTGTCAATAGCCGCAATCAGCGTCTCGGTAACAACTTTGTGCGCCTGAACAAGACTCGGCAAATCCGTCATTTCCTCATGAACATTCACGACCAATCCTTAATAGTTGTCTTTGATAATCACTTTTCTCCATACACAGCAACCATTCTAGAATATATCCGAACATGCTTGCATTCCTCTAATTCCTCTCATTCATTTGTAATCACTTCAGCCATTTTTAACGTACTGCCACCTTAAACAACGAAATCCGAAAGACAGTTTCGCAACGCAATGCATGCTGCATAGATATAACGTACTTGCTCATGCGCATTTCCAACCTTAAACACCAACTCGTCAATTTGCAAGCTTCGAACATGTTTCATTTGAGTAAGCCTAATATCTCAACCCGATAGGGGCATGCTTGAATTGGGTCAAGACTGACATATCTGGTTGCACCCGACTATACAGTTTTACACTGCTTTCAACTCCTATAATATAATATCCAAAGCACGTTTTTACTATACTTACATCCCTATATTAGTACCACACGAGTCCGTGAAATAAACTATTTTCGTATGTACTTACATTAGTTATTTTTGCGTCAGTTAAGCGTTCAGAAAGGGAGATTTCATGAACTCGCATTATTTAAATACAGAAATATAACTGTTGTAAACTCATGTATTCAATATTCTAATTCAGGAATAAAATCTGTTGGCAAGAAATTCGTATGCCTCTTGACTCTTTAATTCTAGCAGAAAAGTACATATGATTCCAGGAATATTTCTGTAACTAAACCCAGAAAATTTATTTAATAATATTTTTGGGGGGGGGTATAAATTCCCCTTTTTGTTGTGATTGGTTATGATTTCTCCAATTTCAAAACTCTGTACCTAAACCAGTTGAAACCATATCTAAAATGTATGAGGATCATAGATATGAAAGCTTTCACAATGATGAATCTCGGTACCTAAGAAAATATTATAGCGATTTTTCATAAATTCCCTTCACACACATACACTCTTTCTGTCTTGAGAACAGAACCATCTCTAAGAACGTATTAGATGATTACTGATGAAAATTTGCACGATTTCTAAATTTAAAATGTTTTAGGCCATCCATTAAACGCTGGGAAAATCTGCTAATTTCAACGAAAAGAAAAATTAGTATGTTTAAAAAATAATTGTAGAAAATGAGATAAAATAAGGAAGACGCAAAGCAATTTAAAAATTGTTTAGAATTATAAAATATTCTTAATATTTAAAAACTTTTGAAAAGAAAATCTATAACTACAGCTTCGATCAGAATATACTGTTAAAATAGATATATGTATTCCAATATTAAATATGCATCAGCTATTCATTTTCATATGCCAATCCATTAAAAATATTATAACTGGATTCCAAAGTGATCGTTATAAATGCTCCCTTTTAGCTCTTAGCAAACACACGGAAATTTTCAAAGTATTTCGCCGGATTAGTATAAGCTCTCTTTCATATAATGTAAAGGTTCTCGTTATTATTCAAGCAGTTTCCATTAGCTTATCTAAGTGCAATAATATCATTAGAATATTGATTGTTTTATTATAAATGTTCACGACACTGAATAATATGAAATAAATGTGCACATATAATATATTGAACGGAAAGGAAATTTTATCAAATATCATTGTACATTATTATGCTAACTTAAATTTCAGTAATTCCATAAATTAAAGAACTATTATGAAAATATCTTAAATCCTAATTTTCTTTAATGAATTTTACTGCAAAAATGTGCACTAAATAGTAAATTTTATTTATGAATAACAATACAAAAGAAATAGAACTTTACTTTTTCGTATGTTCATAAATAAACAAATACATTTGAAAAATATGTTAACTTATAATTGAATTAGAATTTAAACTGTTAAAATAAATTGGAGTTTCATTTTCATTTTCCTTAAAGAATATGTTATTTAAAAATTAAATCATACAAAACTTAATCTATGAGTCCATAATTTTGTAGCATAGCTGTCGGTGACAAAAAAAAATCGCAAATATCAATATATATATTTGTCTTACGTGGCGCGGAAATAGGGCTGAATTTCTACCTTATCGTTGGCAACAACCGTAGTTTCCAGAGCTCCGACCAATGAACAGACAAGATTGTGTTATCTCCGCCTCCAATATGGCGGTCAGTGTCAGAACAGTGAAACTCAAGTTAGCAATTATTAAAAATAAAAATATATGAACGTAATCCAAAGCGTCTGAGATGATTCCTCATTTTAATTATGAATAATATTGTTAATTTCAAATGAATTCTCAACTCTTATTTAGAATTTATTTACGAATTTCACTCACACAAAAAATTGGAGTTAATAAAATATAAACTTTCTAGAATGCCCCTGCTGCCATCTGTTGCTTTTTTATTGAAGTAAAAATAATTTATTTTGAAGAAATCTATAATCAATTATAATAGTAAAATGTAGAACGAAATTTAAACAATCATTGATGATAAACTATATTCCTACCACGTAGTTTTTTTTTAAATAAATTTAAGCCGTGCTGTACAATATTATAGGTGCAATAAGTTTAAAACTAATTATGTTTCCAAGATCATTTTTTCATCACCAACTAAATGCATTTTTAGTTGTGTTTTCAACGGAGTTTTCGATTACTTTTTTACATTAAAAAATTGTCAATTTCATACGTTCAAATGATTTATTGTAGTACTTATTCCGGCTAGAATTACTAGAAAAATAAAAAGGTGCGAGCGAGCGAAGCGATCTGGGACCGCGTAGAGGTCTCAATGTGAATTGCTTTGCAATTCACGGGGGGTTGGCGAGCGTCAGCGAGTAGGGGGCTGAGCCCCCTAGTATTGCATAATTGCGTAACTCTACTACAAGATTTCATAACATGCATACTTTTCAGACTATAAGAGCATGTTCCTATGAAATTCTGTTCGGAAGTTAAGATATAATTCATGCATCTTTCATCAATTGCCATTTGGTGCGTACAACAGATATAACAAAATTTCTGCAACAAATAAATTTAATAGTGACTGATGAGGAATTTTCCATAATCCAAATCTACATTACACCAATATGTACTGTACACCATGGTTTCATCCGATGATTGGGGTGCTTATAATATAAATCATACGAAGATTTTCCGATGTTTGAAAGGAATAAAAACTCTGTCGCTCTTTAAAGATACTAGTTTCCACTTTTTGTTGTTTTATTGTAAAAATACTAGTAATAGCGAAATATTTGAATTATATACTTTTAATTACATGAATCATGTGAGAGTAAGTATTATTATCAAAAACTGAAAAAATATATATATATACATATATATATATATATATATTAAATGATTTCGATTTTAAAACTTTAAAGATCTTAAATTTCGAATCGAACGTGCATGTTTCAGTACTTAGAAATGTGTTTACAAACGGTTTATTTCGTATTGAAAGATTATGTTCAAGATTTGGCGATGCAGTTGGCGAATTCATAAAGTGGATTAACATGGCATTGATGCCGGGTTACCCTGTGAATTTTGTACGGAGAAACATGATTAATTTTATAGGTAGAAGTAAATATAGAAATGAAATGAATTCATTTTTGAATGCTAAGGGTGGTCTAGATCAGTTGTTTGATGAGTTGAGATAGAGTTGGTTACTGCTGTGTGTATCTTGGAGTTTTGGTTGATAGTTTGAATTAATTTGGTCTCGGCAGGAGAAGGGGTACGTTGCTAGCGTAGAAACCGGTTTTATCCCTGCAGTGCATGTTGTTAGCCATGCTCTTCTGCCTCCAGGTTTAATTTTCCTGGTATTCATTTTTTGTTAGTATTTTGTGTTTGGTTATATTCGTATTATAGTTTTAATTGGTTATATTTTAGTGTTCAGTTGATATATTGTTATTTGTTTTTGGCTATATAGTGTGGTTAGTGTAAATGTATAATTGAGTTTTAGTAGTAGTATATATATACATATATATATATATATATATACACTGCTCAAAAAAATTAGGGGAGCAAGCAAATAAAAGAAGAGAACCTTGCGAGACAGCAATGCATGGGTATATAAAATGGAGAGTACACGTGTATCATTGTGCAATACAGAAAATAAAACGCAAAAATTTTTTTTAGGGAGCTTTAATTCTTTAAAAGGGTGGAAAGAACATGGAAATATGGTTTAGGGCAAAAATTCGGTTATATGTAAATTACAAAAAAAAGTATTGTTTAGTAATGATGCAAGTTGTTTAATACGGCGTGTGGTCCCCTCTAACAGCTAAGACTTCTGCACACCTGTTTTCCATGGATGTGATGAGGTTATCGATAATACTTTGAGGAATACTGTTCCAATCTTCAAGAATTGCAATCTCCTTGTTCCAGACAATAAACGAAAGCCTTCTTCTTGCTGCAATGTGTCATCCGAGTGTGTCCCAAACATGTTCGATCTGATTCAGGTCCATAAAGCATGCTGGCAATTCCATACGCTGTATTGTTTCAGTTTCAACCATGTTCTCTAAAAGACGAGCTGTATCCGGTCAGGCATTATCATGCATGAAAATAAAGGAATCACCATGAATGAAGCGCAAGGTATGACTTGAGGTCTCAGTATCTCGTCTGTATACCTTTGGACCGTCATAGTGTTATTCCAAATGATATGCAGGTCCGTATGTCCACGTATGCTGATTCCAGCTCATACCACCAACCCACCTTGTCTATAATGTCATCTTTCACGAACAAATGTGGGGTTATTTTGTGTGCCCCTTTTCCTACATACAAAAACACGTCGAGTGTCACACTCCAGATTGAATAGGGAAGCAGCATTTGACTCCAATCCATTGCCTTCAATATTGATGTTCAGCAGCCCAACTTCTTCCGGCCTCACAGTGGCTTGAGGTCAACGGAATACAGATCATTGGACTACGTGCATAGAGACCACCCTGGTGAAGCATATTTCGCACCGTTTGGCTGGACACCTTTCGTCGTTTCACCAAGAGCTATCGTTTTTTCAACTGGGTATCATCCCCTTTTCTGTCTCGACGAGCTGTTAACAGGATATATCGGTCATCAGTTGCAGTGAAGCACGTGGTCGACCTTGCCCTGGTCGACATCTAACATTTCCTGTTTCTTGGAATCAATTCCACAGCCTTGCAAGGACATTTCTTGCAACTCCAACAGCGTCCGCTATACTTCGTTGTGTTTGCCCGGATTCAAGTCTATCTCTAATACACCAAGCCATGGATTCCAGTAAATCACGTTGTTGTGACATTTTCAAATCACCCTTTTCTCAAAACAAAAGCTGAGCAATTGAATTTCGCAACTGAGAGAGTGATACAGACATTTCTGCGAAATCCTGATTTCTTCACTTATCTTATTTTTCTGATTTTTGACGCCATGAACTTTGATTTGCATATGAAGTTTTATTTTTTTGTTTTCTGCTATACTTTAAATTATGGATGTTTTAATTTAAGTTACTTATTGGTGTAAGTATTTGTGTAATTTCGTTAAAATCATGTGCTCCCCTAATTGTTTTGAGCAGTGTATATACATATATATATATATATATATTTCGCCGTTCAGAAAAATATATTCTACATTTTTATCAAATTTACTTTTATGTTTTCTACATTTCAAGTTATTTTATGATCATATTTTCATGCGCCTTTCTTTTTTTAAAGAAAGGTTGTCTTATCAAACACATGGAGTAAAATACTATTCTCAAATACTGATATAGAATCAATCTAGTCCGCCAAAATATTGATCATGTTTATGAGATCAACAATCATTTTCTAATGAAATACATTAGCATCTCAGTTTACCTAATTTAAGTAGCTTATTATGTATTCTATCTTTTTACATCGTCATAATCCTTTTTTTTCAAAATTATTTCCTTAATTTTATAAACTGAGACAGACATTAACAGACAGACTTCAGAGAGGTAGTTAAACAGAGACAAACTTAGTAAATATTTAAATATATGTACGTTCCATAAATTTATTTAATGAAGCGTAACATATTTTATATCCTTTTTTTTATAGCTTGTATTACTTTAAAAAAATTCTGGTTCAAAACGTGTTGATTTCACCTAGTCAGTCACTAAAGCTAATGATTATCAATAAGTTAATATCTCACATTTAGAATTTTACAAATCAGTTAAGATTTTTTTTAAATGGAAAAGTCAATTATCATTGTAACATCTATTTTAGATTGGATATGGTAGCTTAAGAACGTCATCAGAACAAGTTGATGGCAGTATATTTCGCACAAATTCTGATGTATGTATATTATATGTGTAATATTCTTATTAAGCTTTAAAAAACTGTATTTTGAATATATTTTTCCGAATTGTAAACACTGTTGATTGTATTTATTTTTCACATCATTTATTAAGTACATTTTTACATTCAGTATGAATCTAATATATTATAGTTTGTATTTTAAAAAATATATTGATACAGGTTACGCTATAAAATACTGAAAAAAAGGTATTATTACGTTTTTGTTAAATTTAAGTCTAGTTAAAAATATAAAGCACGATTTATTACACTAGATGAAAAAACTGAAAATTGACCTTGCAAAACTATATACACATGCATTGGGTAAAATATCCCACACCTGCCATTTTGAAAGAAAAGCATAAAAACACATGGTAATAAGCATATAAAGTTCTAGATAAGTATATTATCATTTAAATCATTAAGTGGAATACACTTTAACTTTACTGCAAAAATTTCCTTCATTTACTTTATTTCCAAATAACACGAGAGGTTACGATTGGCAATCAACAAACAATTTAAGGGAAAAATATCAAAATTCGACGGTCCTTTTTTATTACTAAAGTAAATTGCGAAAACATTCACTTTAATTATTTCAAAGAACTTATAAAATGCTTCCATCTTGTGCTTATCAGCAAAGAAATAAAATAAGCGCTGTGGGTCGAACCTTCCCTGTGACCAATTATCTCAAGATCTCTTAGTACTTCATTGTAATATTTAGTTCTGTAAAAAGAAATAAATAAAAATACTTAGTGTCTTAAAAAATAGATGTACTGAAATATGTTAGAAAATCCCTGCAATTCCAACAATGCTGTACGATATTTATAACCGTTTCAGTAGTACTTTTTGTCTTTGTATCGTGGTCGATGACAATGAGTCTTTTTTTACAGTTCAAGCTGTACAGAAGTCTTACAATTTTGTGAACTTCAGCGCCCCCAGTTTATGTGCTCTACGTGATAACCGTATTGAAAAAAAAATGTTTTAATATATCGTCAAAAATTGTACTAGCTACCTGATACACGTCAAGTACAACGTACATATACGCTTTGACTCGGCACGCAGTAAAGTGTGAAAATACATTCATTCACTAGCATACTTCATGAGTCACAGATAAACTTGCATTTATGTGTGTATTATTTAAAAGATTAAATGAGACATTTTAACAGAAACTGCCGTTTGATTCATTTTATTTAACTTCAAACATTTCATAAGAAAATTTAAATTTTCAATTCTGACTTTTAAAAAAAATCAAGTTACCACGACCTTTTCTAACTAAGCAGAGAATTTAGAATTTCATTTTATGCACAAAATGTAGATTATTAAAAATTTCTGTCAGAATATATTCTACAATATAGTGCCCAAAATATTCCATATTATGAAAGAAACACTTTAAAAACCTTACATATTTTTTCCTTTAAAAAATATAATTTTCACAGAATGGAAAAAGTGATTTTGCTTACCATATCTATTTTCACCTGCGTTTGTATTTTCATGCTCAAAAATTGAATCTGATAAAATATGCAGTCGATCATATTTCTGCGGAAATTGGAAAAATCAGAATCTAAAGCGAAAATTAAATGATGCATATTGAGATGGAGAATTTTATTATCTGCAGCTGTACTAGCATTTTTATTTTTGAATAAAATT
The DNA here is from genome assembly GCA_963931845.1 of Maratus michaelseni. NCBI lineage: Eukaryota > Metazoa > Arthropoda > Arachnida > Araneae > Salticidae > Maratus > Maratus michaelseni. The sequence continues at coordinate 78,623,216 of OZ007590.1, read as the reverse complement.
TACTATGTTTTGTTGATGTCACTGCCACAAAGTTAAAAAACTTATTATTTAAAACATGTATTTACATTAAAAATGAAAAATTAATATTGAAAATTAAATATGTTTTTCACATTTTTAAATGCTTTATAAATATTTATTATGACCAAATATTAAAAGAGCTGTAGTTTCAGAATTTGCCTTTCTGGTTACTACATATACTCTGATCTCGATTCTCTGAAAAAAAAATTCACATTTATTTTGAACAAAGTTACATTTAGATAATTTTAGGTTAGCATTTTCAAGTCGACATAATTCAAAAATTTTAATTCAATATTCAATATGCTCTTCTAGCGAGAAAGAAAAAAATAATTATATCATCAAAATAATGGCAAGCAAAATCTATTTCATATTTAGTAAGAATTCTTTTATGGGTTCTATTGAATATGGAGGGCCCAAATTTTACATCGAAGGGGAGGACTAACCACTGAAAAGTCTAGAATTGGTAGTAAAAGCTATTTTTTCTGTATCTGATGGATGTGTAGGTATGTGCCAGTAGCCAGAGGTTGGAACCATGGTGAAAAAATACTAAGAACTGCTCAAATTATCAAGGATTCCATCTATACAAGGTAAAAGTTTCAGCATCATTTTTCATTATGGAATTTAATTTTCGATAATCTACACATAATCTAGCTTTTTGTCTTCGTTGCATTTCATAACTAAAGAAACAGGGGCAGAATAAGGACTATTTCTCAGTCTCAAAGATATTTGTAGGTCAGATTTAAGAAAAACGCGTTCTGGTTCAATATTTATTCTACCCACATCATATTTGCTTTTTGAAAAAATATCCAAATATTCTTTAACAATATCCCTCAAAATACCATTTTGGATTGTTTGAATAACAATACAATCCTTACAATTTATATTTTAATTAAATTTAGCACACTCTTTTGAACATAATAATGAATATTATAAGTTAGTATCGCAGTCAACAAAATTTGCACATTTCTTAATGTTAACAATTTTTACAAAAAAATGACATACTTGATTTACCTGTAAAAAACCTTTAGCTTGACCAAGATTAATAGCAAAAATATTTGTAAGTTTTGTATGAATTTTATTGACAAATTTTAGAGACAAAGTTGAAATTGTAGTTCCAGTATCGACAGCACAAGGAAATTTGGATCTATTTCCATATCTATATACAACTAATCGTCATACGTTATTAGTAGATGTTGTTGATTGATGGGGGCAAGCGATGGGGCAATATAAGACGGTAAAGGACAAACATTAAATGTACACTCTTTCTCCCAGTGAAAAGCATTAACTATACTTTTCTTCTGACAAATTGTACAAGGTCTCGATGGATACTGTTGCTGAAAAGGGGCGTTTTGAACTCTAAGATTAAAATTTCTCGGTCTCTGCATATCAAAATTGGAATTTGGTTGGCGAATCCAATGTTTAGGTGCACTAGTTTATTGATGAAATGATCTAGTTTTCTCTGTATGATTCTTTATAGTAGTAGTACCAGATGTTCGAGTTTAGTTGTTTTATTGTTTTACTAATCTATACCATTCAGTAGTACTATCAGGAGGATTGACAATTAAAAAAGCTTGGTATTCAGGTTTTAACCCATCAGTAAGAACCGGCAAAGTATGGTTTCACATATATGCAACTTCCTATTAATTTCTACGTTTTATGAAAACAATTTTCTAATTCACTCTATTTATTAATTTCAAAGATGAAAAATCAGACAATCTGGAAATATTGATATTAATGAACTTCTCTGTCAGGAAATCTTCAATTTGGTCATAATTTGTACAAGTTAAACACTCATTGATATAAATTTTAAGGGCATCTCCCTTTAAATGTTTGGAAATATTTCCAGATTTCCACTCAGAGTTTTTATTTTCTTTAATACATAAATTATCAAAATATTTTCGCCAGGACTGAATGTCCATCCCTAAATCTGGATCAAAAGCTACAACATTATTTTCAGCCATTTTATTATCAGAATTTAACAGAGCAAAAAATACTATTCTATTATCTTTAATAAATCCTGACCCCAAAATCATAGGAATTTAGTTTCAAAATATAAAAATGATAACAATACTAGGTATAAATAATAATTTGATGCATCTATCTTGCTTAATAAACTTTCTAATAACAAATTGAAACTTAAAATAATGAAAGTATAAACAATAAATAAAATATAATATTGCTCTCTATATAAACATATTAAAATCATTTCAAAACCATAACAATAATAAAAAAATAAAAAAATAAATAAAATTGAGAATAGACTCACATCATTAATACAGTTGATTTCATATTTTGGAGTAATTCGAATGAGAGTTTCGGTTCGAAGTGTTTTTGATAAGGAAATACTTTTTCACGTAGCATTGATGACACGCATTTTTTATGACCTTGATGACAGACATGCTGAAAGGTTTCTCAGTAAAGCTGGAATTTTTTTCATTCATATACGTCACAGAGAAACTCTCCAATGCACAATAAATTCACATCCTGTCGAATTTTAAAATCTGTTACGATAATTCAGTTAGGTAAAGAACGCCCAATTTCAATGAATACTTAACATCATTATATTAATATAGCTTATGCAATCATCGTTATGATATCTATTGGTCTTGGTCGAAAAACACTTGCAATTTCCCAAATAAAGAAGAACAAATCTTGATCAACGAAGAAATTTTATTAGTTTCTTCTAATATACTACAGTTGAAAAACATCCGCCACAGTTCCGTAATATATTTGGACATTTTTACCACTAAAACATTACCAAATAATCCTGTCATGCTTTCAAATGAAGTACATTACAAAACGATGTTATAATCACATTCGAATACTTCGATGACTCTCTTCGAGACAGCAATATAGTTTTTAAGACAACAAATGTCACGAAAAATCTGTTCTCTGTTCTCATGTTCGTTGTTATATACCAACGGACGGAAGGTTACTTACGTCAGTGCGGATACGTGCAACAGCCAAACGCGGTCCTTTCGGAAAGCGCGCGAATATATTTTTGGAATAAAATAAGAAAAAAGAAAATGGTATAAATCAGATAACTTTAATTGAATATATATCAGCATTTTAAGATTGAGAAATAAAAAGGGCTTGAGGAAAAATGATTACGGGAATAGTTTTTTAGAAAGATTTTGAAAGGGAATAAAATATTAAAAAAAGCTTTTTAAATAGAAAGGAATTTAAATAAACGAAATGAATGGAATATTGTTTAATATGAAAAATACTTTAATAAACTAGGATTGTATAATAAATTTAGAAAGTAAATTTTATGGAATAAAATGCGGAAATTCAATTTTTGCAATATATATATATATATATATAAATATATATATATATATATATATATATATAGTGCGCCATAAATTCGTTGAAACTTTAAAAAGGTCATTTAAAAGGAACAAATAATGGTAAAAAATTGCGCTTTCCACAAATGGGATTAGAGGGAGGTTGAATTTTTTAATAACAAAAAAAGTTCTGTTCTTTGAAGAAATTATTGCATTGGAATATAAAATTAGCGTTGACACGTATTTATCAATCGATTTGTTTACTTATCTATCCTAATACACTTTTAATAGGTTATTGTATTGAGTTCTGCTGATAGTTAATTACATAGAATTGTCTAATTTATAATCTAGAAAATTGCAGAAAAACAACTTTAAATGCAACCAATAAAAAAATATGTAGATAAAGTAATTCCAAATAATAAGAAACCCGGCATTAAAATATGAAAACAGTACAATGAGTAAATGGACAAGTGTTGTCAGTGGGTTAGTACTTGATTTAGCAACAGGTCTCACTGGAAAAATCTATGAATTCATGCACTGCGTTGCTATACACAGCAGGTGAATTGCCGCTGAGATTCGCAAATTGTTTAGTAGAACAAATTCAGCCCTGCAAAAGACAGGACACACAAAAGATATTAGTTACAGTACATGTGCGATATTTACAGTCTATCTGTGGTAAGTGCGTTTTCAAATTTGGTTTGCGTTTTTAACTTTAACAATTTTTTTTTATAGTACGTGTGTGTTTATAAACTCCGTTGATCATTACAGGGCTACATAAGGGAGTTCGTAAGTATGACAGACTATAAGAGTGAATTGCTTAAAGATAGTTTTTTATTGTGTTTACGCATTTTCCTGCTGAGCTACATTTAGTAGACTAATAGAAGTTTGTGAAATAACAATAAATTCATTTACAGGGCTACGCAAAAAAAAGATGCATTGTCGTTTACGTTTGGTAATTGCTGCAAGTGAGTTTTAAGTTGCCTTTTTGCTTATTAGGTGGTGTGTACGAAAGTTTTCAGATAATATACAGGGCTGTACAAGAGATTTCGAGTGCATTTCCATTAATTGGTGAAAATTACTAAATGTGAATATTCTAACTGAACTAAATTTTATGATACTATATATCTATATCTATTGATCATATATAAGGCTGCACAAAATTATTAGACTACTTTTTTGACAGTGGAAGGTAATTTCAAAAACTATATTTTTCAACGTGTTATATGTTTTCTAAACTGTTTACTTATATATCTTCTTTCGCCTTATTTAACGGAAGTTTCGTTACAGTTTTCTGGCTGTGTTGTAAAGTGTTTCATAATCTATGCTTGACGCGATTTTTCGTTCTTGTTTCTTCTTCTCTTCTGAAATTCTCGGAACGCTTGTTTTCGGAGGGCAGTGTGCTGAGTTTCCTCTTCTGTGAGTGTAGTCCGGCTGTAATGGAGTTGCAATCTATTGACAAAATAAGAAATGTTTTTACTTTAGCATTTATAGTTTCAGAAATCTTTATTTTTGTCGTAAACATATTCTAAAGAAGTATCGCTAAATTTCATACTTGGGCGTTAATAAATTAAGTTTCCTTTAAGAGAAAAAATCCTGACTGCTCGGCCTACAGGCACAGATAGATTTCGACGATGCAGACAGTGGGGCGCCTGTTTGTTGGGAATTGTGGAAGAACAGATGCGGCAGTTGAACCGACCACTTCGAAACCTAACGTATTTGCAGACGAAGCCGGCAGGGATTTTTTGTTTTTAATTTTTTTTTGCTATAAGGGTTGGTAAAAACTTGTCAATGTAAAAGTTTTAGATAATATTAAGAGGATTTATAATAAACTTAAGCGGATTTGATATCTTGTGAATTGACGAAGTTATGAATTTTCTTCTTCTAAACCTCCTCCCCCCCCCCCTTGGGGCCATTTTTAATGATATCAAAAATCTGTCATGCATAAATTTTTGGTTTGATTTTGCCCATTAACGAACTTGTTTGGACTACTTGTTTGGATATATATATATATATATATATAAAGTTTTGAACTGGTGGTTTTGGGTTCTAGGAGTTGTGATCGGCGTAGATCTGCAAAAATATTTTTTTTTAATTCCAACTTAGATGAGAATGTAATAGGTAGTATTTCTTACGAAATCTACCTAAAAGGTTGAGAAACGCTGCATAAAATAGCAAATATTGTGGTTTATTTCATCCTAATAAAATATTTCATGATCATTTAAAGGGCCATTTTTATGCTTAAAACCATGTCATTATTTCATTAGATATTATTATATTTCATTAAATATTATTTTTAAGCTTATTCAGCGATTGTGCAATATATTTTTTTTGTTTTGTTGTTCTATTGTGTTCTTAATGATATCATAACACACCTAATGTAATTATAATTTTATACACCTAATATAATGATAATTTTATTTTTAGTTCAAAATCTAAACTTATTACTTAATGATATGTACTGCAATATACATTTTCAAAGTATTGAATTTATTATATTAACCGTGACTCCAAATTGAAATCCAATTCCATATAGGCAAATGGCCTGGAGAACGATTTTTGTTGTTTACATCTAATCAGGTTGAAATCGTTTGCATTTTTCTGATAGGAAAACGTATTATCGGTAACCGTTCTCTAAAATAAAATATCACAAATTTAACCGATATTTTATTAATGTCCTGTAAACAGGCCTGCTCAGGTTTATCGAAATTTACAAGTAGTACAGCATTTTGTTTCTTCTCCATTACTAAAATAGACTTTAAGTTTGATATGTGATATATCAGTCATTTTAATTTCAATTTTTATATACATATAATTTTATAAGTTTGCATTTTTTTATATTTTATTTGACACGACTTTTAAAAAACTTAAAACATATAGCCAAAATTATCTTCAAATTTAATCATAACAAGTCTTAACATTTCGGCTACTATGACGGGTCCGTTCGACCCAAAAGAAATTTTTGTCTATTTTTGTCAGAAGGGCAAAATTTACAAATAATAAAAATAAGTGTATAATCAATGCATTGTAATATTTCCTTTTTATTTCGAATAGATTATGTTATATTATGTATTAGTATACTAATGATTTATTAGTAGTTCACTTGTATTTTGGTAATTCTATATATTTACGTATCAGTCCAGTGGACGCGATTGGTACAAGTTCGAAATTCGGAGGATTGAATATTATTCATGAGTATTGCTGAGTTATTCTAATCAGGTGTACAGTCCGCATTTAAAAAAATAATAATAATCCTATAAAGTTTATAAACCAAATTATAGCAAAAAACTAATATAACGGTTAGATTGGGAATGACGTTTTCTTTAATCTTAGGGGACATCTCCAGCTGAAACATTGTAATTTTGACATCATATTTGGCTTTGTCGGTACATATTAAATTCGGTTACCAAATGGGAAGTCATTCAGTAAAGAAATTTAGGAACTATGCAAATTTAAAGTTTTGAACTCTTAATAGATACAAAAGAAACTGCAATGCGGGTAAACTTTTAAGCAAAAATAAAATCTATTTAGCGGAATGAGCTGATATTTTGTTATTTGCATATTTGAATATTCTAGAAAACGATTTCTGCATAACTTTTTATTGCTTGCAACATTTATTTTTCTCAGATATTAATTTCACAATAAATAAATTACGTGAAGTATAACTTTGCCGTTCCCTTTTTCTCAAATTGTTGAAAAACCTTCATGCAATCCTCTTATTCTATTTCTACCTTTTATAATTTTTCTACTTGTTTCAAATATTTTTTACTTATCTAATGTCTACTTTTTTTTCTCATAATTGCTGAATTAGCTGGTTTAATTCACTTTCCTATAATTTTGTATGTCCTACGCTATATACTAGGAAAACAATTACTGTTATTTTTGCACAGATCATGGTAACATTAATTTTGTTGAAACCATTCTAAAAATTCAATAGAATATTTTTATGTTGAAAATCGTTAAACGTTGTTATTAGAGTCTAAAAAAATTGACAATTACGACGTTAATCAGTTAGTTATTGCCCTTAATACGTTTTTACCCTCGTTTGAATTATTACAAATCAATTATAGTGCAATGTACGTTAAAAAATACGTTTTCTGGACAATTCAAAGGTGAAATGAAACGTTAATTGTAATCATATCAATACAGTATGACACTTTAAAGTAAGAAATTTAGATGAAAACTTTCATTTAAATAATTTTACGAGCTTCATGCATTTTATAGACATTTTTAATATTTCTTATTGACTTTTTAAAAGTAATTTTAGTCTTTTAAGTAGTATGGGATTATGACTTTTTCTTACGCATAAAAATAAAATTATATATATATATATATATATATATATATATATATATATATATATATATATATATATATATATATATATATATATATATGTACATAAACTGCATTCTGTCAGAATGCATAGAAAAAAAAATTAATTCTATTATTAAGGAAACCTCTTAATATTCTCAAAAACTATTTTTTCCTTTGAAAAATATAATTTTCACAGAATGGGAAAGTGATTTCGCTTTCCATATCTATTTTCCCCTGCGTTTGCATTTTCATGTTCAAAAATTGAATCTGATAAAATATGCAGTCAGTCATATTTCTATGGAAATTGAAGAAAATCAGAATCTAAAGCGAAAATTAAATGAAGCATATTGAAATGGAGAAATTTAATATCTGCAGCTGTGCTAACATTTATATATTTTTTAACACAGATTTACTGTTTTTTTAACGGCACACTGTCATAAATTTAAAAACGCTTATTATTTAAAACTTGGTTATATTTACAAAACTGCAAATTATTTTTTTTTAAACAAATGCGTTTTTTAAATTTTCAAATGCTTTTAAATTTTTTATGACGAAAAATTCTAAAAGAAATAAATACACAGTCGTTTACTTGTCTGTTTTCTGCTTACTTCATATATTTCCATCTCAATCCTCTGAAAAAGTGTTTCGCATTAAACGCAGCATTATTTAATTCCCGAATTACATTCTTAAGATATCTATAATTTTTGCCAAGACCGTGGCCGTACAAAGAAAGAGTCACATTTTGTGTAACAACAAGTGATTTTTAAGTAAAAAATTAAAACCGATTGATTGTTCCTTACTCTATCACACGCTAGTTGGAACATTTTACAAGGGGAAATTTCGATTTCGGGGTTACAGAATGCGGTGAACTTTTGTGTATATTTTTGACATTTGACGGAGATTGCTTTGAGACCTATAAGCTACAAGGCTGTTTGTCTAATGTTTCATATTTTTTATTCACAGAAACACATACATGACTTTGACAATTACATAAATATTCTAGACAAGATAGCACAAGGAAATAAGAGAGAGTTACAACCGGCAGCTCCACAAAGTCTGTGCAATGGAGCTGGCGGGAGTCGAACCGCCGGCCTTGATTCTTACGTTCACAAGCGATTAGCGGAATGCTGCCTTAACCACTCGACCACGGAGGCCCCCCGTTTGTGTATCGATAGAATGTAGTTAGTACATAAATGAAAGCTATAAAGCGCTATATCCCAAGAACATGAGACAGTCTTTAGAACACGAGTCTCAAAGTTTAAGTAACAAATAAAAATAAAAATAAAAATATATGGAAAATTCTATATAATATGAACGTCAAATTCACCTTATAAAACATATAAAACACAACGTAAACACATTGATAATTTGTGTGACTGAATAGGTGCAATAATTCAGATCGAACCTGTTATCATCTGAGGAAGGCTAATGTTTAGCCGAAAGCTCATGTATTTTGACATCTAATAGTTTTAATGTTTTAAAACTGTGATTTAAATTATTGCACCTATTCAGTAACACAAATTATCAATGTGTTTACATTGTGTTTTATATGTTTAAGTCACAGTTTATAATTGCATATATTACTTCCTTTGGCTAGCAGCTTAGAAGTACGGTTGGCAAAGCGCTCGATTCCCCAATTTTTATTTTGTGTTCGAATCCCAGTCGGACGCTTATTTTTCGCAGGGAAAATTTATATTAATTGTTTTCGAGCCACAATGAACAAAATATGTTTAAAATTGAAATACGCGAAAAATATAAAACAAATATATGCTTTGTAGCACATAAGTACAATTTTAACTGTGAAATTTTGTATTTATAACTATGAAATTTTCTAAGAAATTTTAAACATTTAATGAAAAGTTGAAAAGAAGTATCAAATTTGTATTTTTATAGACCACAACTTTTTGCTGTGATTTAAAATTATTTACAGTTATTTAAATGTATAATCTCTTTTTTTTCACAGGGAAATAAATAAAAATACGTTGTATAAATTTATTATAATATATTATTTAAATTTTGTTTCATTATCCAAATATTTTAAACTGTTCATGATTTTCTTAAATTATTCTTTTAAAATTTAATATATATTTTTTAAAACTCGGATTCGATTCTTGGTTTGATAGTTACTGCCTATGTAATAACTGTTTTTATCAATTCAATATATTTTCAGAATTTATTTTTAAGCACATTGGTGAATATGCTAATTAAAACTACAAATCAGGAACTAAACAAAATCAAAATTTTAAAAACTAGTTGTTAAAAAAACATATATTTTGAAATATTATTATGATAATAGAAAATTAAAATTTTAAAAATTTACACCCGCGTGTCATAACTTTATGTAGTGTTATTTTAATTTATTTCACCGTGAAAAATAGTAGTTTATAGATGTAAATAACAGTAAATATATTTTAAAACTAGCAAAAGTTTGTGGTCTATAGAAATACCAATTGGCTTTTTTTATTACTTTGTCTTTGTGTGTTTCTTTAAATATATAAACATGCGAAATTTCTTAGTTCAAATTGTATTTATATAATTATAAAAATACAATCTAACGTTATAAAAAAAACATTAAGTAAAACAAAATAATTTTAATTGCTAAAAATACTTAAGTAATCAGTTATTCAAATTACAAAATCAAGAAGAAAAAATCAAATTAAAAATTAAATTTTTTTTTTTAAATCATGAATTTTTTTAAATGTTTGTATAATGTAACAAAAGTAAAATAATATATTGTAGACTTATATCACATATTTTATTTTATTTCTCTGTGAAAAATAGGAGAATTTTCATTTTATTCAGTTAAATAATTGTAAACATTTTAATTTTAAATAGCAGCACAAATGTTTGGTCTATGAAATACAAATTTACTACTCTTTTAAAACTCTTCATTACATATTTAAACATGCAAAATTCCATAGCTAAAATTGCTGCATAACATTATATTTAATTTATATATTTTCGTAAGTTTCAATGATTACACATAGTGTTTCAATTGTGATTCGAAAATAATTGCTAAAAATTTTCGTTGGGAAAAATAAAAATCCGACAGGCGTACGAACTCAAAGAAAAAATTCCGGAATTCAGCAGGTGACTAAACACGCTACTGTGCCGCTTCTACTTTATCCGGCATAATACAATTAAAAATTTTCAGCACAATATTATTATTGTAAATATCTGTAAATATTTATCTTTAATATTTATGTAATCTTATCACTATATTCATATAGAACTTATATACATGTAATAACTTTGGGCTCACCCAGCTATAAGCAATATTAGGTAGCTCGTATTTTTTTAAAACTTGCTGGGGACTCCGGGTCCTTGGACACTGGGGTTCCTGGTAGATATAGGTTTTCCCCTCGTGGACTATAGTTCCTATGCCGAGAGGTTGGCTGTCCACGAGTGGGTGGTTTCTGTTTCTGTTTCTGTACTTTATCCGGTTACAAACTGTTACTTAAACTTTGAGGCTTACTGTCTCAAGACTTATTGATACAAAAACGTTCGCCGTATTCTGTGTCCCCGAACTCGAAATCTCCTCTTTTTAGTGAGAATGGTTTGGCAGAATAGATAGTTTTTGTAGAAACCAATTATTGTTACCCACATTCACTGTAAACACCATTTTTGACAATATCGTTCATTTTCGCGCACAATGAACGATGATATATTACTTTTGGATGCTCATCAACGACGGAAATTTTGCATGCTGGAATGAAGATGATGCAAATGGAAAATGGACAGACAATTCTAGATTCTTGATTCTGGCTTACGAAACAGCTTAAGCCTTATGTGTTCCAGCATAAGATGAATAATGTAGTGAGTCCAGGTATTAACCATGCAGTATCATTTAGAAGTATTTTCAAGTCAAGGTGGGTACACTACGGCTTCCATTTTCATTTTTATTTTCATTACAGTATATTTTTTATATAATTTAGTTCAGTTTTTGTTACATATTTTAGTTACATAACGCGGAATTTATTTTTCGTGTTGACATTTTGTTTATTTGAATGTAATTAATTAAAAAACAACTTTGCTTTTAGTTACATTTTTGGAGTATGCAAGCTCTCTACTTTGTTACACCTAATAGGCTACATATTTCTTTATACTTTTTTTATCCTCCCACCTTCTGAAAATGTAGAAGCTGATTTTTTTTTATTATTGTTGTTTAACTTTCTTAGTTTCTATATTCAATTTTTTTTTAATTTGTGGTATCTTGATACAAATTATACTTTGCTTAAATTGTACATTGTTTGTGTGCTCAAAAGAGTTGCGAAGCGCTTGGTGCACATAATTCATTATGTTATATATATATATATATATATATATATATATGTGTGTGTGTGTGTGTGTGTGTGTGTGTGTGTGTGTGTGTAATACAAACGAATTGTATAACCCTTTTTGCTGAAATTCGATGAAAAATAAAATGCACGTTGGAAAATAATAACTTTTCAATCAAAGAATAAAATCCTACTTCAAATAGAAAAGCATTAAAACCTTGAAATATATCGATACAATATTATTTTCGGTACTCTCGTTGCAGATTTTAAAAATACATTATCGAGATCTTGTAATTAAGATCGGAAAAGGTTCCTTAACTCCATTAATTGGCATAGGAGCATCTTGAACTAGCTTAAAACTTAATGCTATGAATAGTCAAAATTAAAAAGATTAATTATAGCTAAACATCTTTCAGGTAGCTAAGTAACTTTCAGGTTTAGATGTTATATCAAAGAATACACATTTTTAACGCATTTTTTGTTTTCGAAATTTGGACTTAAAAAAAACATTTAAACAAGAAACCATCGAACTTCAAAATTGTAATATTACACAATTGTTTTGGAAAGCTGCTTGTACAGTTATAATGAAAATAATAGATTTGCTATGCGTAAATACATATGAAGTGTCAGTGAATAAAACAATGATAGTCCAATTTTGTCAAATTTGATATAACTGTGTCATATATCTTAAGAGTTGTTTAACATTTGGCACATATGAAGGTAATCTTTTGAAAAAACACAGGTGAATGTAAAATAAAGAGGAAAGACAGAACAATTTTAAAGCTCGTAAAATAAGAACTACGAATAACTATCTTTAAATTCTCTGTGAGTATATCGATTTAACGATTAACCATTTTTACACATGCTTCTATCAGTTGACTCCAGTTTTTGTCCCTATTATTAGTGTATCATTCATATATATATATATATATATATATATATATATATATATATTTCTAAACGCAGTTTTGATATCGTATTTTATAAATTACTATCTGGTAATATTTTTATCGAAAGTAAGACATAAGGTCCTTTCTGAGCAATAATATTTGTTGTTTTTGTCTACTGTAGATAAAATATGTAAATATTTCATACGTAGCGTATTCGTCCATATATTGAATATTTTATTATTTATGTATAACATGTTTTAACGAGCAGAAGAAATACTGATGGAATTACATTAGTACATATTATATTTTTCTTAAAATGTAAAAAAAAATAATAATAAATATTTCCGATGGAGGTAACAGTAAATCACATTTCTTGCAAAAAATGTTTATGTGTTTGAAAATGTTTATGTCAATCAGTTTTTATTGGTAAAAATATAAACTCCGATCAAATTAAAATTGCTTTCTTGTGCAATAGACTTTTGTAGCTTTATTGCGTTCCTCTTTGTTATGATTTTATGCATCGCATTTTGATTGAACTTTCGCACAGAACAGTTTCACTGGACATATTAATTGACTTTTTGTATGAATATATTATATATTTTGAATATAATCTATATGTACAGTCGATCTTAAGATTATGGAAAGTTTGATTAGTCCTACAAATGTGTCTTTAAAATATTCACATGCATAGCATACATCAACAAAACAATAATGCATTATGTTTTGACTAATTTTACTAGAAATTCAAGATTTTAACATAAGCTCTCCAAATATAAACAACATCGTATTTAATACATGTTAACAGAATTTTTAAATCCGCGCATAGAAAAAAGAATCCTTTAAAAAAATCTATCCATTTTAAAAAACGAAAAAGAACTGCAAAAGCAAAATTTTAGTTCATCAGCTTTTTCAGATTTCGAAAAACGCTATTATAATACTATTGTAGAAAGTTATTTCTGAAAAAAAAAATATATTTATGCTACTCACAAAGTTGCCATGTACAGAAAAATAATTTGAAACGAATTGAAGCGACATAAAAAACAAAAGTGTTTTTATCGCTTCGAGATTTCAAAATTTTTCCTCAAATGTCACTAATTTTTTTTTTTTTTTTGTTCAAAAGAATATTTTGCTGACAAAAGTAAAAAAATAGGAAAAGAGTCAAGTTTAGAAGAAAAGTTTTTTTTTTAAACTTTCATTACATTTTAGATATTTTATTACTTACAATAGAGAGAAGTGTTTTCTTCGATGAAAGTTATTCTATTAAACATATATATATATATATATATATATATATATATATATATATATATATATATATATATGTTATATAAAATTTTATTTCCTTCGCCTATCCTTCGCCTATCCTTCGCATTTATTTCGCATTATTCCTTTAAATTAATCTAACTTCTGACATAGTCATTATTTCCTTAATTCTTAATAATATTTATTCCTATTTAATGTCCTTATAAAAGTAATAACACGTATATTAATAATTATCTTATTCCAAATCTAAATCTAAAACTTTAAGTTCATTCGTAACTTTTATCAACTCCCCAATCTATAAAATTCTGAGAGACGCTTTGTAATCTCGAATGTTTTTAAAAGCTTTTCTTTTTTTATTCCATGCGCGCGCTGGGTATTTTTCACGTCAAAATCAATGCGCTTCTTGGGATTCTTTCGTGTTAAATCTTCTCTACAGTCTTGCCTAACCTTCTCGCCATGATTCTTGATACGGACTGCAATAATCCCACATCTTTAACAAACTGCCATTTTCTCGAGGAATATTAAATCATCTTCGTAAAAAGTTCATATATATATATATATATATATATATATATGACTATATATATATATGACTATATATATATATGACTATATATATTTTAGTGTTCAGAATACCAGAATATACTACTCTTATAAAAATTTTGAAACTATATTTTGTTGTTTTTCTTTCAATGGCACTGAAATTATTATATACAGTCTTACTTGAAATATAATCTTACATGAAATATAGTGTTACTTGTAATTAGCTACGCAGAAGTTTGTTTTTAGTTAAAGTTGTTATTTACATTAATAGCATTGTTAGTACTTTTTTGTAAAAGGTATGCTTTGCAAATTACTTGTCTATGAGAAGCATATTATCTGTACACTGATAAAAATATGCAACAAACAGTCCAGTTTTTCAACCGTTTTTATAGAAAATGGTTACATAACCATTTCATAACATATGGTTACAAAACCATAAAAACTTTCTCGCTTTCCTTCAACTACCGTCTATCGTCGAAAAATCTCTCGGAATCAGGACGTGCTAGTAGTTTTAACCTAGCTTGCGTAAGAACACAAAACACGTCAGGTGACTGACTCTCATCGAATCATAAGGTTTTAACAGAACTTCATTCGCATTTCCGGGGCAATTATTTTGAGGTAAATCAATTTCCTGACAGAAAAAAGTATTCTATCCTCTTCCATACTCTTGCTCCTAGATGCATGCCTTATAAACAAACCAAAGTCTACATTGCATACAATTGTTGCAGTACATACAGTTGCATACAGTTGCATACAATTTAACTCTATTCTGTCCCTATTATTGCCTAAATTTTGTTCAGAATATAGTTAAATTACAGTTATGTAATCGTTTTCTTTAAAAACTGTCAAATGACTGGACAGTTTGCTCTGCAAATTTTTAACAGTACATATACTTCAGAATAATGATAAAAATTACATCACTGTTTAGTCATTTAGTACATGGCGGTCCAAAACCTGTCTACGATGATTAACTATTAAATTCATATTTCGAGCGTAAATAACGCTGGAAATTAATGAATATAACAAAGGATGTGAATTATAACTTAGTACACAGCATAAAACCAACAGAGTGAAAAAATGTCCAGAACGGGAATCGAACCTGGAAACCTTGCTATCACGCACCAATGCTCTACTATCTAAGCTATCCGGACGACATCCCCTATCTCGACAATTTTTCACTGTGTTGGTTGTACGCTATGTAGTAAGTTATAATTCATATTCTTTGTTATATACTATATTAATTTCCAGCGTAATTTTAGCTCTGTTGAAAAAATTAATTAGATATATATTCACCGATACAGTGATTTAATTCCTCTCATCCATGCCACTGAAGAGGTGTGCTCATGATTGACCTTCCATCTTGTGTTACAAAGTTGAAGCCTTGCAAACATATCAGAGTGACAAATGCTGGACTGGATGCCGTCCGGATATATTAAATGGTACAGCATTGGTGCGTGATTCCGAGTTTGATCCCCAGACTGGACATTGTTTTGTTCTGTTGGTTGTAAATTATGTAGTAAGTGATAATTCACATCCTTTGTTATATTCAGTGACTTTCTATTACACAGATGGTACTGCGCATAACTTTTCGAGAATTATGTGATATGTTCGGGAAATTAAAGGATTTTATTTAATGTGTTTTTTATCGCTTGAGAAGACTAAGAAACTTATTTTGTATCCATTAAGTAATAGACCTTTAATATAGAAGGGTATATTTAGGCAGCCAAAATTTTAGAACGACTGAGAAGAACATTTTAAAGAATTTTGAGGTCTCATGCTATAATTTCCTATACCTTATTTGTGGTGAGGGTATCGACCTTCACGATTGTTTTCTTGAGATACATTCTATAGTCATAAGAGAAAATAAATAGTACTTTTGACTTATTACTAGGCTGATAGATATGGCTGTTGTAAATGGCTAGGTCATTTATAAAAAGATCAATGGTTCTAAGTTGATGGCAATCAAAGATTTTAGAAGGTATATTAAAGTAACCTATTTAAAAAAAGGGAGACGATTCAAAAGCAATCCTGGGAAGACCATTACAAAGGCAGATAACATCCGGATCAAATGTGCTTCCTGACATAAAACTCGACAAAATACAGCTTGTTATTGGAAAAAGAGAGAAAGAAAGGCTTTGCCAATATGATAACTGTTCTTCAAAGCCAAGAACATATTGTATGAAATGCAATGCTACATTATGCCTCTGTTTCATACAAAAATCAACCTTAAAAAAATTTAAAGTTTTCTTGCATGTCTAAAAATAAACTTAGAATTTTGAACATTATTTTGCCAGTTCGTTTGCTTATATATTAAAACTATATAATTTTATGTAAACAATTTTCATATTTAAGAATTTTACATTTTTACATACAAACACCCATCAAATGAGGCATCACATCAATCAAATGAATCACCCATCAAAATACAAACGTCATCAAATGAGGATGGCTTAGAAAATATGATTACAGTTTAAAGTTTTTTAAATGCTTCTCGAATACATTTAATTTATGCATTTCTACCCATATATATGAATTTCAAGGAAAAATTTCAAAATTTGTTAATTTGGGCGTTAATGTGCTAAAGTGGCTATGTTCTAAAAAGTTACGTTCCAAAATTAATCTACGCTCTCAATGAAGATGATGCGGATCAAAAAATGAAGTTCTTTATAATATTCTAGAAACACATTGTATTTAAGTATGTCTACGCATAATGTTTGAACGAATGTTTCCATTCTCATAATTCATTTTTAACTGCAAAGGGCTCATTTTCGTGGTGGTCTCTTTTCAAATTTATTACGTTTAAAAAATAGCATGATTGTGTTTTCATCTGTTTTCTTCTCTGATTTTGAGTTTGTAGGCTTTATATTTTATCAATACTAGCCAAGTGTCACGAATTTGGATATGTTGTTAAGGCATTATGTTTTTTATATTATCGTCGTACCGTATGTTGATTTTTTTCAACAAGGGTACGTCAGACATTTTAAATTATCACCGTATACACCGTAAAAAAATAAAACAAATGTTCTTATCTACGAAAATATAATATAACCACGAACAAAAATATGCAATAACTTCTTCCGAGTTACCCACGATTTCTATAAACGTTCTTTATCTTTAGAAACACCGGGGACGAATATATTTTCGAGGTTTAAAGAATAATTTATAAAATAAAGGTTTCTTTTGCTGCCGCTGTTTTACGGAAATGTTTCCGAGTAGATTTAGTAGTGAATTAATCATTTTTTTTTCAAAATGCAATATCGGTTTTTAGTGTGCTATCAATTCTCAATTAATCATTTCAGCTGCATAGTTAAATTTATTTGCAAGAGTAACAAAATAGTATTTATTTTAATTTTAATGTTAGAACTGTTCATTTTTCATGTTTTTTGAACAATGTTTACTTGATAATTGATACCATCCGACAAAACAATATTCAGCGCTGAGAAGTCCTAATTAATACACTATAATAACTATTCGGAAACGTTTCTGAAAATGCGTGGCAGGAAAAGAAACTTTGTTTGTATAAATGCTTCTTTAAATACATTGGTTTCTAAGGTTTCTACAGGTAAAAAACGCTTTTGGGAATCGTGGGTAATTCGAAAGAGTCTATTGTGTATCTTCTTTTGTGGTTATATTATATTTTCCCAAGTTAAGAAATTTCTGCTTTTTTCAGTGTTTGAGTCAAAAGAAGCGATATTGACAACAGTGTCATTTAATATGAATGAGGTTATCAGTAAAGGGTTGCCAAAAAATTGCTTGCAAAACCGCTGCGTGCAGTAAGTAAATGCCAGTACCATAAGATCAGAAATAATTTTTTAAATTTCGGTTTTATTTTATCCGAAAAGTTACATCTTATCATAGCCAAAGTATATTTTTGTTTCATAGTAAATTAAAAATATTACTATTCACCAGCCTTCGAAAGATACATATTATATATTTTTAAAATATTTTAATTTAACTTTTAAATTATACTTATTTTTATGTAAAATTAAAACCCACTTATTCGTTTACACACACACACAAAAGAAAAATCACTAACTTTAATATATTTGATGCAGTTATTCTCTTATTTAATTAAATTCAAGACGGAATGGAGAAAAATATTTAAATGAACTTATCATTGTTAAAATAAAATATTATTCTTGAATTGTACTAGAAACTTTTTAAATTGTAGATGATCCATTTACCAACTTAAAGTGAGCAATGCAATCAGTGATTCGAATTTAGAGAAAATTAAAATGCATAGATTCAAATATATGAATTGGAATTCTAAAATCAATATTTTAATTCAAAATGTAAAGAATGCAATCTAAAAGTTTACAAGACGAGATTAAAGGGATTTATGGTAAGCAATTTTTCAAAAATTGTGTTTTATAATTTAAGATTTTTTTTATGTTGGTAAAATAATTTCGTAGAAGCTTTTTTTCTTCTAATCAGTAATTTAAAGGAGAGTGATTTAGCATAAGCAGAAATTATATTGAAATAATACCTTTTGTGAAACAGGATTACAAATTTTAATATTGAAATATTTTGTGGAAATATGCAATGTAAATTAATGTTAAAACCAGTGCATTTAAAATCCAGTTTTAATTGGTGAGCTTCATTATTATTCAGGATTTTTAGTTTATTTTTATTTCAAGTATTGATTCTTATTCGCTATGTAAGTTTTTCTTAAATTGTTAAAGCGGAATTCCCTGACTTTTTTATAAAACAACAAAGTGTTAGGATTTTTATTTAGTTTAATTTAGTTTTACTTATAAATTAATGACAGTATTGTTTCATGCAAAAAAATTTGAACAAGGGCATTTGAAATTCTGGCAGGATTTAAACAGGAACAAAACATTATTCTAAATAAGGGCACTTAATAAAGGTCTTTGTATTTATAAAATATACTATTGCTGAAAATTACTTTAAAAAAATTATATATTTACTTTTTTTTATTAACAGTATCGAATGAACGTTTCATTTAATTATTGTAAATATACGGGTCGATAACATCATTACTATGATGAGCACATTTAAAATGTATAACTATCTATGTGGACAAACATTCCTCTTTCCACTACACACATTTATTTATATTGGAGTGAGTGTGCACATTTCTTTAACATACGCAATGTTGGGTGAATATAAAAGTATTTTTACGAAACACTTCATATCCAAAAGGATTGATGTTTGTAATCCAATTTTTTTATATGCATTTAAAATATTGAATCTCAAACGCAAACCATTACATTTCTTAAATTACGTATTTTGCGATATAAAAGCTAAGAAAAGTAATCATATGGAATTTTCATTTTACCTTTACATATTTTTTTTAATGTGAGATTAAAGCAAAATGTGAATTTTCCCGATTTCTATCGCTGAACCGATAAAAGTTTAAGAATCTTTCTGACTTTGCACTCAGGCATACGTAATTTGAAATATGAAAGTGTTTTTTTATTTCAAATTTTAATTTTTGTTAATTTCAGTTAAAAAAATATTTCCAATCTCGATCGCAAGCATAAAAGAGGTTATATTATTTTAATCTCAAGTATAATTTTTTTCTAGATAAATTACTTTAACGTGTTGAATCTTTCTTAATGAAAGATTTTGGGCTTCTTTTGTCTTCACTTTAAAAAAAGTTTGAAACAAAATACTGCAATTTTTACGTTTTGAGAAAAGTTAAATTTAAATTATTCTCAGACATTCTTTTACTGAAAATTAATTATAAAATTAATTTGGCAAATTTACGATAACTTATATTTTAAAAGGTATTGTTCATTAAACTTTAAACTTTTTAATGAAAAGTGGAATAATTTCTACAACATTTATAAGGTCTATTTTATTTTGTATATTTATTTTATGTTGCCTCCTTTTTATATTAAGTCTATTTTATGATTAAGACGCTTAAGATTGAAGGTCATTTTATATCATTTCAAAATCTTAATCAAATTTAATTCTTCTCAACTAGCATACTAATTTAAAAATGATAAGTATCAATAACAGATTTGAGATATCTTAAAAAAGAAAAGAAAACGGCATTCTTGTACTAAATAATACATGTTTTAAATTTTAATAGTTTCGCATTTTATGGTGCTGAGAATATTTTAAAAAATCATACAACATGAGTGTTAGTAGACCGGGAGAGACTTATACATATGACCTGTTTGTTTAGTTCACAATAAAATTTGCTACAAAACACAAGGAAACTCGATTGCTTCAAATAAAAGAAAAAAATTGTTTATTTTTAAAAGACACATTAAAAATTGTTTTTAAAATAAATTATAAAGGAAAGTATTTATAGATTAACATTAATTTTACATTAAAAAAAAAACAATGTACAGTATAAAACTGTTTTATGAATTCGAAAAGCCACCTGCATACGGTTTTATATTTACCAGTAATTTACTTAAGTATTTAAATAATGAACGTGGTCCCTCCCCCCTGTGGGCACGAGTGTAAAGGGGCTCATATTCTATCGTTGTGGTAGCGCGTTGATTCCTCCATTGTGTAGTTATCCTTGTTGTACAGCCTTCTGGCTTCTTCGAGCCAATTATTCTGCCTCCTACAATTTGTTTTGTGGATAAGTTGTAACAAGAATTGTGTATTGTATAGCAATTCATAAAAATCTATCTAAGGCTTTTCCAAGACCTTTGTAGTTATACATCTCAAAGCAACTTCCCAACTCAAACTCATATTCATTAAATATGGAAATATATAGAGAGAAGTTTAGAAGACAGAATCCGTTATTTTGTATTGTTTTAATGCGTAGGCAATAGGGGTTCAGACTAGGACTTTGAATGTGTGAGTGGCATACGATCAGCAGGATATATGCTTAGAAATATGTTGGCGTTTCTTGCATTTTAATGCTAAAAAAAAATAACTTCCAGGAAGTAAAAAATGAATTGTGATAACTGAAAGACCTAGAGATTTTTTTTCCATTTTATTCATTTGAAACCTATATCATTTCTATTTTATTCATTTGTGCATTTATTGAATTATTTTTTTAAATTGTCAATTCGTTTTACAATATGGGGATCAACAATGTCGATTTTATATAACCATGATGGTATATTTTTCACAGTTTAGTACTTTATCCCTCTAAGCGTGTGGAACGTAATATTCCGTTCACTAAGCTCCAGGTTTCACTGCAATGTATGCAATGTTTAAGATAATATAATTCTATAGATTTAATGAATTTTCAAAACATTGAAAAATGATTAATACTCTCAAGGGTTACATTCATATTTGTAATTAAATTTTATTTATAATGCTGAAAGAATCATATTTTTTAAGCAATTAAAACCAAATGCCGAGAAAACAACATTACAATTTTACCCTTTTTCAAAACGCTCAGAGGGTTATAAAAAAGCAATTTAGATTGATATGTAATTGATCCAAAAATAACCAAGCATACTGCCCCGGTGTTCTGAAACGTCCCCACCATTGACGTTCAAATTCCCAATAAATAACACAATCAACCGGACATTTTTAAAAATGGAAGGATTCTTTCTATTAACTAATGAAAAGATAGGATACTTATTTTTAGCGAATAAAAAAACAGAGCGCTTCCAAAAACGAAGTGTAAATTCACTGAGAAGGAAGAGCTTTTAAGGATAACCAAGCTGCATTTTCTGTGAAGACGCAGGGGTACACGTATTCCTAAACATTTTTAGAATCTAAAGAGGGAAAATAAAATTTTAAAAATTTTAGAATTCTCACTGTTTTATTTTTAAAGATACTGTGAATATGTATGCGATTTGTTCCGTGTATAGTTTACTTTACTACACAAATGTTTAGAATTAATACTGACTATGAAATTATTTTGTTTTTTAAAACATGGAATGTTTGTGAATATTGAATATGCCTCTGATAAACGTAGCAGAATTTTTCACCATTTTAGATAAATATATATATATATAAAACTAAAGCTACATTTTGCTGATACCTCTTAAAACAGTGAAATTTTATTTTTCTTAAGTCGAACGAAGAATACCACAAAACATTTTTTTTGAAATGTTCACAATTCAGAAAACACCACTACCGTATGAAAAAAGCATTTCAAAATTATGATTCCAATTTCTTCTTTTTTAAGAATAGTAAAAATATTCTTTTATTTTACGTTTTTCCGATTTCTCTCCTTTTTTTTCCAAAAAATAGTCTTATGGCTTCTTGATACTCATGGCATTGTTATTCAATTAATTACAGTAATGAAGATAGAAAAAAAATATATAAAATAATACAGGATAATCTATACAATTCTTCAAGTTAATTAACCTCTAAATTTATTTCACGAAAACGTTTTGCCAAACTTTTCCATCTATAATGCAGGGAAGATTTTAGAAATATTTAACATCTGGATAGTTTAACGAAGAGAGTACTTTTCTTGTCTATATTCATGGATCAAATTGACCAGGTATGACAAAGTATACCAAACAAAAAATAAACGTAGTTAAGAATTGCGTTTTAAAATTAATTATAGTA
Source organism: Maratus michaelseni (assembly GCA_963931845.1). Taxonomy (NCBI): domain Eukaryota; kingdom Metazoa; phylum Arthropoda; class Arachnida; order Araneae; family Salticidae; genus Maratus; species Maratus michaelseni. The sequence continues at coordinate 78,600,161 of OZ007590.1, read as the reverse complement.
CTGAAGATAGAAAAAAAACATATAAAATAATACAGGTTAATCTATACAATTCTTCAAGTTAATTAACCACTAAATTTATTTCACGAAAACGTTTTGCCAAACTTTTCCATGTAATAATGCAGGAAATATTTTTGAAATATTTAACAACTGGATAGTTTAACGAAGAGAGTACTTTTCTTGTCGATATTCATCGATAAAATTGACCAAGTATGACAAAATGTACATAAAAAATACTAAACGTTGTTAAGAAATGTGTTTTAAAAATTAATTAATATTCTGAAGATAAAAAACATATAAAATAATACAGGTTAATCTATACAATTTTTCCAGTAAATTAACCACTAAATTTATTTCACGAAAACGTTTTGCCAAACTTTTCCATGTAGAATACAGGAAAGATTTTAGAAATATTTAACATCTGGATATTTTAACGAAGACAGTACTTTTCTTGTCTCTATTCATCAATAAAATTGACCAGGTATGACAAAATATACAAAAGAATAAATAAACGTAGTTAGGAAACGTGTTTTAAAAATTAATTATAGTACTGAAAATAGAAAAAAAACATATCAAATAATACAGGTTAATCTATACAATTCTTCAAGTTAATTAACCACTAAATTTATTTCACGAAAACCTTTTTGCCAAACTTTTCCATGTATAATGCAGGAAAGATTTTAGAAATATTTAACATCTGGATAGTTTAACGAAGAGAGTACTTTTCTTGTCGATATTCATCGATCAAATTGACCTGGTATGACAAAATATATACAAGAAAAAATAAACGCAGTTCAAAAATGTGTTTTTAAAATTATATGAAAAAGCATCTTTAAAGAATAAAGCGCGATACATTTTATTTCCACTAAGGCACTATAACTTTGCAATAAAGGTACATATTGTTACAAAACTCTGTTACATGTGATTGATAGTCGGAGAAAAGCAATCCTTTAGACGTCACACTTATTTATTTTATGGATGTTCTAATAATGCACAAAGCTGAACAAAGACTACCAGCCGAATGTATTAAATGTGCACATTATCAGTAACAACGAGACAGCGAAAAATGCTAGAAGGGATCGGATTAATATTTAAAACAAACAAAGGTCTTAAATAATCAGCTTTGTACTTATACGTATGTTAAAGCTTAACTTAAATTAATGCTGAAACTGCTGAAGTATAAAAAGCAGAAATGAATTTTTAGAGGTTATCCAATTTTGAAATTTATAGGATTTAAATATAAAAATGCAATTGATAACGTATGATGTATTTTGCTGTTTATCTTTTATGAATTAAAAATATAAATCTCTGTATATATTTTGCCTAATTATCAGTTTTATACACTGAAACTATGTAATATTTAAAACTGATCTATTTCGATTATTAATGTCTTATTTTAGTTAAACGTTTAAAGCATTAAAAACTTATAGCTTAAATATTAAAATTTCTTCCTCCTCCTTGTAACAACAAAAAAAAAAAAAAATAAATAAACGCAATCTCATTCTACTGCAATGGCAAATGTGCTTTCGAAAAATATTATCAATTTAATGTTTGAAACGACTGAAGAGACATGATGCCCTGGAAATGTCATCAAAGACAAATTGATTATAACTTAAGATGCTACATTTATTGGAAAATAAAGAACGCTATTCGATTCAAATATTTCAAAAGTCATGCCTGCAAATTTCTTGCTTTTATGTATACAAATGGCATCGTTAATGTGTCAAGAAATTTTGTGTTGTTGTTTTGAGACGTAAACGCATAGCTGCTAACCTATCGTTATTTTTCATGTCAAATAAACATAATTTGAGCCAGGGAAAATATTTAATAAAATATTTTATGTTTCTATATAGTTATTAATTAATATTATTTATAATATAATTTTCTTTTAATTTAAAGAAAATAGGAGGGTGGTCGGATATTCTTAAATTTAATTCCTTAATCTGAGAGTTTAACCACACGAATTTCGAATTTAAAAAAAAAAAAAAAAAAAAAAAAAAAAAGCTCAAAAATAAGCAAGATTTTTGCTTATTAACTTTATGTCAGTAAATTAAAAATAAGCATTTGTATCATTCATTAAAATTCTTTATTAAGGAGAATTCTTCTCTACTAACTTTTCAAAAGTTTATCCATGTTTTTACAATATCATAATTGGAGAATTAGAAGTAAAATGTCATAATTCAAAGACGCATTTAAAGTAAAATACTTCAAAAATTAAAAGAAGCTAATTTTTTTACATTTTGAAACTTCTTTAAAAGTTATTAAATTTCAAACTCTATGCAGAACGAAATATACTTTTTGTTTTCGCGATGCTAAGATGTTATTCAAATGTTTTCTAAAGACACAGAAAATGTAAATTATTTTAAATTTCAGACTTTCAAATTCTGCATTAAAAAAAAAAAAACTCAGAAAATTTCTAAAATATATAATTTATATTTTCACAATATATAAACCCTAAGACAGAGTCTTTACGATTTTAGGAAAGCAGTGATACGTATATGAGTACAAGTGGTTCTTTTTTCAGTATTTTCAACATGCTTTTTTTTTTCCATTTTAGGTAACAATTTTTAAACAATTTTTAAAGCCTGGGTGTTGAAAAATTTAATTTTTGTATCACGAAATTGTTTCATTAAAACTATCTAAAATTATAAATATAACTATACCATCACAGAAGATATACAGGAATTTAATAAATTTTTTCTTTTGCTCTTAAAACGTTTCAGTAGCTCTTTTTAAAAACAATTCACATTATAAAAAAAATGACAATTCTTCTTATAATTAAACAATAAATATGTAGCCTTTATGTAAACTTTTAATACATTTCCTTTAAAACGTTTTTAGCTAGTGAACATAACAGATCTTATAGCCATAACTATTTTAACAGAGGCAAGTAAACTTTATTCAACCATACTAAATAAAATTATCTATGTACAAATTATTTTTGAGTATGTATAAATTAAATATATATTTTAAATATAAAAAAATATATTTCCTTGTATATCTAATATATAAAAATGAAATTTTGTCTGTCTGTCGGTATTTCAACACAAATCCACAGTTTGGAAGCTAGAATTTTGAAATGTTACGTACATGTTTTTTAATACACGGCCGAGGAACCTAAAGTAATCCAAAATCGAAATAAATTGTACTTAGTTATTAATTAATACATGGGTTCCAATCTAACAACCATTTCCTATCAAATTTAAACATTTTTCGTTATAGTTGTTGCTAACAATTTAAAATCTAATAAAATTCTTTCCAAACAATTTATTTTCTATTAAAATATTTCCACGTGAAAAATGAAAATGTAATTTTTATTAAATTAATTAATAATTTCATTTAATTTTTTATTTTAATTTTTCATAATTAAGAAGAAGATGAAAACATTTTCAAACATTTCTCAGTAATACAAGGAGTATGACTATGTACAGAAAACAGGTTAATATAACGTCATAACAGAATTAAAAATGATATGAATATGACGTCATATTTAAATTTTGACAAACTTTTTGATAATCATACAAAGATAATATCAATTTGAGTAACTACAGAAAGCAAGTGGATATGATGTCAGCAGGTGAACGCAGCGTCATATGAGTTTGAGAAACGGATTGAATCATGATAAAAATTCCCGATTATGGAAGTATTGGCATATTTTAACATTTAGAAGTTCTCTAAATTCGTTTTTGCTATTGTATATGTATTCCACATGTATATGTGCGTGTATGCGTGTATATCAGAATTTCCATAAATTTTTAGGTCCCCAAAGTTCATTCTTAGTGATGAACTGAAAAAAATTCAGATTTTATATTTTCTCCTATGTATAATAAAATAAAGTATTGTAATCGAATTTTTTTCGGCTTCCGGTTTTCGACGGATTTACACGTTTTAGGGGTCAGAGATTCCGGAAAACGTGTTTTTACAAAATGTTGGTCTGTCCGTGTGTCTCTGTGTGTGTCCTTTTTGCATAATCGGAAAGAGTATGAAGTTATGCCTAGAATTCAATCAAATTTCATTTATAGGTTTTTGGCTATGGCCATCACGTCCTACTTGAATTTGGGGATATGCTGACGAAAGGGGACACTGTGATAGCAATTTTTGTTCCATTTTCATTATTGTATCATCGAAATGTGTATGAAGTTATTCAGATAATTGAACCAAGTTTTTTGTATATTTTTTTTACTATTGCCTGCAGGTCCCTATTGAATTTGAGGATATTTCTCCAGAAGGGGGCGCTGATAGCCATTTAAAGATTTCAAATTTAAAAAGATGTACAAAAAAATGGAAATGCTAAAAATGTTGTAAAAATGCTATAAATGTTTGGCCTTGATCCAAGGATTCGGGAGCAATTTTTATTTTGCCAGTATCTTAAAAAATAGCTGTGATATAGCAGTTTGAAATTTTAGGGCGGCTGATATTTTGAAACAAGACAGTAAGTTTCCTCCATAAAAAGGTTTAATGTATGAAATTTAGTGAACATGTTTTCTCGTAAATTTTCTTTCATTGTTGTAACCATCGTTCCAAGTTCTATATGCTTTAACACAATATATTCATACTCGCCAGTGTCTAATTTTCGTCAAGCCTGGCGACATTTGGCGAGATATCGCCAAATTTGTCTACAAAAATAGGTTGCCATAAATGAAGCCAACTCGGCTGTAACACACTAATTTGGTGAAATTATGATTCAAATTCAATATTGACGAATGAATCTGCTGTAATCGGGTTCCACGCATTTCAGCCTAGTGTTTTCCAGCAAAAATAACTAAAACATTAAAACCAAGGAACAGGATGGCTATCTTTTCACACCGGTAAAGGCCAGAAGGACTTTTCATAGTCGTGTTGTACATCCGTTGCCCGTGCAACGAAGGGTGGTTTGCAGCCAAGTAACCCTACGATTGACAAGCAGCTGACGTGCAAAAGAATGACGAAAAATATTGATTTTATTGGCGATGTGATAGCGAATTTCGAAGTATTAACATGTATGAGATAGAAGAAAGGATTGGATTTTTGGATTGACACATCCAACTACTTTAAAATAAAAATTTCCATTCATTGTATGGGATGAATGCACTATGTCACACAATATTACTTTTCAGACTCTCAATCAGACATTCCATTTTTGAAGATGCAATGATTTACTAATGTATGGAGTCACTGTTGCATTGTGTGGAGATTTCCGACACACATTGCAAATCATTTTACAAGGAACAATTGCGGATGAAATTAACGCATGTCTTAATTCGTCACATCTTTGGAGGTATGTTCGGAGTTTGCGACAAACTAAAAACATGAGAGACCACCTGGATGGAAACACATTGGATCATCCATTTTCTGACCATTTGTGAAATATGGGGAATGGATTAATACAGCTTCATCTAATAACTGGTCTGTTCAAAATCAGCTATACATTTTGTAACACAGTTGTCTCTATTGAAAAACTCAAGGCAAAAGTTTTTCCAAATGTTCGACATTTTACTGACCACAAATGGATTTGCGAACGTGTGCTTCTTTCTTTAAAAAATGATGTGTAAATAGCATCAATTTGAAGATTCATGAAGAGTTACCTGGAGAAGCTCTATTGCACAAATCAATAGATACTATTGTTGAAGAAAATGATTCTTGATGTAATTGTTTCTCTGTTCGTTCCATTGTGTACAATTCAAAGACAGTTGGACATTTTTCCTTTTTAGCTTTTATTGCTCTAACAGTCAGCAATGGATGGAAGCAAGCTGATTTATAGCTGAATTCTAGTTTCTAATTTATTCTAGTTCTGAGTTTATTACATAAATTTATATATTTTTATAATGAGTTTTCATTTGATTCATTTCTATAACATTTCGACTGTTTTCTTTTATTATGTTTTTTTATGCAACATGTTTAATTTTGAAATCGATTTTTCTAAACAAATATTCTTAAAATCCCAGACAACGCGGGGTACTTCAGCTAGTTAGTTTATAAAATAAGAAGAATCAAATTACAAGATTATCAATACCGTGGTATATCCGCTTCATTCACTCTGGGTGTCAAATAATGTCTTTGAAGAAGTAATTTTTGGACTGTTTCCATCACAGTATTACATTATCAATTTTATTGCTTTTGTTTACTTATCAACTGTTGCCTTAAGTTATTTTCAGAGGCATTATTTTACTTTTTCAAAGAGATTTTACAGCATTTCTAATTTAAAATAAAAATGTTTTAAGAAGAATGTAATGTGAATTATAATTTCAAACATATCGCTCACCAGCGAGAAAAGTGACACAACTCAAAAATACTACTTTTCACAGAAGGGACAAAATATTTGTATTTTTTTACCAGAGTCGTAAACCACGGTCAAAGTCAGAGGAGTGTTGAATTTGATTTTGTGGGATTAATTGACAACTTGTCTTTTCCCACTGTATTTTAATGAAATACAAATATAGAGAGAATAGAGGGCAGTCCCCCCCCCCCTGTCATAAAACTTTCTAATACAAATTTAACACATTTTAAGTTTACTATTGTTTATATTAGTTTTAAAGTATTACGAAGTCTAAAGGAACTCAAGCAATTGCTAGAAGAGGCAGTGTTCAACCCACCGTCTTGTTACGTCCCTATTTTTAAGTATAACATAAAACTATAGCAATAGGATATCTGCATGCAGTTGTAAAAGCTTACTTAAAATAATACCTCCCTTAAGAATCGAAACAGAAGAGATGGGAAGGATTGAGTAAATTTACCCTCCTCCCCTCTCTCCACCTTTTGCCTTTCTTCTGTTGTTGGCAAAGTGACGCATAGCGTAATTTAGCTGTTTTCCGGATAACTAAATTTATGTCACTTAATGTAGCAAGATGACCCAAAGTTATATATAGAGATAGACTATTAGTGTAATAAACCGGAAAATGAATTTTTGGCAGCTGTACTACAATTCTTGCGGGTGAGCGATATTAAAAATAAAGGCATAAATTTAAGTCTCGCCTATATTTTTTTTAAATAAAAAAAAAATATCGTCGTTATTTTTCTAATATAAATTTCTATCACTTATTCGTTTAAATTTATTTAGTAATCATTCGTTGCTATTCAATTTTATAATATTATCATCTTTTAAGAAATAACTTTTTTACAATTTACGAATTCTTAATAAACTCAAATCAAATTTAAAGCAAAATAAGAAAACAATAAATAGTAGAACTCCAAATTTATTATAAAAAATATCAAATTTAAATAAGACTCCACAAATAAATTCGGAAAACGTCTTTCTATTTCGTATTTTCAGTTATTAATACTTTCTCATTTGGAAATGCAAATCATACTGTTTGTTTAATTTAGTCAAAGTAAATTATTTCCTAAATAAAAATGTAAGACATTCACTAGCATATTTTGTGTAACAGAAATGGAGGAAATTTAAATGTTTTGAGAAAAGATATTTTAAAATGAGAAGATTTTGGAACTTGCGTGTATTTGAAGAGGTAATGAGATTAGACATTGGCTGTCTTATGTTAACCTGCAAAATGTTAGTCAAAAAATTTGAAGGAAAACTTAAGTTTCGTTCATTTTAATGTCATCTTAAAGTTCATTTTAGGATACGGTTAGTGTTTTTATAGGGTGATTTTTTTTAAAGTTGTGAAAGGAAAGACCTATAGCAAAAGAACCACTGATGAAAATGACCTAAAATTTCACCAGTATGCTCCCAAAGCAATGGGTATTTTTTGACGTGGTTAAAAAATAACTTAAAATCGCACCAACAGATGGCGCTGTAAGTTAACAGAAACAAAGAATATCGTCAGTGGGAGGAAAATAATGGACGGTACTTTAAGAAAAATAAAACTTTATTACATATATCAAAAGCATACAGAATGAAGTAATTGGGAAAAGGAACTGCAAACACCTTCGCAGAAACAGAACCAAATAAAACTATGGGGTAAAGCATTCGTACGGAACTGCGCAACTAACGCAAGAGATTTTCAATGTGCTGTCCACCGTTTTCAGCTACGAGTTGGAAACGTCAAACCGCATGTTCCACAACAGAGGGAAGAGTATCCACTGTGCGTGTGTCTTCCGCAAGCTCGTCTCCGGACTTGGAGACGTATACTGCATATACAGCGCCATCTATTGGTGCGATTTTAAGTTTTTTTAACCTAGCCAAAAAAATTCGCATTGCTTTGGAAGCCTACTGGTGAAATTTTAGGTCATTTGGATCAGTGGTTCTTTAGTTATAGGGTTTTACTTTCACAACTTTAAAAAAAAATGACCCTGTATATATCATAATTTTCCTTTGTTTTAAACTAAAAAAAATATATGAGATATTTATATTTTATTTTTAAATCTGCATTCTCTCCACATATTAAACGAGGAATGTTTCATATAAAAAATTACATTAATTGGTAAAATTCACTTTAAAATTATAAAATTTTATATATAGTCTATAATTTAACACTTAAAACAAATATTTTACATACATTTATTGTTAAGACAAACATTCATTCTCATGCATACTGTATGCAAAATTCATATTTATATGAAAAAAAATATTTTCTCAGATTAAAAAGATAATGCACAATATGCTTTTTAAATATGAAATTAATCCTTAAATACATGAAAAAGAATTGAAAATCCCTACAACATTAAAGACTCATGTTTTCTAACATCGTTGCAAGTAGGACGAAGATAAGATGTAAAAAGTATATGTTTGATGTGGTATTTAATGTATTTTTAAACTAAATGTAATTTCCTAAAAGTGAGTTACATAAATATGTTGTCCTAAAAAAACTCTTAAAATTCCAGCAAATCAAAATGATTAAAATGCTTTTAAGGTATGGTGGAGGTTCAAATTAAGAATTCTCTTTTTTTATTTAAAAGCTTCGTCGAATATGACTGACATCAAACTACCATTTTATACTTGCATACAGCATGTTGTGAAATAAAATATACAAATTGTATGTACGAAAACAACGTTCTTTAAAAATAATAATATATAAGAAATTGATATTTAAAAATTCTATATGGAATTTCTGAATGATTGAAAGGCAATAATTATTTTAATATAGGCTCAGTGTCTATAAATATACAAGTGTGTGTATTCGTTTTGATATATTGTGTCATCCGGAAAGTTCTGCGGTTTTTCAAATAGAAGCACGCTTCGTCTGGTTATTTGGCCACTGCTGATAGGGAGTGTCCTTGAATCACCTAGATAGGTAAATTCGGCCTTTTCTGCATGCTTTGCATAATTATTGCCTGGGTTGTGGCATGATTTTTGTTTCAGCGAAATGATAAGAATGGAGAACTAAAGAGTTCATCTTCGTCAATTATGCTATTTTTTATTTCAAGAAAGGTAAAAGTGCCAGACATACTACTCGTAAAAATTGTGTTGTATATTGATAAAGTGCTGTTTCAAATGACACAGTTCGAAAGTGAATTGAGAGATTTAAGTGCGGAAATTTCAGGTTTGGAAATGATGCTGCTTGGGATGACTATCATTATTAAAGGACGACACCTTAAAAGAAACTTGATAAAAAATTATGATAAATTTGGCTGATGGAAAAAGGCTTCATGGTGCAAAATAAAAATAAACTAAAGGGGGACACGATTAAATGTTCAAAAGGGAACACAAGTTAAAATCTTAAACCTGATCAAATAGTGATTTTGTACCAATAAATGTTGGCCACAATAACAACCCACCTTAGCATCCTGAGCAACAACCTGAAATAGCTGAAAACTAAAAGTACATATTATAAAACACTTCTTGCTAATTAAACGAAAAATAATAATTCTTTAGAGATTATTCTCGATTAGTTTATTTATATATAAAACATATTTTAAGGTTACACAATTAATTTAATATTTATATTTTAAAAGATGCATTCGAATTAATATATTTCACGGTTGTTCACACATCATACATGTGGGCTAAATAACTGCGTTTAAATTATGAATATTTGAATCTTACATCATCCATGGACAATAATTTTAATTAAAAAACATAGATACTTAATATCGGCACTGAAGAAAAGCTTGTTCTAGCAGAAAGCACATTTTTACACTGAACATCATCTTACACTGACGAACAGAAGATTTCTTTTGAAGACTCACAATTCGTACACTTTCACTATTTTTTAGATGTCGATCACATACTTAAAATTTGTAGACAGATTTTTCACACACAATCTAAATACACCTCTATTTCTTCACCTTATCACATATTAAAGTAAAACACAGAACTAACTAGGGTGGCTCCTCACACGAGAAAAAATCTCGAATGAATGGGATACCACCCTTCTTTCGCTTGAGACTTTATACCATCCAACACACCGCTCGTTGAAAAAACCACTAGTCATTCAGATGCGATGCCACCCCGAGTGAAGGAAGCTTGGTCGAAAAAATATCCGGTATTACCACTACCTCGCGCGCCGATGGAAGAAGATACAGCGAGAGAAATTCTTCGTATACAGGCGTTCGCCAGCTGCTGCGAGTTTAGTAGCGATCTTGCGAGATGTTTGTTGGTGCGTTCGCTGATTTATAAAGGCAGATGCGCTGACACGGAAAAACAGTTCTTTTCGCATATTGCTCTGAACTTTAAAAGTTTTTTTGATGACTTGGCTGAGTTGTGAAAGGAGTTTTTTAACAAAACTGTTGCTGAAAATCCATGTTGCACAGTTCAGGAGCTATCACGCAGACTAAATATTCCAAAAAGGTACAGTGTATGATAATTTAATAGATTCTTTTAAGAGGTTCTCCTGTACAGATGATGATGGCGTCCAGAGCGGTCATCATCTTCGAGGTTGAAATTTCTGCGCTTAAACTTCTCATACTACCTTCGAACTGTGTCATCTCAAACAGAACTTTGTCCATACACATCACACATTTTACGAGAAGTCTAACTAGCATTTTTACCTTTATTTAAATAAAGAAGCATAATATGAAAAAAATAAACTTTTTGGTTCTCCCTTCTTAGCACTGCACTGAAACAAACATTATGCTACAACACAAGCGAGAATTTTTCAACGGAAGAAGAAAAAACCGAGTGCGAAAAAGTCACTGAAAGTTTCACAGCTGCATACAGACTTGAAGAGGAAATGTTCGTGAAAAAATTTTGCAAAAAGTCACTGAAAGTTTCACAGCTGCATACAGACTTGAAGAAGAAGTGTTCGTGAAAAAAAAAATTTATACACAATGCTACTGTAATCATTACAATTGTATAGACCACACATTATATGATACGAAAAATCAATAATTATATTTAACCAGCATGAATATGAAAATATTTAGAAAAATACACACACACCAAAAAATATAAACTACATAAATACCTAGATTGCTTTAACTTTCTGCAATATATTTTGAGTTGTCACATTCAACATTTTCAAACTACTTTTTATTGTACCATATATTATTCAATTTCCTGAATTGAGTTCAATGAATATTAAAATTTACTTTGTAACTTAAAAAAGATTTCACAGATATTCTAAACAATTATGAAAATACATATGAGGAAATCATTCACATATTTTCCTTTTTGACTCAAATACAAAATTAAAAAGGTAAAGTTAAAAAAAAAATATTTCAATAAATGTTATTCACTAGCAAAGTGATCAATTCTACCAGTATATTGAAAACAAACATTGAGAGAGAAGAAATAGAAAAAAAAAATTTAAATAGAATTTTGACTTGAGCATAGTATATATATACTTTGAAGTTTCCGAACATACACATATTTCACAAAAATATTAGAATCACTACTCAATTCTTATTTTCCTCAGTTTTGTTACAAATATTATCATTTAATGGTACTTTTGGGAAAATTTTACTGACATGAACTTTTTTTACATATTCATGACCATCTTCATTAATTTTTATCAAATAATTATCATTTCTCAATTTTTTGTCAATTACATGTGGTCCATTATATCTAGGTTGTAATGCAGTATGATGTTTAAAATCTACAAGAAAAACTTCATCACCAGTATTTAAAGAAGGTTTACTTCTGTCCTTCACATATTGTTGGTGATAATTAAAATAACTAGTTTCATTTTCCTTAACTAATTTTCTAGTTTCCTGAAAATGACTTTGTAATTTTGTTAGATATTTGCTATATTCTTCAGCAACTTTTGGTTTTTCAAAAATATTTAGAGGTATATTGAGTTCTCTGCCCAAGAATAGTTCAGCCGGTGAAAATTGAGTTACTGCATGCTTAGAGGAATTATAATGAAGTTTAAAAAATAATAGTCTATCTGACCACTCGAATACTTGATCAGAAAGTGCTGCTATGCTGTTTTTCATAGAAAGATGAATTTTCTCGATTAAACCATTACTCTGGGGATAATAGATTGAACTCTTTCTATGCTTAATATCCATAGTCTTAAGATAATCTTCAAATTCATCTGAACGAAAATATGGTCCATTATCAGTCAAAACAGTCCTAGAGATCCCGAATTTGGAAAAATATATATTAAGTTGATTAATTATAGTTTTAGAAGTGGTATTGCTTAATGGGATAGCCTCAAGGTACCTGGAATAATGATCAACTATTGTTAAAATAAAAAATTTGTTGTCATGAGATCTAGGAAGTTTTCCTACAATATCTAAAGCTATTATCTCACCTGGAGCTAAATCAGCTTTTGGAATCATTTTAGTGACAGTATTTTTAGGTTTAGGTTTAACTTTTAAACATCTTTCACAATTGCTACAAAAATTTTTAGTGTCCTTAAACATTCCTTTCCAAGAATAGATTTTGCGAACAAAATTGTAGGTTTTTTGAGTGCCAAAATGAGGAGCATGAGCAACTTCCAAACAATCCTTAATTAAAGATTTTGGAATTAAAATTCTACTGAGATACTTTTTTTTTTCTTTAACGGCTTCTTGGGGAAAATTTTTATCATTACAATTTTAGTTTCTGAATCAATATAATAGTTATTTTTACAGTTTCCTCATCATTATCATTTAATTTTTGAATAATTTCCTTAATAAATTCATCATTTTGTTGATTATTTACAATATTATTATGATCTAATTTTGAATTACTTTGAAAAATATTTATATTATTTACATTTAAGGTTTCATCTTTATATGCTCTAGACAAATAATCAGCAGGGTTAATAACACCAGGAATGTGATCTATCTCATAATGAAATTGATCCAGATACAGAAGCCACCTAGCTACAATCTCACTCTGATTGTCCAGTTCCATGTGATATGTTAATGATTTTGCATCGGTATATATGGTAAATTTTGTTCCATATAATTCTTCACGAAAATGCTTGACAAATGCAAATATTGCGTACAATTCTCTTTGGATGGAAGGATATCTAGACTGAGCTGGATTGAATTGTTTTGAAAAAAAATTCAACAGGATAAAATTTCTCATTGTATTTTTGCATTAAAATTCCACAAAATGCAACTTTAGAAGCATCAGTTACTAAATACAATGGAAGATCAGAATTAATGTTTTTAAGAAGGGGTTTATTTAGAATTTGATCTTGTAAAATATAAAAAGCTTCCTGACACTCTGAAGTCCAGACAAATGGAACATTTTTATGGGTTAAATTAATAATTGGCTTAGCAATTTCAGCATATTTATAAACCATGTGCCTAAAATAATTTAAACAACCAATATACTGTTGAACTTGCTTTACATTTTTGGGTATGGGAAATTTTGAAACTTTGTTTACATTATCCACTGAAGGAGAAAAATCATCAGCACTGACATTAAATCCTAAATAAGTTATTTCTCTCTGACAAATCTGAAGCTTTGCAGGGTCTAAAGTTAAGTTGAATTGGATAAGCTTATCGAATACCTTCTGTAACCAGGCTTTAATTTCAGATATGCTGTCTGCAGCGACAATAATGTCATCAAGAAAGAATTGTAAATTTGGACCTTTTAAGCTAGATAAACATTTAGAAATTAGTGTATGAAAATATGAAGTTGAGTTGCGACTTCCAAAAGGTAGGACTTTTGGCTGGTAGTTACCAATCTCGCAGCAAAATGCTAATTTTTCCATATATTTTTCCTGCAATCTTATCTGAAAAAATGCCGACTTCAAATCAAGCACACAATAATACCTTTTGCCAGCAATACTGTGCAGAATTTCTGAAATTTTTGCCAAACATATAGTGTAAGATTCAGTGATGCTATTTAACAGTCTATAATCCACTACCATGCGAAATTTGATTTCTTCAGGAGAGGTGCCTGGAATTTGTTTCTTTTTGACAAATATAACAGGGAAATTATAACTGGATGAAGAATGTTCAATTAAACCAGCATCTAACAATTTTTTAATCTCTTCTTGTGCAAACTGTTTGGCAATTTTTGGAATAGGGTATGGTTTAGTTTGAATTGGGAAATTGTGCATTAATTTAAATTCGGGTTTGACTGCATCAGTTGAACCAAGAGTTTTATAACTTTTAGAAAATACTTTAAAGTTGCTCATTAATAGTTCCAAAATCTCCTTTCTCTCTTTTTCATCTAAATGCTTAAGATTAAAATCAGATTCTGAAAGTTCTGCCTGTCTCAAATTACTAATTTCTTCTAAATTTAAACTATTGATTTGAAAAATTTGGTCCTCAGTAGGTTGGATTTCCTCGTCATCTTCAAACATTTCTGCATTTCCTAGTTTTTGACCTTTACGTATATATGATGCAACATTAGTTTTATTCTCAACAATTGTCAAAATATATTTGTTGTCCTCAACAGTATGCAAAGAATTTTCAATATGGCACTTCTGCGAGACTTTTAATGGGGTTAACATTACTCTTTTAGAATTATGAATACCCTGTGGAAATTCCAATTTAATTATCTCAAATGAATTAGGTTTAATTTTAATGTTATTTATAGCTTTAGAAATTACATTAATTTGAGGTTTATCATTATCATTAATTACAGTATTTTCTTTAATCTGCGGAGAAGTTTCTTCAAATTCAAAATGGGTTTTGTTGATGGAAAGTATTTTATTGAATGTGTCAATTAGAATTTTGTTTCTCTGAATGAAGTCATACCCTAAAATTATTTGGTAGTTACAATTCCAGTTACTCTGAGTGACAAAAAATATGTTATGAAACCAACGAGTTTTCATTTTGAACTTTATATTGACTGCTGACAAATATGGGATAGTGGTATTATTAAGGGTCTTAATTTTGACTGCTCTAGAAATATGCTCAACTTTCGCTTGTTGCTTAATTTCCGCTAAGATGCCTGGTTGCACCAGCGAGAGATTTGCACCGGTATCGAGAAGAGCGGGTACCTCTAAATTACCAAATTTAAGCTTAATAATAGGAAGGTGATTTGTATTATTATCAAAATTACACGACATTACATGGAGATTTTCAAGATCTTCACAATTATTTTGAATTGTTTCATTATCAAAATTTTTAATTTTATTTACAGAATTTAAGTATTCATTTAAATTTGAATTTTCTTCTACAGATTTTAAATTATCATTTACTTCTAAATTTTCCTCACTAGAATTTGAATCTGAATTGTTATTAAATTTTGAATTTTCAATTGATTCTGAATTATTTACAGATTCCAATAGATTTTCATCCCTAACAATTTTATAATTATTGGTCCTTGTGAAATGGGATCTATTTTTACTACAAGAACCATCTCTAAGTTTAAATGATTTCTACGCCTATATGGGTGATTTCTAAGGTTATTTCTATAATTGCCAAAATTCCTTCCACTGCTGTTACCTCTAGAAATAGGAATATGGTTGGGGTTCTGATTGAAATTATTGCTGCGGGAATATCTACCCTGTGGAAAATACCAACATTTTGTTGTCACATGACTTTTTCCACATAGGTGACATTGGACTCTTTCATTGTGACTTTGTCGAAAAGAATTGCTAGCATTATTTTCAGATTTTACTCTTTCCAATTCTTCCTTTAACTGTTGAATCTGTTTGTTACCCTCTAACTGGCTTTGCATAATTGAATTAAGTTCAAAGTTTTGGCACATATTGTTATTTATAATGACTTCTTGAGCTTCAAGAGCCTTTTCTACATTACCTGCATGTTTACATGCCTCTAAGTAATTTTTTGGACCTAACTTAAGAATTTCGACCTTAATTTCAGGCCTAACAGCATCCAAAATTTTGTTCAATTTGATGGAATCAATGAATTCATTTGAATCCCTAGTTTGTATATCTATCTTTGATAAATATTTTACTGCATAAGAGTTTATTTCATCAATTAAGCTCTGAATTGACTGATTTGGTTTTTGCCTGATGTTATTAAATTTTGATTGTATCTCATCAAATGGTTGACATCTTTTGAATTTTTTAATTAATAATTCAGCCAATTCATCAAAATTTTGAATATTAGCTACCTGCGGGGAGTCAATCAGAAATTTTTGGGCAGCATCTCTACAATTTAATTTTAGAATTAAAATTCTTTTATTTACGGGCCAATTTTCTAACACTGCTACATCTCTAACCTGTCCGACAAAATATTCAACATTTTCATCAGAAGTTCCGCTAAAAGTGGGAATGGATGAAGTCAAACTTAAATCTATGATCCCTTTACGAGCCATAGTAAATAACAGAAATAAATATCAAAATACAGACTTTTAAGGAGGAGGGGGGGGGGGGAACTTAAAATTTTCACATTCCTAACATGCAATTACACAATATCAATATTACAATACATATATAAAATCATAAATAGCTTAAAATATATAAATCATGCATTTAAAAAAAATCACACATAAAAATATAATAAATGGTGTGTATATTTTTGTAAAAATATACTCAGGAAGCTATTGTGGAGACAAGATTCTCAACCTATTTAATTTTACTTTTGCACGCGGCACCAAATGATAAAAAATGATGATAAATTTGGCTGATGGAAAAAGGCTTCATGGTGCAAAATAAAAATAAACTAAAGGGGGACACGATTAAATGTTCAAAAGGGAACACAAGTTAAAATCTTAAACCTGATCGAATAGTGATTTTGTACCAATAAATGTTGGCCACAATAACAACCCACCTTAGCATCCTGAGCAACAACCTGAAATAGCTGAAAACTAAAAGTACATATTATAAAACACTTCATGCTAATTAAACGAAAAATAATAATTCTTTAGAGATTATTCTCGATTCGTTTATTTATATATAAAACATATTTTAAGGTTACACAATTAATTTAATATTTATATTTTAAAAGATGCATTCGAATTAATATATTTCACGGTTGTTCACACATCATACATGTGGGCTAAATAACTGCGTTTAAATTATGAATATTTGAATCTTACATCATCCATGGACAATAATTTTAATTAAAAAACATAGATACTTAATATCGGCACTGAAGAAAAGCTTGTTCTAGCAGAAAGCACATTTTTACACTGAACATCATCTTACACTGACGAACAGAAGATTTCTTTTGAAGACTCACAATTCGTACACTTTCACTATTTTTTAGATGTCGATCACATACTTAAAATTTGTAGACAGATTTTTCACACACAATCTAAATACACCTCTATTTCTTCACCTTATCACATATTAAAGTAAAACACAGAACTAACTAGGGTGGCTCCTCACACGAGAAAAAATCTCGAATGAATGGGATACCACCCTTCTTTCGCTTGAGACTTTATACCATCCAACACACCGCTCGTTGAAAAAACAACTAGTCATTCAGATGCGATGCCACCCCGAGTGAAGGAAGCTTGGTCGAAAAAATATCCGGTATTACCACTACCTCGCGCGCCGATGGAAGAAGATACAGCGAAAGAAATTCTTCGTATACAGGCGTTCGCCAGCTGCTGCGAGTTTAGTAGCGATCTTGCGAGATGTTTGTTGGTGCGTTCGCTGATTTATAAAGGCAGATGCGCTGACACGGAAAAACAGTTCTTTTCGCATATTGCTCTGAACTTTAAAAGTTTTTTTTGATGACTTGGCTGAGTTGTGAAAGGAGTTTTTTAACAAAACTGTTGCTGAAAATCCATGTTGCACAGTTCAGGAGCTATCACGCAGACTAAATATTCCAAAAAGGTACAGTGTATGATAATTTAATAGAATCTTTTAAGAGGTTCTCCTGTACAGATGATGATGGCGTCCAGAGCGGTCATCATCTTCGAGGTTGAAATTTCTGCGCTTAAACTTCTCATACTACCTTCGAACTGTGTCATCTCAAACAGAACTTTGTCCATACACATCACACATTTTACGAGAAGTCTAACTAGCATTTTTACCTTTATTTAAATAAAGAAGCATAATATGAAAAAAATAAACTTTTTGGTTCTCCCTTCTTAGCACTGCACTGAAACAAACATTATGCTACAACACAAGCGAGAATTTTTCAACGGAAGAAGAAAAAACCGAGTGTACATATCGTTCGATACCATGTCAAACTATCGAATATGAAAAAATGCATTTTTCATTACTTTTAACAATTGGCCGATTGTCACCACTAAATTTTATTAGAATTCCTCACCTAGTAAAAATACTCATAAAATTTTATCAAGATCAGAGTTACCAGTTTGGCCTTCATTTTTGCTTAGAGATGCCTAATACTTACCGGAAAATTTGAGAGAAAAAAATTACTTTAAATAATCATGTCTGTTATTTAATAAAGTTAAAATTTATATTTCAAATTTCTGGTAAGGATTTGAAATTTATGAATGAGAAAGAAGGACAAACTGGCAACCATGCTGAAGAATACTTTTAACATTTAGTGGTGACAATCGGCCCTTTTTAAGTAATGAAAGATGCATTTTTTTCACATTCAATAATTCGAATTGCTAGCGGCGATATCTGGGTCATTCAAGGTCACACCTTATCCGCAGTAGCAAAATAAATAGACGAAACCGGCTTCGCTTTGAAAAAACGCATAACTTTCCGGATAACCCAATACGTTTCGTAAATGCGTCAAAAAATAGCGAGTGTAGATTTCAGAAAATACATAAAGCAGTAATTTCCAAAGCTACAGAATTTGTAGTTTTTTTCAAACTGAAATGTATTATGCATGAATAAAATTTATTTACATAGTAATGGATTTTGTTGTTATTTATGCTAAAATTCATTAATTTGCAATTTTGACCAGAATCAACTAAATTTTATCGCTCGTATTTTGCCATTCTCGTATTTAAATAGTTACTCTGGTCAGGGACGTAGCTTTAGGGTGAGGGAGGGGACCCCCCCTCCCTCCAATAACTTCAAATAGTAGGGCGCCACAGAAGGTTTAAAGGCGCCATCAGGCAATCATAAAGAAAGGGTTTATTAGTAGTAATAAGCGATTATACAAACAGTTTATTTTAACTTTTAAATTAGAAAATAAGTTACTTTTAACATACAAAATTTACATAAGGCAGTTAATTTTAGATTTGTTACTTCTTCTATACCCCTCACCCCCTCCCCCCCGAAAAAAAAAAAGAAAAGAAAAGAAAAGAGTTTGTTTATGCAAAAGGGAAAATTCTGAAATAGTAGGGCGCCATCATGCTCACATAAGTTACAAGTAATTATACAGGCACTTTATTTTAAATGTTAAATTACAAAGCAAGTTACTTTTAACGTACAACATTTGTATAAGACATTTAATTTTAGAACTGTTACTGCCTCTATTCCCTAACAAAAACAATTTATACATGCGGAAGAGAAATTCTGAAAAAAGGAATTGTAACCAATTGCGGGAGAGTAAGTTTAATTCGATCCGTAGAAGTACAGTCATTTCGTTCTCAGTAGTTGTTGATCACCTTTAGCAGTAGGAAGAAAGTGCAAAGAAGTGGAAGTACCTGGAGGGGGTTTGAACGATTCTCCAATATGTTCATGTAAGGGCGCCAAAGAAGGTTTAAGAGTGCCATCAGTCACCCATAAAGAGTTTAAATAGTAGCTACAAGTAATTATACAAGAACATTATTTTACATGTTAAATTACAAAGTAAGTTACTTTTAGCATACAACATTTGCATAAGACATTGAATTTTAGAACTGTTACTACGTCTATTCCCTAACAAAATCAATTTATACCTGCAGAAGAGAAAATTCTGAAAACAGGAATTGCAATCAATTATAGGGCAGTAGTGTAATTCGATCCTTAGAAATACAATTTTTTCCTTATATCAGTAATGTTGGTTACCTTTGGTAATTGAAAGAAATTGTAAAGAAATGGAAGTGTCTGAGGAGGGTTACAGAACGGCTCAAAGAGATTGGTGGTAGTTTAACCCTCTGAGCGTTTTAAAAAAGGGTAAAATTGTAATGTTGTTTTCTCAGCATTTTGTTTTAAATGCTAAAAAAATATGATTCTTTCAGCATTATAAATAAAACTTAATTACAAATATGAATGTAACCCTTGAGAGTATTAATCATTCTTCAATGTTTTGAAAATTCATTAAATCTATAGAATTATATTATCTTAAACATTGCATATATTGCAGTGAAACCTGGAGCTTAGTGAACGGAATATTACGTTCCACACGCTTAGAAGGCTAGAGGTCGTCTCGGAGTGAAATTTCTCAGGTTTGGACCCGTCCGAGCACGAACGAAAGCTATTTTGGTCCGGCCGAGTCCGTTTTTGAAACCAAAAGTTCGGCCGGACTGGAACGGTCAATTTCAACAAAAGAAAATCCGATTTTTCTTAACATATAATTAAGATTTTTCTAAAGAAAACTGCATACATATTTTTGCTAATTTTTTAAAGTATATGTTAGACTATATGTGGGCAATCCATACACTCTAAACAAGAAAGAGTGACTATTCACTCCGGAGGAGTGGATATTCACTCTATCGCAGAGTCAAAATTTGCCCAACCTCTTTAGAGTGACTATTCACTCTAGGCAAAAGTGAAATTGTTCACTCTCTGAAAGAGTGAATACTCACTCCCGAGAAGTGAATATTCACTCTAAACAGGGGTGGATACTCACTCTTTCAGAAGAGTGACTATCCACTCTTGCAAAAAGAGTGGGTTTTTCCACCCTGATAAGAGTGAATAGTCACTCTTTCATAGGAGTGGCTATCCACTCTTTCATAGGAGTGACTATTCACTCTTGCAAAAGGAGTGGATTTCTCACTCCTCAGAGGAGTGAATAGCCACTCTTTCATAGGAGTGAATGTTCACTTTTTATGGAGTGAATTATTTTTTTTTGTTTCTTTTATGGGCATTTTAAAAGAATCATATATTTTAGAGCATGCAATGAAAATAGACACAAGGGTGGTAAAGATTGGAATAAAATACTTTATTGGCAACATTTATTTAATTCATAGTTTGTAACAGTAATTGAACTCTTAAGGAAAAATTCAATTGGAATTACATAATGAATTAAATTAGGTTACTGACAGAAATAAACTAAAATATTTTATTCCAAGCTTATCACAATTGTGTTTACTTTCATTGCATGCCTTATAAAGATATGATAGTTTTAAAATTACCATAAGGGCAAGTAATTAACCAAAATCTTAATCAGTTAATTAATTTCTTTCTTTTCAAATACCCATTAAGTTGTATTTAGTATTTTAATAATTCCTGTGATGTACGTTATTTTTTTTTTCATGTGTAATTCAAATTTTACATCTTTAGATCTCTGTATTAATTGCTAATGAATTTAAATCTAATCAAACATTATTGTTTACTGTACTTTAGTTGCTTTTAAAGTTTTATTAATAACTATTTAATAGAGGGATATTCTATGACTAACAATGTGTGATTTCACTTTAATTTTTGTTTTAAATATAAACTCTTATCTTTTGACAGTACTTTTACGTAAATTAGTGCTATTTTGCAAAGTCCTATTATTCTAAAATCATACATATTATTTCTGTTGTCAACATCCCTTTTTCTATCACTGTAAACTGAAACGTCTGAAACGGATGGTTAAAAAAAGAGACACTTTAAAGTGTCTTAATCTTTTAAGACACTTATTTGTGTCTGAATTTAAGACATTTGAAACGTCTGAATTGCGGCCATTTTCGTGCTCTGATCTGTCGGCAATAAGTTGCCTTTTTTGACCACATTTTTTTAAAAGCATTAAATGCAGCCATATTTGACCACATTGCATCCTTGATAAATGGGAATATATTTTACCACAAAGCAGGGCTGGTAATTTTTCCAGAAGAAGAACTTGATTAAAGCATGGGAAAACTGGTCCATGGCACTACCTCCCCCCCCCCCCACACACACACCCGATTTTATGGGGTCTAAAATTTAATACGCAATTTTCGTAAAGCTGATATTTTAAATCTCTTTCGACATTGTACAGATTATATTCAAAATTTGAGCTTTTACAGTAAGATAAGATTGAAAACAAAAAATATATTTATCTAAAAACAATAAAATCTTTCAATGGTGGATACTTCGGGACCACAGAATTTTTCCGCTATTCGGAAGTGTCCGGTTTTAGAGGTAAAAGCGGACACCTCTATTTAGCGAAAATCCACCTTTTCAATCCACAACACATACATGTTTGAATATTTTTACATCAGAAATGTGGACACCTCCGAATAGTAGACAAATTTTATAGTCTCGAAATGTCCGCTATATCCTACTCTATAAGTTTAAAATATTGAAAGAAATATCAAATTTGGAAGGCACCTAAAATCAGAGAGGAGGGGGTCAGAGCCGGGGAAGAGTTTGCCCATGCTTTAATCATGTCCTTCTTCTGGAAGCAACCCAGCTTTTGGCAATTATTACTTAATCACAGTATCTTCAAAAATTTTTAATTAATTAATTGCTTAATTTACTTTCCCTCAAAATTCTCCCCCCAATTCTCAGGCTAAGTTGAGTACCAAAGTTTTGGCACTAAATTGTCCAGCCCTATTCCAACTGCCATGACGAGTTCGTGGTGTGCGGCGTCAGATCTCAGAACACTGAAACTCAGGAGTGAACAACACAGTAAAACAGGACTCCATTAGTTGGCCGACCTGGGTACTTGTCTTAGTGGACCGCCTCCATGAGGCGATCAGGCGATTTTCGCCCCATTCTCCAGGCACTCAAACCCGTCAAACTGGGTCGAATCCCGGTAGGTAGGGGCCTGGTCGGTGGTCTCCAAGCCTGATTTATAGTTCGCTAAATGGAGGTATATAGATAACAAACCCAGAAGTCCCGAGGTATCCGCTATCGAGAATTTTAACTGCATAAATTCATTTTACAGTTCATTTTCGTTCATTTCAGTTCATTGCAGTTCATTTTCATTTCATGCAGTTCATTTTCTTAGTAGAAAGTACGAGTTTCTATCCTTTAAGTATGCTTTAAATTATTTTAACATTTGAATAGAATAGTTCAATAATAATAATAATAATAAGGAAAAATCAAGTTTTCATTCTTTTTCTGAATGTTTTATATTTTTATTCAAATATTAACATCCATAAAAACCACGCTGGTGTTACGAGCCCTTCTTATTAAAATAAATAAATAAATAAAAATAAATAAATAAAAAAGAAATATTTTTTTTTTGTAAAAATGTTAAGAGTATATTAAAATTTGCTAAACAACTTTTTTTACATCTTGTACATAGCATACTTAAATAGTTATACAAAAAGAACCATTTTAATCCTAAATTTTATTACAAAAATGAAAAACTCCTTAAAAATAATATATTTGTCTCTGCCATGGGCCAAACATGGTTCTTATCTACCCAATCCCCCCTCCCCCCCCTCACACACACATATACACCACCACCACCACTCTTTTTTTTTTCAATTTTCTTTTTTTAGTTCCACATTATTTTGATTCTTTATTTAGAATCTTATTCAATATGACTTTTTTATTTATTTTTATTTTTCCAGTTCACATATGATTAAGTAAACCGATTTGGATTCTTTGTTTGTATTATATTTTTAAAATGGCTGTGTGTCTTGAAATTTAAATATATTATTTAGATGGAACACAGATATATATATATTATTATTATTATTATTATTAAGGTGACCATATGGGCATTTTTTTATATAGATAAGATGATAATTGTAAGACCTAATTAATAGAAAGTGTCAGCTATCCTTAAAAAAATATATCTATTCTTTTAATAACACTAGGAAAAATTCATTCAAGTTTAAAAACTAATTAGGTGTTAAATATACATCTTAACTTTATGTAAGTAAATATATTAAATTGTAGATTTTTTCTGATTTCCATTTTTTTATTGTAAACTTTTTTATTTTAAAAAAGAATAAAAAATCAAAATCAAAATTAATTTACATTTTCTGCAGTTTTTATAACGTAAAGCTTTCAAAATGAATTTGTGCCTTGAAATCTAAATATGTTATACAGATGGAACACAGGATCTAATTGCAGTTTTTATTTTTTGAGCAAGTTTTCAGATTTAAAAAAAAATCCTGAAACTAAATATAATAATAATTTAATTTTTTTAATTAAAATTTATTAATAAAATATTCAGAATTTTATGATAACTTCATTCGGATGCTTTTATGATTATTTGTCAAGTTTTATGTTCGCCATCTGAAGCTAAAATGTCCATAACATTTCCCATATATATATTTCATTTTGTTAACATGAAAACATTAACTTCAAAATTATAATGTGTAACAGAATTAAATGATTTGTCATTAAAAATAAAAATTCATATGCGAAATCATACCAGTAATACCTGTAACTGAAAATTACAATTGAAAAACATATTAATACAATATCATTTAATAACTTTATACTTTTAATTATGTTGCCATGTTAGTAATTTCTCTTATATACATCAGATGGTAGTACCAGAGTTACTAAACTGTCATTAGAAAATTATATATATATATATATATATATATATTAATAACATGCAGGAGAAATATTTTCTAGCTACAAGATCATTTTCCTTATATATAGTACATTTTATCATGTCCAATTGTTAGTTTCTTATCTTTCATGTAAATGCATAAATATACTTTACAAAAAATCCCCAGCAATTTTATGTGAAAAATGTAGTTATGTACGTAAATAATATAAAACACTTACATTTTTCCAATTTCAAATTAAAATCTGAAAACACCTTTTTACCAGAAGTAATCGAAAAATCAATATTCATATTATGTTTCAATATTTGAAGTTTTGCAAAATCGAAATATAAAATTTTAAGGATTTTTTTTTTTTTTTGGCAAAAATATAATACGAAAATTTTTGGCAAATATGGGTCTGAATATACAAGCAATAAAAGCAATACTCTGCTTTTATGTATTCAAGCAATAATCAGTTTATTTACTAGAAAAAAAAAAACAAAAAAAACATGTATTTATAAAGTGGATGATTTAAGGATTAGTAAACAAGATCGTTAATCCTGGAAATAATATAAATTTAGTGGAAAATGAAAAAATAAATACATAAATAATAAAAAAAAATACAATTCTTGTAACACTGAAAAATATTTATTCGATATAAAAATATACAAATAAGATAATACATATTATTCTTAAAAAAGTAGTTTAAATAATTAATATTACAGAAGTAATAATATTCGCGTAAAACTTCCATTTCAAAATAAAAATTATATTTTCGTAAATAATCGCGCAAGAGCTCTTACCTTTGTAAAATAATCCACAAAATTTTAAATCAATGTTTATATAAATATTAAAAAATATATGCACTTTTTATTTGTCTTTTATATCTTTCTTTAAATGTGCAGATGAATCAGTAAAATTAAAAAAATATATATTGAAGAAAATTTTATATGATTCTGGAACTTGGTAGTTCGCGAGTATTTTCTTATTCTAGAAACAGCATGGCATCTTTATCAATCAAATAATAGCCATTGAAGTAAATTTTTGAAGAACAAAAACAGCACTAATATAGTTGCAGATGCAGATGACACACCATACATTATGAGAACCACAATTTAAATACTATATTTCATTATAATCAGGGAATTATACACCATTTAAAATCTGGACAAACTTCGTGAAACAAGCACAAATCATTAAAACAGTTTCTTTTACCGCGCGAATGCCAATGACGTACTGACGTCATCTTACAAAGCAAAACAGCCAGGTCAGCAATTTGAATTTAGCGTTATCACTGACTCAACTTCGTTTATAATATAAATTTTTTTGATCTCATTACTTTTTATCAGCGGGAAATAAACCGTTGTAGGAGAATAAATTAGAAACATTTTAATTTCTTTATTTGGTATATTTTTCATAATGCAACTTGCATTTATCAATTTACGGAAACTGACATTTATCAATTATTTGAGTTTAATTACTATTATAGTTTTAAAAAGTTTCGACAGATATAAAACATAGTTTAATTACAGATTTTGTCGTAATACTTGCAAATAACTATTGCATTTTCATAAAACATAAGTGTCAGCAGGAGGACAGTGGAGGCCGTTGCCCCTCTCAGTATTTTGAAATTTAACTAATTTTATTTTCTTTATGCCTGATTATTTTTTTAAAAAAAATTTCTTCCAAATGGAAATATAATAATTTTTAGCTATTTGCAGTGACGAATTTACAAAACACACAACAACAAATGAGGTAGCCTCCTTCGAAAGCTTTTTAAAGCAGCTTCTGACATAGTACTACCCCCCACATTTCGTTAAAACATGGTTTTTGATTAAATATTGCTATTAATTAAAAATTAAATCGGCATTATTTTTATAAATGAAATGCACGATTTTTCCTCAAATTAGTGTTGCCACAAAAATAAAATAACCGCATTATATAGTGCTGAACAATGATTAAAAAAAAATAAATAAATAGTAGTACAAAAAAGATAAAATATCAATTCTCCACCTAAGTTTATTTTATATTTATGGTTAAAAAGCAAAATTCGAAATCTACCTGTGTCTGCAGACGGAGCCGGCAGGGATTTTTTTCTCTATAAGGGTTGGTCCTATAAAAAATTTGTCAGTATAAAAGTTATAGATAGTATTAAGAAGATTTATAATAAATTTAAGCGGATTGGATATCTTGTAAATTGACGAAGTTATGAATATTTTTCTTCTTAAACTCCCATCCCCCCCCCCCTTTAGGCCATTTTTAATGATATCAAAAATCTGTCATACATAAATTTTTGGCCCTTTTCCTAGAAGTAATAATAACTTTAAACAGATTTGATACGTATCATAATTAAGAAGTTATGGGTTTTTTTCTGTTTTCACAACCCCCCCCCCCCCCCATTTCGATTTTGCCCATTAACGAACTTGACCAAGATTTTATGTCCCTTGATTATATGTATCAGTTTGGAAGAGATTTGTGCAGAATTATTGAAGTTAGCGTGTCCATAAAAAAAATGATATAGCTATATAGACAGACAGATAGATAGATACATAAAGTTTTGAACTGGGGGGTGGTTTGGGGTTCTAGAGGTCATGATCGGCGTAGATCTCCAAAAATTTTCAGAAATTCCAACATAGGGGAGAATGTAATAGGTAGTATTTCTTACGAAATCTACCTAAAAAGAAAAAGAAAAATGATAATTTCGTTTCTCTCAATAAATAAATATGGACAAAATTATATAATGCCAGGCTTTCACTCTTCAACGGAGTGAAATATTTCACTCTTGTCAAAGGAGTGAGACAGTCACTCTCGACAACGGAGTGACATATTTCACTCCTTTCTAGGGAGTGGAAAATTCCACTCTTTAAGGAGTGTATTTTTATAAAATTCACTCCAAAAAGAGTGAAAAGGCCTCTCACTCTTCCAAAGAGTCAACTTCTCACTCCTCCCAATTTTAGAGTGTAGAATACAGAATATCCACATTAATGAATACTTAGACTCCTACACACTTTACATTCAGACTCCTCTACGTTCAAATAAAGACTCATTAAAAATAATGTAGTTTAGAATAAAGTGAAAAATATTTAAAAGTATCATAAATTTTGAAGCTTTATAATTAAAAAAATAGATTTAAAAGTTCTTTTTTCGGAGTTCATTAAAGTTTATTTCAAAAGATTTCGTTACCAAAAATCCATTATCAATTTTAATTTTCCAAAAAAAAAAAAAAAAATAAAATAAAAAATTGTGTGCCCGACACTTCCTAGGAATGTTATTATTAAGTTCAGGTCCTGTCCGGCAGGCTTATATAGAAAAATATGTACGCCTGAACACGGCTCGACAGGAAGAATTAGGCACAGGCTAAGAAAAAATTCACCTGTCCGATGAAATTCAATACTTTGGGCGTATTAAATTTCTGTATTAATGTTGACAAACTAGTATCGGAATGTGCAATAAGAATTCTGGCTGAGCCAGGTTCATTGAAAGTTGTTCATGTTTCAGTGGCTTAGTCCGATCCTTTTAAATTTGGTATATCGGTGCCGGGAGTACCTCTTAATTTTTTTATTAACCCGCCTAACCCGTTTATATTTCTTTATCAGCCCGGCCTGTTTGAACTATTCACTTCATTTGGCCGGGTACCATGAAGATCTCTAGGGTAGGGGTCTGCACGGGCCCGTCCTGAATGAAAACTGTTTGGCCCGGTGCGGCCGAGCCCAGGCAGGTCTAAAAACTAACAGTTTGGCACGGAACAGAACCGGCCCGTTGAAGATTCAGTGAAACCAGGCCCGGCCTAGCTCTGACCGACCCGTTGCAAAATCAATGAAATAAGGCCCGGCCCGACCTGACCCGACCTGACCCAAACAATTCCCATTTTTCTTAACATACAATTAAGATTTGATTTTTTAATGAATACTGCATACATATATAAAAATTATGTTATTATAAAATGTGTTATAAAATAAAATTATTAAAATTATGTTATTACAAAAATTATGTTTTAATATATATGAAAATTTTACAGTATATTTTAGATCTGCAAAAAATAACTTTTCAAAAGTAAAAAAAAAAAAAAAAAAAAAAAAAAAAAAAAAAAAAAAAAAAGGAAGTTGGGGCCTAAAAAATGATGGTGTGATATCAAATTTCCAAGATTTTATTATTGTACTTATTTAACTTTTTTCCATTAAAGAAGTTATCATATATATAAGTCGAGTGCTACGTATATGTTAGTAGAAATCGTTTTCTCCTGTACTAAATACATCCTAACGTGTTTCTGAAAATTCAATTTTTTTTCAAATTATGCATGATGGGCTTGGCGGCCATCTTTCCATATTATACACAAAATTCTAAGCACCAATATCCGTAGGTAGAAGTTCAAAATTGTAACTTAAGCAAATATTTTAATCGTTTCGTTTTCGTTTTCGGTTATCAAAATATTAGACTTCCTCAATTTATCTGTTCGTAATTAAAATTTGAAGTTCGACATTGTTATAAACATATTACATTGCAACCATATTACGCATTTACTTTAGAAATTTGAGGGTTTAGAAATATGGAAAGATGGCCGCCAAGCACATCATGCATAATTTGAAAAAAAAAAAGAATTTTCAGAAACACGTTAGGATGTATTTAGTGCAGGCTAAAACGATTTCTATTAACATATAAGTAGCACTCGACTTATATATATGAGAACTTCTTTAATGGAAAAAAGTTAAATAAGTACAATAATAAAAGTTTGGAAATTTGATATCACACCATTTTTTAGCCCAAACTTTCTTTTTTTTTTTTTTCTTTTTTTTTTTTTTTTTTTTTTAGGCTGGGCTGTTTTTTACTTTTGAAAAGTTATTTTGTGTAGATATCATTTCATTTTTTTTAAATAGATCACACATAATTTAAATAATCTATTAAAAATATTAAATAATTAATTAAAAATAAAGTAGTTTAGAATAAAGAGAAAAATATTTAAAAGTATCATAAATTTTGAAGCTTTATAATTAAAAAAATAGATTTAAAAATTCTTTCTTCGGAGTTCATTAAAGTTTATTTCAAAAGATTTCGTTACCAAAAATCCATTATCAATTTTAATTTTCCAAAAAAAATAAAATAAAAAATTGTGTGCCCGACACTTCCTAGGAATGTTATTATTAAGTTCAGGTCCTGTCCGGCAGGCGTATATAGAAAAATATGTACGCCTGAACACGGCTCGACAGGAATAATTAGGCACAGGCTAAGAAAAAATTCACCTTTCCGATGAAATTCAATACTTTGGGCTCATTAAATTTCTGTATTAATGTTGACAAACTAGTATCGGATTGTGCAATAAGAATTCTGGCTGAGTCAGGTTCATTGAAAGTTGTTCATATTTCAGTGGCTTAGTCCGATTCTTTTAAACTTGGTATATGGGTCAGTGCCGGTAGTACCTCTTAATTTTTTTATCAACCCGCCTAACCCGTTTATATTTCTTTATCATCCCGGCCGGTTTGAACTATTCACTTCATTTGACCGGGTACCATGAAGATCTCTAGGGTAGGGGTCTGCACGGGCCCGTCCTGAAAGAAAACTGTTTGGCGCGGTGCGGCCGAGCCCAGGCAGGTCTAAAAACTAACAGTTTGGCACGGAACATAACCGGCCCGTTGAAGATTCAGTGAAACCAGGCCCGGCCTAGCTCTGACCGACCCGTTGCAAAATCAATGAAATAAGGCCCGGCCCGACCTGACCCGACCTGACCCAAACAATTCCCAATTTTTCTTAACATACAAATAAGATTTGATTTTTTAATGAATACTGCATACATATATAAAAATTATGTTATTATAAAATGTTTTATAAAATAAAATTATTAAAATTATGTTATTACAAAAATTATGTTTTAATATATATGAAAATTTTACAGTATATTTTAGATCCGCAAAAAATAACTTTTCAAAAGTAAGAAAAAAAAAAGGAAGTTTTTGAAAGAATTTGAAAAAAAATGAATTTTCAGAAACACGTTAGGATGTATTTAGTGCAGGAGAAAACGATTTCTATTAACATATACGTAGCACTCGACTTATATATATGATAACTTCTTTAATGGAAAAAAGTTAAATAAGTACAATAATAAAAGCTTGGAAATTTGATATCACACCATTTTTTAGCCCAAATTTTTTTTTTTTTTTTTTTTTTTTTTTTTTTTTTTTTTTTTTACTTTTGAAAAGTTATTTTTTGTAGTTATCAATTTTTTTAAAAAATAGATTACACATAATTTAAATAATCTACTCTATGAAATTAATATGAGAATGTTATGTAAAATTGCATTTTACTTTCAGTTATTGTTTAAAGGTTTAACTAGAAACACCAGTAGATTTTTCAATTAAACTAATTACACCCTTAAAAACAACATATTAAATGTGGCTTGTTATAATACTTGTTATCCTTCGTTAAAAAATATCACTGCCTAATCCATGAGATGAGTACAAATGGAATATGTACATAGCGCGTCAGCGCTGCTTTTGAAATCAAACGTGATATCATGCTTTTTTATTATTAGCGTTAAATCACATTGATTGGCGAATCTTTATAAAATGTAGTTAATGGTGAAAAACAACAAAATATTTTAGCAATTTCTTAAATTTACATTATTTTATTCAATTAAACACCGTACTCTTACAATAAATTTAAATGGAAACTTCACTTCTAAAACAAAACAATTTAACAACTGAATTCCATTAATTTATAGAAAAATGATGTCAAAGAATTCTCAGCCTGCGAACGAAATGCTTGTCCTTTACCATGGTTTTAGAGAAATAACTTAATCACATTTAATTCCTTTTCGAAAAGTTTGTTTACGTTTGGAAAGAAATTTTAAATGCCTTAAAGATGTTTCTAAAAATGTAAATTTTATGAAGTTATATATAGGTTAAAGCATGAACACTACGTCTGATTACTTTATTTTACAATATTATAAGAACACACATTTTTATCAGACTGTTAAATGTACCAAACCAACAAGAGTGAAAAATTGACCTGCGCCAGATCTCGAACCCGGGACCTTCAACTTACCGTGCTAAGGCTTTGCCACTAAGGCACCCAGATCGATATCCTAAATCGGTAATTTCTCATTCTTATTCCTGTTGGAAACAGTCATCTGCCACAATTTGCAGTCACATTTAATTGTCTGATAAAATGTGTGGTCTTATAATTATGAAGTTTTATTTAAAAAAATATCTTCAGAAAAAATGGTTGACTTGCAGATGAAATTTGATATGATTAACCCGTAACTGATTTGTGCTATTATAATACAGATGGTACACGGTTGTTGGCAGAGTTTTATATCTGTTTTGGCATAATTTTTAGCTGCCAAGTTAATTAACAGTTTTTTGCTAATTAAGGCTAGAAATTTATTTATTTTTTCACTGAATTTTATAAAAGCACGTAGATTAGGTTATTACTTGTCCAAAAGTTCAATCCT
The DNA here is from genome assembly GCA_963931845.1 of Maratus michaelseni. Taxonomy (NCBI): domain Eukaryota; kingdom Metazoa; phylum Arthropoda; class Arachnida; order Araneae; family Salticidae; genus Maratus; species Maratus michaelseni. The sequence goes on along the minus strand of OZ007590.1, from coordinate 78,568,101 downwards.
TTTCCATTTCTGCCCTATATTTTTGTCTGTAGGTTGTTTGAAAAAAAAAGTTTGACGAAGAAAAAAGTGATCACTTTAAGTAACTCGACGTTTAAAAAAAATTTATATCTCTGTTTATAAATCACCTATGAAGATGATTTTGGTCTCAAATTGAAGAATTTCTTCATTAGATTCTTTTAGTTTTCGTTTTTTTTTTCGGTGACACTTGGTTCATTTGATATCTGATATTTTAATCTGGCATGTTTGGTCGATTTAACATTGCGAAGTTTCTTCCTGTAAGTAAGCAGTAGCGATTTGTAGTCCAGTTCTTGGCGTTGTTTGATTAGCGTATTTTTTTATATAGCTTGGCTTGGCAGAGCGACCGCCCTGCTTGATTACTATATGTTTGCAACCACAGAATACAAAATAGAAACATTAATATCACTTAGATTCTTAGACTATTACATTTAAATAAATACATTAAAAAATGAAAAAAAAGAAAAAAAAGATGGTAAAAGACATCTTAACTTTTATTGCTGTATCATAAAAAATGTCTCTATAATTTGTTAATGTATATTTCCAAAGATTCCGTTAACAGAAGATCGCTAATAGTATTTTTACAAAACAACCCGACACGTCCTTGGAACAATTAAGCCCATTTTTCACACGAACTGAGTATGTAGAATAAAATGTAATCTTGCCCGAATATGCTTAAAAAATTAAGCCCAGGCTCAGATATTATGTAAATGTAACTGTCGAATGCCGATTTCTTTGCTGGACATGTTAGATTTCAGCATTCATATTGTCAAGCTAGCATCGGCTTATACAGTACATTTACTTATTCTCGTCCCAGTCAAGTCGATTAAAAATTGATCATATTTTATGAGCTTAGTTGGATCCTTTTAAATTTGCTATGCCGGGCCGGTCGGTCCACTAGATTTTTTTATTGGCCTGGCTGGCCAGTTTAATTTTTATTGGTCTGCCCCAACCCATTTATTATTCTTCACCGGGTCACCCAGGCCCGTTAAAAAACTGTTTTCATTCTGCCAGACTGGCCCGTTTGAAAATTGATCTTCATTTTTCAGGGCAGGGTACGAGCCCATGCACATCTCTAGTCTAAGGTGGTCATATGGCAATTCTTCTGAAAGAATCCTGTAAACAAACAATTCCTTCCACCCTGACGTTTGAACTCACATTGACATTGCGTTCATTTGGAGGATTAGAGGCATGTGTTTCTTGAATTGAGTATACTATATATATCTTTTTTTAACTAATATTCCAGACACCAATTCGTTTAGAGTACATAAACGAAATAGATAGATTGGGTACCTTTTACAAAAATCAAAACGATAAATGAATTTAAGAAGAAAGCAGATTATGTAACTTCATTTATGAAAGATTGGTTTCGAATTGTTGATGATGGAGCAGAATGTAAGAGCATGTACAGATATCTGCTTCAGTTCAGGTTCAAATCCATTTAAAAAAAAAAAAAAGGTTTGACACATTCATAAAATCATTATCAGCTGTTTGCATATACAATTTCCTATATTTTTAATCAGGTCTCTTAGATTCAAATAGTATTGCAATTTTCCTATAAAAATTAAAACTGTTATTTTAAATAAGCTTTCGAGACTCACGAGTTACAGCTGTCAATGACCCGGGCATAGCTTTCTTCTGTAGACTTCGGTCGGGCCGGACCAGATTTCTTTTTTTTCTTTTTCCAGCTGTGCCTGGACGTCATTCTTCCTAGAGGTCTGCATGGACCCAAAATTTGCAGGCCAGTGTAAATATCTGAAGATTAGGCCCGGCACAACACTTTTTGTGAAGAATTCATATATTTTTAAATGGTCAATATTCCACAATTAAAATTCTTTTTAAAGAATAGTACATACTATTTTAAGCCAAAAACAAGTACAGTAAAATCTGTGAAATAGAAACAGTATATGATAAAAAAATTTCTTAAACGGACAAATGTCTTGATCCGTGCAAAAAGAATATACTACATGCAACAAACGAGGTACCTACTAAGAATGGAATCTGCCTGAATTTTTCTGCATTTACTGAATCTTCATTTGAATGTAATAGTCCATGTAATTCAATTTTTTAATCAGTGTTTATGTACGTTAATGTATAAATGGTGATAAATATTGTTGATATTTTGCATTGCTTGCATTTTTAACATGATCTGAAAATAAAATCTATGTATAAGTAAATTTGTTTTTTTAATTAGTAAGTGTAATTTTAATTTTAGGTTAACGTTGCTTCAGAAATATCAGCATGCTTTGTAGAAATTGAGTTGGGCCAAGCCGGTCCAAACTCGAGCCGAACTTTATGATTTTATGCCGGGCCGGAAATGAGACTGGCCCTGGAAATATCGACACTCGCAGACGTATAGCATAGCTGAAGACCATGTGGTTAAAGAGGGGGCGGGTTTGAGGGGTGGAGGTGGAGGTGGAGATGAAAATTGTAAAAATGCGCGAATGTCAGGTCCTACCCGTCCCAATATATTTTTTTAACTATGTCCCTGACTCTATTTACCAGAATCGCTCACTTTTGGTAAGCAGCAGAAAATCACATACTACAATTTTTTACATGTCCGTATAAAGAAAAGAAACAACTATTCACATAAAATGACTGTTTTAAGTAAAATCTAGAACTGTAGTGTATAAAGTTGCATTTAAAAGGGCTATATGGTTATTGAGAAAATTGAGAATATACATAAATACAAACATCACGGCTAAAACAAAAACTATTTTTATTTTTCGGAAGTTGATTAACAGATCACGAAATCCATAAAATCAACAAGATAAGTTTTTCATTCTTAAACTCTATTATACAAAGGAAAAAATAATCAATGAAAGTTGATTGTACAAATGCGAAAAGCAAGTAAAATTGCATTTGTAATTGTACAATTTTAAGATAATATTGAATATTTGATTTTATAATGTATTCAAACATCTTACATTTTAATTTAACCTTAAAAACATTAAATAAAAATCCCGGTTTAATACATGAAGTAAAATTCTTAATTATTAACCTTCGTTCTTTGTTATTTATAAAAATGAAGTAAAATATTGTCTCCTCTTTATTTAAAAAAACGTTTTTTCTAAAAAATGAAAAAAAAAAGTTCTTAACAATATGAAAACTCTTCAAATATTTTATGTCCTAGATCTTTAAGGATTTTTATATAAATAAAGTTCTAACAAGCTCGTTATCGCCAACAAGAATTACGAATTTTTCCCCTTTCTTTTCTTTTTTTCAGATATTTTTATTATTAGTAGTAAAAGCAAGTAAAATAAAAAATCTGAACAGCTCATCAATATCTTTGAAAAAATTGAGATGCATTAATCTGTGGGACTCTATGCTACTTATCTAATGCCATATTTTTTCTCTCATTTTTTCATTTTAAAATCTCTTGTCTTGAGTTTAATCAATATTTTTAATTTAAAAGTTTTCTTTCTTTTTAGTTAGGTCTTTTTACACAAAATGCACTTTTATTTTTACACGTAAATGATGTTTTCACTTTTTCTCTTGTTATACCTAAATATTACAATTCAAAAATATTAAATAGTATTGTAAAAGTTTTATTTAATAACTCAGAACAAAAAAGTAAGTTAAATAAGAAATTTCTTCCAATTATATTCACTGAAACTCTTTAAGTATCATACACAACGTATACCATACACTAGAAAATAAGGAAAAAATTATTCACATTTGATTTAGAATTTATATATGGAAATCTATACATAAAAAAAAGAAAAGAAATAGAATCCTACACTGTTAAAAATAATCTGAAATTCATGGATATGTTTTTCCTGAATTTCACTGAAAATTTCCTTTTAACGACAAAAGGGCATTTCCTATGAAAAAAGCTGAAAATTTCAGCATATTTTCTGAAAACAACGAAACGGACGGAGAAGGCAGGGCATATTCCGTTATCTCCGGCATATTTATTTTTAATGTTTAAAAAAATTGACATGTTGCTGCACAGAATTGAAAAACTCAACGAAAGAATCCTCGCTCTTTTTGTATCGTGCTGGTGTATAGCAATTGTATTGCTTTTTGTCATCAGGATCACAGACTATATTCCTTAACTGTGACCCACACGATCTCATAAAGATAAGTTTGTTGTTTGTTCACCGTTGACCGCATATGGATTTCCTAAAAATCTGAAGGAAGTGCTTGATTTTTATGTTTTAAATCATAGTTTTAAACTGAATATAAGTCATATTTTTGTATTAATTTTGATTGTTATTGTCTTATCTCTTTATAACGGAGAGTTACTTCTGTGTTTTCCCTTCTTTTATTTCCCAAAACTGAAAATCTACCAATGGAACGGGAAAAGTCCGGCATCTTTGCTGCCAGTACTTTTACAGAGAATTCACGGATTTATTTTTAACAGTGTATGTTCTTGTAAACTTTCAAAAATCAATTTTAATTTGAAAGCATGTGAAAATCTTAACATTTCATTCGACCTTTAATTTTTGAAACCGATATGAAATTTCATTCTTCTGCATTTAGTTCGTTTTAATCCTCTCAAAAGTGTTAGGTAGACATATTCTCTTCTTTTGGAAAACCCTTCTCATTCTAAACAACGAAGCTCGATTTCGTTGTTTAATAACTGACTGAAAAAATAATCACATTTATAGATTCTTTAAAAAAAATCACTTTTATCATCATCTTACTATTTGACTTCAAATTCTAATGAGTAGTTAAGACAGTATGTGAAAAATCACTTTAATAAATTTTATAAGACTGATTTGAAATTTCATGGCTAAACTAAAGTTAATTAATTTTTAACCTGCACTAGTAATAACATTTATAATTAATGTATAAATTAATTGTGACAGCTTCTGTCTGCTTTGAACTTTAAAAAATACCTGTATGGAATTCGCCATATATTTTTCATGACCGGTTATTTTAAATTTTCCAATATGAAAATTATCTCTTTTGTTTTTTTATATTTTGTGTTTTAACTCTACAGATTCTTATCTTATGGAAAACCTCTCTCATTCTAAGAAACGAAAGTATAAATATTTTAAGCCCTGTGTCCCTGTTACATGTCAAACACTCAAAAAGAATTTCCAAATGATGCACTTATGTTTCTACTTAAAAATTAAATTAAAAATATATTTTGATGATCGGAACGAAAAAAAAATTATTAAATAATATAAAATTCATTTAAAATTTACTTTATTAAAGGAGAAATTTCACTTCATTGGTTAAAAAAAATCGAATGTTTTTTCTGCTTTTTTTGCATTCCTGTAGTGTATAGAATATGTCTGAAACAAATTTCAATTATTCAAAATATTTACGACGTAACGCCCCTTTGACCGAGACTCTGCGTATGTTAAAAATCGAATTGTTTGTTTTTATTCATGGGTTTACTCAAAACCATGTTTTTCAACATCTGGTGCAGCATAGCGTTCTAACTGATCAACTGCTTATTTAAACGATCAGATTTGAAAGATAATCGGTTTTCCGGGACATGAAGCTATTTAATGTTTAAAAAAAAAATCAGTTAAAATATTTTTTCAAGATTTTAAAATAATACGCAAAATTCATTGTCTATTTTCTAACGAGAGTCATTTTTTTCTGTGAGTCGATTTCAAAGAAAATAAATTCACGTCCCTGCATATTTTAATAGATTTAATAAATTATTTATCTTTTTAGTGTTTCATATTAATGTACGAGGCACAATCCTGCACCGTGCAAAGTCGTTCACGCTACGCATACACGTTTTAAAATATGGATAACAACACTAGTTTTTATATTTTTTACACAAAAAAATTGTTATAATGAACAAAAGTTCACTGAGAAAAAAATCGTTAAAAACCCCTATTTTTTAGATTTGCAAATTTGAATGACACATTTAAATGAAAAGTAAAATCAACTTTCTCTGTTGGAGTAAAATTCAACTATGATGCTCTACACTGCAAAAAATAATTGTTGATTTTGCAGTATAAAACTGGCATCCCAGCTGCCAGTATTATACCGTAAAATTAACAGTAGTAAACTGTAAAATAAGCAGTAATACGCTGCCGCGCAAGCAGTAATACTGCTTATTTTACAGTTTACTACTGTTAATTTTACGGTATAATACTGGCAGCTGGGATGCCAGTTTTATACTGTAAAATCAACAATTATTTTTTGCAGTGTAATTATTGAATATGATTTACCTAGTTGAAAAAAAGAAAAAAAAAACCTTTCCTCTCTTGATTAGGACTTAATTACATTGTATACAGGAGTTTCCATATTATATCAGACTTTCATCATGTAAGTGCTATAGTTATAGCTTGGATAAATGAAATTAGCGCTGCAGTTCGCATCCATGTCCAACAAATAAGAGTGAATTATGCCAGCCAGGGTATCGTTCATGTAGCTCAGTAAGAAGAGCATTGGAACAGAAGCCAAGGTACCCCAGTTCGATTAATGTCCCGGGCATTTTTCGCTCTGTTGGAATAAACCTCAACTATGATACTCTAACAATTGTATATGATTTAGCTAGTTATAAAAGAAAAACTTTTCTTTTTTTACTATGATTTAATTGCATTGTATACAGGAGTTTCCATGTTATATCACACTTTCATCATCTAAGTGCTATAGTTATAGTTTGGAAAAATGAAATTAGCGCTGCAGTTCACAGCCATGTCCAACAAATAAGAGTGAATTATGCTGGACAAGATATCGTTCGGGTAGCTCAGTAATAAGAGCATTCACTCAGATGCCAAGATATCCCGGTTCGAGTCTTTGTGTCGAGCATTTTTCGCTCTGTTAGAATAAACCTCAACTATGATACTTAAATTATTTAATGTGAATTGGTAAAATCAACTTTTATAATTACGCAAAGAAAATAATTTATAGCGCTTAAATATAAATAATTCTACATGGAATGTTGTCTCTTTTGCGCTTTAAAATATTTTACATTTTATGTTTTTAATATATATCTACAGAATTATACACATTGTTTCATAGATATTATATGCGTAAGTATAATGCATGTATCATCAATATATAAAAATTTGATGTAAGTATTTAACTATTCAAGAAAACATTCTAAAAAAATTTATTCAATTACACTTTTATATTAATAAAAAAGCTTACAAGATTCGTAGTGTATTTCTTGTAATTTTTATTTCATATTTTTCGAAAGAGAAATCTGTTCTTCTGTATGATTTGGCGTATATTTTTCTTCTGAAATTTTAACAATGAATACATTTTATTTAAAACTTTTTACTATAGAAAATAAATTTTAAATATTTTATGTTCAGAGTAAATTTTCTAATACTTCATTACGAAGAATAATTACAATATATATTTCTAACTACTTAAAAAAGGTTTGTATTTTAAATGAAAAGAGCACTTACGTATTATCCATGCACATCACTTTTAAAATACACCACGAAGAATGATAAATAATTATAAAATTAGTGTAGTAGTGGATATGCATACGATAGATTACACCCCTTTAACTGGATATTTTTGCGTGCTGTATCCACTATCCGTTTACGTCATGCTTTCCTAAATGAATGTAGTTGAATGGATGAACTACTAATGAATGAACTACTTATCTATTTCCCTCAACGTTTCTATGTAGAGTTTGTAAACACTCTGCATACTTAGGTATTTATCTATATTAATAAAAGAAAGATTTGCTCTGTGTGTATGTGTGTGTTTATTTGTCTGAGATGGCTAGCGAAATCTAGCCCATCTAGAAGTCTGAAAATTTAGGTGTGGATAGTCCAAGGTCTGGCCATGTGCACCTGAGTCTCAGAATTTTAATATTTTGATAATTACCCAATATATTAATTAGATTCTCATTAACCATCGCTTCTAAAATGAAATCTTTTAAATCAAAATGGCGAAAGAAACGAACAGGCGCATTGGATTTGCAAGCGGAAATGAACGAATTCGAAATTATTTTACTAATTAGCGAATTTTAAGAAAAGTAATTGAGATATCAATTTGAAAATTTCCCATCATATGTAAAAAAAAAAAGAAAAAAAATATTCTGCATATGACTATGTGATTTTTGAAAAATTCGGTCGGTAGTTTTTCTTAATTTATGCAAAAAGCTGCCAAAAATCTGCCGGCGCCAGTGAAAACAATCCGAGAAAGTTTCAGACAGGGCTCTGCTTTCATTAAAAACTGAATTACAAAGATATCTGTTTCTCTGGCCGATTCCTCCATTTAGTTTGCAAAAATGAAAGGAAAAAATTGCCAATTTTTACTATTGAACAAAAGTTTAGGTAACTAATTAAGATATAGATTTGAAATTGAGGTCGGGAAGAGGTGTCATCTGCCGGCTATTTTAGCGTAGTGTCTTTGTTATGTTCTAATTATCAGAAAAATGTAATTCTTTTTTTAATGATCGCGTTAATGTAGGTGATGGTGGTTCTCTTGAACGAATTATTCATTATATTTGCGGCTATCGGGAGGGGGTTAATGCCTTTCTCTGAGATTGTAATTATCTCGGCTTGTAATTAACGCCGGGCGGGTTAGCTAGTTGTAAATATTTCAAATATTAATTAGTTATTAATAGAAAAGAAATTCGAATTAAAAGACCTGTTAATTCAATAATACACATATTTCCTATAATACTTTTATGTTCATATATATGTAGCATACAAAATTTTCAATTTATTCTTCATGAAACTTTTTAGAGTTTTCCTACAGGAAAGTTTACTCTATAACTTACATTTTTTACCCATTTTTACAAAATCGTTCTCTTGCTTTGAAGAATTTCTCTTTGCTGAAGAAATGAAAGAGTAAATATTTTAAGCTATATGTCAACATCTGACGTTTAACTAAGAAGAGAATACGAGTGATAGAGTCTCGGAAAGTTTACCGAATCTTTTATAAGTGTCTTGTGTTTTAAATCTAAAATTTAAGAATACTTTTATGAGACTGATAAATAAAAAATATTAAGCTATCCTTTAAAATAAAACAAAAATAACTATAATACGAATTGATTCAAATAATTTAGTTTATACAAAAACATTTGTATTTGTTAAATAAAATGTTTGAAGCAATTTTTTTTTAATTTAACGAATTTTAAAATAAACTAGTCGGATGTGCCAATCCCAAAACTTTATTCTATCTCACACAGGTTTCGCATACACTAAAAATAATCAGAACCAATTTATATCAAGGTCTAACTGAAACTCAAGTTTTATTAAATTCCGTGCATTATTTCTTGAGATATGACTATCACTAAAATCGTGTAAATCCTGCAAAATTCTGCATAGCAGAGCCACCTGCTGGGCAATTTTTACCAAAAACTAATCAGCACAAATATATATCAGAGACTAACTGAATATAAAGTTTTATTAAATTCCGAGCATTAGTTCTTGAGATAGAGCTATTACGGAAATCGCGAAAAATGCTGCATAGCAGCCCCACCTGCTAAGCGATTTTTACCAAAAACTAATGAGCACCAATTTATATCAGGGACTAACTGAATATAAAGTTTTATTAAATTCCGAGCATTAGTTCTTGAGATAGAGCGCCCACAAACTTTTTGTCACATACAGACAGACAGAGTCACAGACAGACATTTTAAACCAGGACCTTCTAAAACGTATCAATCCGTCGAAAACCGGAAGTCGAAAATTTTCATGAATCCAATACTTTCTTCTTGTGAAGATAGAAAAAAGTAACAATGTAATAATTGATAAATACACCCCGGCCGAAGCCTGTTTGTCGTAGTTATCGGCGCGATCAATGAGATTATAAGATAATGTGTGTTATTTGTTATACACTGTGTATTGTGAAACAATTTAGGTCCCCTAAAATTTCCTTGCACCCGTGCCCATTTACAGAGAATACCATGCTGTTATTTCAAGAAAACAAAATGCATTCAGTTTCGAAGTTATTTTCGTAGAAGTCTTTCGTAGATGTTATTTAAACTAATTTAAGCACGAGTAGTAAAACAATAAGGAAAATCAATAAAATGTTATTCATTAGATCATGGCATCTGTTTGTCACAAAAAGTGTCTGCCTCCCACCAGCAAAAACAAAAACAAAAACAAAAACTTATGTCACTTCGATTTTGTTCTGTCGACTTCGATAGCAGCAATAATTTATATTAATAACACTCTTGCAGTTATTTTAACTCGTTATTAATTAAAAAAAATAAAGCACAAATGAAAACTCTTTTAATTTAAAACAATTTTGTTTTTCGGGAAATACATAGTAGGGAGGCCATGTTTTTGTCCAAAATCGTCTCGTGAATCAAATTATGTTGCCATTTTAGCAAATGTTCATACGTTTTTCCACTGATGACGTGAAGTTATATGCTACCGCGATCAGTTTGCAATTGTAGTAGATTTTCTAGTTCTCTAAATGTTGTTTTAAAAACGGCTGTATATTTAGCATTAGATCGCATCTCATTTTCATATAGAAGTTTAGTTTTAAGTATGATATTTAAAGAAGTTTTTCTTAAAAAATAATTATTTTTATTTTCATTATAATCATTGCATTTATATTATGCATCATCTGAAGGGTTTGTAACACAACTTCCAGTTTCATATTAACTAGTATTGATCTAGTTATAGATCATTTTTCTGTAGGTTTATAAATAGGTAAATATTAGGTTAATTTGCAAGCGAGACACACAATTTAATCGGTTCCAGGGTCACAAATATATTAAAATCCTACACTCGTCGCACGAAGGAACTTTCTAACTAATGCTAAACAAGTGGCAGTTTTCAATTGAAATTTCTGGTTTACATTTCAATATTTTTGAATGTATATATATATATATATATATATTTTTTTTTTGCGTAGGATAACAGAGCTCTATCTGCGTACCATTTTACTTTTTGGGTTTTGGTTGCAATTTTTTATGAGAATATTTCACTTTTGGAACCGGCTTGACTTCTTGACCTCATAAAAAATATTTAACACCGAAATCTAAAAAAAATTTAAATGTGCATGGTTAGACGTTGACCTCAATTATGCAATCCAAAAATAATCTTTTCAAACTATCAAAAGAAAACGAAAAATTAGAAAAAAACGTAAACACAGGTTTTACATTAAATTGCGAGTCTCTTCGCGCGACTAATGTAGACTGTTCAGACAATCCTGTTCAACAGATTTTGTCTCATTTTCAAAGATATTTAAAAATAACATTATTGTCACATTGCGACTTCGCATCCTAGTGGTTTTGGTATCATATTTGTGTGGTGAAATACGAGACTTGCAATGACGTCATTTTGACTACATGAGAAATTAAAAATTTGCCAGAACTATTTTTTATAATAGTTAATATATTTTGAAGAGTTCGTGTTCCTTTTTAAAAGTTTCTGAAGATGTTCACAATTTTTAGTCACAATGTGGCGTCACTCAGTGGTGGCATTTTGGTCGCAAATTTTTGGTGACCACTGCGACTTGCAACAGCGTCATGCTTGCTATATGGGAAGTAATCTGGTGAGAAAAATGACTGATGTTATGCCACTTGAACGAAAAATCATGGCAGGTATTTAGAACCAATCTTTGTAATGTCCATCTTTCTGTTCATAAAGTGCAAAGCAGTCCATGATTAAATAAAGAATACCGCATTTAAACAAGTTGATTGATGCATTGTCAAACATTTTCACTATTGCGTTTTTTTATGCGAAATGTATCATGATATTTCTCATTACAAACAGAAACAACTAAAATAAAATAAAAATGCTCAGAACGGATATATAATAATAGCGCTTATATTTCATGTTTAAATCATCGCTAAACAAACACTCAGATATTGAAAAGGATCTTTTACATTTCAAACGTGTATACTGAAAATCACTTTGTCTTTCTAGCATTTATTTATTTTTATCTTGTTTCAAGTATTTCTAGTACAAATGTTCTTTCGCTGTTTTCTTTTGAAAACATTTATTTTCGGATATAGAAATAAATTGCAAGTTTAGAAACATTGACAAGTATTCTGCAGAAGAAATTCACAAAAGTATATTTTAGAGGAAATTTTATATTGTTAAAGTCAAGTATCCTTTTTCAAAAAAAGCTAAATTCAACTTTTTTTTACTATAATGAACGGCTGAAAATATCGTTTTTCAATATATATCTTGAAAATTATCATTCTTATACAATGCAAAAAGTAAAACACGCTGTTCTGTCATACGTTTTCATATAATATGTATGTTTTACAGTGAGTTGTTAACAAAGCAGTTCTAGAAATTATTGATAAATGGGTTTTAGTGACAATTTTATACATGTTTATTTATAGGAAATTCCAATGATACCGTATAAGTAAATGTAACTGAAAACTCTTTTTATAAGTAAATATAACTTTTCAGGCCATTATTTCTATTTACAATCACCACAAAATGACTCTTTTTAATGCGTATATTTACTTGTCTTCGACTAAAAGTGTATTAGGAGAAACAAGCATGATTTACTTATCTTACTTTATGTAAAATAATACTATAGAAAGAAAGCATTTCAGATTATATATTTGCTGAGTGTAAGGATTATCAAAGCTAGATGATACCTTTTAGCTCTACAGCAAAATATCTTGCAGTGCATTACAAATATTAAAAATTTCTGTATTTTATAATAATAATTAATACATACTTTTACATGCATAATTCAGATATATATATATTAATGCATTTTACGTAGAAATTAATCTATATAAAATGTCTGGTTACTGTAATCATCCATGATATTTTTAACAATCATTTCTGATGTTTTATAGTCAGTCACTACATAATGTCTCTTTTACATGCGTATATTTAATTGATTCAGACAAAAATTGTATTAAGAAAACAAGTATAATTTCCTTATCTTACTTTATGTAAAAGTAATACTATAGAAAACATTTTAGATTTTATTTGCTGACTGTAAGGATTATCAAAGCTAGATGATACCTTTTAGCTCTACAACAAAATCACTTGCAGTGCATTAAAAATATTAAACATTTCTGTATTTTATAACAAAATACCAATACACACTTTTACGTGCTATAATTCAGATATCTATTAATGCATTTTACATAGAAATTTATCTATATAAAATATGTTTGGTTATTGTAATCATCCATGATATTTGTAACAATCATTTCTGTTTTTTTATAGTTAATCACTACAAAATATCTCTTTTACATCCGTATATTTATTCGCCTTCGACAAAAATGGCTATTGAGAAAACAAGCATAATTTGCTTATCTTTCTTTAATAAAACGAAAACTAAAGCATTTTAGATTTTATGTGCTGTCTGTAAGGATTATCAAAGCTATATAATACCTTTTAGCTTTACAATAAAATCACTTTAAGCGCATTAAAATTATTAAACATTTCTGTATTTTATAATAAAATATGAATACATACTTTTACATGGTATAATTCAGATGTCTATTAATGCATTTTACGTTGAAATTTATCTATATAAATATGTCTTATATATATTGATATATAATATATAATATTGATATTTTTGAGATTTAAAGAAGCACTTGTAAAAGTTTCCTTTGCTGCCACTGATTTTCGGAAACGTTCCGAGTTGTTTTTATAGTGTATAAATCAGTTTTCTCAAACCGGAATATCGGTTGTTGGATGTTATCAATTTTCAAGCAAACATGTTTAGTTGCGTAACTGCATTTATACATGCAAAATTAACAAAATAATATTTATCTTAACGTTAATGTCATTGCTGTGAATTTATCATATATGTCTGTTAAACATGTTTGCTTAACATGCGAATGTTTACTTAAGAATTGATAGCATCCGAAAAACCTATATTCCAAAGTTGAGAAAAATAATTAATGCATTATAAAAATTACTCAGAAAAGTTTCCGAAAATCAGTGGCAGCAAAATAAATTTTGATTTTTTCTAAATGCTTCTTTAAATCACGAAAAGCATTAATTCATGAGGTTTCTAATGAAATAGTGGGTAATTAGGAAGGGATTATTGCATATATTCCTTCATGGATATATTATATTTTCCGAGATTAAGAAACATTTTTCTCCTTTTTTTTACAGTGTGTGTATATATATATATGTACCAGAAATATATTTCAATAATTAGTTTTGTATTCTACTTTTTTTAAGCTATTTATTTTCGTTCAAATTTTAGATGCACTCTAATGCTCCCAAAATAGTGTAAAATGCACAACATTTCTTTATTTATTATGAAGTATACTTTTGTAAATATTTTCGAATAGTTTTGTCATTTTTATTTTCAAACTTGTGTAATATTTTAAACGGCATATTTTTACCTCTTTTCCTATAAAAGGCTGAAATAATTTTTGCTAATAACACATTTTTTAAGCGTGAAATCTTTTACAAGTTTAAGCTAATATTTAACAATAGTTTTATGTTTCTCTACAAGTTTTTCTTATTTAAATTGTAAATGGAGGACCTTTTATTTGGATAATTACAATTATATTTCAACGAAACAGTCACTTGAAAAATACTTCAAATAGAATAGTTTTCGAAAACAATTAATTATTCATTGGGATAAAACACAAAAATTTTCACTTTTTTCTTCCTCAGAAAACAGAAGTAAAAGATTGCATTTCCTTTGAATTGTTTAATTCTGTGCATAAAATTCATCATGTAAATACTTTTCTTGATTTAATGATTTTTTTCTTTTTATTTGGCTTCTAAATAATATCGAAAACTGAAAAAAAATTAAAGTATTCTAAAGCTATTCATTTTCTTTCTTTGAGTATATGGCAAGAAGAAAAAATAATAAATACTCTACCATGTTTGAACAGTGGTGTCGACACCAGTGGCTGAGAGGTTCTGCTCTCAAAGCTGGTAGTCGGGAGGTGCTGGGTTCAAACCCTTGTCGCGCTCGTCGATCTAACCGTTTGGAGTTTTCCGTGGTTTTCTTCGAATCTTACCGTAAATACAGGTTAGGACCCCTTAGAAAGACCCCCACGGAGGGCACTTCCCCTAGGGCCTATATCCCACGTGTAGATAATGGCTGTCATAAATCAACCAACCAACCAACCAACCAACCAACCTTAAGGGTGTCGGCCAGTAAAATCTCAAATTCACATCGTTAATGTTACCTCTATGAGCGTGGAATGCATACTTATTTTTAAAATACCTCATCAGGAAATTAGTATTTTGAACTTCTGCTTTCTGCGTTCCCTTGTTAAAGGATGCCTCTCTTTCTTTTATTTTACAAAATATTTCTAATAATATATGCTTAATTTTATTCGAAGTGTTGAAATCTTACTCGCAGCTCGACAGCTTTTAACACATAAAATAATGAATTAAGCATATATTTAAAAAAATTTTGTTCATTAAAAACACGATAGACATCCTTTAACAAGAGAACGCAGAAAACAGAATTTAAAAATATTAATGGATGAGAAATTTTAAAAATAAGAACACATTTCATGCCCATAGGATTAACATTAGCAAGGGGAATTTGAGATTTCGCATACCAACCCCCTTCAGAAAATAAAATAAAAAACGAAAGTAATTGTATTTGCATCATAAATGAGAGCTAGTTGTACCCAATCATGGATCGAAGAAGAGGTCGCGAGGATCGTGATTCCCCTCTAAACGAAGGGCCTTTTTATAAAGCAATACATTTAATATAAATATGTATTAAACGTGTTTTAATTTTTTCCTAACTTAAACATATTAATCTTTCTGATACATTCTCGAAGTTATTTTTATACAGACTGTATGAGAATTGCAGTCATTATTCTTTAAGCAATACATAATTTAACAACATTTTTCTTTTTCCTATAAACGATATACATTTTGAAATGTATCCAATTCTTCATCAAGACGATATTTTTATGACCGGGGAACCCCAAGAATCAGTTTAAAATGCGAACTTTGAGGAAATTTCTGGTAAGATTCTTTACTCGTGTAAACAAAACGGGAAACTTAATGTTCATGGTTATGCAAAAACCATGCAAAGTTCCTTTATGAATATACCCTTAAATTTTCTGCATTTACGAAAGAAAATGAATTTAGGTATATGTCAGAAAGTAACCAATTTGGATGTAAGATATAAAACTTGTTTATGAATATATGACTTCTAACCCCCCAAAAAGAGACATGACCCCTTTCTCTAAATGGAGGGCTCTGGATCCACCTCTCATTGTGCCTATCGAAATTTGATATTACAGAATATTTCAGATAGTATGTTACATTTAAGTTTATTAATAAAGCAGAAATATAGGCTGAAGAAAATATTATTTTTAGTAGTTTTTATATAATTAGTATGAAATAATATTTATAATGTAAGTAGAATACCAGTTTTTTTAATCAAAATTTGTACTGGCTTCCGCACAACCTTAGTTACAGTGCCACCATTTTAAATGATTTCTAACGAAGGAGGTTATACAAATCGTTGGTATATATGTATAAATGCTTTTATGAATGTACATGTAAACTCTTAAACGTGTGCCCCGCTTTGCATTTTCCTTGCAGGAAAGGTCTCGTTTTGCTGGTGGTACAGTTTGAATTTCATTAGGTTTTAAAAATGAAATGTTTGTCCATTTGGCCGTTTTCTTTTTTTATTTTATACGCTTCAACATCTTTAAAAATTAACCCAATCATCACGAACTTGCGTTATGTGTTAGTACTAATTTAAGTTTATAAAATTGTCTTCATATCGCGTATCTTTTTTACAGGGACACGTCAAAGATTTTAATATATTATTGTCTATTGCGCGTCAAAATAAGCTATATTGGTAGCAATAGGATTTAAAATAAATGTGGGTCAACTCTTATATCAAGCCAGGAAACTCATTTTACCTGATTTCGATTATGGGCGTGGTCGATACTTTTATTTCCTTTTCGACTCGAGTGTGGTTTGGGATGCGCGTTGACTTCAAATTGAACAGTCAGGTTCGGGTCGGGTATAACTCGACAGGACTGTAATGTGGATAACAATAAAAGATAGACAGATAACATGAAAGTACGAAATAATCCTTGAAGTCGGTTTTATTTATTGTTTCTTCTTTTTATTTTTTATTTTTATTTATTTTTTATTTATTCTTTCTTCTTTACATTGCTTGTAACTACAAAATTTTAAAGGAATGTACTCGGGACATCACATCATATATTTATAACGTAATTGAGATAAACAAATATAATCCCAAATTTTCCTTTTTCTTTATTTATAATAATAGAAAATGAAAGACGAAAACTACATTTTCGTGAAATAAATGAAAAACAGAAAGTGTTGTACCTCATGGTATTGAATCGATTCTAGAATCGAAATTCGTCCATAAATCCTATCGAAAGTAAATATATATATATTCCTAATTATATATATTTAATGTAGCTGAGTTCCAATTAAAAGACCTATAAAAGCTGGAAAGCATTCAGAATTTTTAATTAAATTTAGATAGATCGTGTTTTAGACCGTTAAAATATGTGACGGCAAATCACTTATTATTTAGCTATTTAAAAATTTAACTGGAAATTTAAGGATTTTATTTCTTGTTTCAGTAATTAATTTCTTACCATATATATATATATATATTCTTACTTAGAATTTGACTTAGAATTTGAGGCTTAGAATTTGAGAATTAATTTCATATTTTGATCCAGAATCTAATGTCATGTCATCATCTGAAGATACAAATTATTTTTCGAAAATCACTGTGACACTTTTTTTACTATTATAGGAATGTCAAAACTCTTGATTTGTGATTTTAGGCGATTCTTCATTCATGTAAAAATTATTTAAATTACCCTGTTTCCAGTAGAAATTCCGAAAATCATAATTCCGCTGGAGTCTTAAACATAATAACTGCTGCCTTTCAAATTATCCAAATGTCATATTTAGAATATTAACTGGAACAGCAGTAAGCACGTTCACATCCAAAATATGTATTTGTATACTATCTCCTAACATAAAACGTGTCCTATTTTATTGTATTCAATTGCAATCTGCTCCTTTAGAATTTGGCATAATTTGAAGTATACGTAATTTACAGTATAAATTGCTGGTATATTGATCATGCATAACTCATATGAATAACTATTGTGGTTGGTATAAATAGTTGTTACTATAATAGTTATATAATATTCAAATAAAATTGTATAAAAGAAGTTAACATTAAAAACTTTTATTTACATATGACTTAGAGTTGCTTCATGTTTCCTTGCTTTTTATATTTATCTAAGCCATGATTCATGTAAAATTAACTAGAAAATAAGTCAGTTTTATTTATTTTTTCTTAAAAATTGCCAGTTTAAAATCTAAAAGAAAGAGATTTACATAAATAAAATAAAAGGAATATTATTTTAGATAAGAAATAATAAACAAATTAGGTTTGTAGAATAATTTTAGAAGGGAAAATATTTATGGAATAAATTTAATGAAGCGCGACATTTAAATTATGTAATATATATACATATATATATATATTATATGCATCTCTCTCTCTCTCTCTCTCTGTATATATATATATATATATATATATATATATATCATAGATAGAAAACTCAGTAATCACTCTCATTTAGTTTTTTATTAATATTTACCGAAAACATTACATTTACATTAATTTACAACATTTAAACGATTACGGGAAAGAGGGGCTATGCTGAACATATCAGCCTTCAATTATTTTCTACAAGAGCGCATATCGGACCGTTTGCCGGATTTCATTTCTCGCTGCACCTAGCCTCAGAACTAAAAAAAAAATAGTTCTCATGCTTAGCTCCTGAAAAATACATATCTCATCATTTCTATTCTGGGTTGGGAGTCTACGTCCTGAGTTGACTCTGGGAAAGGGCTGTGTCGCCTGCTGCTAGAGTGTCTGGTTTTGGAATTCTGTAACCATATGTAAACCAAAGTATAATATATACAAAAACGTAAAAAAGTAAATTGACAGCAATTTTTATTATATTTTGTAGGGATTAGAAAATATATTTTTATGTAGAAATGAATAATAAAAAATTGTCTTTACTTAAATACACTATGAATTATGTAGAAATAAAGGTACTTTTCGGTTAGCCGGGCGCCTGTGATTTATATACATGTATATATACACACACATATATATATACACATATATCTACACACACACACACACAAATATATATATATATATATATATATACACTTATATGTATGAAAAAAAAAATATATATATACATATATCACTGGCGCCAAGCTAACCGAAAAGTACCGAAATAAATAATAAAATTTTGTCTTTACTCATTTAGATTATGAACTTTACAGCAACTACCTAGCGAGGCCACAGTCTCCGAGATGATGCTGTGTGCTTTTTTTACCGGGCCTGCTATAAGTATTAGTGACAACACAAGCGAGATCCAGTTCGGTCAATGGATCCCAGAAGAAAGATTTAATAAAGAGAGGTGTTTTGAATTCCCTGTCTAAAAATTTGTCATTATATAAATATTAGTAGTAAATTTCATATTCGTGAAATAAGAGGGAGTTAATAAACTTGTTTTACAAAAGGAAATTAAAAGTTTTAAATTATAAAAATTCTAAGATTAATATTTCTGATTGAACACATTGACTTACTTTTTCATAAAAACATGATTTAACAAAAAAGTATACGTACAAAAAGTATAATAAATCTGACAAAAACTTTAAAAATCAATCCCATTCCCCCCTTTTACAACTACATATCATAATTTAACCTGCAAAACACAATAAATGTCAATTTAAATAGATAAATCTATATTTTTCAACTAAATAGACCTTGTCATTGTTTTTTAGAGCTTGCCGCAATTCGGGCTTCAGAATGTTAGATATGTTTCCAAATTATATACACAGCTATGTAAACAAACCTAATGAACTTTAATTTTTTTAATATATAAAATTATTTATATAAACAATTATGTTCTGTCTGTATATAAAAATAGATAAATGGCTCCTTTATATTAAAAAAATCGTATAAATATAGAAAAAAATTGCTTATTTATATGAAACAGCAAATAGGTTGCCAGAAAATATGTTGCCAAATTTCCTTCTCTCGCCATAAGCCATTTTCTCTAAATCGCCTGTATTTGCTTTTCTGTTTTATCTTAACTTGATAACTTATTTACAATATTTTCAAAAATTGTCTATTTATTGTACTTGTGTCCAGGACCTAATAACCACTCAAATGAGTTTATCAACAGATTAATTTTCATAACATATATTTGTATACATAAGTTAGCAAAAATTTTAAATGAAACTACTGATTTGGGGAAGTTACTTTTAATCTATACTAATATTATAAAGGAGTAAAGATTGTTTGTTTGTTTGTGGGGGTAATCTCTGGAACTACCGAACCGATTTCAAAAGTGATGGTGGCAAATTGATGGTGACAACCCCTGCTCCAACATACAGGCTATATTTTATGTCGGTGCCACTAACCCCAGGGGGTGCTGGAGCAAAAAACGTTCTAAAATTGCGAATTTTTAGCTATCAAACTGGCTATCAAGCCCTGAGAGCTTGCCAGCCGGTTCTGGTATGTATGTATGTACGTACGTAATGCGATAACTCTTCATAGAAATATCCGTTTTCCTTCAAATTTTGTTTATAGGTTCACTGTGTTAAGGCGCTTCCCTGATTAGTTTTCAGGATTGATTGATTAAGTATAAAGGGGGGGGAACGAGGGATAATCCCCCTTAATTTATATAAATGGGTTTTTCTTGCAGAATTATCCCATTTCCTTCAAATTTTGTTTATAGGTTCACTGTGTTAAGGCGTTTCCCTGATTAGTTTTCGGGATTGATTGGTTAAGTATAAAGGGGGGAACGGGGGGATAATCCCCTCCTTAATTTATATAAATGGATTTTTCATGCAGAATTATCCCATTTCCTTCAAATTTTGTTTATAGGTTCACTGTGTTAAGGCGTTTCCCAGATTAGTTTTTGGGATTGATTGGTTAAGTATAAAGGAGGGAATGGGGGGCATATCCCCTCTTATTTTATATAAATGGGGTTTACATGCAGAATTATCCAATTTCCTTCAAATTTTATTTAAAGGTTCACTGTGTTAAGGCGCATCCTGATTAGTTTTCGGGATTGATTGGTTAAGTATAAAGGGGGGAACGGAGGGCTAATCCCCCCTTATTTTATATAAATAGGTTTTCCATGCAAAATTATTCCGTTTTCCTACAAATTTTGTTTATAGGTTCACTGTGTAAAGGCACTTCCCTGATTAGTTTTCGGGATTGATTGGTTAAGTATAAAGGGGTGGGGAACGGGGGGGCTAATCCCCCCCTCAATTTATATAAATGGGTTTTTCATGCAGAATTATCCCATTTGCTTCAAAATTTGTTTATAGGTCCATTGGGTTAAGACGCTTCCCTGATTAGTTTTCGGGATTGAATGGTTAAGTATAAAGGGGGGGAACGGAGGGGGCTAATCCCCCCTTAATTTATATAAATGGGTTTTTCATGCAGAATTATCGCATTTCCTTCAAATTTTGTTTATAGGTTCACTGTGTTAAGGCGTTTCCCTGATTAGTTTTCGGGATTGATTGGTTAAGTATAAAGGAGGGAACGGGGGCATATCACCCCTTATTTTATATAAATGGGTTTTTCATGCAGAATTATTCCGTTTTCCTTCAAATTTTGTTTATAGGTTCACTGTGTTAAGGCGCTTCCCTGATTAGTTTTTCGGGATTGATTGGTTAAGTATAAAGGGGGGAACGGGGGGATAATCCCCTCCTTAATTTATATAAATGGATTTTTCATGCAGAATTATCCCATTTCCTTCAAATTTTGTTTATAGGTTCACTGTGTTAAGGCGTTTCCCAGATTAGTTTTCGGGATTGATTGGTTAAGTATAAAGGAGGGAATGGGGGCATATCCCCTCTTATTTTATATAAATGGGGTTTACATGCAGAATTATCCAATTTCCTGCAAATTTTATTTAAAGGTTCACTGTGTTAAGGCGCATCCCTGATTAGTTTTCGGGATTGATTGGTTAAGTATAAAGGGGGGAACGGAGGGCTAATCCCCCCTTATTTTATATAAATGGGTTTTCCATGCAAAATTATTCCGTTTTCCTTCAAATTTTGTTTATAGGTTCACTGTGTAAAGGCACTTCCCTGATTAGTTTTCGGGATTGATTGGTTAAGTATAAAGGGGTGGGGAACGGGGGGGGGCTAATCCCCCTCAATTTATATAAATGGGTTTTTCATGCAGAATTATCCCATTTGCTTCAAAATTTGTTTATAGGTCCATTGGGTTAAGACGCTTCCCTGATTAGTTTTCGGGATTGAATGGTTAAGTATAAAGGGGGGGAACGGAGGGGGCTAATCCCGCCTTAATTTATATAAATGGGTTTTTCATGCAGAATTATCCGATTTTCTTCAAATTTTGTATATATATATTCATTGTAATTAGAGATTTACTTGATTAGTTTAAGGGGTTCATTAGTTAACTATGGGGGGGTAACGGGGGGATGACCCCCCCCTTAATATATTGTTTATTTCTTTATTTTTCGATGGGCTTATTTCAAATTCTTTGAAATAAGAGTATAATATACAATTAGTGTGAATAGCCTCTAAACTCAATGCCCTCAGTTTAACTGGGCAGTTTTATTTTTATTTTTTATAGAAATTATAGAGCTAGAAATTTGAAATTTGTCATTGTAGTTACTTATAAGATGTAAATGCTCTCTAAGAACAAAATGAAAAAGAAATTGAAATTTAAAAGGGTGAAATGAGCGAAAAGCGTTCTAAAAACAGTCTAAATTACAATTTCTATGAAATCTCTGGAACTACAGAACCGATTTCAAAAGTAATGTTGGCAAATTGATGGGGACAATCCCTACTCCAACATAGGCTATATTTTATGTCGGTACCACTAACATCAATGGGAGTGCAGGATCGAAAAATGTTCGAAAATTGCGACTTTTTTATACTCAAGGGGCAAGAAATTTGAAATTTAGCATTGTAGTTACTTAGAAGATGTAAATGCTCTCTAAGAATAAATTTAAAAAAAAATCGAAATTTAAATGTGTGAAATGAGCGAAAAGCGTTCTGAAGTCATTCTAAATTACAATTTCTATGGAATCTCTGGAACCACGGAACCGATTTCAAAAGTGATGGTGGCAAATTGGTGGTGACAATCCCTGCTCCAACAGCCTCTTTAATAAAAAACTATGCGTTGCTGACGACTGGGTTTTTCGCTAATTGTTGCACCAGATTAATCTCGGAAAATGAAACCTTTGAAGTTACTGAAAAAAATGATAGCTCAAAAAGTATTTGTCAGAAAATTGTTAGACAAACTGCGTTTGAAAGGTAAAAAATTGTATTTTTCTTGATATAAATTTCAAATCTAATGATTATGCCGTTTTTTAAATATTGAATTTCAAAAATTACCAAATTTTCCAATGGAGTACCATAGCGAAACCTTCATGCGTAAAAAGATAATGATAAGGGCGACGTGCCCTGACGTGTATATTGTCTATAGCACGAGTCACAAATTATAGTAGCCTTATTATTCTGTTAAAATATAAAAGTTATTTATGAAATGTCAATATTTTGTTTGATTAAAGGTTCGTTAAAAGAAATTGACCAGCGTAGCGGGCGTAGCTTGCTAGTTTTATATACAAAGCACACTCACTTCTTACTAAATCCATATTTCATTCAATTTATTACCATATTTATTTAAAAAATCTTCGAAAGATGTGTTGCCATCGTTGCTCCATTTTTAAAACTGTTTATTGTCTGCTTCTTTTATTTATTTTTTCCAAAGATCATTTGTCTCTTTTCGTTTTAGAAGTACACATTCATTCAAATATGCAGGCATATTTTCATTATAGTAGGATAAACATTTGTTGTTAAGGTTAATTTTTTTATCGGCACAACAAGTTCAGTACCATCATATTAATTCTAGTTTCACGAATTATAAAACGTATATCGAAACGTTTCATGCAAACCACTGCTGTTGAAATATGAGTTAAATTATCACGATGTAATTTTCGTAGCAACAATTCCTTCTTTTAATTATCAGTTGGGAATTTGAAGACATAGATTTGAAACCAGGAGCACAACATTTTTTTCTCATTATTTTATAGATAAAATCAACAGTTTCTTTAATAGTTATAATCTATAATTATTGATAGCATTATAATCTGTATACACCGAAAAACATTATTAATTACTAAATAAAACAATAAATAATATGAAAATACTATCGTAAACAATCCGTACAATCGAACTAAATATATGGAAAATTTTTAGTAGTAGGATCTTGCTTGTGATGTCAGGAATGGGAATTTGCTCTTTCTGTTGGGCCCGGTAAAAAAAGTACATCACGTCATCTCGGTGACCTCGGAGAGGCTCTGTCTTCTAGGTACTTATTTACTTAAACCTCATATTTTACCAAATGAAACGCTGAAGTTTTGTTACAGCATTCATTATGTGTTGGAAAGTGTTTCATGATCTATGTTTGAAAGCAATGTTTTTATCTTGTTTTTATTTTTTTAATCGTATATACTATTGTATATTCTATATACTATCTGTTTCCTATCAAAGTATAATAAAACGTCAAGATATTATGAGCTTTTACTTGAACTGCTGCAATTAAAAGGGACAGAAAAATATGCCTACTACATGAATAAATTCATATATGTGTTATGAACGTCATACATCTTATGTTTCTTGCTCATAATGGCTGCATACTTATTTTGTGATACTACAATGTGTTAACCTAACCGCAACCCCTGTCTGTTGTACGTTTTGAACCCACCTCCCTTCTCCCCCGTCTTTGAGTCTTAAAGTCTGATTATGCTTATCCTTAATAAAGGAAAATAAACATCATCAACGCTGATCAATTGAATACGCTTCCGTCATATAAAATAGGTATTGTTTAAAACTAGTGAAAAACATTTAAGTTTACATCTATACTGAAAATAAAAAAGATAATGTTTTTAAGACATTAATAATTAATTTCCAGGTCAAAAAAATTTATATAATCAAGCGTTCTTCAATTAATAATACAACAATATGATAATAGTCTTTTTTGAAGCAGTTTTATTATTATTATTTTATTTTCTCTGTAACTTTATTGAAAAGTATTTCATTTTATTTCTTTCAATAAAGATTTAAGTGCCGTTTGAGTTCACATTTTTTGTCGGATCTTTATAAACATTTATAAACATTTATTAAGCATTTAGAAAAATTTTAGAAACAAAATAATGACTAGGAGTAAATTAGATGTCAAACTGAAATATAATTTAAAATCACGTATAACTTGACAATTTCTTTATAGCTGAAATTTTTTAACAACAAAAATCTGAAGGAATTGTCAGTTTCTAAATAGAAACTGTCACTTCTTGAAAAGAAGTTGTTAGCTAAAATGATATATACGACGTTTAAAGATTATACTCCGTTCATGGTACATAATATTGAAAAATAATAATAATAACTTTTCTTGTAAAAAGTAAACGTAGCATCATTAATTTTTACATTTAATTTTATTATAAAAATACGAAATTATCTTATTATCACTTATTTATATATCTATATGTGACAGTATTTAAGGGAACCATTAAGGATTGAAATGGAGAATTTATTGTTGTTGTTGTTTTATAATGTTTAACCATTCAGAATGTCGTACAGTTGGTTCGATAGGAAAATTCCTGAAATTTCGGTTGTACGAGCCGTAAATGTTGAGCCGCGGCCACGTTGAGGCAAAGGAAAACTTTAAAGTCAATTATCTAGAAACACTGTTTTTCAGAGGTTTTGTCACAATACCTTTTGAACAAGTTAACGGATTTAAATGTTTCTTTTTTTTCTTTTTTTTTTTTTTTTTTGCATAAAGAAAAATTGAGTTCTCTACAAACTATACCTGAAAAAAAAAATTCAAGTTTTAACAAAAGAAGGTCAATGGCGACTCAACAATATGGAACATGGACTTGAAAACTGCGTTAAAACTAGTTTTGTAAGATTAAGTTTTTTTCGCACCGTATTAATTATTTTTCTTTTTGTTTTTTACAATTGAATAAGTATTTCTTATTTCAATAAGACATAAATAAATAAACGCAAAAAATAATAGTCTAAATTAATTACAGGGCTCCTAATCCACTATCAAACTTTTGTAAATTTTCGTCATTTCAAATATTTCTGGTGCCCTTAATTTTCTTACTTATTATATTCTTATTTAAAGTATTTTTCTTTTCTGTGAACCTCAAAAATTTACACTAAGAAAAATTTACTTAATTTTTTTTTAAATGCAAAAAGGTTTTAGTAACTTCAATCTCTTTTATTGAAATACATTAAATACTATATTGGTGGTTACATTATCACACACTCAAAAGAAATATATATATGTTATTCCTTTTATGGTGTGCAACATTCAATAACATATTATCTATCAATAAATTTGGATTTTTTTCGCAAATAAGTCTCTAAAGAATTACTCAATAATTATTTTGCATTTAAAAAAAATCAGAATTATGTTTCTACTAATAAATAAATTCATGATTCAATTAACAAAATTTTCATAACAGTCCAAATCTGTTCTAAAGCAAAAAGCCACTCTTTTGGTAAAAATATGTACATGATAGGTAAAAATGAAACCTTTCTGATAAGCTCTGGACTATACTATTCGCTATTCTATTCAATTTGATTGGCAATGTAGAAAAGTGCTGTCCAATCCGTAGGCCGCATGCGGTCCAGTGATGTAGTGAATTCTATCCGGCAGGGATTCCCAAATTTCTTTCTAATATTGAGATTTCAATATAGTTTTTAAAATTCGTTGCCTTCACAGCAAATTGATTGAAAATATTGCAGCGAAATCCTGTACATGTAAATTTATTTCTGAAAGAATGCATTCATTGCATTTTCTTTGTTACTTTGTTAAAGACAAAACGTTATGGCAATCTCCACTTATCGAAATAGGCGCGCCTGGATAACATGTAATTGCACGTGGAATTATGAAAATGTATGTAGTTCCATGAAATGTATGTAGGAGATGATGAGGATACAAAGATATTAATTTGTCGAACCAAAATGTGTCTAACGGAAAAAGAAATTCTAACTTATGTTTCTGATAGAAGCTAATTTGTTTTCGCCCGACTGCATTTAAAACTTCGAAACGTAGGTAGCAAAGACCAGCAATACTAAATGGAAAAATGGTGACCAAATGACTTTGACAAAATTGGAAAATTAGTGGTAAAATTCGTATTAGACGTATGACGTTGGACCATCACAATTCATGAAATGTCTGAAGCACATAATTTTTTTTTTCCGTTTTGTAAAAGCTATAATATGTTGTATGCCAAAGTACGCATTTTTTAAACATCCGGGATAAATTTCCCTTTCGAATCTGGCATGAAGGAGTCATAAATTGGACATCCTTTATGTAGATTGCATGTAGTCACCGTATTAATATTTAAAAATAACACTGAACTGAATGCAGAGAATGGACAAATAAATTTTCATCATAAATAAAGGAAACTTTTTTATTTTATTCTATATTCATTTAATGAAAATATTGGAATTGTGAAAACTTTTGACATCTGTTTTTAATGGATTTTGCGATGCCCTGCATACGATTTAACAATTTTCAGAAAATGTCTGTACGTAACCCAATGAAATTTCATCAAAATTCATATTCAGTTAGACATTGATATACGTTGATGCTGACTTCAATTTACAGTACTTCGCCTAAAAGATCTAGCTACTATGCTGCGAATTTCTTGCATTCCGTGACAGCTATATCAAAAGAATTAATAAACATCATTCCATATTCCCTTAGACCTCGACATAAATTGATGCTATTTACATTTTATTTTGTATCGCCTAACAAGTGGTAAACCTGTGCTGAGATTTTCACGATTTTCGTGATAGCTATTATCTTGGCGTCTACGGAATGAAACGGAATCACAGCATATTTAATGTACAGGGTGCTTGTAATGAAAAACTATGATTATGCAGTTTTTGCTTTAATCATATTCAACTAGGGGTCATATTCAACTATAGGTTACTGCTATGATATTCTTTTTCGATAAACGGTATTGCTTAATCCTAATTCCCATAGGGTAGAAATGCATCAAATGTTTCTAAAATTATTAATTATGTACGTTGATCTACATTTTGAATTAGATGTGCTGTGTTTTATATTATGCACTAATCACTGTTTTATTCATTGAAATAAATTATATTTCATAGTCATATTTATTGGTGTGTAAGTAAATCATTTAAAATGATATATTAGAATTACATAGAACAAAGTCTTGTGATGGCACCAACATGCTAGTTTACGGATATGTTTGGCAAATAAGGAATCATTTTGAGAATTGATTGTATATCTAGTACATTGTGAACAATAATATCATTTATCATTTTGTCATTTATTTTTAAAAGTCATGCAAAAATGGTTTAAATAAGTACAATAATTATTAATCGCCTGGTTACAAGAATGGATTTATGTTAAAACACATAATTACTTTTATCATATCATTTTATCAACACTTACTTAAAAAATATAATTTTATAAAATATAGATATGCCACAAAACACACATGTTTAAAAAATGTCGAAGCATTTCATATATGATATTGATTATATTATTTTAGATACGTTCGATAGTTAATGTTTTATATGTGTAATTTGCTGCTAATATAAAATATAAAATACATATATGGTAAAATTACTATACACCTTAAAGTGTAAGTTGAAATTGTTGAAGCAAATTTCCAAATCCTAATTTTCGACTTCATTGATATCTTATCAAGCAAACGATTTGATATACAAAACTTTCAATGGCTTTATAAATTACAAATGGCAGTTTCCTAAGTCGTTTCACTTTGATTGAAATGAGGCAGATGACCTAAGGTCTGGTCCAATTAATAGCTAGAAGGAATGCTACTTAATTATTCGCAAAATATAAAAGGTAAGAATGTTTAAATGCATTCATTTATTAGTGTCCGAGAATAAATATTTAGATTAGATGATATAGGCATTGCCTAAAATAAATGTGACACTCATAAAAAATTTTGAATTTAGTACTTTTTTATGTCAAAACATATATCTCAAAATCTGTGAATTGATAAAAAATATAACCTATATGCTACAATTTTACATAATATATATCAGGCCTGTCTGACCTTTTAGTAAGCTTTCACATCAGATGTAGACAGCCCATGAAGGGCACCTTTATATTCATGATTAGAAATATGCAAGGATATCATCTTTTTATATTAATGGTAGCTTTAAAAACGTGTCTATATGATATGTATGGGTCTCACACTCGTAGACATAGATCTCGACAATGCAAGGACACGATATAAAAATATTAAAACACAAACCATAGTAAATATAATACTACTTTTTTTTGCAGTATCCTATCTCAGAAACAATTTCAGAAGAAATAGTCAATTGCTTAGAGATGACTGTAATGTATACAAACATTAAGGATTTTAAGATGAAACTTTTAAAATGATTTTTTATTTAAGAAAAATATAGTAACAGGAACCATCCGAAAGGGTACCTAAAACACTTCCCATGAGCGCCATGATGCCCATGAGCGACGCGTGAAATATATTGAAGTGCTTTAATTTTTTTGTAATATTTGTTTATCTCTTTCGCCCCCTCCCCCCTCAAATAATGTATTTGTATCCTTTTTCAATTGATACAACTACAAGTAAAATTAAGCTGTACTCTTTGTAAACTCAATAGAAGTAGTAGTCTGACTCAATAAATAATATTTTGACTTTCGATAACTCTTTCCTAATAATGTTCTGGACATACTGTTTTATATAAATACAATAAAGTTTGAATTTTTATTGGAAGAAATAAGACATTTTATGTACTAGGTGATATCACAGAAATTTTTTTCTGAGAGTTTACAATTGAAAATGAACTTTTCTATAAAAAAAGTGTTATTTGTTTTTACTCTAATTACATTTTAGAAGTTCATTACGCGAAGGTTACTCATTCTTGTACACGTGAACACAGCTGAACGTGCTCTACAATTATATTATGGGCACAAACTATTATGGTTGAATATAATAAAAAATAATTGTCTGTATCTGAGGGGAAATAAGGGGAATGTTCCATTATAAGATCCTGAAACCAGGAGAAAGTGTTACTGGCGAACGTTTCTATCTTTATTTAAATCATTTGGCAGAAAAATCTAAGAAACCTTATACTGTATATAGGCGTCGACCACTGATATTACAGCGCAATATCGATAAGGAACCTAGAAGTTCCGTGGCCTGTCAAAATATAAACAATCGGCTATGGAAAAATTTCCTCCAACCGATTTACTCACCAGACATTGCAGTATGCAATTAGAACCATTTTTTCTCTTGACAAAAGGGCTTAGCAAAGCACCAATCTCTGACTGAAGGCGAGATGCGTAAAATAATCTATGAATTCATAGCGCCGATTGGCCAAACCTTTTATCACCATTGAATATATCAGTTACCGAGCGTTGGAAATGGGTTATAGAAGCTAACTGTAAATATAATGATTGAGCCTTGTACTTTTTGTGATTTTTGTTAAGGCGGTATTAAAAAAAAATATTTTTTCACGCTCAGCAACTCAAAATTTTGAGACACTATCTCAGACTTATTTTTAAAAGTAACAACATGAAACTTGGCGGCGTGATTTATGAAAAGATTTATAAGGGCTCTATGTTTTTATTTTTCGTTCAATTAATTAGAAATTGATTTACAGACAATTATTTTCACAGTACGATAATTTTTTTTTGTTTCCAGAGCTATCGCTTCGGGAAATTTGGTTCAAATTTTCCACTTTGACAGCATTTTTTTAAATATATTCTGCCTTTATTAAATAATCGAGACAATAAGGACATTATAAAGTTTCTGAATATGAGAACCTGCCAATTGGATGCATTTTAGAGCAAAAATGAATTTAAACATGTGTCTCAAAGTAAGCAGTTTGGATTTCAATACACCCTTAAACAAAATTTCTAAAAACGGGTAAAACATTTTGTACAACCCATTACTTGAGTTACGCAAGGAGTGGCGGGGCATTGACAGCTCAGATTCATTTCAGCACTAAAGCACATTTCAGCCTTCTCAGACTCCTTAAATTAGAAAGAATTTTATTTTATTTTTTAATTTTTAGATTGGAGACTTTTTCATGATTTAATATAAAATGGACAAATCCAAAGTTTCTGTCAAGAGACTGGAAAACTATACACTGTAAAAAAAAAAATACTGCTGATTTTGCTGTTAATCGCTTCACTAGCATTAAAAAGCAACATTTTTGTAATTTCAATACCGATTTACAGCAATTGCCGTATTTTTATGATCAACGAAAGCACTCGAACCGCATTCCTAATGAGATACTCACAGGTGTGTGTGAAGTTGGGACTAGAGCAGGGTATTATTAGCATTAGTGTAGTTCGATGTTAGCGTCGTTCTTCATATGTGCTTATTATTGCAATTCACAATGTCGTTTTTGGATACACAAACTAGAGCATAGAGACTGGATAAATATTTTTAAAATTCAGGGTAAGTTTTATTTTTAGGTTTATTTGTGTCATTGATTTAATAACCATAAAATAGTCAGTTCTCATATAATGTAAGATACAAATTTCATTTTTGACCACGTGTATGTAAACGTTCACGTCAAACGTTGTATAAAGATTAAATATTTTGGCTTCAACTATAACAAAACATTATTTTAGCATTTTATAGCATTTTTAAGTAATTCATTTAGCATTTTTTCATAGGACTTTATTATTATTTACTTAGTATCAGATTAAAATAAAAATAAAACAAGGATCCCTATTCTTTAGCTATGCTTTATTTCGTTTTTATATATTTTTCACAACTTCATTTTATCCGTTTGTATTTTAATATAGTTACTAAACTAAATCATATAATTATTTTATTCTCCAAAAGTTTAGGTTCATTTTCTGTGCTTATTTTAATAGTGTTATTTATTTAATGTATTATTGTAGTGGACTAAATTTTCAATAACAGTCTTATTATAATCAAAGCTGATTTTCGGCCGGTGATATTCAGATTTTAACGCTTATTTTTTACGCGTATTTATTTAAAATTTTTTATATGCAATTTTCAATTTATTTATTATGAGCAATCTGGATACACTATTTTATTAATTCATAAAATATTCGAAGAGTTTGTTTACTGTTATCACAGCATTAAATAGGAGCAGATCGCAGTTTGTTTTTGTCCATTATCTAAAAAAAAAAAAAAAAAAATTCGCACTCAAAGATATTTGGAATGTTGTCGATGTATATTGTACAGTGTTCTACTTGAATTTGGTATAAAAAACACTCTTTACAATGAGTTATAATACTTTGAAATTTTCTATTTATTACTTATTTGGTGTATTTTATTTATTATTTTGCTTTATGGTGCTAAATTTGTATCTTACATATGTATAATAGAACTTATTATATAAAAATGTTACTACAACAATGATATAAGTAAACATAAAGATAACTTAGTGCCCTTAGTCTTTTGAATGTGTCTCAGTATCATTAGAAAAATTCAAAATAAATATAAACAATACACGGGAGAGGGGGAGGATACAAATATATATCTACAAAAAAAATCACAAAATTTTACAGTTATGCTGTTAAGAGTGTAGTAAAATTAACAGCAAAAAATGCTCTAAAATTTACAAATTTACTGTAAAATCTAAAAAACAAAATTACTGTAAAATTAATTGCAAAACATACTGTAGAATCACAAATTTACTGTTTACCGATGAAAAACAAAATTGCTGTATATTTACAGCAAAATATGCTGGCATCCATATTGCCAGCATGTTTTTCTGTAAAGCTACAGAGGTTTTTTTTTACAGTGTAGTTAACCTTATGCCAAAACTACTGCAGGCTATCACGAAAATAGAGTTTAGTTTGAAATTTTTTTAATCATTCTTAGGTTAAATTAGAAAGATTTTCTGTAATTTGAGGGAAAATAGGCAAATAAAAATGGAAAATATTCTATCATAAATCATTTAAAAATATATATACATTTACGGTTTCTTCATAATGCTCTCGTTATTAATATCGAAACGGATATTGCGGTTTTAAGCACCAAAATAACATGCTAGTAGAAAGATTAAAATGCAAATGTTGAAAATATATAATTTATATTATGCATTTTAAAGATTTTTGTACTTACATAATGAGTATCATGATCTTAATACCACTTAATGGAAGCAAAATATTAATAAATTCCTGGCACAGCATATCAATAAATTTACTTAATTATTGTTTCTGGTGCAGTTATTCTTCAATTGAAAATAAAATAATTTAATTAACCGTTTCATCTAGTCAACCAAATAATAGCAATTTTGTTCTTTGTACAAAATATATATTTCAAAATATGTGAACTGAAATAATATAATCTCATATTTAACCCCCAGAAACCTTCTTTAAATAAAATAAAGTATATCATAGTTGTTAATAGCAATATTAATCAAATAATTATTTAAAGCCATATTTTAAGCAATAAGTATTATAGTGATTTCAAATCAGTTGATTTAATGCTACATCTCATTTTTCGTGTTAATAACCATAGGAAAAAATTAAACATTTATTTTTCTCGAATATTTGGAAATATTTCATCTGGCGTAACACTTTTTACTTTGTTACTTTTTACAGTTATATTCTTCTGAAGAGAGGAAATATAACACTTTTCTTCAAAGCTGTCTTATAAAAATAATTCTGCAATTTATCAAAGTCTACTTTTACTTTTTTTCGCTAACAAGAACTTCAGTAAAAAGAATATCAAATGTAGTATTCTTGTTCATTAGAGCTGCAATTTATCCCGAATAAAAACTGTAAAAATAACTGTTTTGTAATAAAGTACTAAAAGTCATTTTTTAAATTCTTTTTTGTTTAAGACAAACTAAATGAAGCTTTCAGATTGTATATAATTACTAGCCGGTCGACCCCCCATTTAACCCACTTAGTAGTTGAATTTCTAAAATCGCCTGAAATACATGTTTAACTATTCTTTAGTAGAATTGTTAGGACAAATTTCACGCTCCTACTTAAAATTTCTTCTGAGATATGCTGGAAAGACGAAATTATCTAAAACTTTCTACCCTCCCCCCCATTTAACTCCCTTAGGGTGTGAATTTTCAAAAATCCTTTTTTAGTGGGTGCCTACATTGTGTAAAGAACATGTCTGCCAAATTTAATTATTCTAGGACAAACGGTTGAGGCTCAGCGTTGATTATAAGAAAATCAAGCTACTCTTTTATAAGAATATATTAATTATAACACTTTGACAGTATTATGATGGTAACCAATATTTGAGATACATGTTTGAGTAACATCAGAATTGAAGTTCTCGATTTAAAGTTTTTTGAAATCTCGATGGGTTATGCCCAGAGCTTATTTTAGTTGTGTTGGAAGTGTAAATGGGTTTATATTACGCCTCGAAGAGTATATTTTTTATAATAATATTCCTGCCAAAAATAAGCGTTTATCGCTAAAGTGCTCATGAAAGAGAATGCTCTTCCTTTGGCTTGAGAACATTGGTAATTTGTTGTAAATGATCAAACTAAAATATATGGTCAGACAATTATTCGGGGAAAACAAACAATTATTGGGTGAAACAAATATTTATATCGGTAACGTATAAAAGTAGTTTACAAAAAGAATTTTATTGTAATCAGCAGAATGTGTTACAAAAGGCGAAGAGATTAAGAGCAAACTAGGACTAAACATCACATCTGAGGCAGTTATCTGAGGCAGTTATCTGACTTATTACCTTTATTTCATGTGGCGATCCAGGACAATATCGAAATGCGAACATCTAAAAATCATATTGAACGTTATGCTATGTTGCTCAAATACAAAGTAGACATGGAGCTGATCGTGCTGTAGTATAGGGTAGTAAAGGAAAGAGAGGGGCTCGTAGTAATAAACTTACTAGCACACCGCTTAGGTATAACCAGGCTAATCAGAATATCATAGATTATCATATACACAAAATGTTAGATGATATTATAATGCCTATTGATTACCCCTTTGCTTCAAGTGGCGTTGTGTCGCAAGAATAACGCGAAAAATTCCGATGATTATGAGGCAAAAATTTGCAAATACCGTAAGTTAAGTGCTATTACCCAGTATCCCCAAAGTCCAAAACCTGCAATAAATGGAATTTTGGTAAATAAAAAGAAATACTAACATAATGGCCGCCTTACATTCATCCTCAGGGTGTATTAAAATTCCAATGAAGCCAAGGAATATCGCTAAACCAGCTTTTATTACTAAAAATGGCTGTTTAGCCTCTGAATGGATGAGTTTGTATTTATATGGATTATCATCCACGTTTCAAAAGTACATGAATAAGATCCTAAGTCCTGTGTTAAGTAAGGGAATTTTGGTCTATTTGAACGATATTACCGTCAGACGTCGATTTATGCAGATCATTTAGAGTTGCTAAGGAAAATCTTTACCGTACTGCGTAGTGCCAGTTTAACTGTAAAATTGAAGAAATGAAAAAAAAATTAAAGCAATAAATAAAGTATTTAGGTGTTAAAATTACTCAATCTTACCACTCAATCCTATTTCTGAGTTTTTTAATGTATGACAGCCCAAATTTTGTACAATTTTAACTTCATAGTTTCAAGACCTGAAATCTTGATAGTCTTTCAGGTTAATCAGGTCCTCAGGTTATTTTGATAATCTTTCTTTATCATTTAACTTCATACTTACAAAGATGAAATCAAACATTTGTTTGTGGAATTTATGGTAATTTGGGCTTGACAATTCTATCAAGGTTCCACATTAATTTCATTTTAATCTATATCAAAATTTCTCTTTTGTCTTTAATTGGAGATTTTGGATACATTTCATTAAAGATTTGCGTTTCATCGTTCAGGTTTTTAATTTTCTTTTCATTATTCCATCCAATCTATATTATTATCTTTGTTTTAATTTCTATTCATTGTCTTTTCACTAAATATTTATGGATATTGTTCAAACAGTTACGTGTTCATTTTTCATATTTTTTTCCCTCCACAAGTGCTGTATCATGTTTCTGTGTTGTTTTAATGGTTATATATATATATATATATATAATTAATAAAACATCTCACAATTAAAAATCAATAATATTATAACAATTAAAAATGGTATAAAAAACATGTTAAAATGTAAATTTTTGAATTTTTAATTGTGGGATTAAAAATGGTGTTGGTAAAGTCAAGAATTAATTTTAAAAGATTTTAATTTAATGTTAATAAATGAATACGAAAATCATGTAAAAAAAAAACAACATAATATAACAAATGAAATGCCATAATTATTATGGACAGTTTTTTTAAGCTTGATTACATATTTTATTACATTACTCAGTTTCAGGCACTTCTTAATTCCTGTTTCAAAATAAAATTGTGTATAATAACTTTTCTATTGAATCTGCAAATTGCAGAGTTGTGTAGATTTGTTAGAAAGTTTAAGTCATTTGACAATTGTTTTTAAGAGATTTTGGAAATTTTCCACAGTGTCTGAAAACTAGATTGTGATCATAAAACAATGTAAAATATAATTTAAGTATAACTATTTACATCAAATGTTTAAAAAAACATGAATTTTTAGAGGTATTTTATCGTTTATTTTTCTTTATCATACCAGTTTCGTACCAAAATGCATATACATATTTCTCTTTGTAAATATTGATAACTTTATAAGTAAATTTATTTTATCTCTTAAAAAACTGTGTGTAAACTGATACATTTACTAAATATTAAAATTGAAGAATATCATGTTAGTTTAAAAAAATATGATATATTAAACTAAATTAGAAGTTATTTATCAGCAAAATTGAAAATTAAAAGAAATATAGTTCACTTCTTTAAAAATAGCATAAATTGCAACTGCAAGACATTAAACACCATTTCTATACTCTTACATATATTTTTAAGCAATAAAACCCATCACTTTAAGCTTTCCACTCCTAACGGACGCCAATACAGGATATATTTCTGGAAATTTAATTGTCTTTTTCGGTAGAAAATCTCTTCTTTTAAGTCTTCAAAAATGACATTCTAATTCCTAATTTAATGCTATAAGGCAATAAAAAGATTTATTTCGTACTTTTGCCGCAGAATAATCCGGTAACTGAATCGTTCTTCAGCAATAAAATTTATTGATACGTTTACATCTATGTTTCATTAAATGGTGTTTTTGATATATTAAACTCAACAGAAGAATTTAGTTTTAAAACATTAGGCACATGCACTATCTGTCAAAAATCTGAGCACTCCCCCCCCCCCTTCCCCACCCTCAAAAAGAGAAAAGAAACTTGTTTATACTACATTTTGCTACTTGTGTATCAATGAAGTATGATAAAAATAACAAAATATATTGTTTTAGTACTGATTCAACCTGAGAAAACGATAGAAATGTGTAAAAAATATTAGTTTTAAGCCTGGAGACATAATTTCAGGATTGTATTTCGCCCGCTTTCCCTGGAGTTGCATCTGTACATTGCTCTATAGCGGGAATTTCGCCTAAAGTTTTGCATTAAGTGTTTGTTTAATATCAAGTACAGTCGTTTAAACCTGTAGTAACGTGTCGTGTAGTAAGGGTCGTCAAATTATCGGTCAAACGAAACAACGTAAACTTACCTCAATAAGCTTGCCTAAAAGTGGAAAGAAGTAGTTTTTTTTTTGTTGTTGTTTATTTTGAAAACAGTTGTTTATATTGTAAATCAAGCCAAGAAAACATGTTTTATTTCATTATTGTACAGTGCAATTGAAAATTCCTTAAAATATACTGATATGCTCAGACTTTTGACAAGTACTGTAAATGAAAAAAAAAATGTAAGATACAGGATAACAATATATTTTGAATAATTTTGTGGAAAATTTTGCAAAAATCTTCGTTACCATATTGGTCTATCAATCAGTTCAACTACTCTTATAAAATGTTTTCTGGTGAACTTAGTTTTAATAGTGTAATAACTATAATAGATATATATTATAAGCTTATTGTGTATCCTTTATTTTAGAATGTTCTCTTCAAAGTGTTTTAATAAAATTATATGCTAACAAACACTACAGTAAATGACATTATTTTATTTTCTTAGTTTGATGTAAAATTGTTTGCACATAAAGAACAGAAGTTTGGATATTATGAACTAGGGCTATACACATTAATACACGGATGCATGCACATAATGTGCACTTATGTGCTATATGCACATAATTTCTGTAATTGTATGAGAGTACATATTTTTACAATAATACATTTGTACTTTAAAGGGAGCCAGCCATTTATTTTCGATTGCTGATCCTGCATACTCTTAACTTTGCATACTTTTATCTTCCTAGTACAGCGAATGTACGCAATTGACATTTTTTGTTGTATGGTAAGTTATATAAATTTAATTATTGTTTTATACATTAAAATAAATTTATTTAAAAATATTTAGTCAAAATTGAAATGCGTTTCTTTATTTTTTTGCCTCCGTAGACACGGCTAAAAATGTTCCAGGTGACGACTCTTAAGCCTTTTCCACTAGACATATGAAGAATAAAAGACAAAAATCTCTTACATATGCCTGACTAATTTTAAAATATCAAAATAGTTCTTTAATAATTAATTAAAACTATAGTAAAAAACTAACTAAGTATTCATTTGTAAATTAAATACAAAGCTGTGGGAATAAAATAAAACTTTAAACGGTAAAAGAAACACAATTTTTTAAAATTTTAAATAGTAATCTTTAAGTTGCTAATTATGTTAAATGGTAAACAAGTAAAACCATTTAATTGTTCCGAAATTTGTTTGGCGTATTAAGTTGCCGTTACAACACGTAAATCTGTAGACAAAAAAGGATAAATAAATAATACAATAAACTAATCCATTTTGCGTTTAAAGTACAACAAAGATGTTTTAAATTTTGAAAACTTTATTTTCAGCTAAAAAAGTATTTTTAAATGTCTAATTACGTTAAACCTTAAACAAACATATGTAATTATTTCATTTAATTGTTTCTGGAATTGTTTAACTTATTGAGTTACTTCTAGAACTTATAAAATAATTTAAAACAAAACATGGAAAACTATGGTAAACAAATGGTTTTTTGTTATTTTAAATGTGTATTAAAAATGGCTAATATATTTTAATGCAGTAGATTGAAACGCTATGAATATTTTATGATAAGCAGATTTCGAATATAATGCTTCAAATTATTTGAAAAATCAATTAAAAATTTCTGAAAAAAATTTCGCAAAAGTAGGGATTTATTAAATAATTAAGAGATATAAAAACAAATTAAAAAGTGAAATTAAAAAAGCCGTGATCGTTTAGATCGTGCACATCTAAATCTACACTAGAATTCATTCGCAAAATAGATAATATCTTTCAAGAAAAACCATTTTATTTCCAA
Source organism: Maratus michaelseni (assembly GCA_963931845.1). Lineage (NCBI taxonomy): Eukaryota > Metazoa > Arthropoda > Arachnida > Araneae > Salticidae > Maratus > Maratus michaelseni. The sequence continues at coordinate 78,528,854 of OZ007590.1, read as the reverse complement.
TCGTGCATCTGCTAAAAAAAGTTAATTAATGTTTATATGTTATAAAATGTATACGTATAATCTTAGATACGTATAATCAGTAGATTATAGTTTTTATATGAAAAAAGTATACTGGAAATTAGACGTGTTGTTAAAAATTAAATCATGCTCTAAAATATCCCGAGAATCTGTGAACAATCAGGGTGTCAAAACATTTGAACAAGAAGTAAGGTAACTAAAGTTTTAATTTTATTATTAGCAAAATAATTATATCTAATTTATATTATATTTTTTTACAGGTAATTTAAAGATTACCGTTAATGTAATGCACCATTATTTTTTTTTTCATTTTGAAAATAGTTAACAGTTGTAGTTGTAGTTGCTGTTTATGTCTTCCAGCAACTTTTTCTCAGTATTGGACAACACGTGTTACAAATGCTTCATTTTATTTTCGTCTTATGTTTTGAAAGAACGAGCAAACATAAAAATAATTATTCATTACGAAATAAAAATCATTGAATTACCTGTAAAAAAGAGTAATAAGTAATACGTATGATTAAGTTTGTAATAACTTAATGAAAACTTTACTCATCCTACACTGTTTGAAATTTCGGTTTAACGTTTCACCAAAAGATAGTACAAGTGTAGCTGCCACCATAAAATGGTAAAACTTTTCTCCATCCTTCGGTGCTTTGTTTGAACCATAATTTTGTTATAGTTTGAACCATGATTTAGAAATATCTTGAAACAGGGTTTGGTAATAAATTGAAACATATTTTGATAATTGGTTGAGCCAGAGTTCGGTAATAAGTTGAACCGTCATTTCGGAAAATGTTAAAACATAAACTGAATTTTGGTTGAACCATAGAGTTAATTTATGACAACGTCATACATTTTTATGGAGACAATCCAAAAATTATATGGAGACAATCGTTGTTCCGAAACTGAAACCAAATAAAAAATATATTTTTTTTAACTTAATGATAAGATTCATATCAATGTATAAAGAAGGTAAGTTTTCTGCAAACACAAATCTAATTTCAAAGAATCTGTTTAAAGTGTTTTATCTGCAGATAATTTAATTGTTTTCACACACCATTTTACAATTACGAAATAAAAAAACATGTAGTTTAAATTTTAAAATAACTTCTTTAAACTTTCTTCCACCAAAATAAATGAGCATTGCTTACATTTAAAGTGTAGTGTTCCTTACTTAAGTAACTGATTGCCATAACTCTCAAATAGTAATGTTTTTGTACACCATCTAATAATAAAAGCGCAAGTCATGTGACTATCATCAACAGTTCCGGGATGCCCGCTTAAAAATGAATTTAATTGATTGTGATTTTTACCGTTTTCAAACCACGGAGAAAACAGACTTTATACGCCTGCAGAGAATAAAATCAGAAAACACCTTTGACGTCATCCGTTATGAACCAATAAATTTAGTTTTAGTTTTAGAAGTATACCAAACATTGTGAGCTTGCTATTTATTAAACGTGAATCATTTTATTATTATTATTATTTAATGGTTCCCGCAGAAGATCTTAATTTGCTATTTTTCGAATTGCATTATTTTTTAAGTTAATTACATTTTTCATTCACACCGAGATGAATTTAGTCAATTCAAAATTACCTGATGACGATGAAGCTGCAATAAAATTGTTTCAGGACTATGGAATTATACATAAAAATTTTTTTTTCACAAGATGCCAGGTCCGGCATTAACAATTTCATACCTGTAGTTTAAATTCAGTTTCACTTTATTATTTCATTGCATAGTATTTATTTCTTCTTTCATTTTAAGTATATATTTGAATTGGTTTAATAAAACAGTCTGTGAAATTCTGTAATTTTCAAATGATCATTTTTTTAAATGGTCAGTCACTATTGCACCAACAATGTTTTTTTTTTCAAATGTTTCATTTGGTGCCAACTATTATGCTTGGCGACAATGATGTTAGTGTAACATAATGTGCCGAATTGTTTTTACTGGTGTAAGGGAAAAATTTAGAGAATATTTGCATTCACTGTTATCTGGAATTAACAGAAATAACTTTTCCGCGGAAAGGAAGAAAAAATACTTCTTATAAAGAATATACTATGTCTGTATATCTATATACAAAAGGCTTTATACTGACTGTTTCATCAACGCATAGACGAAACTATTCAAGCTAGAAACTTGTACTCTTGAGTATGTAAGATTAAGAAAGGATTTCTTTTAAATTCAACTCCTAGGGGTGAAGTTGGGGCACATTAAAGGGAGTGTCAAAATTTTTGGTCAATTCAGCATATCTCAGCAGCAATTTCAGGTAGGAACGTGAAATTCAGCATAACAAATCTACTAAAAATGGTTAAACCAATGTTTCAATGGTTTCAGAAATCCAACCTTCAAGATAGTGAAAGGGGATATTGAAGATCCAAAACAAAAGATTTAACCGTTATCGTGTCTATAGCCAACTTATGTGTGTTAGCGTGCGTAGTTTGAAGCAAACTAATTTTATTGTTGTAACCATTGTTATCACTCTCATAATTTTAAAACTACATTATTGCCAGCATCCTCCATTTTTGTCGGCAACCTTGGCTATGAACGCGATTATGAAAGATTAGACGAAAAAGAAAACTATTGCTGATTTTTGATTAAATATTATGCGCACGACATTTTTCTGGGGAAAATTTTGATTATTTTTTTTTATTTCATATTTTATAAATTGTTTTTGCGCTTTTCGTCTATCAGCAATCGGATTATGATTGAAATGTGTATACAAAATACAGTACATTTCCTCCTGTTCTCAAAAATCTTTTTTGGGGAGTATAGGTTTAACATTAACATACTGATTGCCATAATAATCTTTTTGACTATGCACGAGGCTCCGTTATAATGATTCCATATATTTAGTTTATAAGGTGTGAAATCCACAAAGCTCTGTTGAAATAATCAACTGTCGTTTTAACAGTTTATGTAAGCCAAATTCTCAGAATTCTCGTTATAAGATTGGCGTTTTAATGATTTATGAGTCGTGAAATACACGGATTCCCGTTATAGTTACCTCCGATTTAACCATATATGGTTAGGAAGCACACAGGGTCCCATTGTTTTGATCACTCAATTAACACTTTATGGGCGCGAAACTCCCATTTACAAAACTCGCCATATATCTTAGGTTATCCCATTTTTCTTTGTTTCAAACGAAAGTTCTCTCTTTTCCCAAGATTAACATTGGCAGCACCAACCGTGTTTTTGTCAACGGATTCATGAGTAAAATTATTTTTTTATGTCGTGAAATCTGTATTTACATGCTTTTTTGATATTTTTATCAGTTATTTCCGTAATATTTAAAATAAAGTATTTTATTTATTTATAATCTCTTTGCATGTAAAATACACTTTGTGAGCCCTGGTCAATGTACGGGCTATTCACAGCAAAAGTCATCTGGGCACATCAAGGGACCGTCTAGATGGGCATAGAGTGGCTAGAATATACACTTTTATGACCATTTAAAAAACAGTTATCAAATTGAAATATTACACTGTTTAGTGATTTATGTTTGTGCATTTTTATTACTATCATTCTCGAAACTTCTTTCAAGACTATGAATAATGAATATTTATTTGTTAAGCTTTAAAACCCATTGTGTTTCTTCAAACAGATTTATTTCTTAAACCGAAATTCATATATAACAAGATACTAGAAGTTCAGTACTCAAACTTGGGCTGAGATTTGGCATTTTTATTGCAATAAATCAAGTATTATTTAAACATATATCTGACATCTTCCACCTCTTACGTAGAAATTTTCAAAGGTTACACAAATATTTCAATACCCTTTTTAACCTTTCTGTGCTGATGTAACAATTGCTCAATATCCCCTTACCCCTCTATTGTCAGTAAAAATAAGGGCTGGATGTATATATATTGGATTAAAAACAGCTAGCATTAAAATGATAAGAACATATGCTCAAGCAGTGAACTGAGGAAGTTCTGTTCGTAATTAAAACAAGCTCGTATCACAATCAAACATTTTTGTATCAGAATTTCAGAAAACTACAACACATTATTAGGTTAGTTTACGAGAAGAGCTAATAAAATTTTCATCTAATTTCAATATTAACTAACTAATATACGTTTGATCAAGCAACATGCTAATATAATTCATTCCAAATGCACGTTAAAATGTAAACCGTATTCACATTCTTGACGAATCCAACTCATAACATGATAACTTCACGCTCAGCTATTTAGCAAAGCTTAATTCACAATATCCGTGCCTAATTCAGAACATAAATACTAAAATTAATATATGATACACGAGAGATTGCAAATGAAAATAAATAAATCCAACCACATATCCACGTATTACTCAACTAAGCCTAATACATACAGATACATTGCAAAATTACACTTTATCAGCATTACAGAAAAATGGAATACAGTTAAGGATTAATAAGGAAGTATACTTTATTCACAAATTGTAGTTAATAAATATAAATAAATCCTTATATGTCGTTAAGATTAAGTGAAACAAAATAAAAATTTCTTGTGATCACTGTTATCTTAATACGTGCATGGTCGATTCAATAGTGGACGGTATGTGATTGGTTGTAACGTATTGCAATAGGATGGTACAAGGTTGAACAATACTCCACTATTCACCAAACAGAGAATTTTTAAAATAGAAATTGAACCATCTTTTGGTACTTTTGCTGACTTTGAACCATATAAGGGTTCAACATTGAACGAGAATTTTTGACAGTGTACATATTGTTCAAACCGTATTCATTGAAATTTGGGATATACGTTGTCTGCATTGTACGGGAAAATGAGCAAAAACAGATGATAGTTCAACCGCCAGGTGAAAAGGCGACAAATAAAGAAAGAAAATCGGAAACCAAAAAATGTTTTAATCATAGCATTTGTTCAATGTGTAACTCCATTTGCATCAATCCCATGTTCGAAGCACATTATAGTAGTATATGAAACGTTGACGCAAGGGATTCTTGAGAAATTTCAGCAACATGACATGTTATACTTGCTTTAAATTCAGTTAAATGTACGACTTTCAGGAAATTACACAGGCAGAAGTGACAGGAATTTAAGCCAGAGAACGAGAAGACTAGACATTTGGCATCTTCTCGAAATTACCCGATTATCCCAACTTTCGTCCGTCTTATTAACATCAGCAACCTTTATAAACAACCAATATTCTCTTGCGAATCTTTGAGTCCTTATGTGTCCCCACCGTTAAATCCACTGTTAATAAATTTAATAAAAATACCAAAAATGTAATCGCCAAAGAAAAGCAAAAAACTTGGACTGAATTCTTAGAAAATATTTTCCCATATAATAATTCTTTTTGGCAAATTAAAAAGACGCTTAATAAAAAATTCACTCCCCTTCCCTCTCTTACTGTAACTACTGTCAGAAATGTTATTGCTTATACTGGTGAAGATAAGATAGAATTTTTGGCAAGTCCTATGCATTGCAATTATCTCCTAACTCCACCTACCTCTCTTTTGTTAATAATACAGTTAAAAATTTTCTCGCAACCCTTTCTGATCCTCTCTCCGAAATTTAACCGAGTGTTATGCATAACACCATCAAAAATCTCAAAAACCGCAAAGATCCTGGGTATAATAATATTAAAAATGCTCAGAATCATTTATATATTAAATGTATTTTTTCTCTACATCAACACATTGACTAATTATATCTTGCTGCTTTCCGAAATCGTGGAAAATATCTATCATCTACACTAACTTGTAACCCAAATCTTTCTTTTATCGTTGAGTAAAGTTGTTGAAAGTGCCATTCTGTTCTGACTCCATAACCTCCTACATAATAACAACATTTTAATGTATAAACAACTTGACTTCAGGGCTAAGCATTATACGTAACACCAGCTGTTTTGTCTTGCGGAAGTGTTAACGGAAAACGTCAATGCGTAGAAACTACTTGCCCCATATTCTTCGACACCAGAAGGTCTTTTGACATTACATACATTTCATACATTCTTATACATTTCATACATTCTAACATTGGTGATCGTACTTTTTATGGTCGCATTAATAACACCGTATGTACGCAACAAATTATCTTTTAGGCATCCTTCAAGGTTCGGTTCTTAAACCAACGGTTTTCAACTAATTTTTTTAACAATTTATCTCGTAATATACCTGATTTTCTTTCTTTTTCTGTTTCTGTTTTACGTTTTAACTTACAACTAATAAAAACTTCTTAATAATTTTTACTTGATAAAAAATAACATTAATAATTTGTTTTACTTTATGTTTATCTTTAATATCCATACTGCTACTTGAAACAAGAAACAAATGTATGGCTATCACTAAAAAATAATCTTGTATTATTTGGTTTTTCCTTCTTCATCTCGATTGTTTTAACTTTAATAAACCTTTTTATGTAATTACTATACTGGTTTTTTTCTTTTTAAATAAATTTCTCATTTTTTATCATATTCTAAACGCTTCTCTACATGTAGTTTATATTTTTAATTATACTCACTCTTATTTACTTTTGAATGCCTTTAGACTTCTTCGCATTTACGATTCCTTAAGTTTTAGATATACGGCTATTCTTAGACAGGGCGTAAATTTGGCGTCAGGAAATGCCTAAAGTGTTCACTGTTTAAAATTTTATAATGCTTGGCAGTTGTTCGATAATTTTATATATTTTCTTATAAATTGCTTAGATTGACGCATATGGTTCATAGTAATTATATTCAAATATAATTATTACAAAGTGAACGTTTAAAAACTAAGCTTTACTTTCTTCTTCTTGGAGAGTTTGTGGGGGTGGAAGGCGGCCAGCAACTCTTTTGCCTAGAATGCCCTAAACATGCTCTATTGGGTTCATGTCCAGAAAACATGCTGGCAATTCCATTCGTATGATTCCTTCCTCGATAAGGAAATTATCCACCAACTGAGTCCGATGTGGCCTGCAATTGTGCGGCTACCGAAGATCAGTCTCGACACGATGGAGAACATTTTTTTTTATTTATTTCGTCATACAATGTGTTTTAAAGGTGAAATAAACGTAAATTTCTTCAAAATGAAAAATAGGATGAAAGGATTACTTGAAATAAGCCGAGAATTACAAGAAACATCGCTGAATTTTGCTTCCCTCTTTAGAGTTGGTAAGTGTGACTTTTGTATTTATCTTTTTTTATTCTAAACTATCTTGTATCTAATGTTAAATACGATAACAGTTAATTTCTTTAATTCATTCTCGTGTTCATTAAAACTATTTCATTGTTTTTATTCTTATTAATGTCGGGCTTATTAATATCGTAATTTCCGTAATGATATTTTGGCGCTATTTCAAAACTTTCTCGCCAAACTGTTTACATTTTATCAGCGATATACGTCAATGTAATGTTAAAAGGGAAATTTTACGGTTTTTTGACAGGTTGAAAATAAAATAGTCTAATTACATTTTCTGATATTAAACTTAAAATAAAAAGAAATTAATATCTCCTGCTAATGAATATTGACATCGAGTGTTAGCAAACTTTCAATTAAATAGATATAATATATTTCTTTGTCATCCAACTGCCTAAAAAAAAATAAAAAATTTGAGAAACTAGCAAAAGTATTCACATACGCACCACATCACTGGTAATTAATTAATTATAATTTTATAGCAATAATTAGAATGTAAATTCAAACATTTAAAATTAGATGGAGAAATTGTAATTTGAAGTCATAACTTTCTTGCTAATATTCTGTACGAAATCTTTTAACATTAGTTACTACTGTGTCATTTGATTTGGCAATGATTGTACCTAATTTTTGTCCATTTCTTTCAATTTTGGGGGAAGGATAATATGGAGGAGGCAAGAATTTGTTTGCATATTGGTAAAAAGTGAAATAACTCTATAAGCGTTTTAGTGGTGTAACTGATTTTATAATCTACACCAAAAATTCACTGGCGTGCATTAATGATGTTTCAAAAAAGTAATAATTATGTAAAAAGAGATAATCAGATGTAAGATTTTCTTTCTGTGTATGTTTGCAAATGTTTTTAACTATTTTCTCCAGTTTTATTGTATTTTAAAATAATGAAAAGCAAATTTCATTTGCGAAGGTGTTTCAGAAAGATTTTCAGCATTTCATCACAGTCACTTTTTTTTTTTTTTTTTTTTTCGTTAAATTGGAATGTTGCTTTTCATGATTCAACTTTTTGAAAAAAAAAAAATCTTTTAATTTTCTTACACTTCTTTCTTGTTCATATTGAATAGGTATGTATATATGCTCAGATATATTTTTCGGTACATTTATGTTAGCCGGTCGTCAGTGATATATATTATATATAGGTACATATGTATGTGTATTATACATATGTATGTGTCTATGCATAATGTATGTTGGGGAGACCGGTACACAGTGTACCACCCCCTAATATTTTATTTATTTAAAAAAAAATAAGCTTCTCTTCTATTCTAATAGACAACAGCAGTGAATTGATTAGCCATCAGAGAACATGTTTAGCTCAGAATGTACCATTTTATCCTGATTGATTGTTTTGAGATTCTAAAAGTAAAATTTTTCATCATCATATTTTTATTTTTTTAGTAATTAAAAATTGTAGATAAATAAGATAAAACATAATTTTTGCAAAGGTAAGATACTTGTTTTTATTTAACTTTAAAGTTAATATGTTCAAAAGAAAGCTATAAACAATATTAATATGATTATTTATTGAACTTCAACATGGGGCACAGTGAACCAACCACCTTCCACTCTGCTCCTGTAATGCAGAATGTTCAAAATATTGAATAATTGCTTATTTTCTATAAATAAATATTGTTTTAAAGTAGTTATTTAGTTGTAAAATAAAGTAAAGAAAAATAACAATTTATTTAACATAGTAAGAAATATTTTGTTTTGTATTCACTGCTTTGCTTTGGAAAAAAATGTAACTGTAGCCTAATTGATGATGATTCTATTCAAGTAAGATTCATGAGATGCAAATTGAATGGAAATCAGTTTATTTTTCTAGAGACTGTAGGTGAATCTGTTGTTGATGTTAATAATTTCATAATGTTGGTCCCAGACCCAAAAAGTATTTCAGGAAAATTCCAGGCTCAATCTTACTCATAAGTATTTTGGAATTTCATTTGCAAATTTTAATAGGCGCTTATTTTTTTGTACTTAATAACTTCGTTTAAATTACAATTGTTCCTGTATTAATCTGTTATTACTTTCAAAATATAATTAATTTTTTATTTTTTTCAAAATGTTACTTGCAAATTTATAATACTATGTTATTTTGGAGGTAAAGGCAAAACAAGGAAGAATTAGATTAATGAAAAATAGATATATATTGCATTTCAGATAATACCTAATAGCGGTCCACTTTATGCGTGTACATAAATATATATTTTTTGAAAAATGTATTGAAAGTTATGTTCTGAAAAAATTATGATGAATGTAAAATGGTTTAAGGAATATACAAAAATATTTTCAGGTAGATCAGTCTGTCTGTTAAAGAGAAAAAAAATTAACTGAAAAAGTGGTCCACTGTGTACCAGTCTCCCCTATATCACTGGCACCTGGCTAACATAAAAGTACCTATTTTATTTTTCTTATTTAAAGGGTAAAAGCAAAATGGTTCACTGTGGTCCACTGTGTACCAGTCTCCCCTATATCACTGGCACCTGGCTAACATAAAAGTTCCTATTTTATTTTTCTTATTTAAAGGGTAAAAGCAAAATTAACAATAATATAAATATTAAATATGTAATTTTTTTTCAAGGTCGGGAAAATTTTAATTCTTAAAATTGAAAATTTTTACTGAAAATAAAAATTTAATTTTTGGAATTTTTTTTAAATTTAGACAATTACCCGATATTTGTAAGACCGAATGTATATCAGAAAATCAAAATTACTGGATAATTGGTAGCACATATTACCTGTATTTTACATGCACAAACATTAATTTCTAAGTAAACATACTATAAATAAAATAAATATGCACTAACATAAATAAAAATTTTAAAAGTAAGATGTATTTAAAGACCTAATTCTAAATGTACCTAGAAGAGAGGAACGCACAATGGGAAAAATTTAAACTCTTACAATTTAGAAGGGAAAACATACATATTCAAAAAATATTTCCACTCCTTCATTTTAAATAATGAAAAAATGTTCTAATGAGAAATACCTAAATCAAAAATATTTTATTTCAACATTTACATTGTTTCTAATTTTCTTATGCAAAGATTAAAACTACTGTTTTTCTTTAATTAGGTGCAAAAATATTTTAAAAACAAGTTGGAAATTGTACGACAAATGGGGTGCGTTCGTACTATAGCTAGTTACATAAATATTCAGATCTTTTCTGATTTTTAATTCTGTGAAATGAATTATATCGTCTGCAGATTAATTTCTGTCATAAAATAAGTATCTCGGTCGCTTGATCATTAAACTTCGGAAGCTCCAATAACAAAAAAGCACCGATTTAAAAAAAAAATTCAAATTTCTTAATAAATATTTTTATTAATATCTCCTGAAGTTTTGATTCGATTTTAATAAAATTTGAAATGTCTCAACAAAATTTTGCAAAGATAATATATTTTAAATTGCAAACCATTTGGTTGGGTAGTTTTTGCGTTGTTATATGCGGACGGACGGACAGACAGACAGACGGACCAAGCGACGACAATAGGTGCTACGTATTTATATAATTACGAACGCACCTAACAATAGATATATTTTTAAATATTTATAAAAGGGATAAATTTAAGAGCATTTGACAAAAATTGAGATTTGTGATCATAGGATCGATAATATCTAATATGATCATAAAAAAATTTCCGCCTGGAACATTGTTCATTATTATATAGCACAGTTATATTTGAAAAATAAATTATGATGACGATAGAAACCTTAGTAGTTATTATAAAAACATACCAGTTGTTCTATAAACAATGATTTTTTTTTAAATATAAAATGTAAAAGGCAAAAATCTGTTAAAAATTTAAAATAGTTATACAAAAATCATGACAAAGTATGTATACACGAATATATCAGTACAGTAGAAAAACCATTGATCTTCCTTAAAATCCGATCATATGATAAATAGGCTTAATCACTGCATTAACAATGTCAGTAATGGCGATTTAAGCAATATTTGGTGATCTGGCTAACAGAAAAAGTACTCAATATCATCCACAAAGAGAGTGTAGTATAAAATTTGAGTGACATGGTTTCTAGTTGAGTTACATTGTGAATGTCATTTTTACATTAGCATGTTTAATAGCCAAGGTTGATTAATCTTATTTAAACTTCATACCCAAACTCACATTGTTCTGTATCCATAATATAAGTTTTGTTTTTTATTAACTAACCCATCCGGCGTTGCCCAAGCCTTGATAATAACCTCAAATTTGTATAAATTTATATCTTTAACCTGATTTTAAATGAATTTATATTTTTAAAATGAAAAATTCACATATAGATAAACAATGAAGATAGACCATTTACTTGATTTAATTTTGATATTTTTATCTAATTACTCATAATTCATTTTCCTTTTAGGTTCAAGAAAGCTCAGTGGTAAATAATACTGATGAAGAGATAATAATCCCGAGGGTCAGTTAAGAAAAACCAAACAAATTAAGCTACAGTGCAGAAGAGGCAACTGAATTGCTGAAAAATTTCTGCTTCAGTAGAGAAGATATATTAATTTAGGAAAAGCAGAAAATTCTTTCGCGTTGTATATATTCTGAAAAGATTAGATAGAGGGCATTTTCAGCTATAGTCTTATATCTCCTTACTATCATTTTATACTCGTCGTCAGCTAGATAGCTCTTGAAAAGCGATTTGACTATCATTTACATTTCTTCCAGAGAAATGCTTCATGATTTTTTGAGTTAATGGGAATGCATCGTTGGCTACAATTATATAGGGAACTTTTACATTTATTCCTGGCAAGTAATTGGTCTGAGATATATTAGAAACATTTAATGCTATAAACTGGAATTTCAGTTAATTTTGACTTTCGCATAAAAGAAAAAATTCAATTATTCTTATTTGTATTTAATTAAATATTCTATAAATGTATATATGGTATATAACAGTGCTAAAGTTATATATTTATTTATAAAGTTATATATTGAAATTACTCTTTGTAAATGATATTAAAATTTATTTTAGCCAATATCTTTTTTAATTATTTTTAGTACCATTATATTGTTTTAATAAATTTATTTTGTGTTATTTACTGTGCAAGAGATTAGTTTTATTGTTAAGGCTATTAGTCGGTCAATTTCCCTCGCTAATGTTAAACATATGGGTGTAGAATATGTGAGTATATTTAAAATATCTCCTCGGGAAATTTATATTTTTAACTTATTTTTGATTTGTACTTTTCTTAAAAGATGTCTTTTTTTTTTTTCTTTGTTCTCAAAATATTTCTAAAATCTATGCTTAATTTAATGTTTTATGTGTTAAAAGCTGACGAACTGTGGGTAAGATTTTAACATCTCATATAAAATTAAGTGTTTATTTTAGAAATATTTTGACAACTAAGAAAAAAAAAGATACATCCTTTAAGAACAACAGGAATATATACAGAAAAAAGAAGTTAAAAATATTAATTACCTTAAATATATGAATGTATTTTATGTCCAAAACTTTTACATTAGCGAGGAGAATTAGGAAGTTGACTAACAGCCTTAATTTTTGTTTTATGTTTATATCATTCTGACTTATTTTTCCTTTTCATCAAAATTATATTGGTAAAAGTGTGCAATATCAGATGCACAATTTTTTAACAGACATAAAATTTTTTAAAAGAAAAAGACAGCACAATTTGTTGATGTAAGAGTCATTCAGAACCAAAGATGTTCAAGTTGATTTTCTCATTAAACCAAGATTCTTGCTCTAGGCAATAATTTCATTGTCTTCAGGGCCCCGTGACCAACCCTTCCCGCTTTTCGAGGCATTAAACTTCTCATATCGGACTTTTACATTTTACCAGTGACATCTTTATTTCGCATCTGGATGCTGGTCAAGTATGTCGTGGTAAAGGGAGTAGGGACGTTGGACGGTCGCCCAACGTCCTTTCCTGACTCAAAAAGCCGAATTCAATATTGGAAAAATTTAAACTGTAAATTGCACAAATTTAATGCACCGAAAGGGGGAACGATTGGGATCGGGGCTCTGAGATCATTGGACGATCGCAGCAGCTTCGAGCTTAATGTTAGTCTTCATAATAATATTCTGTCATTGTTAGCAGTCTACAGGAAATTTTGATTAACTGCCAACAATGTGTGTTTACCTAAGCTAACAACTTGGATATTCTTATAATTTTAAATGCTGAAAGTTTGATTATTCTCAAAAAATAAATAAATTATTGGATATAAATAATTTTTACTTTTAACACTATTCTTTTAAAATTGCAGATTATTTATGACAAGTAATAACATAAAGTGATCTTTAAAATTTTGGTCAAGCTGTAAAATGAAATTTTCTCGATTTGGAAGATTATCCGGTACTTTTCGGTTAGCCGGGTGCCAGTGATATACGTACATATATAAATATATATGTATATACATGTATATATTTATATATATTCATATATATGTATGTATATGTGTAGATATATGTGTATATATACATACGTATGTGTGTGTATATGTATATATATCATTGGTGCCCGGCTAACCAAAAAGTACCAATTATCCTTTAAGAATTAAACAAAGAAACTAAAGATATGAAGTCGAATAAGAATGTATTAAAAAATTAGGTGCTAGTTACAGCATTTCAATAATACCAATCTATCTTTTTTGTTACTTGCTGAATCTGATGGACAAAAATCTAGACTTGGAGTTATCCCTCAAAAAACAAAATCACATGAAGTATTTTAATATAAAAAATTCTTTAACAATCTCAGATACCGATAATTATATTAAACAAAGTTAGCCATTTTGAAGATGAATTTGTTTATAATTGTGAAGTAATAATTAGGTGAAGAAGAAAATATTAAAATGTTCAGTGAGCTAGTTTTCACTGCAAAAATATACTACTGTCAAGGTAGAAAAATCTTTTATTGGCGTGGTCTCCTATAATCTAAATCGCACAATTAAAAAAAAAAACTAGAAAAAAGTTTGTTTTTTCTTTTATATTTTTAAACCAAAATTCTGTTGATAAAGCTCCTGTTTACTTTTAACTAAAATATAAAACATGATATATTTAAATGCCCAATCAAACCCACTATTTTGAACCTAACAAGAAAATGGAGGGAAAATCAAGATACGATTTCTTTTAGACATCATTTTATAAAATATGTTATTAATATATTTTTTTTCATTTAAAAGTTATGTGTATTACAACATAGCTTAGAAAACAAAAGCCTGTTTTTAAAGTCTGATGGCTGTTTAAATCGTTCAATGGATGACAGTTTTTGTAAAACTACTGTGCATTTTAAGAACAATATTTTTAATAGTTTAAAAAGTTGGTAAATGTTTTTCTTTTCTCTGCTAATTTTACTGTCGCTTTTTTTTTTCCTCCTCCATATTTATAGAAGAACATGTTGAGGCTGATCAGGAAAGTATATTTTTTAGATTCATAAGACCAGTTTTCAAATTCTTAAGACTTCTAGTCCAAACAGGTTACTTTATGACAAATTTTTTAATGAATTTTTGTTCGCAAATGCATGAAATTGGCAGGTGTTCTTTTTCAGAAACTGTGTAATCTAAACACGTTTTCCATTTTTTGGTAAATGTAGATCTTACAGAAAATACTGCCAAAGTTGGCGTTTTGAACCAAATTCCTGACGCGGCAGCCAGAAAAGTGCAAAAAACGTGTTGTCACGTAACCAGAATCGCTTATAACTCGATAAGTAATCTATTTATCATAAAATGTAAAACTCGTTTTGATTCCAAATCGCTTCCATAGTTAGGCCTGCCAATTTTATACCTTTGTGTTTAAAAATGAGTCTGAAGTTGTGTCAGGAAGTTTCGCATTGTTGAACAGGTCATTTAAGGACGAACTTAACTGCACATTTTGAATTCTGAAGGACACTCTCTTCAAGATAAGAATGAATCAGTTGTTACTATGCAAGTAAATTTTTTAATACAAAGGCATTATGGGCAGAATTTTTTTAATTGAGGTGCAAGAAGGGTGCTTTTTTTTATACCAAAGGGAAGGCAGGATGCAGCATCCTCCTGAAACTTGGGGGGGGGGGGTGGGGAGGGAACTGTTTTATAGGATATAACTTAGCACCAGGTTTACATTATGGTAATACAGGTTTCATACACTTTTAACACAATTTTTTAATAGAATTGTTTGCCTTATGTAAATGTAGAAAAGTATTACAAATGCTGTAATTAAACAAGGTGTCTACAATTTCTGCTATTTAAATAGTAAATAAAAAAAGTATTAAAACATTGTTGTAAAAGCGTACGAACCCTGTAATATGCAAAATATGATTATTAAATAAAGTTTTTGGCACATCTTCTATAGCTAGCAGTTTTTAAAGGACTTCCATTCGCCGTGTTAGAAAATCCACTTATCTAGTGGGGAGTAAAATGATGTAATCCCTACACTTGGTAAATAATTAGAATTCTTAATATCAAGTTTCAGATAAACATCTTATCAACGTCGCAGAATTGCAGCGACAATGTCGCAGAATAGGAAAGATTTATTGCAGAAATCATTCTCATTTGAAAAAAAAAAAAAACATTTTTGGGAGAGAGAGAAGATTTATGCAACAGCAAAAAGATATTCTGTATGTGTTTCGCTTCTGCAGGACAATATTGGTAACAGGTGAAAATCTTCTGAGTTTCGGCAGATTTTTGTCCCTCCACCCCCGAAATTTTTGTTTGTTCCTTCCCACACTCCCTAAACCTTAAAGTTTAAAATATTTATAATTGTTAAGCTCTAAGTTCTGCTCAGTTTCTTAAAAGGGTTTTGCAGTAGTTGTTTTATTTGTTACAAAATTTTAGTTTTCCCTTTTTTTTGCAACCCCCCCCCCCCACTTCTCTCTCCAGCATTAACCTTTAACTGCTGTGACAAACACTGTTGCATAAGATATTGTGAGCGATCTTTGAGACTGCTTGATTGAAAGGCGAAAAATAAAAAAAATAAGCTTGATTTACTCATAGGATACTGTTTATGTACTAAACTTTAGTTCAGGACCATTATCATTAAAATCCACTTATTCAGAACTCTCTAGCAATAGAGCTAAGGCTTCAAACGAAATATCATTTCACTATAGTTAAATCATAGTATCTATAGTTAAACAATGAAAATCGAAAAAAAAAATTATATATATAGCTGCCTGTGAGACAGCTAACAACAGTTAAGTGTTAACGTTGTTAATATTAAAAAGTCTCTAGTTTTAAAATTGTGTCCCTTCTTTTAATGTTGTTTTGCCTTAGTTCTTTTATTTTAAACTCGTTACTTCTGCTTTAGTTGTTGTTACTTTAAAATACTAATACATAAATATCCATCTTATCCCCCCTTCCCCCACTTTGCTCCATCATCACAATTTAAAATCTTTAAAAAAAAAATTAACAAAAAATGACAATCTGCCGTATTATTACTTTGAAATAAATTATCACCCCCCCCCCCAAATTTGTAGCTTCCCTTCCCCCTAATAAACAAAGTTTACAGTATTTAAAATTATTTCTTTATGTTTTTTAAGTTTTCTTGTGTTACGTTACATAAACGATCCACAAATATATTTTTTTAATTGTTCCCTGAAATGTCTACTGCTTGTTTACCCCACCCCTACCCAACATACAAAGTAAAAAATATTTTTGGCAACAAATCATTCTATATTTTCCATGGGGGATTTTCTAAATATGGGGGAGGTGCAAAGTATTTAAACTTTTTTGTAGATTGGAATAATATAACTCAAGTTTGACTTCAGGACTATTTCTGAAGAAAGATTTTGCGGTTAATAAAGTTTGTCGCAGAAAGCACAGTAATTTTCTGCCACAGGGCATCTTATATTATAACAGGTGTGCTAAAGGTAAAGTTAAAATAATCATGACTTTACATATTTTGTTACATTATATACTTTCATAACTTTACATATTTTATATGTAAAGTTTATTAGGATAAAATATTCTTTAATGATGCCATGAATTATTGAAAAATATTGAATTAATATTCTCATAAAATAATTTTGATACTTTTTGAAAAGAAATGATAGTAGCTTGCACTATTGCATTACTGTGATCTGACATGGCTTTTATAAATATTAAAATCACCCTATAAATTATTTTAAACATCTTGTTTTTTTTTTTACTTTTTTAAGGGTTGGGTATGCGAGTTGATCTTTTCAGAGGTCTATCTGGTTACTATCCTAAGTGGGACAACTTAGTTTGTGAATTGTACATTTGGTTGCATTGTTCTAAGAATATATAAATAAAATTGAACTTCGATAAGTGGGAACTGAAGTATTGATCAATCCAGCCATAATTAAAATGGTTTCTCTGTTATATAGGTTCAACAAGTGCTTGTTTTACTAATAGAGGTTATCAAAGTAATAATAACTACTATAATTAGTAAAGGTATTATATCTGTTATCTCAATTTTGACTGTCAATCATGTGAGACTTTAATAACAAGTAAAAACCATCTCAGTTATGAAAGTAATAATCACTTAATACAGAAATAAAATAATTTCAAGTAGAGGTTTCATTGGCTCAATAACAAAGCTTTTTCTTTCTAAAAATGCAGTGGCAGAATAAATAGCAGTAATAAAAGTTTCCCACTTATCCAGCTTTGCCTGTATTAAATTAATACTGTTTAGGATTCTTTAAAAGGAGCTTTCCATGATGGTTTGGAAAAGGATACAAAATTATATCTGTTATCTGTACACTATGGATTACTTTAAAATCTAATTTATAAAATTTAATTTGGGTGTAGGGCTAATGATTTATATTTTTATGAATATTATAGAAATTGGTGCTGATACACACACACACACACACATATATATATATAATAAATTTTTTCTATTCAAACTTCCTTAGTATCGCTAAAAATTAAAAAATCACAGGGGTCAAAATTTATTATATTGAGTTAAAAGATTCAAACAGGATTCTTTTTACGAATGTCGAAAAAAATTGCCGCAAAAAAAAAAAAAAAAAAAAAAAAAAAACTCTAAAAATAGCATGTAACATTTCGTGAAAATTCAAAAATCAAAGTACGAATTCGGAATAAATTTTATTCAAAAGAGTTATATTGTGCTAGAAAATTTAAACTGGATTCCTTTAACGAATGTCAAAAATTTGCCGCGAAAAAACGCTAAATATTCCCCTGTATTAATGCCTAATCACATCTGTTAATTCCGTGTATATATCAGCATTTTTAACAATAAACACAACCAGCGGACTTATAAATCATATCTTTAAGCTTTGTTATACAAGTATTTTTACTAAAGTTCGAATAAATATCTGTTTTATACAATGTGCTATTAAAATTTAACCGAAAATCTTGTTAAAAGCCGCAAAATAAGTTTGAAAACCATCATATTGGCACGGTCGCTCGCTTGGCTGCCAATTTAGAGCGATGTGTAAAGCAGCGCGGGAGCGGGTTCAGATATTATTTTGGCAACCCCGGCTGAATGATCTGGTGGGAGGAGTTTGTGGAGGCGATTTTTTGTCGCTCCCAATTCACGTGTAATAGCGCTATTATGCTTTCTGTGTATGAGTACCTTCTCCTTCAACATAGTAGCATCATCTTGCAAAGGCTCCTGATGTCAGCATAATTTTTTCAGGGACGGGGTAAGCTAGAACCTTCTGTCATGTATCTATCTCTTCCTTACTTTATGCTGAACATTTTGATATAAGGTGTTTGATTTTCGGTGCAGGGTTTCGGGAGTTATGTTCTTTTAAACTTTCTACTACTTTTACTTTCGTTTCTCTATTGAGCCCAGTGCTTGCCAAATGCACCGATGCTTCCTGTGCTTTTACCTGTATATATAATTGATTATTCATGTTTAATTATGTTGCTTGAACATCTTAGCTTCATTTTGAGTCATGTAGTGTTTATTTTAGTGAATTAATTCAGGAGTTATTAACCATTGAAGTTCTTGTACCTTAGCTCACAATAGCGCCATTTTCAAAATTGTTCGTTCTTAGAACGCTTATTACATAACTTTAACGGTTAGAATTTTTATAGAAATACCTTAATTCAGATACTTTATGATACGTAGACCATTTTATCACTAAAATTTTTAACTTTTCATTGAGTATAACATCATTTAAATCAGTTTGAAAAGTTGATGTTTTTGTTCTAAGAGTTCAAGAAACAAAATGGATGCCCATTGGTTTTATATTGGATTGTTTACTTTTTTGATGTACTTAAATTAATATGAATTTCATAATTTTTAAAATAATATTGATTGTTTTATATACTTTGGAATCTTGGCTTTCATATGTAATATGTTAAATTCATGTTGGGGGTCTGCAACCACTGGTAAATTGTAGTTTTTTTTTTAAATGTCACTCAAAATTTTTATGGAATTTTTCCCATACGTTAACATGGGCGTTCTGTCATTTTTAAATTTAAAATTTCATGTTTAAATTTAACGTTTTCAAATTCTTTTTGTGAAAATATCTAAATCTAATCTTTATATTTTTCATATGTGAAAGAATTTTTTTATCTACATAGTCTCTAAGTATTATTATTTTGTATTTTAAAATGTAAATAAAAACCGCTTGGTTGGTTGGTCGTTGGCTAACTTTAGTATTCGAAACTTTTATCATTAAGGTTTAGTTGTTTTCAACTGCTAACTTTTTCTGAGTGCCTCTCTTAAAGAGGGGTGCTTTGAACATATATCTTTAGATCTTATAAGCTATAAGAAGATAGATGGAGTGGTCTGTTACTTAATTTCATTTTAATGACTCAAAGCATTTGTTTATGTTTTTCATGTTATTGTTGTCTAACAGCGTATTATTTAGGTCTTTAAAATTAAGATTAATCTTAGTTTTGATTTGATTTAATTTAGGACATATATTGCAGGAAAAATTGAGTAATTAATTTAGTATTATAGGCTGCAGTATTTTTTCTGAGATCATTTTATTATAAATCACAATCTTTCTGCTTTACTCAACTTCTGTTGGTACCCACTTCATGTAACCATTTTTCTCTGTATTTAGCCCTTAGTCTGCTATAAGACTTCATTAAATTTGTTTACTTTTAGTTTACTTACAACATTTTTCAAGAATTCTCATTCAATATTATACTTTTTATAATTATACACATTGCGAAAAGTGGTTTTTCCCATTTATCTCCTTTCCTATGGGAGATAGGGCTTAAATATTTTTCCGAAATCAGCTCTGTAGCGCCTAAGGAAACTGTTTGCACTGATTCTTTTGGCTATACTGGTTTTTTTTATGTCATTTAGGGGACCAGCTACAGGGGCAAGGGTGGGGCAATTGTTTGTTTTTTACACATATCGTCACTTTACAGCCAATTGTTGAGTATTTCTCTTTACTATCCAACTAGTGGCTTGTCTTCACACCGTTTTAGCACAACAGACCTGTCCCCCCCCTCCTTTTTCTTAATATTATCAACGTTTTTACCGTTTTATTTGCTGTAATGGTGTAACATATCATTGTTTTGGTCTCTATGCATAGATTTAGTCCCACTTATTCATTCCTACGTATCACCATTTCTTTTACTGTTCTGCGTATAACATTTTCAACTTCTCTATTTCTATTGGTAACTGTACCATGTTTGATATCCTTGTTTAGTTCCTGTTGAGGAGATCCTGTCCCAATCATCCTTATGACTGGGAATTAACTTGTTATGACAAGAAGGTAGAGTTTTTTTAATATTACTTTATCAACTGGTTCTGCGGTAATCGGTTTCCTCCATTTTTCTCTCTTTCTATGGGAGATAGAGCTCAAAAATTTTTCCGGTTCTAGCTCCAAAGTGCCTAGGGGTTCTTTTCTCGCTGCTTCTTTTGGCTATTTCGGTTTTTACCTATCTTTAATAGGGGTCTAGTTATGGGGGCAGGGAGGGGCTAGTTTTGTTATTTCTCTTCATATCGTCACATTTGGCTCAAAGTTGGAGTATTTTTACACCTATTTCTTTTTAACTGCCCTCATTAACATTGCTTTTCCCAACAGGCTAACCCCCCCTCCTTTTTCTTCTAACATGTTATACTGTTTTACTATTTTAGCTTTTATCGTGGTGTAACATATCATCCTCTAAGATTTTATGCATAGACTAAGTCCCGCCATTTCATTTTTATGTTTCACCTTTTCCTATACAGTTCTGTTTATATCTTTTTCAAATTCTTAAATTTATGAATGTAAATTGTTTTGGTTTGAAATCCTTGAATAGCTCTTGTTACTGAGAGTTTGTCCCACAGTAATCTTAACAGAACTTCATTTGTAGCCGCTAGAAAGCGTTGTGCTCTTCTTGTGGTTACTGGATTTTCTTGTCTACAAATTATTGTGTTGCAGATCACCTATCACATGTTGTCACGTATCATTGTAAAGAATCGTATTTTCTTTTGTTAATAGTATCGTAATTCCTTTTGTACATGAACTTCAGTCGCATGGGAAGCTTTTTCACTGGCCTTATACCCCCCCCCCCTCTCCTTTTGGTTAATTACTATCTCTTTCATTTTTTTATTTTATTTTTATTTCATTTTTTATTCCAAATTTTCTGTCCCATCATTTGGCTTCTTCCTTCTTTTCTCAAAGTCATTTCCAATGGTCCTTTTGACCATATTTTTTCCCTTTTTCTTTCCTTTTTTCCCTTTCCTTCTTTGATGCATGTCGGGAGGGTCTGGTCGCCCCACCCCTTAGCTAATGATATAAATGTAGTTGATTGGTGTTATAGAGGTTATTATAGTAGTACATTTGCAAGCCGATAGGAAATTCTTGCTTAAATCGTTGACGAAAACATATAATTGACAAAGTTCTTCAAAATTAGAAAAGGAAGTATAGGGTATTTTACGACAAGACTTTGAAGAGATAGAACTTACAATCGTAGAAGAAAGTATATAATTGACAAAGTTCAATAATCAATGTCGGAAAGTGAAAACCCAGAAAGCGAATTATCGGATATTTCTTTATAAGAATTTAAAGAAAGAGAAATTACACCATCGGCGAATAGAAACGGTGAGAAAACAAGAACAATGAGTAAAGATAATACCGTGACCAAAACTGGCACAACGCCAAATATTCAGCCGAAGTCGAAAACATCATTGCAACCACAATCTCAATGTATACAAAACACAAAAATAGAAAAACTGTCAACAAAGGAATTAAAGGCAGAACTTGACAGATTGACAAAGAAAAAGCAAAGAGGAAATGCGGACAAATGCAAAGAAATAAAAGCAATCCTGGAGAAAAGACTAGCAGAAGAAGAGGAGAAGAATGAGAAAGAAGAGAACACGAAGGGAGACCAAGTCCAGGAGAAGCAAATAGAAACGTCCCAATCGATGACATATCAGAAAGAGATGGCAGACAAATACGAAGAAGAATTAGCGAGTCTGAAAGCACAAATAGATAAGCAGATTGAGACAGAAAGGGAACGTAACAATGAAATAAAGGCCCTGAAGCAGAAACAAAAGGATCTTGAAAACGAAATTAAAAAAGTAGAGAAGAATCAATCTCAACTAACAACACAGGAGATCCAGAGAACAATAGAAGATGCTCTACAAAGAATACAGAATCTTACTAAAGACGAAAACAAAAGTCAAGTTGAAGAAGAAATAAACACGATCAGGACTCACGTCAGCTTGCTAATTGAAAAATACGAAGAAACGTATGCAGACAGGGCAGATTGGAGAGAAGAATGTTTGCAACTCAGAAAAGATAAAAAAAAGACTAAAATCTGTAGAAGAAATGGGAGATATGATTAAAAGTGAGCTGGGGAAAAGACTAGAAGAAAAGATAAACCAACAGGGAGTATTCTTGAAAGCAGCTCTAAGTGAACAAACAAAAGAATTGGAATTATTAAAGAAAACACTTAGGAATCAAACAACACAAAGAAGGCAGAAACAAAACAACGATGAAACATCATATGCTCAGATACTAACTCAAAGACCTCCACCAAAACCAGCAATGTTAGTTAAATCAAAAGACACTGATACGACGATACAAGACATAAGAAAAGCTTTAAATAGGGAGGTAAACACATCAGTTCTCACAAAGCTAAGCTGCAAACAAACAAAAGCTGGTAATCTGGTTGTAACCTGTAATACAGACAAAGACCTCACAGAACTACAACAACAGTTAAAAAGAAATGAAAGATTGACAGAGAAAATTCAGTTTGATAAAATCAAACCTAAAACACAAAAACTCATCATATTTGGAGCTCCGATAATAAGCGACGAAGAAGAGGAAGATATAACAAAAAACATAAAGAAATATTCGGAAGAAATATTGCAACCGGCATTGAAAAGAGCACTACGAGTTGAAAAGCCAAATTTCTGCCTGAACAAAATCAAACACTCAACAAGGAATACAAACACAGTAAATTTAATAGTGGAATTTCAACAAAGAGATGCAAAGATATTAGAACAAACCTCCATTAACATAGGCTTTAATAGATGCAACATTCGGAAATACATAATCACACCACGTTGTTTCAAATGCCAGCGGCTGGGTCACATGTCGCGAAACTGCGACCAGAAAGAAACGTGTGCAAAGTGCGCAGATTCTCACAACACTGCTAACTGTGACTCTGAAACAAAATGTTGCATAAATTGTCAAGAATACAACCAAAATAAATCCAGCTCAGAAAAACACCTTGATACCCATCACTATTCCTTTGAAAGTTGCTGCATATCTTATAAAAAATTCCAACGTCAATGTGTCCAACAACATCAATCATAACAATGAACAAATTCAAAATTGCACAAATAAACCTACAAAGAATCAAGACAGCAACTTCAGACCTTATAAATCACCTAATAGAAGAAAATTATTCAATAGCCTGCTTACAGGATTGCGCAGTTACAAATAAAAGACCACACGGATTACCTTCGTCAGTGCCATCTTATGCTTCGCAATCCAATAATTGTCATATAATTGTATTAGATAATAATCTTCAACACATAAGAATTCAGCAATATCAAAACTCAGTATTTATTAACATAATATTTCCAGACATAGTATTAACAATAGGTAATCAATATTCACCACCGTCAGCAGACTTAAAACAAGATCTTCAAGATTGGACAGATAAGAAGGGTATGAGTAAACATCTCATTCATCTAGGAGATTTCAACGCTCACAGCCAACTCTGGGGATACCCATCAGATGACGATAGAGGAAATCACTTGATCACACATATGAGTCAACATCATCTAATCTCAGCAAATGACCCAAATTGTTCACCAACTTTTCAAACAAAGAGATCGAAGGGATGGCCAGATGTTTCGCTACTTTCGTTCCCGTTGTTTTCCAAATTGGAAAATTGGACTGTAGAAGAAGATATGAACTACGGAGATCATCGTCTGATAACAATAGATCTAAACATAAATACTCCGACACTCCCAAAAAGACGATACAGAACTAAGAATATATCATTTAAAAGATTTAACCAACAATTAAACTCAAGTCTAAAAGAGAAAAACATTGATTTTAAACAAATAAATAGTAAAGAAGATTTCGACAAACACTACGAAGAACTAATGCAAATAATACAAGAAACCAGTGAAAACAATTTAAGGAAAAAAAGCAGTACTCACAAACCTTCAGTTAAATGGTGGTCCCCGGATCTCTGGAGATCAAGAAATTATGTACGAGCACTCAGAAGACAAATAAAATCTCCAACTGCCACACATATACAAAAACAGAAATACAAACAAGAGCGAGCCAAATACAAGCTCCAAATCCATAAGGCCAAACGCGATGCATGGTTACGATTCTGCCAATCAACTACAGATCCCTACGAGAAAACAAAGAGAGTGGCTTTTCAAGACTTCTACAAACAAGAGACTTATGCTCTAGCGAATTCAACAACAATAACACATACTAAGAAATCCTTTTATTAAGAACTCACGGAGCATATATATGGAAGATCACAAATAACAGATATAAGACCACCATCACCAGATAAATCGGCTCCACCATTTACCATAAATGAAATAAAAACAGCGATATACAACTTTAATAAAAATAAAGCCCCAGGAATCGATAATATAGATCACTACATTGTAAGACAAATATTCTAAAATCACCAGCAATTAGTACAAGATATGTATAATATACTACTAAAACTTAACTACTTTCCTACAGCTTGGAAACGGGGTGAATTAGTCTTTTTCCTGAAGAGCCGGAAATCACCAACGGAGGGAGACTCATATCGACCGATTTCCTTGCTGCCAATCCTGGGGAAAATCTACGAGAAATTAATACTCAAACGCATATTACATGAATTACATAATACTTCAAAATTAGAACCATCCCAGCACGGTTTCGTCCCTGGTAAGTCTACCGAAACAGCAATTCAAGAAGTGATGTCCACTATAGATTTAAACAAGCAAGACGGAAAATATACCTTCCTCATATCTTTAGATTTTCACCATGCATTCGACAACCTGCCCTGGGATGCGACGATGGAGGAGCTTGAGACTATGGATATAAGTAAAGCCTATGTAAACATAACGAGATCTTTTGTATCGCTTAGATCGGCATACACAAACTGGCTTTAAGGAGATCTACACTGGTTTAAAAAAGGATGTCCTCAAGGGTCGTGTTTTGGCCCTTTTCTATAGAGAATCTTCGTAAACAAAATCTTAAAAATTCTAAAAGAAAATGGACTTAAAGTAGTGGCATATGCCGACGATCTACTCCTAATAATATCAGGTCACACCAGAAGAATTATAGAAGAAAAAGGCAATGAAGCTCTTCGATTGGTTCAGGACTGGGCAGATGCTCACAACATCCAAATTACACATGAAAAAACGACAGCCTTGCAAATCAAGAACCGGAAATATTTGAAACGTCCACCCATTTTAAAGATATACAATAGATCCATTACACACAATCCTACATTAAAGTATCTTGGTCTGGTCTTGGACAGTACACTTTCTTTTCTTCCACACCTTCATGCAAAAAGAACGGAAATTAATACAATAGCTCAAAACCTCATGAAATTCGCAGCCCCACAACGAAGTATTTCAAAATCCATCCTAAAAATATGGTACAATCAAATTTTAGAGAAGAAAACAACCTATGCAGCATCAACGTGGTACCCTAAACTTCAAAAATCTCATGGTCTACGACTATTATCAGCGATTCAAGCACAGTGCTTATTATTAATCTCTCGTGCATACAAGAAAACTGCTACATCTGCTCTCTGTGTCCTCACGGGAATAATGCCACTTTCATTAAGGGCCGAAAAAATAGCAGCACAAGGAGCAATCCTCAGGCTGGGCATCCCGATGATCGACATACAACCGGATCTATATGAACCTAAATTCATTCCGACGGAAATAATACCACACAGTACATATTTTAATTGGGCGGAAGATGTGGAAGATCAACCAAGAATACAGGTATACACGGACGGTTCAAAAACAGAAGAAGGAGTAGGATATGCCTTCTGCATATACGAAAATCAAAACCTAATAAAGGAACATCAAATACACTTAGGAACGTCAAACTCGATATATCAAGCAGAGCTGTTGGCAATACTAGACGCAGTCTCCTGGCTGCAAACATCTGCATACAGTCAAGCAACAATAAACTCAGATAGCCGCTCTAGCTTAGTGGCGTTAACGGATATAAATGCAGACAACTACTTAATAGGTCAAATAATAAAGAACTTGCAGCAAACGACAACAAAGATTTTCTTCAAATGGGTGAAAGGCCATTCTGGAGTCGAAGGTAATGAACATGCAGATAGATTGGCTAAAGAAGCAACGAAACCAGATACTCCAATAAAACAAATTTTCCATCCATCACCTCCATCATACCTCAGAGGACAACTTAAACAATACTATTTATCTAAATGGCAAGATCAATGGACGATGCAACACAGAGGAAGAAAAGCATATAGCCACTGTCCCAAAGTCACAGAAGATTTTCTAATATCACACCGGAATATTTATTTATACACAACAAATCATGGTCCATTCCCGTCATACCTTTATCTTTTTGGGAAAGCACCATCTCCATACTGCACATGTGGCAAACGAGGAGACGCCACTCACTACATTCTTAACTGCCCTCTGACATCCGCTTTCCACATAAAAAAACCGGCTTCACTGAGAACATCGGTGTGGTTTCATCATGTCCTTAGTACTCCAAACTTAAAACAAAAAATCATAGAATGTGTACACCTATTGGAAAAAAACCAACAACATTTTCAGATGCCTCCAGCGCATTTATTAGGAAACATCCAGTCCTCAGATGACGAAGAATAAAAATGATTATAACAGTGCTCACAAAAATCAGTGAAAAACTATAAACTGAAAGCTCAAAATACTTCAATTAATCTAGAAACGTTGTAGACTAATAATCACCGAACATTTCAATACATAGACTATGCCTACACCATAAAAAGACTTAAAATCATCTGTAAAAACTTTTAAAATATATTTATAGACTATGTCCGCATCATACAAAGACTTAAAATCATTTGTAAAAACTTTTAAAACATATCTGAATTGTATATATATCATTGTAAACTTTCAATTCAGTACTATGTAAAAGCCTAATGGCCTATTGGCCTCATTTGTATTTTTTTTTTTTTAATAAACTTGCCAAGCAGGGCTTGTAGAGCTTAAGCCGCATGGTAGGCCACCCTGCTTGGTTGAATCTGAATCTGAATCTGAATCTGCTTTCTGTGTATACCAAGAAGACACACTAATCCATACAGCATAGACACAACTACGCACCGAAAACTTAGTATATCAAGCTGAACAATCTCGCCATAAAGAAAGCTACTTGCTGGGCAGGGTCCTCAGCTCACAAGACTCACCTTATCAATACAGACAGTCCTACAAGCCCTGCCAACAACAGACCTAATAGTAATAGATATTCATCAATCAACAATAAAAATAATTGCCTTCAAATGGGTGAAGGATCAC
Organism: Maratus michaelseni; assembly: GCA_963931845.1. Classification (NCBI taxonomy): domain Eukaryota; kingdom Metazoa; phylum Arthropoda; class Arachnida; order Araneae; family Salticidae; genus Maratus; species Maratus michaelseni. The sequence continues at coordinate 78,500,835 of OZ007590.1, read as the reverse complement.
TCCGGAATACAGGGTAATGAACAGAATGATCATCTAGCCAAAGCAAACACATTACCCGGGGTGCACAAACAGTTCATTCCCTTCCCAGCCTCATATCTAAAGAAACTTCTCAACGACCAAGCGATTAAAAAATGGCAAAGGAAATGGGACAACGCCGACACTAACCGCTTCATCCATCGCTTAATTCCAAGAGTCACAACAGAACGCCTCCTACATCATAGAAATATATATTTATTCGCCATCAACCGTGGACCATTCCCAGATTACCTTGCTAAAATCGGCAAACCTGTATCTCCACTCTGTACCTGTGGTCACAGGGGCAACTCCCTCCATTACGCCCTGCAATGCACCCACCACTCCACTCTTCACATCCGCAAGCCATCAACAATATATTTTTCACACTGGTTCGCCTACCTGTTGAAGCGACCAGACCTCCTACATAAAATAATCAGTTGTATTAACATTCTAGAAAGGAACCTGCATCTATTCCAGATGCCACCGCCACAAATAGTTGGTGAAATTAAGAACTAAAAGCTAGTTCGGAACATTGCCTTACATTATCCATCAGTCATGTTAAGAACAGCACCCTCATACTTCAACCAACCATATATACAAAAGCTCTTAGCTTCCAGCCCAAAGTCTAGTGTCAAAAACTCACCTTCTAGCTCTTTTAAAAACTTTTTACGTCCCAGACCACGAACTCTTATCAGCAAACTCCCATTAACTCTTAGGAGAAAACTAAAACACATATCTTCGTACTCACGAAAAACATTTCTCGCACCCAACCACGAACATTTAAGTGAACTCCATAAATAACTAGATAACCCAAAAGTTTTCCCAATCATTGTATATAACATTATAGACTATCTCCATCATCGAACAGCATACATAATTCAAAACTTCATCACTGTATAGTAACTTTTATGTATTGTAAATACTCAACACTGCACTATAAAGTTCATATCATTTTTCTTATTTAACATTCTATAATATTGTATCATACGTAACATTGTTATAACCTCTCTATTAACAGTCGAATGTACACTCGACTCTAAATCTTGTTAACCAGCCTGCCGCATCATCATCTACTGTTCTAGACTCCCCGAATACGTGCAGCCACTTGTGACCTAATTGAGAGTGGGGTTCCCCTCTCCCCGAGGGCTTTGCGGCTCGAGCCTCTTGGCTGGGGCTTCGCAGTTAGCCACGACAGGAGGGCTTGTTGAGCTAAAGCCTTTCAGTAGGCCTTCCCTCCTGTCTGACTGTTTCTGAAGTCATCTCTAATTGCTGCAGCGTAAGGGACTACAATAGGTCTGAAGATTGCATACCTATATTACTGACCGGACAGAGCTCAATTTCGAATGATATGGAAGTCGGGCCTATCAATGGAAATGCCAGCATAGACCATCACAACCCCACCGCCAAATCTGACACTTCCTTGCATAAACGCGGGATTGTTTTTACTACCACGTTCCCTATAGATGAAAATACGCCTATTATCGAGGTCAACAGAAAAATGGGACTCGTCAGAGAAATGAACATTGCGCCATCCATTTCTCCTACAGTTCACATGTTCTGTTGCCAATTCCCCCGCCACGGTACTTTGCTGTTAATGTAACACATACCATAGGTCTGCGAGCCTACAGACATACAGCGTGGGGCCGGTTTAGGATAGTTTGAGTAGAAATTGTGGTAGCCGAGCGAAGGTGTTGTTGAAGAAGAGTGGCATTCATATTTCGGTGTCTCCGGTCCGTTAGAGTTAAATATTGATTTTCATTGGGCGTTGTTGCACGTCTACGACCTTGCCCTTTTTTTCGGCCTGCATCTCAAGAAAACGGTTCCAGATCATGGAAATCACACTTTGTGAAATTCCAGTGGCTTCTGCTACTTTGGCTTGTGCTTGGCCTCCACTGTAATCGACCAACAACTCTCCAAGCGTCTGATTCTGTTAAATGACTTCGTAGAGATATCGCACTCATCAAAATAAAGCACTTACTGAATCTCGAACATTGTTTTCCGCTTTGTCTTTCAGTAAGTTGAAAGCCAAATTTTATTCGTTGCCGCTAAAGCGTCGTTTTTGACGTCCAACTCAAAAGTTGAATACTCCGAAGTTTGAAAATGAGAAAAATTTGCATTTGTGACTGTCTACTTTCATTTTCTGAAAAAAAAAATCACTTATACCGTTATTTTATAGAAGGAAGACTTACAATATGCTTTCATTGTTTTGAGCAGTGTATAATATTTACAATAAAAAAGGGGTAGTTTTATTTTTAAAATGAATATTTTGATAAAATTTTGAAATAGTATAAAATAATGTATGAATATGAACAGTGTATTTTTAAACAAAGCGGAAATATTTCACATTGTCTTTCTGTAGCCTTACAACCTTTTTCTATTTTATGCATACACTTAAAAAAAAGGCAAATGATTTTTAATCTAAGAATATTTAATGTAACCACATACGAAAATATACAATAATCTCTTCCGATTTATCCACAATTCCAAAATGCGTTTTTTATCTTTAGAAACCCCAGAAATCAATTATTTTCTAGATTTAAAGCAGCATTTATAATAAAAAAAATGTTGCGATTGATTTTCGGAAACGTTTCCAATTAGTATTTATAATGTATTAATCAGTTCTCTTCAACAGGAATATGGTTTTTTAGGATGCTATCGATTTTTAATTAAACATCTTCAGCTGCGTGACTAAATTTATACATGCAAGAGTTAGAAATATTATTAGTTTTAGTAATAATGTTAATGATGTTATTTTGTCATGTTTGACTGTAAAAAAAGTTTTGCTGAACATTAAAATGGTTACACGAGAATTGATAGAAACCGACATACTTATATTCCAGGTATAGAAAACTGATTAATACACTATAAAAACTGCTCGGAAGCGTTTACGAAAATCGGAGGCAGCAGAAGAAAATTAATTTTATAAATGCTTATATTTGTTTCTATAATATGTTTCTGAGGTTTCTATTGATAATATTCTTTTTGAAATCGTGAGTAACTCAGAAGAGGTTATTTTTATTGCGGATATATATATATATATTTCATATATATATATATATATATATATATTTCATATATATATATATATATATATATATGAAGTGATTTTCCATTTCTTAATGAATTTTATCAACAAATATAATTCTGGTAAACGTTGATTTTGTAGAATAACATAGGTTTTGCAGTCAAAGACTCTAGATGGAAGACGATGTTTATGAAACTATTGGAAATTTCTCATCAAAATAAAGAAAACTGCATTTTCACCAACAAATTTATTGGTACTTCACAAAGAATAGAGAATTCCACTAGTTGTTATTTTTAGAACTCATATCGAGCTGCGTTATATCGTAGAAAACGAGCATGAAGATGTTACAGATTATTATAGAGATATACACTAATTTAAAGACAATTCTCCTCCAAGTGACGGGAATTAGTTAGCAAGTGAAAGAGTGAAAATTCTGAGTTCCGGGGCTTCGTAACTGCGTTTTAAACTCCATGAGGCGTATGAATATTTCGCCAATGCAGAGGTAAAATAATCTATAAGCGGTTTGCAAGGCTGTGGGACTTACTGTTACACTCGGCATAATTTTGAGCTGAAAAAGTTAGACGCGGGAGTTGAAATAAATTATGGGATATCGAATGATAATTTTAGTAAAAATAAAAATGATATTAAGAGACGTTCTAAAGAAATAAAAATGTAATGTTTCAAAAGCAGAAATAAATTAGGGGTTTTACAAATAATTGTAGATTTTAACAGATTAAGATTTTTAGAATAAGAATTAAAAGAATATGTTGATTAGAGATATGGAATTAAAATATATTTTATATTTAAGATATTATTAAAAGACAGGAGAAAAGTAGAATTGTAAGAATTTGGAATAAATAAATTAAGCAAAAATGGCGATTTTTTCTGTTATTATTACATATATATATATATATATATATATATATATATATATATATATATATATATATATATATATATATATATATATATATGTATATTTAAGTGTAGCATGTCTAAAACTATTTCGTTCACAAACAAAATAAGCAATTAGCAGATGTTCTTCATAAAATTTCACTTGTATTTTTTTTATTTAAATTTTAAACTAAACTGTAAATGTAAACTAAACTCATATTCACTCAAAAAGATAACTTTCCGGTGTAAGGAAAATTTCTGCTTTATACTTTCTCGTCAAAATACGTGTTTTATTTTTTGTATTCACAGAGTTACGTTAAACATTTTAGTCTGATATATATATATATATATATATATATTTCTTATCACCTGAAAACATTTTCAAGTCGAAATGTATCTTGTCATAAACAAAATACTTTTTAGAAGTTTGTAAATAAAACATTGGTTTACAAAAGAGTATACTCCAATATAATTTTTGTGCCTGTACATAGAAAATGTCTTAAGAGTTTCAAAATAGTTCAGAAATTTAAACCGATATCAAATTCAGAATAAATTCATTATGTATGTGATTTTATCTGTATGCTTCAATTCTTCTGTCCTCATTTTTAACCCCGATAGAAAATTAAGATAAAGGAAATAACATGTTTTTAACGAAACAATAATAATTCTGCATTATAAAATAAAAATAAAAATGCACTATAAAATATAAACAATGAATTTAATTATTTCTAAGCAATTTATTTTCAAAGGGCAAATCTTAAGGGTAAAAAAAATAAGCCTAAAATTATAAATAAGCATAAACATTAAAGGATAAATATCAGCTTCGAAATAAGCATAAATATTAGATTAGATTACAACTGAATCTTAGTTTCATAGAGATAAAATTTTAATTTAATTATTAATCAAATTAGATTTATTTATTAATTCCTATATTAATTAATTAGATTTTTTTTTTCAAAATAAATAAATTTTTCTTGAGTTTAAATAAACAAAAAATACTAATCATAATGTCAGAAAGAAAATAGTGGTAAGAAATTACCATATACTTATTAATTTCTAATATATATAAGCCATAGTTCCGAGGAGGGCTAGAGAAAAAAAAGCAAGTTAATCATGTGAAACTTTATTTTAGGGCTTTAAAGTCCTGTCAAGACATTAAAAACTACTTTATTGAATCGGTTTTTCTTAAAAGAAAGCTCTTTTTTATGTTATTTTATTAAGTTCTTCTAAAGGATTATTACAAAATTTGAGTTTTTTTGTCTTTCATTTGGATTAACTGCAAATCTAGGTATTTTTATTATGCTGAATAACAACGTATTCATGTTTGAAAAACACTTAAAATAATAGTTGATAACGCAATCTGTTTAACAATTTGTATAAATATCAGATTAAGTATTGGAAATAAAAGTTGTTGATTTCAAAAAGATTAGAATTCCAGTGGTTTTTTAGTTCTTCTTTATGATTTCTTATGAATACTTTTAATTATGGTTGAACTGAAATAGCATTCTTTTATAAGATATTTTATTTAACAGTTTTATACATTTTGCGAAAATATGATTTATGTTTTTACTGTTTCTTGAATGCAAATATAAGAATTCATATTTTGTTGAAAATTCACCTTTCCTTTTTACATTCTTTTATTTAATTCAACTTGCGTATTTTATGTAAAGAGTTATATGCAGAGTCTTCTAATGTTTATATTAAGAATTCTCGTACAAAATGTATTTTTCATCCCATCGAATGTACCCGGCATTAATACAACCATCGTTTAAAAATGAAAAGAAGAAAAACTGATCATAACACTGATATCGTTCTCGTTCCATTTTCAGCTACTTTTTCTCTGAACATTTTTTTAATGGGGTTCAAACTTTGATATTTCTTAGATTAAATCTATATATTTAGTTTTTTAAACTTTTGTTAGAAAAATACAGCATTTAAGTTTGAAAATTTATCTATCCGGAATTCAAATGTGCATAATCAATAACTTTAAAATGCATATCGATCGTAGTATCGGAATCTTAACTTGGATTTTCGGCATCAATTTCTATGATGTGAAGTGAAGAGATCATTTTCTTAAGATACTGTAGATAGATAGTAAATATATTTCCCACTCACCCATGAATTTGCTTTCAGATGGATAAACTCAAAACCGATAATGCATATTCCATTTCCGTATTTGAAGGAAAGTTAGCGATTTCGAAGAAAGTTTTCGTATCGCATAAAATATAAATATGATGTCAAATAGTTTTGCATCTTTGAAAGTTTGGAGCAGTTTAAAAGAGATAAAAATCAAACAAGCTTTCTTGATTTTTATAAAAAAAATGCATTTAACGTATTGAAATGTATTGCCGAAAAGCTCATTTAATTTTACAAGAGAAAATAGATTTTACATTACTTAAGTAAAGAGATCTTAGAAAGTAATTATAAAAACTCTTTAATAGCAAATTTTAAAATACATTTTTCTTAACAGTTATTTAACTAACGTATCTTGCGTACGCATTGAAATATATTACCGAAAAGCTCATTTAATTTTACAAGAGAAAATAGATTTGACATTACTTAAGTAAAGAGATCTTAGTAAGTAATTATAAAAACTCTTTAATAGCAAATTTTAAAATACATTTTTCGTAACAGTTATTTATCAAAATCTTGCGTACGCATTGAAATATATTATCGCAAATAATTTGTTACTAAGTAAGACAAACTTTTAAAGTGCATAAAATGAAATTAATATTCAACTAAACTTCAATAATTGCCAAAAGTAGTTAAACAAAAAGCATATGAAAGAGGAAAAGTTATATATAAACTGTCAGCATGTTTTGGCTTTACCGAAGCCTGTAAAGAAAAATGAAAATATGTTATAGTTGCACGATCAATAATGCAATAATTTGAAACGCCATCATTCACATTTTCTCATGCTGTCTAACATTACTTACGTTATTTATTTCTATTTTTACTTTGATGTTTATTTCCTACTGATACTATTGGAGAAACTTATTATATTTTTATTTTGACTTTCGGGTTTATTTCTATGCTCGTAACCATGGAGTAACTTATATTATTTTTTATTGTTTATTTCCATACTCGTAACCATGGATGTAACATTATGTTTTGTTTTTATTTTTTACTTTGATGCTTATTATACTTGTAATCATGGAGTAACTTAATTTATTTTATTTTTACTTTGATGTTTATTTCCATACACGTAACCATGGCGTATAATAAATATATATAAATGTAATTAATTAACAGTTTCCTAAATCCATTCTTCTGAAATGTTAATCAAAACATTGCACATGAATAATTAACACTATAAATAGAAAATGAATAATTAACAAAATAAACCTTTTTTACAAATTGATTTTTAAATTCAGTAATACGGGCATAATATGACTCCATCTTAAATATGACGTAATGACCTTGGTAACCTAGAATCATTACCTATCATGGGATTCATTGAATTAATTACGTGTGATAGGATTTAATAGAATGAAGAAAACTTTTATTAATATATTTTTAAGTTTTTATTCCATTTTCATAAAATATGAAATGACGCGACAAAATTCTTCATTGATTATATATATTAAATTTCAAACCAATCGCTGGGTAGTTTTTGCGTTGTTATGTGCGGATAGATGGACAGACGGAAGGACGGACGGAACAAACGACGACTATAACTGCTACGTATTTATATAATTAAAAATGCACCTACTAAAAATTAGTCCTACTCGGAAGATGAATCGTAAAAAGACTTTAAAATCAAACTGAAAAGCATGCGATTTGCTAAAACCTGTTGTATCAGTCATTTATAATTTATTTCTTGTTTTTTCTATGGTCAAAGTTAAAAGTGTGTAATATATGAATGTTGAAGTTTACATTATTTAATTATAATATATTTAAAATTATGTATCTCAAAGTTTTATTTTTTTTTATTTAATTTATTATTAAATAAAGTTATTAGTATCGTAAGTAGTTGAATTTTCAATGTTATGTATTTCAACTCTTTATAAAGTAATAAAAAAATTATAGCAATTAAAAGGAATATTTCAAGAGGAACTGAAGTGTGTAAAACTGATTGTCAAATTTAGGCATTTGAACGTCTCATTTAGGTTTTAACTACCGTAAATACAACAAAGAATACATAAATGCGATAATCGGATACTGTTGGCTTATGAAATATGTAAAAACTTAGTTAATAGAATAGGTTAAAAACTTACCCGGATATAATCTTGTAAAATTGATATCACACCATATTTTAGACATAACTTCCAACCTTTCATTTTTAAGCTTATATTTTATTTATTTTTGAGGTTTTTCCTTTTTTATGTGGTTTTCTATAATAAGAATTATAATGTTCCCTGGGTAGACTATTAATACGTGATGTAAAAAACAGCGACGATAATTCAGTATTTTTTCTAAATAATAAAGTCTGACAGATTAAAGTAATTTAAGTCAATAATTTCGTATAACGTTATAATAATATTTGCTAAATGGTATTATGTCAAAATTTTCCTTCCGTAATTCCGTAATTTATTAAATATAAATTGATAATTTTCACTTTATTTGATTAAGTGTCGCTGAAAGTAATCAGAAAATTATTACACATTGAGGAACATGAAGTTAACTAGACAGTTTTTAATAATGAAATAATAACGATAAAAGATTGAAATTTCCTACAGTAAAATATTACCTCTTCAAATTACACATCGAGTACGTTCCTTAAAATTTAATTTTTGAATGCACTTTTTGAATATTTTAATGAGATATGACCGTTAAGCTCTATTAGAAACTATATGTGCAAATTAACAACCTAAAATAAATTTATGGATTTAAAAAGATAACTTTATTTATGTATAATGAGAAATTCCGTATCAACAAACATAAAATTAGGATAATGAACTAGTTGTCTTTAAATCATTATTTTATCACTGCATGTTCCTAAACTTACGCAGAAAAAATCCAGGTATTGATTTTTAAAGCAGATTATTATGAAAAAAAATCTATACAAAATACTTTTATACATAAATGCCAATGTTTATATTTATTTTTATGCATTGTTACCGGAAACTATCTGGCAAAACTTTAAATGGTGGTAGAGGGGTCCAAAATAAGTATTATTTTTGTCGTAGAATGTGGTTCCGGGTATAACTGTTATCTACTGGCGTCTTTCATTCCACTTTACACATTTTCTTCGTCACCAGCGCTTAAATGAGCCAATTCCGGACACACATTCTAAGACAAAAAATGGTTGTTTAGTTTCCCTCGACCACCCATTAAAATTTTAGCAGTTTATTTTTTTCTATCACCCTATATATATAGCAGTTTACAAATTTTTCCTACATATTGGCGTTCTGTACCAAATTGTATGAAGTCCATTTTTTAAAATTCAACCGAACTTAAGATGAATTCTTGTCTTATACAAAACAATTTATTTGATATTATAACAAAACCAAGTCTTAGTTTGAAAATACGAGCAACAAATTGTATAAATATTATAATAATTTTAATGAGTTCCTATGAGAGTCTATTGATTTAACTCCAAATATTTGTGAATAATGTTTTTTGAGCTTGATTCTCGTTGATTCTGAACACTTCTTATTTATTTACTTTAAATTATTCAATGTAGATACCTACACATATAAGCTGTTAGAACGAAGAAATTATGCTCACATACGCAAGAGATCAATACAGATCTATTTTTGAATGCAATTCTAAAACATATATATATTTTTAATGACATTTGAAATGTACTCAATGAAATAGTTTTCAGCATACGTAATATACTTTTTATTAAAAAATTTTCTTTACATTGTACAGAACTCTAAGTATAAACATGCACATTAAATACTCTTTTAAAGCGATGTTTGTCATTAAATAATAATAAAAAATATTTTAAAATAAAGACGACATCCGTTTTCACTGCTGACATGTTTTATTGAAGTATCATGCTTAAGAGCAGCTGTTCTAATTAAGACCTGCCAAGTTCAAAATAAGATTTCATACCAGTTAGTGGTGAACACGTCTGACAAAAGTATCCAATGAAGATTAATTATGGTTTTAATCAAAATATTCTATTTCTTGAAGGTTATGCTTCGGAAGATTAGTTTTACAAAAGTAAAAAGTATCAAACAGTCAATAAATACCGAGTCTTGATGAAAAGTTAATGATTAAATTTTGATCAAGCACCGCAATGATGAATGTATATTTTTTAAGGTTTACTTTAATTTTTTAAATTATTAATTTTGTGTTTTTAAGATCAATATACGGAAAGAAAATTATAATTATAACCATTTAATATTTTACCTACTTCTATTTCATTTATGGTTTTATTTATCTCTTAATATTAATGCTTACAATCTTTATCTATATTATAAAGCAAAACATGTCCATGAGTTGCACTAACGTTATATAGATGGTGGCAAAGATTGGAAGAATATATTCGCCTTTTTCACAAATTTCTAAAAATTGCATAATTACATTTTTACACCATCGAATAGAGAAGAATATGAAGTTTCAAATCTAATTTTGTTTAAAATTGTATCTCAATTTACTGACTTTTTATGTGTTTAAAAGTAATCTTCAATCATGGATTTTTTAACAATCTATCTCTGATGCATGCAGTTCGATTACGGAAATTAATCTGTTTACATTTAAAACAATATCAATAGTTCAGCGTTTCTTTTTGTATTTTACACCTCAACGAAAATAAAACTTCATAAATAAAAATATAAGATAAATGAAATACAAATGTAGCATACATGCAATCAAACTTTTTGCTTAAACAGTGAAAAAAGGCTGCCTTAAGTTGTAAAAATTTGGACGATTCTTCGGATATTAACATTTGCCATGCGGTAGTATCGCTTTTAACAAATATAACAACTTTATTATTTATACATGACTGATATATTTCTTGTAAACATTCTTTTTCGTTTTGTTAGTAGTCAATCTAAATAAATATATTAAATGTAAAAAAATCCATTAGGCTTTTCAATAAAAAATAAAAATTTATTGTCACATTTGTGTTGCACCCTGGGAAACCCAGGTTGGATTCCTGTGGTCTGAATAAAATAAGCACATTTTCTGAGTTAATTTTACGGGTTAGTTAAAGAGCTTATTTACCATAACTTGTTTTCTATACAAAATAACCGTTCCAATAATTTGTTTTCATATACTTTTAATAAAATTATTCTAATTATAGAAACATATCAAAAAATACTTTTTGTATAAAAACTCTGTCTCTTCTTCTTCTGCACTTCAATATTAATACTTAACCCGTTCGTTGCGAGCTCAAATTTTATAAATTTATTCATATTGCCAAGTCTGATATAGGTGTTTGCGTTGATAAATATTTTGCGTATAAATATAAATATTTTGAGTATTATATTATATTATATTATATTATAATTATTATAATTATATATAACTATGTGTAATTAATATAATATAATTATATATATATAATATATAATATATGTAAAATTATCATTATTATTATATTATAATATATACAGTGTCTCACATAAGTGATGGGACACTTGTGCTTTACAAAAGGAAACTAATCAAATAAATTAAAAAAACATGTACACATTTTTTTTGTGGGTGTGTTTCATACTTAAATTTAGTAAAGATTATTACATAACATACATTTTGTCAAAATATTAAAATATTAATTTAATAAAAATACAAATGTTTAGAACGGAGCAAAAAATAGCTCACATAAGTGATGGGACACCATTATATATGCAACAAAAATCGTCTGAAATAAGCAATAAAAATATTTTTTGGGGTTTTATTTTTACTTAAAAGCAATTGGCAATAATTTATAAAATCGTCTGCAGTATTTCTCTCCAGTTTGTTTTGGAATTTTTGTGTTTTTAGTCATGAATGCTAAACGAAAAGAAACTTCGCCTGAAATTCGAAAATTAGTTATTAATTTGCATATTGAACGTGGAAAATCTATTAGAAAAACTGCTGAAACAGTTAACTTGAGTCGTTCAACAGTTTTCAATATCATTAAACGATATAAAAAGAATCATATGATTCAGGATAAAAGAAGACCTGGCTGACCATCAAAGCTATCCAATGGAATAAAGCGAATTATCGTTCGAAATATTAAAAAAAATCCAAGAATTAGTGCTTCAAAAGTTGCTGCTGATTTACAAGCATTATATGGAATAATTGTTAATCCTGAAACTATTAGAAGGGTAATTCGATCTGCTGGATATCACGGTAGAGTAGCCAGGAAAAAATTCTTCGTAAGTGAAAAGAATAGAAAACTCAGACTAGCTTTCGCAAAATCCAACATAAATAAGAATTCTGATTACTGGAATAAAGTTATATTTGCTGATGAGAGTAAATTTAATATATTTGGTTCTGACGGTAGAATCTTGGTGTGGAGAAAACCCAGGGAAGAACTTCGCAAACAGAACTTGGTACCAACAGTAAAACATGGTGGAGGAGGAGTTATGGTATGGGGGTGTATGTCGTCCGCTGGAGTTGGTAATCTTGTTTTTATTGACAGTATAATGGATCAGTACAAGTATATTGATATTTTAAAGCAAAATTTGAAATCTTCAGCACGAAAATTGAACCTTCATAACGATTTTAAATTCTACCAGGACAATGACCCCAAGCACACTGCTCTGAACGTTAGACTCTGGCTGCTATATAACTGTCCTGAAATAATAAAAACACCACCACAATCTCCAGACTTAAATCCCATAGAGAATATTTGGCAAGAATTGGAATCAAGAATTCGCAAACACACCATTTCTTCAAAACAACAACTAAAATCGGTGCTTCAAGAAGAATGGGGTAAAATCACTCCAGAAATCACAAAAAAAATAGTCGAATCCATCTCAAAAAGATTAAATCATGTTTTAAAAGTAAAAGGAAATCCAACAAAATATTAAAACCTTTTAAAAAGTAAAATTTTTGGATAAATATTTGATGGAAAAGTAAGTGTCCCATCACTTATGTGAGCCATTTTTTGCTCCGTTCTGAACAATTGTATTTTTACTAAATTAATATTTTAATATTTTGACAAAATGTATGTTATGTAATAATTGTTACTAACTTTAAATATGAAACACACCCAAAAAATTTTTGCACATGTTTGTTTATTTATTTTATTGCAGTTTCTTTTTATAAAGCACAAGTGTCCCATCACTTTTGTGAGACACTGTATATATATACATATATATATATATATATATATATATATATATATATATATATATATATATATATATATATATATATATATATATATATATATATAAAACTTTAAGTAAAATTTAACCATTGAAACATAAGAAACTGACCACATACACTGAAATCCCGATACCAAAGAGCCCTGTCAATTTACAAATTAAAATTGTAGTCCTAATAAAAGTAACATTATTAATTCAAATTAAGAAGAAGAAAAAAAAAAAAAATTAAATAAATAGAAAATAAGGAATGAAATATAAACCACACGAGTATATACACAAATAAAAGCTTATAAAGTAATTTACTTTTTCAAGGGCAAGAAAATCACATTTATAAGCAAAGAACGATTGTTTTCTGTATATGACACCAGCTTTTGCTAAATATAGTGCAATATCTTGCCCGAACAATCGCTGAAACAACATTGAATAACAAGACCTTTACAATGGAATATTATAAATTATACATACAATTTGAAAAAGAGTGTGAAAAAGAATTAAAAAAATTAAAAAATATATATATTACTTATATTGATAATATCCCAAGATATTTAGTATATTGTGAGCACATGTACAAAGTTGTATCCAAAAGAAGAGGTTAAATTCACAGTTAAATAGAGAATCCTTCAGATCATAAATTGTAACCTACAGTTACAGTTATTTTTATTTAACTAAATAGATTACAACATTTAAAAAAATGTAGAAAAAAAATTATGATATACATATAAATAAAAACCATTAATTATTTTATTTTAATTTTAATTTAATAAATTAAAATATATAATATTACTTGATAATTTGAAAGTATTTCATAGATATTATTACCTCCATACTAAATTTCCAAGTTTTAATATTTTAAATAAGCTATACTACTGCTATCTATTGTAAAAATATTAGACTATTTTAGCATACTATCAAATACATTGCTGCTGACATCTGGTGTACAGATATTCTACTAAAACTTTAATATTGTATGTATAATTACTTATATGCAGCTGTAATGTAGTGTAAATATATTAATTTTACTAGTTAATATTAATGATATATATAGAGAATAAGAGTTACTAGTATAATATAATTTATATTTTAACTAACCCATTTAAAATGTATCTTAATTTAACCCAAACATTAATGTAGAATCCATATGATGCTTTCATTTTATAAATTAGTATTATACTTAGAAATAACATAGATTATTCAATATGGTAATGCACTTATTATAATTTAAATCCAGCTATTTAAATAATATCTACCATGAAAAAAAAATATATAAAAAACATAAATATTAATTAAATTAAATGATCTAATAATAAAATAAAATAAATAATATAAAACTAAGAGATATGTTTATTAGTGTACTATATTTAATAAATATTTAATATTTACTAAAATTAAATATGTTTAACATATTAATATTATATTGTATTGATTAACCCATTGTAACATCCTTGATAATTTTAACTTTTGTTACAACCCCAATAATATTAACTCCATATAATCATAACAACAATTATAGAATTTGCCCGCATGTAAATTTTAATTTATGAATGACTTTTAACTAAGATGATCCTATGCAGCACATGCTCTTAATATGAGTTATAATTTAGCGAAATATATCAACAGTCAAAAGTTGAAAATTAACGTTAAATTTTAAAATATGAATGACATTAAACTAGGATAATCCTATGCAGCAACGCACACAATAGGATTCATAGTTTAGCCAAATATATCAACAATCAAAAGTTGATTATCATTTTTATCAAGGAGATTTTAACAAAAAAAAAAAAAAAATACAGACATTTAACCCAAATTAAATCTATATTTATATGTGTAAAATTGATTTAACTAAATAGTAAGGATATCCATAAACTTGTGCAATTTGAAGGATATGTTTTAAATTTTGATTTTTAAAGTTATTTGAACAAAGATTATTAATTCTATGTGCAAAATTTAGTAAAATATTTACAAATACTGATTTATGTATACATGACAAATAGTTAGTAAATAAGTTAACCTTAAAAGTAAAATCATTTCGCTTGTCATAAATGTCAAACAAAAGTTTATTATCTTTAAGAATTATCTTAAGATCAAGAAAATTAATTTCATTATTTGCCATAACATTGAAACTATAAGTTAAATTTTTATGATATTTTATAGGTAATAAATAATTTGAATTACTATTAAAATAGAAGACAATAATGTCATCTATATAACGGTATATTTTACAATTAGCAATATTAGAGTTACGTTCATAATAATATAAATACAATTCTGCAAGAATTGAAGAAACAATGCCACCTTGAGGGAGTCCACAGCTTTGTATATATATAGTATCATTAAAAACAATATAATTATAATGGAGAATAAATTTAGTTAATGTTTTAAAGTAATTTAACGAAATTTTATTTTTTAATTTAATAGAATCCTTGTATTCCTTATATAATAAATTTACTATCTTGAACATATCGTTAATATCAATGTTATTAAATAAGTCATTAAAATCAAACGTCTTCATGTATTTTATGTTATTTAAATTTTTAATATTATTGACAAGTTGAAAACTATTTTTTATGCTATACAAATTATCTTTTTGTTTTGTAAGTTCAAACAATTTAGTGAGAATACTTAATAAAAATTTGCTTGCATTATTGTTATAAGTATTACGACCGATTGTTACAGTTCTAAATTTTAAAGGAGTTTTGTGGAATTTAGGTATAACAACTATGTATGGATAATTAAAGTTATAGTTTTTAATTTTTAGTAATTTATAAAATTGAAATATATGTCGATTATTAATGATTTTATCTAGATTAGATATATATATATATTACAGTGTTAATATAATATGTTTTAATTTTTATTAAATGTTCAACCCTTACCACTTATATTAAGTGTTTATAATTTTTTTTTAACTTTGTATGAATAAACATTATATGTGACTAATTCATTTCAATATTTAATTAATATTAATTTTAAATTATTTGTATCTTAATTTAAATATTTAGTATTTTATTTTAATTTAATTTATGTGATGTTGCATTTTTGGCACAGTTATTTAATCGTTTGTGTCATTTAATGGTACATATATTTTTATGTTGCTTTAATTATTAATTTTTCCATCTTACTACTTATTTATAACATAGAATTATTCATTAATACATCCATTACTTTAATGTAATTCGATATTCTATTTATCAATTAATTTCATTTATTTATTATTTAATTAATTGCTATCATTTAAGATTGTATTTTGGTTTAATTATTAAACATTAATTTCCATCCAATACTTTCTATTCAGGTTATATTCACTTTTACCAATAGATGGCAGCACTAATGTTCCTGTTTTCTTTACAATATTCATATTATTCTAACATTATTTCTGGCAACATTGTAAAGCATTTTATATTTCTAAAATTGGCAACATGTAATGATTTTTTTTGCAATTCATTCCCTAGTTATGGTTGTGTTTCATGCTGGTTCTTGTGGTGTACAGGTATCTTTTTTAATCATTATGGATTTTATACTTTCTGACTCTATTTAATGTTTTCTCTGTATATTATAAGTATGGCTTCTGTCCTTTTTAATATTGTTTTTTATTTTTTATTTTATCACTGGTTTGCTTCATTGTTTATGAGATGTAGTCCCAAAATCATATTTTTTAGCAATGTATGGCGAATATGATGATGACACCTCTCATTTCATTTTATTTGTGGTATTTAGGTATTTGGGACTGGATAATTCTGTCTAAATTCCATAAATTTCATTTCATTTCATTCATTTAATTCCATTTATTCAATTTTTAATTTAATTTCTTATTCTTTTAATATGTTTTTGTTTCCATATTCAGTGTTTTGGGGAATCTTTTATTGTCAACTAATTATTACATACTTAATTATTATTTCATTGTTTAAGTTGGTGTTATGATAATGTTTCATTTATGGTTATATAATATGTATTATGAATATAAATATAAATATTTTGCTTCAAATACTCAAGCTTACTCTTTTCTTTCCATGACATGTTTTGTCATAAAATGTATATGTTTTACCTTCTAAATATAGGTCAACCTAATATTAAGACAAATTGCTTGGATTACGTTTCAGAGTTTGACTTGCTTTAAATCAGGAGACTGTTTATGTTTTACGTTGAACTGACAAACAACTTACTTCATAAAATATTTGATCAATTGTAAATAACTACGAAACTTACAGGAATGGTTGAATGTAATCACACCTTAACAATATAGTAAATCAGCCGATATCCCGTGATGTCAAATATCGGTTCTTAGACATTATCTATGAGAAGGTGCTGATTCAAGACGTAAGAATGCATTATGAGCTACATACGCAATATATATATATATATTTTTTAAGCGGATAATTTAGAATATTCAGGCATGCTAGATATTAAATCTATTTAGGTTTGAAAATGTCGTAAAAAATGAACCTTTCATTAAAGATAATTTGATGTATTAAAAATAATTAAATCTTTTTGAATAAGTCGAGAGGAATGAAATTTTAAATAAATATTTTGCTATAAAAATTGGAATTGCCTACAAATGCATTTGTAAACATCCAATATAAAATTATTAGTTTGTTTTTCCTATTGCATTCTACTTCCGAACAAATTCGCATAATATTAATATACATATTTTTCTATAGAACGTCCAAACAGAAGCATTTTGTAATCATTATTTTGCATCTTAAAAGGGTATTTTGAATTAAATTCAATTACGTATTGCAATATTATCACGAAATAATCTATAGTAAAGAATATTACTTTATTTAATCGAAGCATTAGCAAATATTTTCTATGTACAATATCGAAATCTCATATAACACCGATTCCAAGTTAAGTCATAATCCCCAAAACTGTATCACTACCTTTTGTTCATAATACAAATAAGGTTTACAAATCTAAGATTTAACGGGTATTCCATTGTCACTAAAACTGGATTACTAAATGTAGTAATATATTGTTACATTATTTATTCTAGTAATTGACTGATGCTATGTGAAAATTGTTCTCGAAATTTGAATTTGCAAATTTGTATGATAAATGTCATTGTATATATAGGATATCATGCGAAATGTAACTAAAATTTAATAAGTATCCCGCTTTATGAGCTGCTTATGAATCATTTAAATGCATACGTGATATGACTTTGTTCCATAAAATGTAAATACACACACCGCAAACATCATACATAATTATATTGCATACGTATGTATTATATCTATTTAAAAAAAAATGAACAGAAAACTTTAATAATGTTAGGATGCATTGTAAAATACATAGGATTAAATAACGTAATGAAACACACTCTACCTATTTTTTAACAAATATTGAATGTAATGAATATTGCTATTTTTTTTTCTTTTTTTTAATTTAAATATTATGCGCGATGCGTGATAAATATATTTAAAAAATAAATGTTACCAAATTTGTACTATTACACTATAAATCACATTAAACCTTATCAATGATTAAATGTAAGAACTTAAAGTAAAACATTTTTCAAATATAATGAAAAATCCAGTTAAAAGATTAATTTGATAAATTAGAGAACTTTTTCCACCAAAATGTATTATTTATTTCTTCAGCTGTACATTCAGTTGCCATCCTTGTTTACTGTTAAGAAGAATGATGCAGATCAGCGTTGGAATAATAGGTTAGAACTAATCCTTCACATTTACGGTTTGTCTTATACGTCTGAATTGAGTAGAGTTAAGGATTCTATAATAGTACAAATGTAAAGTGGGTACAATTAACGAAGCGTATTTTTTTAGCCAAGAAAAAGCGTGATTTGAATTTATTCAGATTGAGTTACACGTACAGTTCATTATATTGCATTTCAAACAATCCCCAAAATACTCGCCCACCGTAGTCGAATTGCCTCAACTTGTCAATATGATACTAAATTATCATGTAATGAACACTTTAAAAACTATTTTTACAGCAATACACTCCGATATGTATCTCCACAAAGTTTGATTTCATTTACTGCAATATGGTTTTGATAACCGTACTACAACATATTATTTTTAATAGAACAATTTCTAGATCGTGAATTAAAGAAAATTTACGTTTATGTTTTCTTTTATCAAATTCTAGCAAGATTTTCAAAAGTTGGCGTTAAATACTTGAATGACTAAGAAGAGTAAGCAAACATCGTCTGTTTGATAAAAAAAGAAAATTCACAAGTCTGTTTTTGTAGAACATCTTCTTAAACAATGGAATTTTATTTCCCGTATGTCACAACATTCGTAAGATAAGGATATTCTAGAACTTTGTTTACATTGCTACATTGAAATAAACTAAAAATATTCATGCACGTAAATTGATACAAATATTTTCCCAAAATTATCAAATAGGAAATTCAAGATAATGAGAAAATTCATTTGAAAAAAAAAAAGTGCGTATATATGAAGATTTTTTTTCATGATTTTAAAGAATATAAGATAGGGACTCAAAGATGGCCATAGTTAAACTTTGAGGATTTATTATAATTTTCTGGTTGGGTGTGTGTGGCTAAATTGTTGTTTGTAAAATTTTACAATTATCTCTAACACATATCAAGTAGACTTTTCTTTGTAAAACAGAATTTAATTACTTTTATAATGCAATTTGAAAATTCTAGCTTATGGGCAACCTATGGAGCATAATGTTCCAAAGCTGGGCTCAAGTATTCAAATCACTTTTAAAATGTGAAAACAATACTCGGCAAACTAATTTGTTTACTAATGTGCTCTGTTGATCCCTTGTTTCTTTTGATATATTTCGAGTTTTTATTCTTAATCTTCTTATGACGGGAAAATACCTCGAAGCACCTTTTGTGCACGGTAGTTCAGGGATTTTCTTTTGGGGGTTACTGACTTCTTTTGAGTGATCGCTGGTGGTAACAATAAATGACAATATGTTTTTTAGATAGTTATGTAGAACATTTGAAAATCACCCTTACTACATTTATTTCCACATTTGTTTTCTAAGGTAGCCACATTGGGAACATACGTGTGGTCGCCATTTGCGCGACGTTAAAGTATTAATCTGATACATTTCTTAGAATTGAAATAAATGTGGTTAAAGAGAATAAAATAGGCTTTCAGAAAACGTATCATACCTTAAATTTCTAAGAATTTAAACACGTGTAAATTAAAATATCTTTTTACCTGGAAATTAGAACGAGTACTCCTCAAAAGTGAAATCACTCCATACAATGTCGGAGGATCAAGGTGAACTCTTTAATTCAGCATAGTGCACTGCAGATATATGATTGACAATGCAGTAGTATCATTTAGTGATTAAAAATTAAATTAATTCTACTTTTGAGGAGGGGCTACCTTAGGAACACTGGCCACCTTTGGTTCACGCACCTTATTGCTTTGTACTAGAAAAAAAATGAACAAAAATGTAATTTTCATTGAATTAGATTATAACGGAGAATGGTTATAAATATTAAGAATATTTTTATATCAACAATCGTACTCCAATACCTTATTTTCAAAAGAAGAATTTGTCGCTATGTTATGCGTATTTTCCATTATAGAAAATTTATGTTTTTGTTTCCTTGTATCAAATTACAGCAAGATTTTAATATGTTGGCGATACATACTTGAATGACTAAGAAGAGTTAACAAACATAAGCTGTTTGATAGAAAAAATGGACAAAGTCAGTTTCTGTGAAAAGTCCTGTTAAACAATGGAATTTCATTGCCCGTATGTCAATACGTTCGTAAAATAAGGATAGTCTAGACTTTTATTTTCATTACTACAAACTAAAAGTATTCATGCACGTAGATTGATACAAATATTCAAATCTGAAATTCGCAATAATAAGAAAATTGATTTGAAGAAAAATGCGTACATTTATTCCAGATATTTTTTTCTTGATTTTCAAGTATATATTGCTTTTTACGAAGAAAAAAATTGTAATCTTCATCTAAGTAGATTTTTAATGGGGAATATTTAAAAATAACAAAAATATTAGTACTTTTTTTTAGTTTTTTTTTTGTTCCATGAAAGTGTGTAAAAAATAAAGATTTTAATTTACAAAACAAAACATAATTTGGTACTCTAAGCTTTATTATTGCATCTTTTATTTTCGTAACACGAAAGCAAACATTCAGTTGACGGTGTACTTTAATGTATATTTAATGTTTGTTTTCTCAGACATAATTTTTATTTTAAGTTATCAAATTAATTTTTCTTTTAAGTTATTAGCAAATTCTGACTCATCCTTAAAATAATTTGTTAAAGTAATCTTTAATTACATTCTAAGAATACGGAAGAAATCAAATTATTCTGAATCTTTTGTTTTACATTAAGATACAGCATAAAAAAATCCTTTGATCACAGTGTTGATATTTAGGCTTTTAGTCATTAAAACTATACTTTTATGAAAATAATTGTTTATCATTTAACGAAAGTTTTCATTGAAGATAGTTTGTCAATCAATTTCTTGTGTTTAGAAATAGGGCTTGAAGGACAACATACAATGAATTTAATATAAACATTAAGATGCTTGACTAGATTTTTAACACAATTATTCAAATTGGTAAAGAAATCATACGAGTTGTAATTTTCCAACTGGACGAAAAATGTCCGGGCCAGGATTCGAACCTGGGATCTCTAGGATACCTAGGTTTTCTAGGATCTCTAAGGTTTTTGTGTTAAAATTAATCTACTGTAATCACGTATCCAGAGTTTACTGGAGTTCCATTACCTGCGATTTATTCTGTTGAGCTGATTAAAATATCAGACCAGATGCTATGATCAATAAGGTTAACTGGATGAGTTATGCCCTCCATATTCGACCGGGATAGCTCAGTTGGTAGAGTGTGGCAGCTTCAGCCTAGAGATCCCAGGTTCGAATCCTGGCCCGGACGTTTTTCGTCCAGTTGGAAAATTACAACTCGTATTAAGATGTTTGCTTTCTTTGGAATTACCAAACCTTATGTAATGCTGTTATTTGTATAAGGCTGTATTTATAGTTACAAGATGAAATTCGATGACAGGAATTTTTTATAAAGGAACTGTTAGATTGATGTTATAATAAGCCTACACAAATAATTAAAAAAAATCAATCAAATATTAGCTAGTCTAATTCTTGAAGAAAATATTAATTTTTACCAAAGTTACTAAAATATTGTTTCCATTTATTTAAAAATCTCAAAGTATCGAAAAATGAAACAGTGCCTGTATAAGTAATCAGTAATCTCTAATCACAAAAAGTTATTATGATGAAGTTCTCAAATAAGGCTATGCCACTTGGAATGAAATATCAGCAAAAATTACATCACTTTAACACAATCATAAATTATTTTTTTTTCAATGAAATCTAAATATTACACCCCTTTCATCATCGACAAATTTACATATGCTGACTTCTCACATTCATATTCACAATTTAAAAACTACTTTAACGCAAAATAGGTTTTTAATAAATATATTTACAAATGTGACGTTGCGTTTGCTAGGTACAACTTTGCATGTGATAATTCGTACTCTTGACTAGATATTATTGCACCGGGTTATTCTCAGTACCGTCGAGTAAAAAGCCCATATTACCACCATTTTGAAAAAATTCAAATAAAAACATTTTAAATTAAAAATAAAATATAAAAATACATCTACTGAAAAAAAAAAATAGTCAATGCGGGCTCATCTGCAAATAAACTGCCTTCAATTAAAAAAAAATTAAAGTATTCAGTAGAAAGCCTTAGAGCAGATAGATGACCAAAGAAAAAAAAACCCGGCTCATATTTTAAGTATATAGATTTTGCGGAAATGCATGGTAGACAAATGCAGATAGCGTATTCAAATGAGTTAGGACATTTCTTATGAGATAACTATAATCCCATTCACAAATGCATTGCACTTTGTATATTTCTAGAAAAAAGAACAGACTTCCAATAAATTTATATTTTTACCGTGGTAAATCAAAATTTCGTATACTTTTCCATAGATCTTAGCCAACGTATGAGTTGTTTGTTTTTAGTTTTGGAGATACATCTTTTTTCGTTGCATTTTAGTTTTACCATATTTAAGAATCTTTCTTATTTAAGATTTGATTAATAAGAAGCCGTAGACATCCGTTTAAATAATTAATAAAATGTAATATGAAAAAACGCCAAGTTCAACGATGTCTGTTTATTTTTGCCGAAATTTATAGAATGCAATAATCTTTCATATAAAAATAGTTAAATTTTTAACGGGCAAAAAATTCCTTTAGTGTTAAAATGATTTTGAACGAAAAACAGAAGACCACACGCAAACAAGATTGGCAATTGGCAACCATTTTGGCAATCTATTTCACTGTCACAGATGAATAAAAAACTGATTTCGGACAGTACGAAGAAACTGAAAAACTCGTCAAAAATGGACAGTGAACTGCAAATTATAGTAACGCTGATGCATTTTATTTAGTTTTACATATTGGTATATATTACTGCAAATTTTACTTTACAACAATGAAAATTATATAAATCCACAGATTGCTCGAACCTCTTTTGAAAAATAATGTTGATGTATAAGGGAATCTTATGTTTCGAAGAATTGTTTTTCGCAGATGTAAAACTTCAAAAGTATAAATTATTATTTTTATACTTATTTTTGTTTACTTTCAAACTAACTATACATACTCCATAGTCAGATTATGGTATTCAAAAAGGATATTTTACAATGGCTATTAGCTGCTGATAATCAAAAAGTTTTCATTGTTGAGATAAACAGGTGTTAAATCGTATGGGGGCCCAAAAACACAAAAACAGTTTTGGTTGTAACAGAGCCCTGCAGATGGCTATTAATTTTAGATGTCATCTAGGAAAGCGATAGCTTGTGTTTTCCGGTCAGTATGCTCTTCAACACCAGTCTGTCCTTTTCTGTCATTATTGTCCTTCGTCCACTGTTCTACTTTGAAGACACAATTTTGCCGATTTTCACGTATGCTGTCATATTTTTTATCTTAAATTTTGGACACCCTGAAAAGTTTTATTGTTTACAGCTTTGAGACTCCAGCTAAAGCGCGTCAACAATCATGCCTCTTTGAAAGTCAATCAGGTCTAATGTTGCAACGTCTCTCAGAGAAAACTTTGCATGCATGGTACACCTTATGACCCTTGTTGAGAGACTGATACCTTCCCTTTCACAACCACAAGATGGCATACATCTATTCCAGGTGACACTCCTGCACTGCAAGTTTGAAATGTATCATAATTTTTAGAGGTGTTCGTATTATTTTGTCCCCCATCCGTATACTAGCTACTTATTTAATATTATAAATGACATATGCTTGTACGTTAACGTATTTAAACAGCAGGTTCGATGTTTGATTGACTTTTGCACTGATGAGAAGTTTATATACAGCTTGAAACGTCTACTCTAACTGATTTTATCATGGGGTATTAAGGTGTTTTTTAGTTTCACTATATGGCTGATTTTAAATGTATTTTCAATTTTAAAATTATGATCCTATTTAAATAAAGTTTAAATATACTGTAAAACGTATTTAATTGAAATTTTGTATTATATGCAAAGTACATCTTCCCTTTAAACTTTGCGATTTTATGCTGAAAACAAAAATTATTTAAAGCAGTTTAATGTATGAACAAGAGCAATATGTTTTCCAAATAAAAAAAAATACATTAAAATAAACAGAGTATGTATTTTTCACAGCTTAAGAATTGAATGTTAAATGATTTTAGTATTCTTTTTTTTATATAAATATAATCTTATAATAGACATTCCGGAAATATTGTAATAATACTACAGGTAAAAACCATTTTGAATTGAAAACTACAATAGTTTCATTTATGTTTTAGATTGCACGCTTTCAAGTCTAGAAATAGAAAATCATAATGGTTTGGATACTCAAACATCGTAGTGAGATATATTTAAAGTATTACAGGACAACGCCGGGTGCGTCTTCTAGTGTAGAAATATATATCTATACCTATATAAATGAATTTATAAAATTGCGCAAAAACTTCATTTCTTCCTCATAAATCTGAATAATTTCATATTTAGCTGTGCCTGTATAATAGAAGCATGAAAATGTGTTCATGCATATCATTCCTAAAAACATTTAACTTATTTATAAACTGAATTTAGAAAAAAGCTTTTGTTCGTATTTTTATTCAATGATTTTAATATATTTGTGCATCATACAATGAAGTCCGAAGTATCCATTAAACTAATATTTCGTGAAATAAGTATTTTTTAACCCAATTCTTGATAAAAGTTTTGCAAAAAGTCAACTAATAATATTATAAATGAAACATCCACAAAGATTTCTGAACTCATACTCTTCTATAATACATCAAGTTTCACTTTATTCTTCTTGATTAAATATTTTCAGCCGTTCATCATACTAATAACCAAATCTATTGTTCATCTATCAGTTAATTACATTCACTCTTTGACATCTGTTAAAGACGTTGGTTTACATTATATTACTGAATTATACACATTAAGTAACACTTTCTGTTTGATGAATATTACTTGACTTAGTCAGTAATTATCAAGATGAGAATTGTAATTATCGACTCTTTTAAGGTTCGTCGCTTGAGAATTGTTAATTATACGTCTTAACGTAATCTTAGATAATAACTAGAGCATGCATAATAACGTCAAAGTAATGCAAAGACTTATAAAACCGTGACTTTATATGTCTATTTTTATTAATCTTGCAAATCATTGCATTTTATTATATGTTTTGAAACCATATAACAGAAATAAAACTGCTAATGCGTATTTGAGAAAACCAAAAAACAAATATAATGTTTTTCGTACAACAAAATACATAACGTACGAATAAATTATGTATGTTAAAAGCATGTAGTTTCAAAACTCATAATTTAATACAAATAGAATTTGCTGCTGTTTTAAACGTTTTAATTCTTGTTATGCAATCAGAAAAAACATTTTCTCAGGATTAAAGATAGGATGGTACTACAGAATATTTCTTCTTTACACCTTCGCGACGGGTGTCGCATATACGTGACGCATAAAGTGTTCAGAATCCTTGATTATTCCTGCCAATAATTTTTAATTGATAATTAAGCCTCATTTATCACAGTTCTGCTGCGTTTATTGGTGTTGATAATACATAAGTAAAATAAGCGCTTTCAGATATTGAAAAAAAATATTTAGATTAATTATATATATACAGTTAACTTATTTTTGTTCTTGCTGAAATACTCGAATACAGTTTAAAATACAAAGAAAAGCTGCTACCGATCTAGACTGACCTTATTATGAAAGTTAAAACAAGATTGTTGCAATGAATAACATAAAGGATAATTATGATTTTGAAAGCTACACTATACACAAGTATATTCTGAAGATTGACGATAGCATGGTCGCAACCAATACAAAAATCGAGTAAATTCTTGAACAATATCGAATCCATTCAGCCCAAATGCGTAGGATGTATAAGGGGCTGTAATTTTCCCACCTATGTGAAAAACTGTTCAAACCGGGATTCGAACACAGGACCTTGGATTAAGCTCACAATGCTCTTCCAACTAAGCTATCTTAGACCAATATGGCGGACACATTTCCCTTAGACAACTCAGTCATTTTCACTCAGTTGAAAAAAAAACAATTCGTGTACCTTCTTTACCAATTAGTATGATTGTGTTAAAATAATTAAGTGTAATTATGCATCCAACGGTCATTGGAATTCCTTTAAATACGCTTTATTCTGCTTATTAATTCGGATAACAATACAAATGTCATTTCTGTAAGATTGCCGGAGTGAAATGTGTCCACCGGTTTTCTCCAGGATAGCTTAGTTGGAAAAGTGTTGGCAACGTAAGCCAAGGTTCTAGGTCCGAATACCGGCCTAGACCGATTTTTACTCAGTTGGAAAAATAAAAAATTGTGTTATTTCTTTTTCAATCAGTATGATAGTGTTAAAATAATAACTAAGAATCTGTAAGTTTTCCTTCCATAAAAATGATATTTTTCACTTTAACGAGGGCATTTCTAATTAAGTCTGAATATGCCCAATCTTGAAGTGGTAAATCTATATGAGATTATGGGTCATTCCACAGTATTTGGCTTCAAAAGTTTGAAAAAAATGTTTTATAAAAAGTTAAGTGTAATACATCATTTTAAAGCTTCAAATCTCTTCTATTAAAATTTATCCAAAATATTATTATTATTTTTTTAAATCAAATAAAAATTAGAGCATGTTTTGCAGCCATATAGAAAAATTTGGTCATAGGTCCCATACGTAACAAACAGTCTTGTCCCGTACGTAACAGAAATAATTAGCTTTCATTAATTAATGACGCAATTTTAAAAAATAATTTTAAAGTTAATTAATAAAATGTATATTTCTGCTTCTACTCATTAAATTTATTTGTGAAAATATTAAATAAATTAAGAGCAAAATCCAAATTGCTAGAGGTACTTTTAAAACAATTTTTTGTGATGTCCCGTACGTAACACAACTTTATTAATTATAAAATATATATGTATTGGCTCAAACACAAAGAAATTTCATAAGAATATAGTTGAAGTAATATATAATGCATTAAAAATAATTGCAAACTTTCTCATTTATATTTTGATACTGAAAAAAGCACAAATATCTCAAAAATTTGCTGTGAAATGTCCCGTACATAACACATGAATACTGTGGAATGACCCTCATATTAGTTATGCGATGTATTCGCAAGCTAGTATTAACCCCTATGAAGGTGTTTATGAAATTATTTTGATATATCGGATATTGGAGGAGATGTCTAATGACGTATATCTATGTATTTTTTTCCGAATTTGGCTATAGTTTTTTTCTGAGGACACTTTCAATGTCGGAATAATTTGGTTGTTAGGTTCCGAAATTTTAAAATGTGTTCAGAAGTTAAAAGGCAAAGAAAACTGAAAAAGTACAAAGATATCATATTAAACATCGACTCTAAAAATCCTATTAAAAAAAATTACAAATATGACATGCGAGCAAAAAATTTGTAAAAAAAAAAACACTTCCATTGGTTTAACGTCGTCTCGTGACTAGTGTGGACACAAAAATTTGAAGACATTTTGCACGAAAACGATATTTTTTGAGTTACTTTTAATTTGCATATTTGAATACCAAAGTCTGAGAGTAATTACTTTGTATACCTAATTTATCAATCTACTTTATCATATTTAGTATACTAATGACATCACCAAATTTTCTTCTGTATCATTCAAATATATTAATTTAAATAGAGTAGATAAATTGCTAACAATTTTAAATATGAATTATAGTGCTGTCCTTTGAATTTAACGTTAAGTTACAGTGATCACTTATAGAATAAAGCATCACTTAACAGAGTTGTCTGTTCGGAACTAAAAGCCTAAATTAGACTGACATATATATTTACAACAGTAATTGCAAATATAAGATGTGGTGCATTTCTGCTGAATTGAGTCTTAAAGAAGACTATTAAAGAAAACATTAAAGAATGTTCCTCGTTAAGAGCATATCAAAGCAGCACCCCCTGTTGAATGAACGAAACAAAATTGAGTTAGCATTATTTTTCATAATAAGAATCTTACCAATTAAATATGATGCAATCCCATCTGACAGAAGATAAGATATAACTATGTTGCATACCGGGGAAAACGCATGTAAGAGTCTTCTGAAGATTAACTTGAAATCCAGAGAATAATAATTTGTATCAAGACATTGTGCAGTTTTTTGGAATCTCGTGAAATTTCAAGCTTTATTTCTTGAGTTACAGCGCTCTGAAAATTTGTATAAAACACCCCCCCTCCCTAGAAAGACAACAAAGCGACAGTTAAGAATACATCAGAACAAAAAATAGCCAACTTGTATTCAGAACAGTTTAAAATATGTAAATCCATCAAAAACTGAAAGTGCCAGTTTTAAAAAAAATGTATATACGATATAACGAATATTTTTAAAAGAAAAATGTTGGATACAGTAATCGTAAAAGTTAAAACTTCATAGCAGTTTCATAAAATATAATATATTCAAAAAGGTTCTGTCACTGTACTCCCCAATAAACTGTATAAGATATTATAACTATATCTATATACTACTGTACACCTCAACTTTATTCATAAAAGTTCATTCCACAGAATGATAGAGTGTCATTTTAGGATTCTATTAAAAGTTACTTGAGACCACGGCAAAAAATAAAGAAAGAAAGAAAATAAATTAAATAAATTAAAAGTTTATCAAAATCAGTTTCTAGTTTAATATTAGGTGTGGATGAATATTAAAAAACATATATTATCGAATTGCATAACCTTCTTTCTTAGAAATCGGTTAACAATTTAAGAGGTATTCCTTTCTTTAAAATATTGGCTTACTGTGATAATATATACTATATATATATATATATATATAAACGTGACGTGTATAATAAAATATAGGCCCGTCAATAGATTTCTCTAATATACATTTAAAAGTTTTACGTCTTTTGAAGAAAAATGTTTTAGCTTCTGTGAAGTTAAATCCATTGCTTTGCAATAAAATATTTATGCGGACGTAAATAATCTATTGTAAAGATAAATGGGTTCCTTCTTCTATGAAGGACTATAAAAGTATTTAATCGTATAAACGCCAGTTTTAGTAGTGTACTTCGATCATAAAATTGAAGAGCATATTTGTAAAAAGCGACTAAATGCATGTTTGTTTTATTAATATATATATTTTTAATTTTTGGAGTTTTATGATTTGTGTTAAAGAATGATAATAAAATATTAACTAAATACATTGTATTTATATTTAATATTAATCCATTTTTGTGACAGTATTGGCTTTTTAAATGTGCGCTACAGCATAATTTTAAAAGGAGTATTTAAGGAACAGACACCTTTTTCTTTATCTAATTAGCAAATGTTTTTACATTTATTGCTTTTGAGACACGTTCAATTGACTTACAAATTTAGAAAAAAAACAATTTCTTTCTGAATATAAAAATAAGTTAATATTGCAATATAACATTTGGACAAATTCTTCCGTAATTTTTAAACCCAGTTTTATTTAATATCTTGGTACATTAGAATGATAGCAACAGCTAAGTATTTTTCTAAAGTGATGAAAATATGCTGTCGCATTAAATGATACTTTTGTAAAAAATGATTTTGCTGTTTCCTAAGAAGCATTTTTTTCTGTTCATTTCATGAAATCTTACGCAAATAAAATTTAACCTCAAATATTGAGATGGAACTGTTCCTAGGTATTCGTTTGAAATACATCAATGAAAAATAATATGTAAAGAAAATTGAT
The DNA here is from genome assembly GCA_963931845.1 of Maratus michaelseni. Taxonomy (NCBI): domain Eukaryota; kingdom Metazoa; phylum Arthropoda; class Arachnida; order Araneae; family Salticidae; genus Maratus; species Maratus michaelseni. Next base: position 78,470,444 of record OZ007590.1, on the reverse strand, counting down.
GCAGAAATTTCTTATAATTATATCAATCACATGAACTAAGATGCAAACAGATTGCAAATGTAATGGAATATCACATGCTCAATCTGCATATTCCGTCACCTGAATGACGGTGCTATTTTCGGTGAATGTAACGTCTAGATCTAGATGAAATCTTTCGCTTTCTGTACAACAAATGTAGAAATATCATATAAAGTACATTTTCTATTCTCCAAGTAACGTACACCCACTTGGTTGTTCTGTCAATAAAGCGCTAGCAAGTAGACAAGAGAAGCTATGTTCACACGAAAGAGCACTTTTTCGGAGTCCAGTGTCCAGAGTGTCGCAGTTTAGAAGTCCTGTTCAGTCTAATCCTTGTGTTTCAATAGCTCATGTTTCCTTAAAACTAATGGAGTGGATAATGCGATTTAAAATATATAACAGACGGGCACCAGGATCATTTAGAAGATAAAAAAATGAACATGTTAATGATTATAACGATAAAAGGCTCTATGAGTCAGACGTTTTTCACTTATATAATGCTTACAATACATTGCAAACAGTAGAAAATTTAAACAAAATGGGCATTTTTTGTAATAATTTATTGTTTATAGTTGTATATTGTTTATAGATATGGGGCAATGAGCGAGCTCGAAACTTTCGCGGTCGTCCGATGAAGTAAACGCCTCAGTTTACAATTTCTTTTTCTCTATTTATTGGATAAAAGTTTCCTTACAAAGAAGGGTATGTGAGTTATACGGGCGAAGGGTATGCACATTTTTTTAAAATTGTAAATATGAACGAATTTTTCATAGATAAAAATGTTTAGTTTTATTTCAAAAACTACTATTTTTATTGAAAAATCAATCCCTAATCTTATGAAGGATACTCTTGTGAATATAAGTAAAATAAATGTGTTAACATATTAAAAAATAAAACAGAAAAAAACTGTAAAATTACTCCATTATTTCATTTTATGTTTTTGAAAATGTAGCCATGATATTAAATATTTTGTCGTGAAAATAACTTTGAATAACAATTTCATTTTATGATACATTAAGAAGATACAAAAAACGGCATCAGTAATATTGTTTTTGAAAATTTAGACATGATATTAAATATTTTGTTTTGAAAATAACTTTGATTAACAATTTCATTTTATGATACACAAGCCAGCTACGCCCGCTACGCTGGTCAATTTCTCTTAACGAACTTTTAATCAAACAAAATATTGTCATTCCATAATTCACTCTTATATTTTAACAGAATAATCAGGCTACTATAATTTGGGACTCGTGCGAATATACACGTCAGGACACATCGACCTTATCATTATCTTTTTTACGCATGAAGGTTTCGCTATGGTACTCCATTGTGAAATTTCGTAGTTTTTTAAAAACAATATTTAAAAGACGACATAATCATTAGATTTGAAATTTATATCAAGAAAAATACAAATTTTTACCTTTCAAACGCAGTTTGTCTAATAATTTTCTGACAAATACTTTTCGAGCTATTATTTTTTTCGATAACTTCAAAGGTTTCATTTTCCGAGATTAATCTGTGGCAACAATTAGCGAAAAACCCAGTCTTCAGCATCGCATAGCTTTCTATTAAAGAGGCTGTTGGAGAAGGGTTTATCGGCATCAATTTGCCACCATCACTTTTGAAATCGGTTCTGTAGTTCCAGAGATTCCATAGAAATTGTAATTTAGAATGTTTTTAGAACGCTTTTCGCTTATTTCACCCTTTTAAATTTCGATTTTTTTTTTATCTGTTCCTAAAGAGCATTTACATCTTATAAGTAACTATAATGCCAAATTTCAAATTTCTAGCTGATTCAGTATAAAAAAAATTACAATTTTAGAACGTTTTTCGCTCTTGCATCCCCCTGGGATTAGTGGCACCGACATAAAATATAGCCTATGTTGGAGCAGGGATTGTCACCATAAATTTGCATCCATCACTTTTGAAATCGGTACTGTAGTTCCAGAGATTCCATAGAAATTGTAATTTAGAATGTTTTTAGAACACTTTTCACTTATTTCACCCTTTTAAATTTCGAATTATTTTTTTTATTTGTACCTAGAGAGTATTTACATCTTATAAGTAGCTACAATGCCAAATTTCAAATTTCTAGCTCCTACCGTATACAAAAAATCGCAATTTTAGAAAGTTTTTCGCTCCTGCACCCCCCTGGGGTTAATGACACCGACATAAAATATAGCCTATGTTGGAGCAGGGGTTTTCACCATCAATTTGCCACCATCACTTTTGAAATCGGTTCTGTAGTTCCAGAGATTCCATAGAAATTGTAATTTAGCATGTTTTTAGAACGCTTTTCGCTTATTTCACCCTTTTAAATTTCGATTTTTTTCAAATCTGTTCCTAGAGAGCATTTACATCTTATAAGTAACTAAAATGCCAAATTTCAAATTTCTAGCTCATTCAGTATAAAAAAAAATACAATTTTAGAACGTTTTTCGCTCTTGCACCCCCCTGGGATTAGTGGCACCGACATAAAATATAGCCTATGCTGGAGCAGGGATTGTCACCATAAATTTGCCTCCATCACTTTTGAAATCGGTTCTGTAGTTCCAGAGATTCCATAGAAATTGTAATTTAGAATGTTTTTAGAACGCTTTTCGCTTATTTCACCCTTTTAAATTTCGAATTATTTTTTTTTATTTGTTCCTAGACAGCATTTACATCTTATAAGTAGCTACAATGCCAAATTTCAAATTTCTAGCTCCTTCCGTATACAAAAAATCTCAATTTTAGAAGGTTTTTCCCTCCTGCACCCCCTGGGGTTAGTGGCACCGACATAAAATATAGCCTATGTTGGAGCAGGGGTTGTCACCATCAATTTGCCACCATCCCTTTTGAAATCGGTTCGGAAGTTCCAGAGATTACCCCCTACAAACAAACAAACAAACAATCTTTACTCCTTTATAATATTAGTATAGATTAAGAAGATACAAAAAACGGCATCAGTAATATTGTTTTTGAAAATTTAGACATGATATAAAATATTTTGTCTTGAAAATAACTTTGATTAACAATTTCATTCATACCTTAAGAAGATACAAAAACGGCATCAGCAATATTCTTTTTAAAATTGACTAAAAAAAAAAAAAACTTTTTAAGAAATAATTTTTTTTAAAAATATTTTAACAAGCTAAATATGTTTTAATGCATTTTACTAAAATATTTTAAATCAAACTTTCATTCCATCCCCGAATGAAAATATATATCAGTATACCAATAAGGAGCATTTTACAAAGTAAAGCACCTTCATGTAAATAAGTGTATTCTGAAACTCATGTTTAATTCTATTTGAATTCCTAATGAACTTTAAAACGGAAATTAGAAGTGCGGAAATTACTGTTTTGGGAGATCGCCCATTTTATATCCGCAAAACCTCATACATATAATACCTATAAAGTGTTTTATTCATTTTAGTTAGAATATTAATTTTTCATTCTTAAAAGTGCTTTTTTATACATTCTTTTTATTATTATTATTTTTAACAAATGAAAGATATTATTTTTGAAATTGATAGTAACAAACTCTTTTAGAAGATAATTATTTTAAATTTTAAATAAGCTTAATATATTTTGATGTATTTTATTAAAAAAATTTAATATCCGAATGAAAAAAAGGGATCAGTAAATCAATAAGCAGCATGTTCCATTCTAAAGGTACTTCATGTATATAAGTGTATAGAGAAACTTATGTTTGATCCTATTTGAATTGCTAATGAAACTTTAAAACGGAAATTAGAAGTGAATAAAAAATTGTGTTATAAATAAATGAACTTTGAAATGTCATTTTATTAATCAGTAAAATCATTGAAAATGCAGGAAATATACATTACTTTTTCAGGATATTGCTCTTGTTTTTTAAAGAGACTAGTATTATATTTTACGTTTTGCTGAATAAATGGCAATTTTAGCACTAATAACTATTATTAGTAATTACCAGTTTGTGTACTTCCACAGTAATGAACGGAAAGAAAAAGAACATACATTTCCATGAGTTATAATTTTGAGTTAGTGCATAAAAATTATAAAAGTAATTATAATTTATATAAAAATAAAACCAACAATCCATAACATATCCATGAAAAGCCATTTGCACATTTGAAATTGTATATTAATAAAAATATGAAACAAGAATAAAAAATAGGCTTTACTAAAATAATTTATTTAAGCGTCTGATTATTTCAGTAATTTCTTTTTTAATTTTTAAACTTATCTTTTTATCAATGAGTAATATGGGTTACTGATATGAAGAGAATTTTTTGCAATTTTCTTGTTCTGTACTATAGTCTTAATTAAACGTTAAGCATGTCGCCTTAATAAATGTTTTAAGATAAATTGCATTAGTATTTTTTTTTTAATATTTCAAAAATATATAAATCAAAGACAAATTTACGTTTGTTTTTTGTCTTATAATTTTTTAAAATGAAATTATATAAAAAATATTTTTTGTTACATCAAAGTAACTAATCAAATCTACCTGCTTCAAGGACACAGTAATTGAACACGTGCAACGGTCTCGGATTAATCTAAGAAAAGATTGAAAATCCACACCACAGAATAGTAGAAGTAAGCGAATGAATTAATTAAAGAAATAATTTAATCTTTTCTTGAAGTTCTTAAGTTACATTCTAGGTTCTTATAATTAGAAATATTATTTCCGAGTCACATTACCTCTTGAATTTATATTTTTATTAAAAAAAAATCTATTTTTCTGTTACTTTAATTTAATTAAAAGATTTAGGTAAGTTCAATCAAAAAATTTAAAAACTCAAAGGACTGTAGTTTACTGAAACAGTAATAATATGCAACAATAATAAATTATTTACATTCAACAGAGCTAAAATAGCTTTTTAAGATGCATTAGAATAATTTAAATGAAACATGTAAATAAATTAATAGTGGGATATACTATTTATATCAAAAATTAAACCATGCGAAAGGGTTGAATAGTTATGCTAAAAACATCATCTGTCAATCATAGACAATGAAAGACTTTTCAACACCATCACACTATTGTAACAAATGCTCATTTTTTTCATAAGATAAAAGGATATACTTAAATTAATAATTTAGAATACATATAACACGCCTGAAAAAACATTTTCAGCAATTACCGTCCATAGACGTTATTGTTTTGGAGTTCTTTATTACAGCCCTATATAGTATCTATAGTTCTTTTATACATACCACATGGTTGGTGTAATAAAATTTAAATTAGCACTGTAAAATGCATACCATAACAGAAAATACTTTACCACAGATAACTATCCACAGACGGCTATGTATCCCTACCCCTTTGTAGCTTTGTTAATATATTAGATTATTATATTAATATATTTTTATTATAATTACATCCCATAGTAAAATAAAAATTACTTCAATTTTAAAAAAATGTGAAATGCGGTTAAAAATACACTTTCAACCAATTCTCTTCATGGGAGTTTATAAATTTGAATTATTTTGTGTACTACTGTAAATGATCTGTAGAATGTATATGCTCCATATTATATACCACCTAATTTATAAGCTGGAAAATACATAACACAAATAAAAACAAATTTTCTTCAATATTTTATTATAGACAATAATGTATGTGAATTTTATAATTGTTTCTTCTCTGTAACAGAACATTAAATATTACAAGACATGTTTTTTATACTAAAGATGTTTTCGCATATTTAATAATATGCAGGGGACAGGAGGGAGAAATGTGGCAAGTTTCAAATAAACATATCGCAGTAATTATTCTACTCAATTTTGGGCACAATTGTGCTATAATAACATATAGTGTTAATAACATCTAATATCTAGTGTAAAACGTAAAACGAAATATGTGTAAGTTAATATATGAAATTTTTTAATTTCAGACACTGAAAAAATTGAAAATGTTGTACCACTCCTTCAACATGAGCGGTAAGAGAAGAACATAAAATGTAAAGTTAAGAACAAGTTTGAGAAGGAATTTCATGCAAAGTTTACAGCTTCATTATAAAAAAAAATTGTAGTTAAATTATCCCATTTTTATAGAACAAGAGTATGCCCTAAATATATAGATATACGGAAATATATTTTCTATCTCTCCAATGGTTTATTTAGACTTTTATAGATATTTTATAACGAAAAACACATTAATTTTATGAATGAAAGTACATGAAATATTTGCAGGGGTTTGGGGACAAACAAGAACGAAACAAAACATGTCCCATACCTCCGTATCTCTCAGCATTCGACTTTTTCTTCCAACAGTACATAATTAAAGTTTACCTACTTCAGACCAGTCTGCAGTCGACACTATTCATAATCAAATATGTAATTTGGAATGCCTCTATACGAATGGTTTCAAAAGACATTTAGCAGAAAAAAAATTACTTTTTTCAAATATCTCCAACAGAGGTCGTATAATTTATTTTTGCAATAATTTAACAAATACCAGCATTTATACACTGTAGAATTTCTTTACCAAGACAGATACTGTTCATTGTGTTGACCATTATTGTCAATAAACGTTTAAAATCTCAAAATAGCGTGTTCAACGTTTATGCGACACAAATTCTTGGAAAGTGGCGTGAAAGGAAATACCGTCCTGGTAATGTCCTTGCGTTTTCACGATCGACACATGGTTTTAAGTAGCCCCAGAGCCAAACATCACAGAGATTCAGATCTTGGGGATCTTCCATGCCAGACATGACAAAAATGGTGACTGATGATTTGATCGTCAAACCAGTCTAACGGTTGTAAAATGTTTAAGGGAGACAAGCTGTGTGACTAGTAAAGCTCGATGTGGCAGACCAGCTAAGGTAGGACGCCAAGTTCAACCGGATGAGGTATTGGCATACGCCCTCGCATATCCAAAATACTTCACAAGAGAGATCGGTGAAAAATGTCTCCTCTCAAAAACTCAGATTTGGAACACCTTAAGTGAATTAGGCGCTCATCCATACCGACCAACACTTAAACAGGTTTTACTGGACATGGAAGCAGAGTGACGCTATGCATGGTGCAACTTCGTTATAAACCAGATATATGTCTAGGCAACATTCTTGTCGGGTCTAGTGTGGACGGATGAGGCATGATTTTCGCGGAATGACATGTACAATAGGCAGAACACCCATTATTGGGCACTGGAAAATCATAGATAAAATATCTAGGATTTTCCAGCGTCCAATAATGGGTCGTAATAATCTCGAACCGACGTTCGACATCAAATGCGGTTTGATATTAACGTTTGGCGTAGAGTTTGCAATAACAAGATGATCGGCCCAGTATTTTTCGATTACACTTTAACGGGCGCACGATATTTTCAACTGCTACAGAATATAATATCCTATTTTGTGGAGAACCTGTCGTTGTTTAATCGTCGGAATCTATCGTTTCAACATGACGGTGCGCCTGCTCACAAGACATCTCCAGTGATCCAGTACTTCTTCAAGGAATTCGGGAACCAAATAATAGGGTATGGCGGTTTCGAAGATTGGCCTCCACGTTTCCCTGATCTGACTCCCCTGGACATTTTCCTGTGAGGATACCTAAAACAGCAGGTGTATGCGACCCCTCCACAAACATTACAGAACTTCAAACGACGCATTAGGGACGCTTGTGCCAACGTGTCACCCTATATGCTTCAAAGTGTGTAACGTGAAATTTAAACAAGTATACAAATGTGCATTGCAGCTAACGGTGAGAAGTTTTGTTATTGGGTATGAAGGTATATTGTTATAACTAGTTTTTTTTATATAAGATCGTTTTGCCCCGTCACAGTGTAGGAAATCAGGAAAAACAAATGCGCGTTTTAATCTTTCTATTCTTCGCATTAATGTCCACAAGATGTCTTTTCATACTAAATCGATGATGCTCTACAACTTTGTGAATCACTTTTTTCTCTATCTCTTTCCGTTTCGAGATAGGAATGCTAACTCCGCAGTTTTCCACCAGGTGGTGACGTAGGCTATTTTATTCAATACCGCATTGTTGCTTTACTATACCTAGACACCACTTTTATGAATATAGCAGCAGCCATTTCAAATTAATAGGGTGGCAAGGGACTGTAGCGGGCATACTGTGCATACAGGCATCCACTACTGAATGTAACCGCCTACGGTGACACCTGGTGGACAGCTGCGGAGTGATCATTCTTATCTTGAAAACGGAAAGAGATAGGGGAAAAAAGTTATTTACAAAGTTGTTGAACATCATCAATTTAATACAAAAAGACACATTGTGCACATTAATGCGAATAATAGAACGGATAAAACGCGAATATACTTTTTCGTGATTTCCTATACTGTGACGTGACAAAACGATCTTAGAAATAAAAAAGCAACTAGTTATAACAATATACCGTTATTTGAGATGCTCAAACTTCTCACCGTCAGTTGCAATGCACATTTGGATATTTCTTTGAATTTCACGTAGCACAAGTTGGAGCATAAAGGGTGACACTTTGGCACAAGCGTCCGTAATGCGTCGATTTAGGTCCTGCAATGTTTATGGAGGGGTCGCATACACCTGTTGTTTCAGGAATTCCCACAGAAAAAAGTCCAGTGGAGTCAGATCAGGCAAACGTGGAGGCCAATCTTCGAAACCGCCATACACAATTATTTGGTTCCCGAATTCCTTGACGAGGTACTGTTTCACTGGAGATGTTTTGTAAAAAGCCATAATGTTGAAACCATTGATTTCGAAGATTAAACAACGGCAAGTTCTCCACAAAATCGGGTATTGCATTCTGTAGCAGTTTAAAAATATCCTGCGTCCGTTAACGTTCCATCGTAAAATACTGGGCCAATCAGCTTGTTATTGTAAATTGCACACCAAACGTTAATAGAAAACCGCATTTTATGTCGAACATCGGTAAAATATCTAAGATTTTACAGTGCCCAGTAATACGTGTTCTGTCTATTTTACATGCCATTCCGTGAAAAGTATGCCTCATACACAATACTTGCCAAGAATGTTGGCTGGATCTGTATCTGGTTTATGACGAAGTTGCACCAATCATAGCGTCACTTTGCATCCCCGTCCAGTAAAACGTGTTGAGGTGTTGGTCGGTATGAATGAGCGCCTAATTCGCTTAGGATTGTCCAAATCTGACTTTCTGAGAGACCACAGTGTTCATTGATCTCTCTCGGATAAACGAGGGCAAAGGCTAATACCACATCCGGTTAAACTTGCCGTCCTACCTTAGCTGGACTGCCACATCGAGCTTGACTAGTTATGCAGCCTCTCTCTCAGGACGTTGCCGGCACAACCTTGCTGTTTTTGACATTTTGAAGGAGATTGTTTTTAGACCAATAAGCTACAAGGCTGTTGTCTCGAATGATGCATATTTTTTTATTCACAGAAATACAAATAGTATTTTGACAAATTACATTAATTTTGTTCTTGAGAACGGGATAGACACTAGGAAGTAGACAGCACTCAAGACACACACACATTGACATCCATGCCTTACCAGAATTCGAACTCAAGCACGCCCCGTGGCATTCGCGGCCTCTACTAAACATGCTGACGGGCCGGCAACCTAGCTGTTGATCGTGCCTTGAATCCACATTCACCCTAAAATAAAACCATCTCAAAATACTCAACTTCGGCATTTCGCTCCATGACCATGAGCATCAACATACAACCCCAAGAAGATGTCTCTTTTTAGCTGTCTTAGGTCAACACACGTGACGTTTCTTATGTATTTATATACTTCCAAAATTTCAAACACCAAGCGCGAGTTGCGTTGAGTTGATAGGACACTATTTTACACGATCTACATATTGTCTACTCTGTTTATAAAGACAATCAGTACAAGGATGCAACCTCGGGGTTTGAACCACAGTCCTTTTGATTGGGAATCACAAACGATACCACCTGTGCCACATTGCGGTGTCATGTTTTGTTCAAAAGATTATCATTTCCCCTACTGTTCAAGTTTCGTTACGTTTCACTGTAGGAAATCACGAAAAAGTAATGCGAGTTTTAACCGTTCTATTCTTCGTATTATTGTTTACAAGGTGTCTTTTCGTACTAAATCGATGATGCTCTACAACTTGGGTGAATCACTTTTTTCCCTATCTTTTTCCCAGGTTTCGACATAGGAATGTTAACTCCTCAGTTTTCCACTAGGTGACGACGTACGCGGTTTTATTCAATAGCGCATGGCTACTTTACTATACCTAGACACCACTTTTATGAATATAGCAGCAGTCGTTCCGAGGTTAACAGGGTGGCAAGGGACTTTACTGGGCGTACTGTATATATATATATATATATCTTTAATTTCTTTTGAGGAATAGACAAATGTATTATCCTCCTGTACAGTTCATAAAATTGTCAACTCACCAAAATATTTGCATTCTTATAATTTGGTATTTTTACAAAATTTAAATTTGTAAAATTTAAAATAATTGTTTCTGAAACTGTTTACGCAAACAATATGTCCGTGGAATCAAACTCAATAAACACGATAATATTATTTAAGCTATTTAGTGTTCGATGACGTAGTTCTTATAAAAGTTCCGTCAGTTGATTTAAAAGTAGACTGAATTATGAGACCGTTGCATATCATTCAAGAAAAGATATTTAAAAGAAAATATATCACAGTTCGTGATTTCTTTATGATTTTACTTTGCTTTTTACTTTTTTATGAAACATGCCTTATCTATACAATATAATTAACTATCGTAATAAATGCTAATTTTTTATCACATTACTTTATGCTTCTCATAAATAATAATACAAAAAAACTTTTTCCCGTCATAGAATTTTAACTATAAATTTGAAAAATACTGTTAAATAAATAATAAAATTAAAAACATTCAATTAAACTTATTGATAAAGAAAAAGGTGTCTACACTCCTTTTCCTGAAAGTCAGAGAGGTTAAAAAAAATATTTTATTGCTACGTGTCCTTTTTAAATTCAAGATGAGACGATATTTTCCAAGATTTAAAGAAAACTGTTACAGAAAAAGCAATAAAACTCAAATAAAAGTTACGTTATTGAATTAGTGGAAATATTTTTTATACCTTAAAAGGATTGTGACAGAGAGAATTTTTAATTGATCTCTTCTTTCTATAATTCGCTTTATCAGTGAAAGTATGACATATACAATTTTTTTTATATAAAATTCGGTATTTGTGAGAGAATTATTTCAGCTTAGTTTCATCATAGTTCCAGAATTTTTTTTAATATAAATTACGCTACTTTGTAATTTTTTATTTTATTTCTTAAACTAATTACTGTCAAAAGAAAAAATGTACTTGAAAATTTAAAAACAAAGCGCATAACATTGAAAGGAAATATAAACATGCAAATAGAATTTCGATTCATATCCTACACTATACGTAATTACGTGTACTTCTGAGAATAATCGAGAACTTCAGAAGTTCATTTGTAAATGTTTGAAAAAAAAACATCTAATTATCCATCATCACTTTTTATGATCTTTGAAGGGAATTACAACCAGGAAATGTATGCAAATTTCAAAGATCAAAGTTCAGCTTTTATGAGAGACAAATGTTACTCTAATAACCTATTATATCTTTAACATAACAATCAATTTCCGAGTGTCCTAAACAGAGGGACCCTTTTAAAATTAAATAATTTGAAAACGGAAAACGATGGAAATGTCCTGTTTGTTGCATAATTTCCTCTCTTTTTTTCATTTAATCCGGAAGACTTATTACCTACTTACGTAGTAACTAAAATCTATGGTCCGGATTCAAACCGAGATGAAAACCTTTTGCTGAAAAGTTGTTTCCGAGTATTTTTTTTTAATTTAATAACTTTTTCATGATTAAAGAAATGGTAAATACAAAAATTCTATGAATTTAAAAAAAAAAATCTGAAAGCTTTATTTCAGTTCTTCAATATGAATGAGCCTTGGGACATAAACCTTTGTCGAAATTCTGATATACACGCATACACACACGTATATATGTGGAATAGATTTAAAAATGGTGAAAACAAATTCAGAGAATCTTAAAATGTTAAAATATGCCAATATTTTCCATAATCGAGTTTTTATCATGTTTCTCAAACTCATATGACGTTATATATTCACTGCTTTCTGTTATTTATGCTCCTTGTATTATTTCTAAATCTTTGAAAATATCCAATATACTTCCCGAGGCTAACGAAAAAGAAAGGCTACCGCGGTGCTTTACGCGTATCTTTTTTTACAGACCGCCGGAGTCAAGTGATGCTCGAATGCACCAATGCAGGTGTACGAAAAGAGCACTACGTCACTCTAGCGGTCTGTAAAAAAAGATAAGGGGAATGCACCGCGGTAGCCTGTCTTTTTCGTTAGCCTCGTATACTTCCAATGTGACGTAATATTCACCTTCTTTTAATTCTTGAAACTTTTTATATTATTATATACAATTATTATAATACAGACATACATACAATAGATACAATAATCCAACATGGTGTGAAAAATTAGCCAGAGCCAGGAATCGAACCTGGGTCCACAGCGTTCTGGGCTGTCGCTCTAGCCACTGAGACACTCCGGTTAATTCCTAAGCCTGCAATTTCTCACTAATAAACCATGTTGGAGAGAAATGGAAATTAATGATTAATTAATTAAAAATGGAAAATTTTATTTTATTTTTATTTTTCACGTGGAAATCTTTTAATAGAAATTTAATTGTTGTGGTAGGAAAATCCACAATTTATTGTGGATTTTTAATAGTTGGCAGATGTGATAGCGAAAAATGTTTAAATTTGATAGGAAATTCCTGTTAGATTTGTGGTTTTTTATTAATCAAAATATAACTATAATTTATTTCGATTTCGGATTATTTTATTTGCCTTGTCTGTATTTTAATACGCATGTACGTCAAATTTCATGATTCCCGTTTCTAAACTATGAATTTGTATAGAAATACAAACAGAAAGAAAGACAAATTTTCATTTTTATGCATAAGATATCACCAAATAGCCATCGTCATTTTCTGTAAAATTGGAACAAACTAACAAAGAAAATAAATAGAAATATTATATTGCGATCTTTAGTTTTTAATAGAGGCAAATTTTGCTAATGACTATATATTTCATTAATATGAAAATTATTCATGTTTTTGTGAGATTTTTCAGGGATTAGTATGAAGCATTTAAGTGTACAATACCTAAAATAAATTGGATAAGGAAAGGGTGGACGGGTGGTTTAAGGCGCGGTGTTTTGCTGTTCTGTTCGTCGGTTCGATACCCACTCCGAACAGAATGATTTTTCTTATTTTATTGGTAATAATTCCTTGTAATTATGTCTTATTTAATTCAGCAGCAAAATTTATATAATTTGTATTTTTTTTTATTCGAATGCTGTATAATTAAGTACAATTTAACACTGAAGATTATTTTGTTTTAATTACTAAATTTATATTAAAATTATTTAAATTAAAAGATTGTGCATGTACTTTTCTATTAAATAAATTGAACTGGTCCACAATTTTTGTTATATTTGGTATGACCTTTATCAATGTGTCGTACATATACTGAGATAAGTATGTGATTATTTTTCATAAAAAATAAAAATAAAAGGAGAGAAAACAAAAAGAAGGAAAAATATTCATACAGAAACTCTAAATTAGCTTGATATCCATGATTTAATAATTAAACAATGCATGAAAATGTAAAATAAAGTGATTAAAAAATATGTATTATAAATAATTAGCTGCAAACAGCAAAGTTTAAATTCATGGTTTTAGAATCAGACTGCTAAAAATTAATTTAATGAAACATTTTAAAGTTCGCCCAGTTAAAAAAAAAAAAAAAAAAAACGAAAAAAAAATCAGAAACACTAAATATTGTTATTTTTTCAAAATATTGGGACTGTGGTAAATATAACAACCGACAATATTTTTTAATTATTTATTTTATGTTAAAAGTATTTAAATTAAAAGATTGTGCACGTAGTTATCGATTAAATAACGTGATCTAAACTTTTATCTATATTTTGTATGACGATTATCAAGAAGATATATTTATATAATTTAATAAATATATAAGATTATTCTCCTTAAAAAAGAAAAAGAAACGAATAGAAAAAAGAAAGAAGAAAAAATATTCATATAAGAATTATAAAAGAAATCACCTTGATATCCAGGGTTTAATATATAAATAACGTATGAAAATGTAAAATTAAATTAAATAAATTAAAAATATATATTTTATATCGTTAAATGCAAACAGGAAATTTTAAGTTCTGGGTTTTAGAGTCAGGCTGATAAAAATAAAAAATAATGAAAAATTTTAAAGGTTGCGTAATTAAAAAAAATAATATTAATAGTGCTAAATACTGTTATTTAAAAGAAAATTGAGACTGTAGTAAATAAAAAAAATCATGCAATTAATATTTTTAGTTAAATTCTTTCTAAATTAATTCAAGCATAATAGTAATGTAAATTAGAAGCTTAAAATTATTTCACTTCATTAGTTGCGTAGGTTGGACTGTCAACACCATCTATCATAGTATTATATCTATACGAATCGCTTATTATAACAATTCATCAAATTTTTAGTACCTAATTAATTTAAAAGCAACTAATTAAACAAAAAAACATATTTCTAAAGGAACTTTCAAATTATTTACCATCAAATCTTGACGGATACAATCTAGTTTATTTTTATACGAACTTTGATATTTCCAAAACAGACACCTTTAATTTTTCTTTCATCCAATTAGGCATGCTGTTTATTCTTTGATTATAAAACGTCCTTCCAGTGTCTTGGAAGAAATCTCGAAATATGACATAAAATGTGTTTCAGAACTCTGTCAATATTGGGAAATGAATCTTGAAGTTTTTGTTAAGATGTGGCCATAATTATATAATTACGAAATTATATAATTACGTAATATTTATTTGATGACAAGACTAACGATACTAAACTGTTCAAAATTGTATTGTTAACATGCTATTGTTTAGCATACATAAAATGACTGGCATTTTTAACTTCAATTTCGACCCCTTAATGTTCCTGATCACGTATTTGCTCATTATTTGACAACCGAATCTCTAGAGATGAAAGCGAATTTACTCTGAAGGTTTTCAACCATGCAGATTCCAGTGGAGGCAAAGCACCTAAAATTTTTCTATTTTTTAATTACAAGTAATTGTATTATAATAAGTATTTAATATTTCAAAAGCCGTTTAATTAAAATATACAGAGGTGGTGTTATGTGGTTTGTACAAAGCATTAAAACACACAAAAAGTGATGAAAAACATAAATCATTCTTCCGGTTATGTCTAAATAACTTCTATATTTTCGCTGATTGATTCATTTCTCAAACATTTTTGAAGATAACTAATTATTCAGCATTGAGAAGAATTTTAAATTTTTCATTTTACAAGAGTTTTAACTTTTGCATTTTTTGAGATACAATTGTTGCATTGTTATTCATCTATTGGAAGTAGGGTTCAGTCTTATCACGAACAAAATCCCTTATGAAAAACAAAACAACTGAGAATTAGAAAAGTTCTTCCGTGAATTATCACTATACATCGACTTTTTTTCTTGTTACAATTAGAAGTAAAGTAATAATTCGCGTTCGTTTTTTATTCTTTTTAAAATTTACAACTGTACATATTTCTGCAGTATGTAACTGTATTCAAACATTTGTTTGTGAATGCCTTGCCTTGTCAAATGTTTATATTTTTCTTAAAAATCAATTGAATTATGTGAGAAATCACATTATTCTATATTTCATAAACATGATCCTTTTTCTGATACTCGTGAATTACGAATTCAGAAATTATAACTACAAAATTTACTTGAAAACATGCTCACAGATAAAATAGAAACTTTATCACTCGGATTGCAAATATATAAGGCTCGTTTATTGTTAACTTCTGATATTGTTATATTCCTAATATCTGAGATACTTAAATGCGTATTTAAAAGTATTACTTTAAATGTTCTTAAATGTTCAAATGGAAAAAAAAACTATTTTTTCTTGCTTATCCAAAATAGGTAGGGATGACCTGCCAGGCTGTCAGCTTTTAAGTCCATTAAAAAACATCACGCAGCCCATTACAAAATGAATTGAATAGTACTCGATATGGGATGTTATCCCGGCGGCGAAGGCGGTCAAAATCCGGATACCATTAATTTAGCTTTGCAGTGGGTTTTACGATGTTTCTAAGTGTAGTGGACAACTGATAGCCTGACAGGTCATCCATATTTATTTTGGATCAGCAAGAAAAAATAGTTTTGTTTATAAAATTTCAACGTTTATCATTTAGTGTACCTTTATATACCACTGGTATACTGTCAGATTATTCATACCTATTTTAGGTAAGTAAAAAAATCATTTAATTTTTTTTACAACCTTTATCAAATACTTGATGCTTGGGTAGATTTCTTCACCATCGTTTTCTATAAAATTTATTTTGTTACAGCTGAGCTTTTGTGTATGTGTTTATATATAGCTCTGACGTGTCAACTCATAGTAAAACTATTTCAATATCAGTGTGAATTATTTTTATCATTATTTAATTTTATTTTACATGATGAGAGGAAACTCTCAAGCTGGTACAGACTTTGGTAAAATGAGAAAAAAATATATATAATATCAGCATATCAATATATCAATGTGATATAATATCAAATACATCAATAAATCAATGCGATATAATATCAACATAGCAATATATCAATGTGATATAATATCAACATAGCAATATATCAATGTGATATAATATCAATAGAGAATAACTTCCTACAATTGCAACAAAAACTTGATTTTCCTACAATTTATTTTTCTGTAATTAAACACCCAGAAAAAAGTTTTGTTGAATCAACAAAAATTTGGTTGACCCAACAAAACTTTTTGTTTAAATATAGGTCAAAGAAAATTCTGTTTGAATCAACAAAAAAATTTTTTTTTTTTGCAATTCCAAAAAATATTTTTGTATCGTCAGCAAAAAATGTTTTGTTAATTCAAGTGAAATGGTTCAATTTTACTTGAATTTTGCTAAAACAGCCAAAATGTACTCAACAAAGCATGTTTTGTAGTTTTAATCAATTCATTTTTCTGGGTGAACCCTACATTATAGACTTAAGACATTTTCAAAATAAAAAAAAGCTTTCCATAATGCTTTTGAAAGCACTTACTTTACTTAAAATATATTCTTAAATTAAGACAACATTTTACTACCATTTCTTTAAGTTTTATGTTTACACTTGACTAAACTTTTAAAAGTTCGTACAAAAGTTTTAATTTCATTAATGAAATTTGTTGAATGATATAAAGGCTTCTTTTATATTTGCTTGCATAAGGTTTATAAATAAAAATTCTGATTTGATGCAGAGATATACTTTTATTGTAAGAAAACTTCTTTTTGCAATCTAACTCTCAGTTAATGAAGTTAAGTCATAACATTACTTAGAAAGTAGTTTTAGAATTAACAATACCAAAACATTAAAAATTAAAAACTTGAGATTTTTAATGCATATTAAATATCAAGCTGAACTGGATCTTCGTAAATGCTATTGATGATTTAGTTTGTAAAAATGATGTAGAATGACAAAGTATACAAATAAATTTTCGTTTAAGGATCGTAAAATATGCATAGCATGTTTATATATAATAAACTTAAATAATGAATGGATTTGAAAAATTCACAAATTAGTTCATTTATAGAAAGTTTATTAGTGTAAAATAAAAGAGATTGTAGTATATGCAGTAGAATGCAATAGCGAAAACAATTAACTTAGAGAAGCATTTGGTAATGATATCTGATTAGCTATTTGAAGAAATTCGACAGAAGAAAACGAAAGTAAAGTTAACTCCAATAAAAGACGGACACGCAAATTCACTTTTATTATTTTGAGATAATCAAACTGATCGGTAAATAACTCATAAGTGTAATAATTTTTCAAACTGAGTGAAAATGTCCGGATAGCTCAATTGGAAGAACACTAGTAATGAATACTAAAGGTCTTGGTTTCGAGTCCTGACCTGGAAACAATTTAAATTCTTAAAATGCACTTAAATTGAAGTATTTTAAATTTGTTATTACGGAAGATTGTTGTGTGTATCCACTGAATGACGAACACTAAGGTCACAGGAAGCAATTCATCTTAGTATTAAAGTAAAAGTATTTTACAAAAATCTACACTTTGTAATAGTTTGTTAAAAATTTTTAAAAAGAAATGATGAATGAAAAACAACTCAAAACTTTTCATTAAGAAAGTAACCATCAAATAACAAATTCAAACGATCTATTTATAGTTGTATGATTATATATAATTATATATTTCAAAATAATTAAACTAACTATAGTATGTTTTGTATAGTCAAATCTGTTTTTATTTAATTCAGAAATAATTAAATGCTCTTTAAAATATGGTAGTCGACTAACTCTATTTTTTTAAATATTAATTTATAATTTTAAAGAACGCATTAGGAGAAAAGTGTTTTCAATTGGACACTTTTCATTAATAATTAATAATCTAATATTAGATATTTAATGAAAAATAATTAATAATCCCATAATTAGCAGACTTTCCATCCTAAAACATAATTCTATAGAGATACTTTATTAATTTTTTTAAGTATTATAAAAATTCCATTTTTACGCATAAAACTTTCATAAAAGCTTAACTGTAAATAAAATTAATATTAATTAAAGTTCACCACATTCGATACGCTGCTATGTTGGAGTGAAAGACTAATTTCATGTATTTTATGAGGAGTTTCGAAATGCCACTTTTTTACGACTAAACTTAAGGAGAATTTTATTCTGTTTTAAACTTTTATAAAATATATATAAATTTTGTAAGTACACAATTTCAATTTTTCAATTTAACGATCTTCTTAAAATTTTACCAATACTCATTTTATTCAATTTAAACCTTCCTCTAAAAATCAACGCATTCTGTATCTCGGGGTTCTACAAATTTACCTTTACAAATTGTAAAATGTAAAAGTTAATGCTACTTTTTGATGGATACCGTGCCCTAAAATCCCCAAAACACTAACATTTAAATCTAATTCACCACATATACCTTTTTAACACTTTCCAACCTAGTTGAAAAGTGTTTATGACTTCGGTTTGTCTGGCCGTCTGCCGTCTGGCCGTCTGGCCGTCTGCCGTCTGGCCGTCTGGCCGTCTGCCGTCTGCCGTCTGTCCGTGCTCTAACTCCCGTAAATATGCTCGGATTGCCCTGCAAATTTTATATGTTATAATCGTTATCTATAGCATGTTCCCTATTTCAACGGAAGTGTGTAGCACTTATAGTTTTTTTACAGGGACACTCAAAAGAATTCCGTTACATTGCGGTCTATGGGGAAAAATCATTTGCGGTTTATTTAAATAATGTTTCAATACTTTAAACGCATTGAAATTTATATATATCACTAAGGTGCATTAGAAGAAGCTTAATATGGAATAGGGTGTGCATAGCACTTATACTTACTTTACAGGGACAGTCAAAAGAATTCCGTTACATTACGTCTATGGAGAAAAATCGTCTGCGGTTTATTTAAATAATGTTTCACTATTTTAAATGCATTGAAATTTATATAAGGTTCATTACAAGAGACTTACTACAGAATATTGTGTGTATAGCAGTCATCGTTCATTTACAGGGACACACAAAAGAATTCTCTACTGTATGTTAACAATAATTCCTGGAAGTGCGTTTTAAGTTACTGAATGCGATTTTAATTTTAAATCGCTTTTTGTATATTACGTGGTGTGTATAAATTCTGTAGATCCTATACAGGGAAGTACAAAAGTTCGGGAACACATTTCCGTATTATTTAACTCCAGACGGAGAATTTTAAACTGTGCTACGTGTTTCCTAACTGAACTAAAATTTAGCATCCTATGTAGTATATATACAAATCTATAGATCCTATACAGGGCTGAATAAAGTATTCGGATTACTTAGATGTTATCTTTTAGCTTATAAAAGAGTATGATTCGTAAAATTATTTTGGAAGCGTTGGAAAGTGTTACATAATCTATGCTTGACGCATGATTTTTCGTTCTTGTTTTATTTTTGATATCCAATCATGTTTTAATATTAAATTTAGAATTTTAATTTTACTCTACATTATTATTAGTCAAATATAATCATATATTTCAACATTAAAATGCACTGTGTACAGAAATATGTTGTTATCTGCTAGCACTGGAATAGACACAAGTAAATGGATACTGTCTGAATTTAATTAAGTTACGTTGATATCTGTGTTTAAATTGTATCAATATAATCGGTCATTGGGTATATCTCTCAAATAAATGTTCGTGATAGAGTAATTATGTTTATTTTTTTACGGAATAACAATTATGACTCTTATAAAAAATAAAAAAAGTGTGATTCGTGTCTCTACAGAAACATTTTTGGAACATTAATTAATAGAGAAATAGAAAAAGGTATGATTCGGTTAGAATAGGTGAAAGACTGTAGATCTAGTATAAAGAACCATTCGAATTATTTCAGATCGAAGATTTTTAAGCATATTTATTTTATATTCACATTTTCTCTGAAGAAAATGTTGTGAAATACTTATATTTTGGACATTGAGATCCTTGACAATGTTAATTTTTATTGAGAAAACTTTTAACCTACGTTATAAATATGAATTATTACTTAAAATATTGTATTTAAAAAAATTAATCTAAATTTTCCCAAAATTTACTATAAAATGAGATTTTGCAATTTGTATGAAACATGTCGGGTTGATACTAGCTAGTCTGTTTTAGGTAGATTTCGTAAGAAATACTACCTATTACATTCTCCCCTAAGTCGGAATTTTTGAAAAAATTTTGCAGATCTACGCCGATCATGATTCCCAGAACCCAAAAACACCCCCAGTTCAAAACTTTATCTATCTATCTATCTATCTATGTCACTTTTTTATGGACACGATAACTCCAATAATTCTGCCCAAATCTCTTCCATATTGATACATAAAATCAAGGGACATAAAATGTTGGTCACGTTCGTTAACGGACAAAATCGAACCAAGGAGGGGGAAATGGGGGGTCTTTTTGTGAAAACAGAAAACCCCCCATAAGTTCTTAATTATGATGCGTATCGAATCCGTTTAAAGTTATTATTACTTCTAGGAAAAGGGCCGAAAATTTATGTATGACATATTTTTGATACCTTTAAAAATGACCGAAAGGGGGGGGAGAAAAGATGGGGTTTAGAAGACAAAAATTCATAACTCCGTCAATTCCCAAGATATCAAATCCGCTTAAATTTATCTCCTTAAAATTATCTACAACTTTTATACTGACATAAAAAAAAAAAATCCCTGCTGGCTCCTCCTACAAACAGACGTGAAAACAGAAAAAAAAAACCCACAACTTCTTAATTTTTATACATATCGAATCCGTTTAAAGTTATTATTACTTCTAGGAAAAGGGCCAAAAATTTATGTATGACATATTTTTGATTTCGTTAAAAATGCCCCCAAGGAGGGGGGGGGGGATAAAGGGTTTCAGACGAAAAAAATGTATAACTTCGTCAATTCCCAAGATATCAAATCCGCTTAAATTTATTGTAAATCTCCTTACAATTATCTACAACTTTTATACTGACAAGTTTTTTATAGGACCAACTTTTACGGCAAAAAAAAAAATAATAAAATTAAATAAAAACAAAAAAATCCCTGCTGGCTCCACTTACAAGATGAGGTATATTTCGAAGTGGGTGGTCCCAACTGTCACATCATGGCAAATAGGTCTTACTTCTGTAATTCCCAATAAACAGGTGCCCCACGGTCTGGGTCTTCGAAATCTACCTGTGCCTGTAGGCCGAACCGTCAGGGATTTTTTAAAAAATCGTACACATTGCAGTGGGAATAGTTTTGTAAATCGTGCCTTTCTATACACGTATTTACTTTTTTTGCTTATGTGTATTTAGCATTGTCTCGTGTACGTATCTTTTTTAATATGCGTGTATGCATTTTATCACTTTTTTGCAAAGTTTAATTTTTTTTAAATAACCATAAATTATTAAAAATTTATCAGACAGTAATGTTACGTTTTTACCCATGTTAAATTTTACACGGCATCCTTTCTTATCGTTGACAAATAACTAACTACTAAACTTTTAGTTTTAGATATATAGTTATAACTACAAATAAATAAATAAATAAATTAAATTAAATTAAATCAAATATTCTTTTTTATATGGAAATTCATTTATTCAAAATATTTTTGTTTGTTTTTTATGTTACGAAATTAAAAACATTTTAAACGGTTACCGGGTCTACTAAGTCTAACGAGTTTTATTTAAAATAAATTGATTCTTGCTCTAACACGTAAAATAGTAAAAATTCCATTTTTTTACTAACAAAACTTACTGAATTATGATAATTATGATTTTTCAATTTCAGTCTTTTATGGCATTATAAAAATATTTCCCAAGTTTTAGTGCCAGAATTCACAATAAATCTTATAATCAAATGAAGATACTCATAAATTTGCATTAATTATAAAAAAAATAATAATTAAGCATTTAAATGCATTTGAAGCAATTTTCACCCAAATATGTATTTTATAAAAATATTTATTTTATAAAAATATTTCATAAAATTCTGTTTCTACGCATTAAAATCATTTTTAAAACTACATTTTATTATTTAAAGCATTATATGAGATAAGTGTTATAATTTTTGTTTTCTTCAACTCTAATAAATATATTTGACATTTGGCATTAACATAACTTTAAAGTTAGAGAAAATTCAATATTGTCTTATGCTCAAAAGAATTTTCCAACGCGCTCTCTGCCTGAGAAAATGTATATCCTTCCTTATTTCAGTTGAAGTTTTCCGTTTTGTTCTTATTTCGAAAGTCCCATGAATTATTCATTTGTCATTTTCTTTGAAACAAATAGATATCAAACATAGTGTATTATTATCTCTGCTATCAATTTAAAGAAAATTTTTGTAAAAATATTTATGAGGAGAGAGAAAAATCTGGTTTAAAAAAATACAGCATTTTAAGAAAACAAGAAAGAAAAATCATGCGTCAAGAATATTATTGAGAATTGCAAAAGAAAGACCTATTTGCTATGATGTGGCAGTTGGGACCACCCACTTCAAAATATACCTCCGCCTGTAAGCGGAGCCAGCAGGGATTTTTTTGTTTTTAATTTTTTTTACCTTAAGAGTTGGTCCTATAAAAAACTTGTCAGTATAAAAATTGAAGATAATATTAAGAAGATTTATAATAAATTTAAGCGGATTTGATATCTTGGGAATTGACGAAGTTATGAATTTTATTCTTCCGAAACCACTATTTCCTCCCCCCACTTTTTGGGGGCATTTTTAATGAAATCAAGAATCTGTCATACATAAATTTTTGGCCCTTTTCCTAGAAGTAATAATAACTTTAAACGGATTCGATACGTATCATAATTAAGAAATGATGGGGGGGTTTCTGTTTTCACAAAAAGCCCCCCATTTGCCCCCCCCCCCCTTGGTTCGATTTTGCCCATTAACGAACTTGACTGAAATTTTATGCCCCTTGATTTATGTATAAATTTGGAAGAGATTTGTGCAGAATTATTGAAGCTATCGTGTCCATAAAAAAAAGACATATATATATATATACATATATAATATAAATTTTAGAACTGTGGGTGTTTTTGGGCTCTGGGAGTCATGATCGGCGTAGATCTGCAAAATTTTTTCAAAAATTCCAACTTAGGAGAAAATGTAATAGGTAGTATTTCTTACGAAATCTACCTAAAAAAGACAAATGTATCTGAATCTACGAAAATATACGAGGGCAGTTTGATAAGTTCATGGCCTGACAGTGCAAGCACAAGATTTTTTACATAAATTCATATTATTTTTTAATGCAGTCCCCTTGCAACTCAATACATTTAAGACACACTCTTGTGTGCGAATTCTTTAGTGCAGCCCTGTAGGAGTGTGGTTCGAAAGTTCTCGGCCTGTCAAAGAAAGTACAAATTTTTTGACAATATTTCATTTTATTTTTCAACTTGCAACACAATACATTTCAGAACATTCTTGAGAACATTCTTGTTTCGTTTTTGGTCGACGTTCAACAAGCGCAGCCTGCATCGAGCGGAAAGCTTTTTCATACCCAAAACATCGTGTAAAATATGGTGGATACGGTCTATCGAGGTGATTGCAATTTCAGCAAGTTCCCGTATCTTCAATTGGCAATCATTCAATACGGCATTGTGAAATTTTTAGACTATTTCGTCGTTCGTAGCAGCTTTTGGGCGTTCTGAGCGTTCGTTATCGTGAATTGATTTCCTACCATGTTTAAATTCAGCAGCCCACTTTTTTATCGTCGAATACGAAGGACAAGAATCCTTTAAGGTGATTTAAATCTTTTTGTATGCCTGTGGAGACTAAACATTTTTTAATAAAGTATTTTATGGCAGCTCGAACATCAATTTTTTTCCATTTTTAGAAAATGTCAAAACTTGTTTACTTTATCGCCAAGGAATAATCAATAAACTCACGTGTCTGACACTCGGCAGCATGTCATCTAAAAGATCATACTTTACAAACATCATTGTCATTTGGTCATACTTGCTCCATCTCTGTGTCAGGCCGAGAACTTATCAAACTATCCTTGTAATATAAAAATGAACGAATATATAATATAAGCTTCTGTGAGTTACCCACGATTCGAAAAGTGTTAGAAACCTCAGAAAAAATTAGATTTCTGATGTTTAAAGCAGCATTGATAAAAACAAACTTTATTTTGTGCCTGTAATTGTTGGAAACATTTCCGAGTGGTTTATACAGTGTATTAATCAGTTTTTTGTATCCAGAATATAGGTTTTTTGGATGCTACCACTTCTCAAGTAAGCAAACATTCTAAATTAGCAACATTTATATTAATATTTAAATTTATGCTATTTTGCTACTCTTCCATGCATAAATTTTATTTTACAGCTGAAAAAAGTTTACTGGGGAATTGACAGCATCCGAAAAATGGATATCCCATTTGCAAAAATGCATTACTACATCCTAAAAGCTATTCGGAAACATTTCCAAAGATTACAGGCAGCAAAAGGAACTTTGTTTTTATAAATGTGTTCTTAAATTAAAAAAATCTATTAGATTTTGAGGTTTTTAAACAAAAATTAATGCTTTTCGGAATCGTGAGTAACTCGGAAAATGTTTGTTATTTTTTAGTTCGTGCATATCTTATATTTTCGTAGATTTAAAAAAATACAGTGCATTTATGTTAGAAGAAATAAGAATTATAAATAAATATTTCTTTGCCATAACTTTCTAATTACAATTGAAATAAGTTTAATTTATTAAATAAATATAAAATAATTTATTTATTTTTGAAAGGAATGATAAAGAACATACTATAAAACAAAGCATATGTTATATTCCCCTCTGTAGTTTGATATTTTATGTATCATTTCTATGAAAAGAGTTTTAAAAATGTAGATGTATAATTTAAATATTAAGGATATGATATCCAAAATCTCAAAAAGAGAGGACATTAGTTGAAAACACGTTCCAGAAATAATTTAGAATTTAGAATCAGTTTTTTTTAATCTAATAAAACAGACGGTACTTTGTTTGATGTTTCGATTTTGTGCTTGCTTTTTTTAAAAAAAAGGTAAGGAAACACAATTCATTTGAGGAGAATGATGTTTCTTTTCATTTTTCACATTAAAAACTCTTAGTCCTTCTTTTATGAAAATAATCTTTATATAAATGCAAAAAAGTAGTATATTAATTATTAATTTACTAAGGAATAACTTAGTGTTATATGATAAACAATTTAAAATAAGCGTATATATATTTATTTTTCATGAATGTGTAAGCAGTTAATATATTGACATAAAGCATGAAATTTGTAAATTAATGCCACATTTTACAGTATGGTGTACGAAATTATTAATGTTATCATTTCCTTGTAAAGAAAAGACATTGCAGTTTTTTAAAATAATGTTAATTATGTTTACGTGGTGAGATGATTCATAGAGATAAACGTACTTGATAAAAAAACAGGGACTTAACGAGTAATTTTTAATTAATATCACAATATTGCAGGTATTTGATATTGTTAATAAGTTACATGTTTAAAAGAAATGATATCGTAAAATGTATTTTCCATAAAAGGATTGAAGGACTTTTTTTGCTACTAATGCTTGATAATTTCGCGAGTGGTTCCGGCTCTAAGATATTCAAGGTTTTCATTTCACATCTTTCTTGGAAATGAAATGGATCCCTCATCCACTCATTTTCTAAATTCAAGGGCGGAAAATAAAATCTGAAAATTTATTCTAAGCTCTTCAGATCTGAGATAAAACTTTTAATAATATCGGATAATACTGTACCTCCAGATGTTTGTAAGGTATCGAATAATGTTGGGGATGATTCAAAAATGTTATTTTCAAATCTATTTGCCCACAAAGAAATTTTGTGAACCGTATGTACCTTGTAAGATTAAATCCAGCCAACTCAAAAAAATTAAAAATATCTGACAAATACCACCTTTACTCCTCCTTGACAAGCCTCCTTGACAAGCTCCTAAACTCCACCTTGGCAAGCCTGGAGAAATCATCGAAATGATATTTGAAAGAGATTTTGGAGTTCATTAAAAACAGTTTTACTTCACCACGCAGTGCAAAGATTTGTTTCAAAACTCCCCCCCCCCCCGTGACATCCACCTACTTTTTGTATGAAAAAGTAGCTGTTTGTACTTAGTCCGAATTTCTGAACACAATATTTTAAAAAATATGGAATTCAATGGATAAGCCTTGATATAATTTACTACTGAAACAACTTTGTTAAATATAGTCTTCAAGCATTTTCAGGCATTAGTTTTGGTAACCAGTGACTCTCGGTGAATACAACAGTGTCTCCAAACAACATGTAGTTCTTTAGGTTCAACGAAGCTGATAAAACCATTAACAGTTCCACGCAGACCACCTGTTCTTATTCTGACACATATTGACCACTTTATGTCTTTTATTGCATGAAACAGTCTAAAAATGTGAATCGAGCTGCAGTTGTTGTGCAAATAGGAAAGGATTTACAAAACAAAAAATATCTTCACACGTCTGACCGACCAAGCAAGTGTAAACTAGCAAATGAACATTATTGGAATTATCTAAACTCCCATCTATGGTCAATGCAAAAAAAGTACTGATTTTTACACGTTCGTTCTTTTAATCCACAATATTTTTACATAAATCTGTGATTCTGTTCTTAAAAGTAAACTTAGATAATGAATTTAAATTTAAATCCTTTGCTGCTTTTTCTCGTAGTATTTTTGTGATCCTTGCATTAGTAGAGAGTACAATTAAATTCATAGACGCAGCAAAACATTCAGTTCTAGAGGAAGTAAAACTAGTTTGCCTCGATATGAAAGTGGCAACATACAGGATAAAAAATTAAATTGATTGAGGCATTCTGGACAAAAGCAGATCTCTAAGCAGCTCGACAAACCTACAATTGTCGCCAAGCTAATGCTTTTTAACTTGTCTCACTCATATACACATTCATTTATACGCAGTCATCACTCATTTAACTTGTCTCACTCGTCCAGGCGAGTATCGCTAAGTTATGGAATGTAGGTCAGCCACAGTTCGGACAATTGCGTCTGAGCACAGTCTGAGCATGCGCCCTGTACGTATGCCTCCACTCTGATAAAGAGCAACCTAATAAAACTGGTTCGGCCTCTTGTTTCTGAGTAAATTTTTGAGAAATTTGCTTATAAAAATATATATTAATAGAAAATATGTGCTCTGGTTCTTGCAATAATTCTTTTTAAGGTATCCACTAGGTTGTTTTTTACACAGTTATTTAGAAAGATTTTCAGAAATCTTGGGTGATTATAGTGAAGAGAGGGTTGAACAGTTCCAGCAAGATATCAGAATAATGGAGCAAAGGTATCAAGGACGCTGGGATAGTCACATGATGGCAGAGTACTGTTGGACCTTACAAATATATTGTAATGAAGAGAAACCTTCTAGAAAATCATACGGGAAACAGTTTTAATAGTAATGTTAAATCTATATGTTTGTTTTACAATAGCTATTTCACATAAAATACAATGTTACAATATATGTCAAATAGACAAAATAAGTCTTTACATATTTAATGTTACTTTCCTGCACATGTGCCGTTATTGGATTGTTGACTTTATTTAAAAAACGACAGTCAGTCCAGAAAATTTGCTATTATTTTCGTATTCAGCAGAACAAAATTTCTCTAAATCCGCTCACCAGAGATGGACAAATTTGTAATTGCAATTACCTGCAGTATAATTGCAATTTAACTGTATGCAATTAATTATATTTACAATTACATGCCGCAAAACATTCTTGCAGCACTGTAACTGGAATCACCACCCATCCCATTATTTGACGAAATTTGTGTACTTGAATGTACGTAACTATAATCAGTTACATACAATTAAATTGTAATTACATTGCAGATAATTGCAATTATAAATTTGCTCAACTCTGTCACTGTCCAACCCCGTGCCGAAAAATCACTGTTTCCCTAGTTATCGAAGTGATATCAGATTAGATTTTAATAATACTGCATGGAATTAAAACCAATACATTAAAATCACACTTTTAAAACAAATCCAGAAATAAAAATCTACGCCTCAAAAAGATTATGAAAATGTTTCATTCTTCAATTATTTTCAATTATCTGCAAAAGTATATTCTTGAAGTAAAATAATAATAAAAGGTTTATTACAGGTGCATCTAATATATCTTTTCATTAGAAAAATATTTTTAAATGTAATTCTGTAAATGGCATAAATCACATAAAGTGTGGCTTATTTATATTTCTAAAGCATACAAATGAGAAACTAATTACCAGCAATGCAACATCATGAAACCTGGATATGACAGATTATTGGAAACAAATCCATTAAAAAAATAGGTTAATGATTTAAATAGACCTTAGAAAAATAATTTTTGTCGCTAATATGAAAACTTATCCGTTAATAGGAATTTTGCTCACCTGCAGAAGATTAATGCGAAAATAATATTTACCAACATTCTTAATTACAGTATAATTTCATACTCATTCTCGTGTAAATAATAGTATTATTGTACCCTATTTCCTTTTGATATACAGCGTAAAAAAATTGTATTCATTTCTTTTAAACAAAAGTTATATCTAAATTGTTTAAAGTAAAATGTCTGTTTATATGATATTGCTCATAGAAACATTTAAAGAATATTTTATTAATCGATTTTTTTTTTTATTTTACAAAATGAGAAAAAAAAATATTATGAAAAAAATTTTCTTACTTGAAAAATTTACTTGCAAAATTCAAGAAACTAAATTGATATTTTATTACAATTTTGATTCATTCTAAAAGAAGATAATTCTAAGGATTATATACTTAAGCATTTAAAATATGTGTTATATATCGAATTTCGCTTTTAAAATACTCGATAAATTTAAGTATTATCTAAATGTAATCAATGATGCAACAAAAACAAAAACTCATGCGTTAAGCATTGATTATTTTCCAACACTTGCATGTTACTTTAACAAAACTTCATCGTTTAATAAGGTGAAAGATGATGTCTAAGAAAACAAGGGATGATAAGGGATGGCCGCACCAGGAACCCATCTTTCGCTTTAGAGTTTGAGTGCAATCCCGGGTGGAAGTGTCTTCGGAACTCACATAAAACATTGCATAACCCAATTTTAAGAATTATCATGAATAGACGGGAAAATATCCAAATTATTTGGTGCAGACCTGTATACAGTTTACAGATTTGTATATACATTACATAGTACGCTAAAATTTAGTTCAGTTAGGAAACACATAGCATAGTTCTGATTTCCCCTTCTGCAATTTCCGTTAATAAACAGAAAGGTATTCCAGATTTTTTGTGCTGCCCTGCACATAATCTATAGAATTTATAACACCAAGTGCTGTCGGCCTCGCTTAATCGAGTAACGGATAAGCATACCCCACTTATATGCATAGAATGCCGTCGAACAAAAATAGTCCCCATAATGTTAATGTTAAATATACTCGTTTTATCGCCTAAACATCCCAGGTTAATTCGCATAAAATATCTCCAATCTAGTAATCTGGATTTTGTAAATTCCTTTGTATCTATGAAAGGTAGAACGGAAATATTTTCTTTTATTGCAATGTTTGTTATCAGTTGTAAAACTGCAAAGCAGAAATAGTCGTGAAAGAAGGCTCCATTCTCCTAACTCTAGGAAGCGTATGGAAGTGTTGATTTTGGACTGATGTGATGTTATTTTAAAGTTTGCCGTTATAGCGACTGAAGATGTTGGGGTATTTCTTGGAAAATCCAAGAATTTGTGGTAAGTACAATCGGGAAGGTCAAGAGAATAAAAGAACAATATTTATTGCCGGTATTTTCCTCCTCATTGGACAACAATTGCGTCCCTGCAATTTATTCCTTAGAAAACCAGTGGAGAAATGCAGTGTCCTAAGTATGCAGTGTCCCTAGTATATATGTTATTATATATAGAATAATAATAAATTATAGATTTAAATTAATAACACAAAAATACAGATAGCATTAATTGCTCTCCTGGCTTAAATGCATACAGTTCAGTGAAGCCAACTGTATTCAATTAAGCGGGGCTGATTTAAAAGGTATAAATTTAGTTTCACTTAAAAACGCCTACCTCAATTTAAATCACACTACCAGCAATTATAGATCCTATACAGTACTGTAACCGAATTATTTTGTGTATACCTATAAATGAACGATGAATTATTTGCTCGCCATATTCTGTAGTAATCCTCTTCTAGTGCACCTCAAAGATATATACGATTTTCATATGTTTTAGTGTAACATCATTCAAATGCACCGCAAACGATTTTTCTTCCTTGTCCGTAATATAACGGCATTATTTTCAATGTCCCTGTAAATGTACTAGAACGTTTCATACTTCATTTTCAATATCGAACATGCCATAGAAAAACCTCATTAACATATATCAATTTCATCACAATCCGAGTAAATCTGAGCTCCGCCGATGGCGCCTGAGGGGCGCTCGTCAGCATCTCAACCGTCGCACCCATGTCCTGAGGGGCATGTAACGTGTACGACCAGGATCTGCCTCCCGTATGCGCTGTGACCGGTCGGGGCATCACCCAGATTGAAACCATGTATTAACGGCATAGGATGTTGCGATACGCGGTGGATCCCATTATCAGAGGAGACCACCGCAAAAACACTTGGGGACGGGCCGGAGTCCCCCAACAGCTTTCGGAGCTGAGCACCCAAAAGGGAGTCAGGTCCTATGCCTTAAGTCAGATTTCCCGACCCGCACTTGCTTTATCAAAACTCGAGGGATGTAGAGACCTACAAACGTAACCATGACCCCCTCTTGTAATGGATCTGAAAAGAAATTGGGTGAGAACAAACAAAATTTAACTTCAAAACAACAACACAACATTGCCCCTGAGACTGTCCTCCATTGGCTTTGCTTCCGGCAGATCCCCGACGGCGGAACGTTGGCATAGCCGGTCAACTCCCCTGGTGAACAAGACAGGGGCATGAGCATGCAGAACAAAGCATAATCTTTGAAAAACAAAATGCAAAACAATAACTACATTAATTTTAACACAATTATTCAAATTGGTAAAGAAATTTGTATGAATAGTTGGATGAATTATGCCCTCCAGATTCGGACGGGATAGCTCAGTTGGTAGAGCATGACAGCTTCAGCCAAAAGATCCCAGGTTCGAATCCTGGCATGGACATTTTTCGTCCAGTTGGAAAATTACAACTCGAATAACTACATTTATGTCAAAACATGTACAAAAACAGCATGACTAGAACATTATCACAAACAAAGTGCCGGCTTAGGACACGAGTCTCAAGCCTGCGAACTTTATGTACCATTACCTGGAAATCGAGTACCATTACCGGTACTCCTGCGCCGCGTGGTGCGCGTGCAGTTGGGATTGCGTTCGAGCGCGATTTTCGACCGCAAAGAGCTCGGTGCGGCCAGCTCTTCGGCGACTCAGGTTGCGATCTAATGTCCGCAGGAGGAGTCGGTGAATGATCAGCCGAACCCTCTTCTCGGAATATCCATCCAGACAAAGGTCGTGTGGCGATCGGGTCTGGAAGTCTCGAGGAAAGAATTTTTCTCGTGTTGACCTCCAGAGCGGGCATCTGAACAGCGTGTGGCTGATCGTGCACTCGCCGTCTCCACAAAAGCATGCGGATTCATGATGAAAAAACCGAGCCTGGTGGTCACCGACGGTGCCGTGTCCCGTAAAGACCTGATTAATGTAGAAGTCGCTCTGCAGTCGATGAGTGTCGACACGCGGGAAGGATTCATATATTATTCGTGCGGTCTCTGATTGGATCCATCTCTCTTGCCATTTAGACAAGGCACGGCCAAAGATTTTTTTCTTGACCTGGCGGCGCGTGGCAGGGACCTCCACATCGAAAAATTGCCGTGTCGTGGCTTTCTTAGACAGCGCATCCGCCCTTTGATTGTAGATATGCCCCACATGAGCCCGAAACCAGTGCATATGAACTTCGAAGTCTGTCAGTTTTATCAAGTCTTTGATGTCGGCTATGGTCCTGTGTTGTGGTACAAGACCGTGAAGCGCTTGGAGCGCTGATTTCGAGTCAGAGAAGACATCGACTTCTCAGAGACCTCTTCGATTGGCATGGGTAATAGCTTCCTTGATCGCAATGACCTCGGCCGCGAAGACGTGCACCATCTGTGAAACGGAACTGGCTCTCCGCTACTATCTGGTTCTCTGACACGGCAAGGAACGCACACCCTACGGTGTTATTCTCCTGCTTGCGTCCGTCCGTGTAATACGAACACGTCGTTCTCGGAGTGAGATGCAATGTTCAATGGCCCCCTAAAGATCGTCAAACCTGGAAGTGGGCCTCCAGAGGTCGACCGACTCGGAGTCTAGTACGGTACTGTCAACTCTTTTTTCCAACGAACAAGGGCCGTGAAGTCCCCGTCCAGCTCTGCACTCAAGTCGAGAAGGAAAACCCCTGACAAGACCTGCTATGCATCCGTGGAAGTCGTTACGTAACATTTCGTTACGCATAGGAGGAGGTTTCTCTGCATGCTGAGCAACCTTTTCGCTACCACTACCTTGCTGTTGTACCACATGAAGCCGCATAGAGAATGATTCTCCCTGCTATGATCGAGTAAAGCATTTTCAGAATTTCGGTCTCAGACCCCAGTTGGCTTCCGTGAGACGGTTCATTTTATTAAGCACCTTAAACGCCTTTTCCTGAACCGAGGTTAGGTGAGGCATCCAACTAAGATGAGAATTGATCGTGACGCCCAAGTACAGGATCTGCCATTTAAAGCCGATCCTCTTCCCTTCCATGCGGATCGGGAGAGATGGGGCATGTTTATATTTGCACACGGGCTGCACGATCGTGTAACCACACTTGTCGTAGCTGAAACTGAGGCTGCACTCCGTAGCTCAGCCTTGGATCTCAGAGAGGACCGGGACGGGTATTTCGGCGAAACTCATCACAGAACGATGTTGTGCGGCTACGGAGATGTCATTGGCGAAGACCGTAATGGTATACGTCTCGTTCTTATCATCGGCTAACCGACTCAACAAAATCTCAATGAAAACCAACCAGAGATAGGGACCGAGACACGAACCTTGCGATACACCAACGTTAAAGTAATGTTCCCCGTCTAACAGGAGGACAGAGCGATTCCATAAGTAATCGTCTTTCAACCAAAAGAGCCAGGGCTTGACGCCGAGTTGCTCCAAAAACCGAAGGATATTCGTGCGTTGAACACTATTGAACGCTGATTTGATATCGAGCGTGAGAAGACATGTGAATTCCACACGACTCTTCGAAACAGCTATGTACTCCACCACACGACGGTGTGCGTCGACCGTACTGACATTCTTCCGAAAGCCGTACTGCCGGGCATCGAGCAAACGGTTGAACTCTAGATAGAGTACAAGGCGAGTTGCACACAATTTATCTAATACCTACCCGAGGGTCGGCAGAAGACAAATCGGGCGGTAGGAGGCAGGGTCACTGTTCTCCTTCCCATGTTTGGGAAAGAACACGGCTAACGCTCGCTTCCATGTCCACGGAAAACAATGCTCTCTTAGGCAGTGATTGTACAAGGCGAGCAACCACAGAGAATGGTGCTTCAGGACCTCACGGGTGATCTTGAAACCGAGTCCGCCGTGGTCGGGCGCCTTGTTAGGCGACAGCGATTCTACTGCAGTTCATGAATCGAAAACGGTTCTGGTTCGCCCAGTCCTAATGTTCGCGACCTGGGAAACATCATCAACTGATAGGAAGTGGTATCTTACAAGTTCGTCCTGGGACTCCTCCCAGGTGGAGTCTTCCCGTCCGGAAGGAAACACAAGCATAATTAGTACTTTCCTTCTCCACTTGCCCGTACCACCTCGACTATCTGGCCTAGTTTGTCCGTAATCCGTTCCTCAGAAATAAAACAATTGCATAAACCAACACAATTGTGTAATGAAAACGTAATCAGATACTTCTGATAATAAAATACTTGCTTTAAAAACAAAAAGAGTTATCACACTAGTTATATACACCGGATAGCACTATAATTTTACAAGGTTTTTAACTTTATAATAACGCTGCTTATTATGAACCCTGTAACCACTTGAGCGTTAGCCGATAACTTTGCAGTTATCTTTAGTGCCTCATAAAATATTTTAATAAAAAATATTGCTCATAAAAGTAAATATTTACTCATAAGAAATAAGCAAATTCTTATTATGTAAATTCGTTATCCATTACCTTTCACATTTGTTTATCTAATATAATAATAAAACACAATATAAATTACAAAAAAAGGATTGCAGCATGCTTTTAGGGTTTCTTTTCATAACATTTTTTAAATTAATAATACAATTAATTTACAATAAAAGTGTAATTTAGAATTTTACATTTGCTAAGACATTTAAAATACATTACCGAATTTCACAATTGACGCTTAGTTATTGCGTTCATTTAATATTCTTACTTTCATTTTCCATTTTATCTTACCTTATTTAATTTATTTGCTATTTATATGTTATATTATATTAGGTGAAACCCGTCAAAACTTGACGGAAAACAACTAAAGGTACCATAGAAAAATAGTTCATTACTGCTTTAGAATGTTAAAATTTTGTACAGAATAATCCATAGTAAAAATTCAAATAAAATAAAAACCTCCTCATGTTAAATCCAGGCTGGTAAATCGTAATTACCCGTAACTCACAAGATTTCTGTCATTTCTCTAATCTGACACTTATCTATTAAACGCACAACAACAATAAATTTCATACGATTGCCATTATCCAACATTGGTGTGCACACAATGCATTCACATAAACTGCGTGCTTTTCCATATACTGATTCAATAATTATTTTGTCATTATAGTGTATATAAATGCCTTTTGGGAGCAATCAATGCCAAATAATGACAATGATATACAATTTATCAGTGTTGTGTCGGTAAATTGAAAAAGCATTTTTAAGTTATTTGCATTAACATGCATACAAATATGACGCATTATATACAATGCATATCCTAAAATTATCTTCCTGTATACTATTTAAAAAAAAATTTCTGTGAAGATTTGACCGTATTTTAATCTTTAGAGCACTTTTGCATTAAGTGACACGACATCAATAAATCGTACATGATTATCATTATATGCCATATATTTCATGCAAAATGCATTCATATTCACCATGACGACAAATCATCGAAATCTGTAGTTGGAAAAGCATATAAGTACATATGAATGTATTTTGCATGCACCGATGTCGGTTAACGACAAACGTGTGCGATACATAGGTGTTGTTTAATGGGAATGCAGTTTTAGTTCTTTAAATTAAAGTACAACAAATATGTACTAGACAAACCGCCTACATGCATAAGTATACATACTAAAATGTATTACCACACGACATTAACCAAATGTTTTTATATAAGCAACTGTTGACTACAATTTAAAAAAAAAATTCAGATATGTATTTTACTTTATTTTATTATGTTTTAAATTTATTTTCAAGTAACGATGTTCTGAGTACGTACAGTTTTGGCCGAGTGTCATGTACTTGGTCAAATACAGAGCTTGTAAAGAAAAATACTCGTTTGTGCATACACAAAATTAAGATTGAAGATAAAACTTAGAATATAAGAAAATTGTTACAAACGCAACAACATACAACACATGATGCGAAATTTCTGCACTGCTTGAAATCATATACATTTTTAGCATGGATATTTAAAAAAAATATTTTTTCTAAATTTAATAAAACGTACACATAATTTAAAATACCTTTTACATGTGATAAACAAAATACAACTAATGAAAAAAAAATTAATTGATTCTTCAATCGATTATCGCTGTTTCTGATATCCATTCTGTTTATAGTTCATGACTAATGTTTGGTATAACAATTTTGATATTAAGAATATAAGTTTATTGAAATATAAAATTTTCCTATTTTGTGTCTTATCAAATCTTCATTTTAGAAATTATTTATAGTTTACAAAAATTACAAAAAGTACGTATTTGCTTTTCTTTGCCATTTTTCATGTGCAGAAAATTTACAATTATTTGTAAACTGAACCGTTAAAATTGCTCTTTGAAATTAGATAAACGACACAAAACTTTTATGAAATGTTACAGAACCAAGATATATATGTACACACATCTATATAAAAATCTTCATCTGCTAAAAATTTGTTATTGGCCGAGTATAAAAGCAATATTTGGCTGAATACTGTATTCTGGTCCAATTGATCAAGTACCGATTATATAATACACCTCTATTTTTAACTAAATTTACTGTATGGATTTAATAAAGATGAATTTAAAAAATGTAAACAATGAATTTTTAATGAGAGAGATAGTATTAAATTATCTGAAAGATATTTTATTTTTCGAAGTTAAAGTTTTCACGTGGGAGATGCATGATGATTATATCATCAAAGAGTATATGAATGCATTTTGGAGTTTGCATGCAATCACTGTCTGATAATGACAATTGTGTAATATTTATCGGTCTCATGTCAGTAATTGAAAAAAAAAGAAAACAATCTTAAGAAAACCATTAATAAAATATTCATGGAAATTAATGATACTATTCAAAAGCATGTTTCAAAAGCACTGTAATAATTCAACAAAAATAAGTTATCTATCTATACTATTATAAAGGAGTAATTCTTGTTTGTTTGTTTGTAGGGGGTAATCTCTGGAACTACCGAACCGATTTCAAAAGTGATGGGGACAAATTGATGGTGACAGCCCCTGCTCCAACATAGGCTATATTTTATGTCGGTGCCACTAACCCCAGGGGGTGCAGGAACAAAAAACGTTCTAAAATTGCGATATTTCAGTTATCACACTGTCTGTCAAGCCCTGAGAGCTTGGCAGCCGGTTCTGTATGTATGTATGTACGTACGTAATGCGATAACTCTTCATAGAAATATCCGTTTTCCTTCAAATTTTGTTTATAGGTTCACTGTGTTAAGGCGCTTCCCTGATTAGTTTTCGGGATTGATTGGTTAAGTATAAAAGAGGGGGGGACAAGGGGCTAATTCCCCCCCCCCCTTAATTTATATAAATGGGTTTTTCATGCAGAATTATTCCGTTTTCCTTCAAATTTTGTTTATAGGTTCACTGAGTTAAGGCGCTTCTCTGATTAGTTTTCGGGATTGATTGGTCAAGTATAAAGGGGGGAACAAGGGTCTAATTCCCCCCCCCCCTTAATTTATATAAATGGGTTTTTCATGCAGAATTATTCCGTTTCCCTTCAAATTTTGTTTATAGGTTCACTGAGTTAAGGCGCTTCCCTGATTAGTTTACGGGTTTGATTAGTCTATACTAATATTATAAAGGAGTAATTCTTGTTTGTTTGTTTGTAGGGGGTAATCTCTGGAACTACCGAACCGATTTCAAAAGTGGTGGTGGCAAATTGATGGTGACAACCCCTGCTCCAACATAGGCTATATTTTATGTCGGTGCCACTAACCCCAGGGGGTGCAGGAGCAAAAAACGTTCTAAAATTGCGATTTTTCAATTATCACATTGGCTGTCAAGCCCTGAGAGCTTGGCAGCCGGTTCTGTATGTATGTATGTACGTTCGTAATGCGATAACTCTTCATAGAAATATCCGTTTTCCTTCAAATTTTGTTTATAGGTTCACTGTGTTAAGGCGCTTCCCTGATTAGTTTTCGGAATAGATTGGTTAAGTATAAAAGGGGGGGGGGAACAAGGGGCTAATTCCCCCCCCCTTAATTTATATAAATGGGTTTTTCATGCAGAATTATTCCGTTTTCCTTCAAATTTTGTTTATAGGTTCACTGAGTTAAGGCGCTTCCCTGATTAGTTTTCGGGATTGATTGGTCAAGTATA
The DNA here is from genome assembly GCA_963931845.1 of Maratus michaelseni. Classification (NCBI taxonomy): domain Eukaryota; kingdom Metazoa; phylum Arthropoda; class Arachnida; order Araneae; family Salticidae; genus Maratus; species Maratus michaelseni. Next base: position 78,432,080 of record OZ007590.1, on the reverse strand, counting down.
AAGGGGGGGGGGGAACAAGGGTCTAATTCCCCCCCCCCCTTAATTTATATAAATGGGTTTTTCATGCAGAATTATTCCGTTTCCCTTCAAATTTTGTTTATAGGTTCACTGAGTTAAGGCGCTTCCCTGATTAGTTTACGGGTTTGATTAGTTAAGTATAAAGGGGGGGATCGGGGGGGGGGGCTAATCCCCCCCTTAATTTATATAAATGGGTTTTTCATGCAGAATTATTCCGTTTTCTTTCAAATTTTGTTTATAGGTTCACTGAGTTAAGGCGCTTCCCTGATTAGTTTTCGGGATTGTTTGGTCAAGTATAAAGGGGGGGGGGACAAGGGTCTAATTCCCCCCCCCCTTAATTTATATAAATGGGTTTTTCATGCAGAATTATTCCGTTTCCCTTCAAATTTTGTTTATAGGTTCACTGAGTTAAGGCGCTTCCCTGATTAGTTTACGGGTTTGATTAGTCTATACCAATATTATAAAGGAGTAATTCTTGTTTGTTTGTTTGTAGGGGGTAATCTCTGGAACTACCGAACCGATTTCAAAAGTGGTATTGGCAAATTGATGGTGACAACCCCTGCTCCAATATAGGCTATATTTTATGTCGGTGCCACTAACCCCAGGGGGTGCAGGAGCAAAAAACGTTCTAAAATTGCGATTTTTCAATTATCACATTGGCTGTCAAGCCCTGAGAGCTTGGCAGCCGGTTCTGTATGTATGTATGTACGTTCGTAATGCGATAACTCTTCATAGAAATATCCGTTTTCCTTCAAATTTTGTTTATAGGTTCACTGTGTTAAGGCGCTTCCCTGATTAGTTTTCGGAATAAATTGGTTAAGTATAAAAGGGGGGGGGGGGAACAAGGGGCTAATTCCCCCCCCCCTTAATTTATATAAATGGGTTTTTCATGCAGAATTATTCCGTTTTCCTTCAAATTTTGTTTATAGGTTCACTGAGTTAAGGCGCTTCCCTGATTAGTTTTCGGGATTGATTGGTCAAGTATAAAGGGGGGGAACAAGGGTCTAATTCCGCCCCCCTCTTAATTTATATAAATGGGTTTTTCATGCAGAATTATTCCGTTTCCCTTCAAATTTTGTTTATAGGTTCATTGGGTTAAGACGCTTCCCTGATTACTTTTCGGGATTGATTGGTTAAGTATAAAGGGGGGAACGGGGGGCTAATCCCCCCCCTTAATTTATATAAATGGGTTTTTCATGCAGAATTATTCCGTTTTCCTTCAAGTTTTGTTTATAGGTTCACTGAGTTAAGGCGCTTCCCTGATTAGTTTTCGGGATTGTTTGGTCAAGTATAAAGGGGGGGGGACAAGGGTCTAATTCCCCCCCCCCTTTAATTTATATAAATGGGTTTTTCATGCAGAATTATTCCGTTTCCCTTCAAATTTTGTTTATAGGTTCACTGAGTTAAGGCGCTTCCCTGATTAGTTTACGGGTTTGATTAGTTAAGTATAAAGGGGGGGAACAAGGGGCTAATTCCCCCCCCTTAATTTATATAAATGGGTTTTTCATGCAGAATTATTCCGTTTTCCTTCAAAATTTGGTTTATAGGTTCACTGTGTTAAGGCGCTTCCCTGATTAGTTTTCGGGATTGATTAGTTAATATAAAGGGGTGGAGATCGGGGGGCTAATTGCCCCCCCCCTTAGTTTATATAAATGGGTTTTTCATGCAGAATTATTCCGTTTTCCTTCAAATTTTGTTTATAGGTTCATTGGGTTAATACGCTTCCCCGATTACTTTTCGGGATTGATTGGTTAAGTATAAAGGGGGGAACGGGGGGGCTAATCCCCCCCTTAATTTATATAAATGTGTTTTTTCTGCAGAATTATTCCGTTTTCCTTCAAATTTTGTTTATAGGTTCACTCTGTTAAGGCGCTTGCATGATAATTTTCGGGATTGAGTGGCTGAGTATAAAGGGGTGAACGAGGGGGGGGCTAATCCCCCCCTTAATTTATATTAATGGGTTTTTCATGCAGAATTATTCCGTTTTCCTTCAAATTTTGTTTATAGGTTCACTGAGTTAAGGCGCTTCCCTGATTAGTTTTCGGGATTGATTAGTTAAGTATAAAGGGGGGATCGGGGGCTAATTCCCCCGCCCCCTTAATTTATATAAATGGGTTTTTCATGCAGAATTATTCCGTTTTCCTTCAAATTTTGTTTATAGGTTCACTGAGTTAAGGCGCTTCCCTGATTAGTTTTCGGGATTGATTGGTCAAGTATAAAGGGGGGGAACAAGGGTCTAATTCCCCCCCCCTCTTAATTTATATAAATGGGTTTTTCATGCAGAATTATTCCGTTTCCCTTCAAATTTTGTTTATAGGTTCATTGGGTTAAGACGCTTCCCTGATTACTTTTCGGGATTGATTGGTTAAGTATAAAGGGGGGAACGGGGGGATAATCCCCCCCCTTAATTTATATAAATGGGTTTTTCATGCAGAATTATTCCGTTTCCCTTCAAATTTTGTTTATAGGTTCATTGGGTTAAGACGCTTCCCTGATTAGTTTTCGGGATTGTTTGGTCAAGTATAAAGGGGGGGGGACAAGGGTCTAATTCCCCCCCCCACTTTAATTTATATAAATGGGTTTTTCATGCAGAATTATTCCGTTTCCCTTCAAATTTTGTTTATAGGTTCACTGAGTTAAGGCGCTTCCCTGATTAGTTTACGGGTTTGATTAGTTAAGTATAAACGGGGGGGATCGGGGGGGGGGGCTAATCCCCCCCCCTTAATTTATATAAATGGGTTTTTCAGGCAGAATTATTCCGTTTTCCTTCAAATTTTGTTTATAGGTTCATTGGGTTAAGACGCTTCCCTGATTACTTTTCGGGATTGATTGGTTAAGTATAAAGGGGGGGAACAAGGGGCTAATTCCCCCCCCCTTAATTTATATAAATGGGTTTTTCATTTAGAATTATTCCGTTTTCCTTCAAAATTTGGTTTATAGGTTCACTGTGTTAAGGCGCTTCCCTGATTAGTTTTCAAGATTGATTAGTTAATATAAAGGGGGGGGGATCGGGGGGCTAATTACCCCCCTTAATTTATATAAATGGGTTTTTCATGCAGAATTATTCCGCTTTCCTTCAAATTTTGTGTATAGGTTCATTGGGTTAAGACGTTTCCCTGATTACTTTTCGGGATTGATTGGTTAAGTATAAAGGTGGGGAACAAGGGGCTAATTCCCCCCCCCTTAATTTATATAAATGTGTTTTTTCTGCAGAATTATTCCGTTTTCCTTCAAATTTTGTTTATAGGTTCACTCTGTTAAGGCGCTTGCATGATAATTTTCGGGATTGAGTGGCTGAGTATAAAGGGTGGAACGAGGGGCGGGCTAATCCCCCCCTTAATTTATATTAATGGGTTTTTCATGCAGAATTATTCCGTTTTCCTTCAAATTTTGTTTATAGGTTCACTGAGTTAAGGCGCTTCCCTGATTAGTTTTCGGGATTGATTAGTTAAGTATAAAGGGGGGATCGGGGGCTAATTCCCCCGCCCCCTTAATTTATATAAATGGGTTTTTCATGCAGAATTATTCCGTTTTCCTTCAAATTTTGTTTATAGGTTCATTGAGTTAAGGCGCTTCCCTGATTAGTTTTCGGGATTGATTAGTTAGGTATAAAGGGGGGGGGGATCGGAGGGCTAACCCCTCCCCCTTAATTTATATAAATGGGTTTTTCATGCAGAATTATTCCGTTTTCCTTCAAATTTTGTTTATAGGTTCATTGGGTTAAGACGCTTCCCTGATTACATTTCGGGATTGATTGGTTAAGTATAAAGGGGGGAACGGGGGATAATCCCCCCTTAATTTATTTAAATGGGTTTTTCATGCATATGTATTCTGTTTTCCTTCAAATTTTGTTTATAGGTTCACTGTGTTAAGGCGCTTCCCTGATTAGTTTTCGTGATTGATTGATTAAGTATAAAGGGGGCGGGAACCGGGGGATAATCTCCCCTTAATTTATATAAATGGGTTTTTCATGCAGAATTATTCTATTTGCTTCAAAATTTGTTTATAGGTTCATTGGGTTAAGACGCTTCCGTGATTAGTTTTCGGGATTGATTGATTAAGTATAAAGGGGAGGAACGGGGGCTAATACCCCCCTTAATTTATGTAAATGGGTTTTTCATGCAGAATTATCCCACTTCCTTCAAATTTCATTGATAGGTTCACTGTGTTAAGGCGCATCCCTGATTAGTTTTCGGGATTGATTGGTTAAGTATGAAGGGGGGAACAAGTGGCTAATTCCCCCTTATCTATACTAATATATAAAGTAGTAAAGATTGTTTGTTTGTTTGTTTGTTTGTTTGTAGAGGGTAATCTCTGGAACCACTGAAGCGATTTTAAAAGTGATGGTGGCAAATTAATGGTGACAATCCCTGCTCCAACATAGGCTATATTTTATGTCGGTGCCACCACTCCCAGGAGGGTGCAGGAGCGAAAAACGTTCTAAAATTTTGATTTTTTGTATACTGAAGGAGATAGAAGCATCAAATTTGGTATGGTAGTTACTTATAACATGTAAATGTTCTCTAAGAACAAATTATAAAAACATTCGAAATTTAAAAGGGTGAGATGAGGAAGAAGCGTTCTAAAAACATTCTAAATTACAATTTCTATGGAATCTCTGAAACTACAGAACCGATTTCAAAAGTGATGGTGGCAAATGGATGGTGACAGTCCCTGCTCCAACATATGCTAAATTTTATGTCAGTGCTACTACCCGCAGAGGGTGCAGGAGCGAAAAACGTTCCAAAATTATGATATTTTCAATACTGAAGGAGTTAGGAACTTGACATTTTGTATGGTCGTTACTTACAAGATTTAAATGCTCTATAAGAACAAAGTCTAAAAAAATTCGAAATTTAAAAGGCTGAAATAAGCAAAAAATTTTCTAAAAACATTCTAAATTACAATTTCTATGGAATCTCTGGAACTACTAAAGCGATTTCAAAAGTGATGGTGGCAAATGGATGGTGACAATCCCTGCTCCAACATAGGCTATATTTTATGTCGGTGCCATTAACCCGATGGGGGTGCAGAAGCGAAATACGTTCTAAAATTGCGATTTTTGCGATGCTGAAGGAGCTAGAAACTTGAAGTTCGGCATGATTGTTATTTATAAGATCTAAATGCGCTCTAAGAACAAATTCTAAAGAAAAATGATCTAATGATTCTGCGATTTTTCAACTATTGAATTTCTAAAATTACCAAATTTCACCATAGAGTACCATAGCGAAACCTTCACGCGTAAAAAGATAATGATAAGGGCGACGTGTCCTGACGTGTATATTGGCTATAGCACGAGTCACAAATTATAGTATCCTTATTATTCTGTTAAAATATAAAAGTGAATTATGAAATGTCAATATTTTGTTTGATTAAAGGTTCGTTAAGAGAAATTGACTAACATAGCGGGCGTAGCTTGCTAGTAAGAAGATAAAAATAAACTTCTTTGACATTGTGCAGTTATTCATTACAAAAATATGAAAATTTTAAAATTTCAGAAATTCTTTTATATAACTACTATTTTTCACTGTCAATAAATGTGATTGTTTCAGAAGTGATACTTAAGAAAATTAATTATTTTGAGAATATTCACGGTGCGAATATGCAGTTTACCCCTGCTTGGCACGAAATCAAACAATCGCCAAATTGGTGTGTTTTTGCGCCTTCTGTCCCAGAGTTGCTACCTACAGGAGATGTCATACAAGAGCACCTAATTCAATATAACAACTATCAAAATTAATCAAAGCATGTTTATAAAAAGATAAATTATCAAAATATAGTAATGAAATAATTTTTTCACTTCACGTACCTTAAAAACGTATTCGTTTTAAGGAGTGAGAAAGGGGGGGGCGGAATTTAAGTAAATGATTTTATATTCCTTACATGTATTCAATGTTTTACAATAACATTTATGCATGAATTTTGTGAACTATATGGACTGAATATGAAAGACGAAATTCGCGATTTCTTTCTCAAGTGATTGACAAAATTTGTGATTTTTTTCGTGATCGTCCGACGAAATTTGCGATTTTATTCCGCAATCGTTCAATGAAATTTGTGATTTTATTCCGCAATCATTTGACGAAATTCATAATTTTATCCTGCGACGGATTGATGAAATTCGTAATTAAATTCCGCAATTATGAGACATTTTTCTTCGCGACCTATTCTCAAAATTTACCATTTTTTTGCGACCGCTTGATGAAATTAGCAAGTTTTTCCACGTCTGTTTGTCGAAAGTCGGAATTTTTTCGACTTCTTATGAAGTTTCAATTACAATAAATATTAGGTATTTTTTCATTTTATTTTTATTTATTCTGGTTTGCTGAATTCTTTGTATTCACGATATAATGTTTGCTAAATTGTACTGGATGGAAACTGTTTATAGTACGATCGGTTCTTTTTTTTCTGGAAATATATCTGTTGCCTGGCTTATTTAGAGATTCCAATTTGTTATTTAGGTTTATACAGAACATTTCATTTGATTAAGTTATATAATGAAAAAAAACAGAATACAGCTATTAAAAAAATGACATTTCAGCTTTTCTCCAAGTGGAAATGAAACCCTTTGCTGTAAAAGAACCACAAACAATTAATTTAAGCATTAATCCACTCTCGGGGCTAGGGGCAGGAGAGGAGCATTACGCTACATTTCTGTTATACCAACAAGTAGGAATAAATCTTCAACGACAATATGAATCAATCCTGAAAAAATCATCGCTTTGTTTCTGGAAAGGAAAAGCCGTCACCTCATAGGCTGAATAACAGCGTTAGCCGGTAACTTGGAGGTAGTTATCGGGGGACATGGCGCCAAGCTAGGCACTTTCTACGGTGAATCGTTCACTTTATTAAGGGTGGATACACCGGAAGAAGACTTTGACGCATGCACATTGATCACAATTTTGTGTTAAAAGTGGAATTTGATGAAAATCCCTTTTCGTTTTAATATTTATATTTTTTTCGTGTTGTTCATAAATATTAATATTTAATAAAGATTTTTAATAAAAAGTCAGGAGTATACCTTGTATTGTTATAAAATATAGTTTAACTATTATTTTCGGACGTCATATTCGCCTTGATTACTAAATGAAATATATATGAATTGAAACTTATGATTTATTTTAGTAAAAAGATGCAAAAAATACATAAAATGTTTTTAAAACATAAAAACTGTCCAAAGATGTTAAAAGATGCTAAAACTCTGAAACTTATTATTTATTTTACTAAAAAGGTGCCAAATATACATAAAAAGATTTTTAAAACATAAAAAACGTCAAAAGATATTAAAAGATGTTAAAACCCCTTACGATGCATTAACCATAAGTTTCAATTCTTATGCATTACATTGTATTGTTCAAAATTTTTTACTGGGCAGCCAATTATCATCCTAGAAACTACATGTATGTACTTATATCATATCATAGACATTGTTTTTGAAGAATTAAAAAACCTATGGAAGACTTTTAAAAGTACGATGAATGACTGTAAAAAGCAAGAAAAGAACATATGAACATACCTCAATACCTTAGTGCCATTTCAGGTTAAATTGATGACACTTAACAACTTTCTAGTTTATTTTACTTTTTGTTACATCTCCAATAGTTTCCAGATAGAATGAGCAAGTTCAACAATTTGCCGCTATGAGTGCAGCAATTGGTGTCATTGTACACGTCATACAAATTTTCTAGCTGTAGACACTACTTTTATGTACTGTTCTTGCATTCGTTCGAAATTAAAAAAAGGTGCGCAATTTAAAAAATTTCACCATGCATTTTTATGCATTTTCAGCAGAATTATTCATTATAAATACTGCTTAGGGATATTTTATATATTTTTTTAATGTTTCTAAATAAGCAGGCATCTTTTGCATCTGAAAGATACAATTTTCATATTGTATAGTGATCATAAAATTACATTAAATGACTATTTCTTATTTTAGCTCAATTTTGACCTCTATATCAAAAAGGAAAATAAAAAACTATGCGTAGTAGAACTGCCATACATAAAAATTAATTCATAATAACTTAATGTTTGTTTTTAATCGAGTTAAATTATTCAGATATTTCAAACTGCAAAATTTCGAGCTTTTTTCTCTGAATAAACTTATAAATGGCATTGCAATGTACTCTTTTGTAGACATATATTTTATTTACAAATTTCTATAAATGTTTTATTTATGACAAGATACATTCCTTATTGAAAATGTGTTTAGTTGATAAGAAATAGAATAAATATGTGAGTCTGAAGTGTTTAAAGTGTACTGTAAATGCCAAAAATAAATCTACTTTTTTGACAAGACAGTTTAAAGAAAAACATTTCTTTACGCTCGGAAGTTTTTAACTTATCTTTCTGAGTTCGTTTAAGTTTAGTATATACTTTAAGTTTAAAAGTTTGCGTAGGAAATAAGAAATATAAAATGTATTTAAGAAGAAGGTCTATTTTTTTATTTATTAGCAAAAGAGTTTTGAACACATATAAATTTTAGACGTGCTAAAAAGTATACTAGTGAGAGACGACATAAAAACCATATATTGTCATTTTATACATTAAAATATCTTGATACAACATATTAAATTAAAATATTAATGCAAATTTATTTTAAAAATTCAAAATAGCATTAAAAAAAAACCTTTTTTAAAAAAATAAATTATTATTTTTCTGAAAAGAAAAACTTATAAAAATCAAAAGATAGTTTTTTAAATAAAGATGTATGACAAATTTCCACGTCCTCTTTTTTTCAAGATCCACTTTAAATTGTGTTTGAATATAGTACGTTACGTAATATGAACTCTTTGCTTAAATGGAAAAAAAAATATGGGATTCTTAAAACATATCCAAACTTAAAATGTCTGAGCGTTATACATATGGCTTGTATCGCAATCCATAATTTTAAATAAGCATTCCTGTAAATATTTTGTAATTGTTGACACAGTGATTATTTTGACACAATAAAGATTTGTTCACTTAAATATCGAAGTTTTGAAAATAATCCAAACTTTTTAAATAGATTGTTGGCATTTTAAATATAAAAATCTTAAAGATAAGTAGTTTTTCTTTTTCTTTATCAGTACGTCTACAATTATGATGTAAATTGCAGTAAACATTAAAGAAAAGTAATATTTTAGAGAACAATAAAATTGCATGTAATTTTACTCTATTAAATTTTAACATTTTGTGGGACAAAATACTTGTTTCTGCTTACTAGTGCCAGAAAACGCTTAAATTTCCTAAATACAGTTTATCAGATATCCGTACATTTTGACCAATTTGGTCAGCTTGGTCAAGTTTTAATAAGGTGAGTGAAAAAAAGATGGCCAGTGTTCTTAAGGTACTCCACTCCTCAAAAGTAGAATTAATTTAAATTTTAATCACAGATTGGTGCTACTGCATTATCAATCATGTATCTGCAGTGCACGTGGCTGAATTTAAAGAGATCCTTGATCTTCCGACATTTTATGCAGTGATTTCACTTTTGAGGTGTAGCCGTTCTAATTCCCTGGTAAGGCGATATTTTAATTTACACGTGTTTAATTCTTGAAACTTTGAGTTATGATTACGTTTTCTGAAAGCTTATTTCTTTCTCTTTATTCACATTAACTTCAATTCTAAGAAATTTATTAGATTAATACTTTTACGTCGTGATAATGGCGACCATACGCATGTTCCCAAGGTGGCCACCTCAGAAAACAAATGTGGAAATCAGTGTAGTCAGGGGGATTATCAAAATTTCTTCATAAATATCTGAAAAAACTTATTACCATTTATTGTTAACACTAGAGATAACTCAAAAGAAGTCAGTAACTGCCAGTAATAAAATCCTTGAACTACTGTCCACAAAAAGGGCTTCAAGATCTTTTTGTGTGATAAAATAAAAAGATTAAAAAAGAAAATTTGAAAGATATCAAAAGAAAGAAAGTATCATCAGAACATAATAGTAAGCAAAATAGTTTGCCGAGTATTGTTTCACATTTTACGAGTGATTTCAATACATGGGCCACCTTTGGAACACTGTACGCCAAAGCCGGTCCACAAGCTACAATTTTGAAATTGTATTATAAAAGTAATTAAATTTTACTTTACAAAGAAAAGTATACTTGATATGTGTGATAGATAGGTGTAGAATTTTACAAACAAAAATTCTGCCACACAACGCTGAACTATGGCCACATTTGTGTCACCTACCTTATTTGTCTTGTTATAGCCCTGAGGAGATTTTTCTAATTATGACTTATAAGTCTCGAGGACCATAAAAAAATTCAATTTTAGTAACTTTTAATAAAACTACTAATTTGATGCAAATGGCTTTTACTGCTTATTTGTAACTCTTTACTTTTTTAGTATCTTTTTTTTCTACAGACAATACTGTAAATCTCTTTATCCATACTTCTTATTATTGGATTTGGTATTATCCCATGAACTTTCGTATCATTTTTCAAGTTGTCACTGGCTAATTTACCTGTTAGGCCAAAAACAAATTACATTTCCACAATAAATGCGAAGTGTGTCCTTAGGCTTTAATAATAGATGACAAACGAAAAATCTGTATGTTTTAAATGCAAATATTCTCAGATAATAATTTTCGGAACAATTAAGTTAACATAGATGCAAAACAAGCTTAAATGTGGGCATTTTTTTAAGCAAAACTCAAAACACTTTGGCGGAATACGCATTTTGTATTTGCATATTTAAAGTTTCAAAAAGCTTATTTCTAATTAAAAAATTGTATGCTACAAATAATTATTTTTTACGAATATTAAATTAAAGATATAACACTGCAAAAACTGAGCTAAAGGGAGTGTTTAGGTCAACAGATGGCATCTCGCAGTTGCTATTATTTACACTTTACATCTATTTATAAAGAAGTGATTACCAGGTGCAATGGTCGCCAACATACATACGATGGCGAGCATACAGGACTTATGCAGACTCTCACTGTGTGGTAAAGTGCAAACCAATTGAACGTGGCCAAAATTTAATAAAATAGTGTACCAAAGACAGCAGAATAAAACTAAAGAGAAATGTTTAATGTGCAGAAAATAGAAAAGAAGGCGCTGCAAGACGATATTTGAACTAGTACGTTTATCAAGGTTTTTGGCGACATTATGTCGCTTATTCGTGTCTACGGATTAATTGCATTAACAGCAACATAATTTATTTTTCGTATTTTATGATTTAGAAAGAAGATTATCCTATTTCTTCCTCTTGCTACACTAGTGTGCAATACTTAAGCAACAATCACAAAATGCCAATTTCTGAACACGTGAGTGCTTAAAAGTCAATTCTATAAACAGTAAGTGCTTAAAATAGCACCCTAACAGCACAGCCAGTCGATGTGAAGTCTCCTTGACGTCACACATGATTACAAGCGTCACAGTAACTATGTGAATCAAAATATGGGATCTTTCACTCGCCCCATTATTACTCTCAAATGATTGTTATCATTGAAATGTCACTGTGACTGTTGCTTTGTGATGGGTCATCATGTGAAAATACAATGAAGTCTACTTGTGATTCTCACGTGACTGTCTTTTGAAGACTCAACTTTAAAGTCATTGTTAGCATTGCATTGTGATGAGTCACCAAATAATGTCGCAATGAAGTCGCATGGTGACTTTCAGGTGACCGACGCTCTACTGTGAAGTCACCATTGTTCTCCTCGAGGCTAACGAAAAGAACAGGCTACCGCGGTGCATTCCACTTATCTTTTTTTACAGACCGCTAGAGTGACGTGATGCTGTTTTCGTACACCTGCATTGGTGCATTCGAGCATCACGTGACTCCGGCGGTCTGTAAAAAAAGATACGCGTAAAGCACCGCGGTAGCCTTTCTTTTTCATTAGCCTCGGTTCTCCTTTCTGAAGTGTCACCAGATTATTTCATTTTCTGTCACTTGGAAACTTATCACAGAACAGCTATCATGATGATTTTACAATGGAATCTCCAGACGACAATCATATGATAATCACAAGGATATTGCCTTATAAAGTCACCTGTGACTAAGCATTAGTCATGGTGACTTCTCAATGGAGTGATCAAATGGAGTATAATTGAGACGATCGAAATATATTACATTTCAGTTCATTGTGGTAACTGTGACAATTGTGACCATTTGTGATGTCAAGGATACGTCACATCGACTGGCTGTACTGTTCGCATAGTACCTATTTTCTTCACTTGCTGCTTATAGAATTTCCTTTTGAGTACTCACGTGTTCAGAAATTAGCATTTTGTGTTTGTTGCTTAAGTTTTACGCACTAGTGTATTTTTATTATTTTTCGATTTTTTGTAGCAATATTATTTTTAGTTAGTTATGCTCAGTATCATCTTTACGGTTAACTCGACTCAATCCGAGGGTTCCGTTTAGTACACAATACGTGTTTTTACATTATTTTTATCCTTAAATTTATATAAAAACACACATTAAAATTTGTGAGAAATAATAATGAACAGCAATAGCTAAAACATTGTTCTAATACGAGTGATATTATTACTATAAATTATTGAAAAACATTGTCCCCAGAACTATGTTAAATATTGTACTTTATCTATAACATATCAGCTAAAATTTAGCTATTTAGATATAATTAGGCCATATGTCAAAAATAATAGACTGAAAATAGCAACTAAGATCAATTTTTAACCTTATAAATTTATATATTACCACATTTTAGTACATTGTGATATAAAAGGGAAAAGTGCTTTGTTGTCAGACTTATTTACGTTCTTGAGTGGCTAATACGAATAAATATTCTTTAATTTTTAAAAAGACAAATAGTTCGTAAATAAAATCTGCTTATGAGGCAGATTTTTAATGTTTCAACTGATATTTATAGAAATGATTCTATGAAGTTATCGTCGTCAACCATTGTGCGTAGTTTTAATTACTGATTTTAGTTTAAATAAGTAGTTTAAATAACTGATGGTGCAGAAACATGAGAAAAATATTGGGTCCCACTCATAACAATTTGTGTCAGTGATGTAAGATAAAATAATTAGCAGTAATTCTTTTACTTTTTCATTCTCTTTTGCAAATAAATATATAAAAATAAATTGGCTCCGGGCTGTAATATAAACAATGATAAAGCCCACTATTGTAAAAGAATGTATGAGAAAAAAATGAACTTGTTATTATCACAGTGAATCTTGCTATAAAGTTTCTGCTAAATTTTAATTCACGATTTAAAAAAAAAAAATTCAATATTTTCTGATAACGTTTTTTCTCTAAACCAAAAAAATATCTTATTATACATGCACTTTTTCCAAGTCCTCTATCATTCAGTTTCTCGTAAAATGATTCTATTCTGCGCTCGAGTTAAACTGTCATTCATATTCATCCATCAATTCTGCACAACTGGTCACAGAAACCTTTTGTTTTTTCGTTAAATCTGTATATATTTCACACGTACTTGTCACATGTACTTGGAAAAAATATAAGGTAAACGAAGTAAAAACTAATTTAAATGCAAATTTTCTCTCATTTATTAGAAATAAATAGGTAATTTCTACTCACTAAATCAGAAAGCCATGTTTAATAATATTAATTTAAGTTTAGAATTTGTTTTAGGATCTGCAATTAAATTTATAGAACGATAAGTACATAGTTTGAATTAAAACTACAAATATATTAACAAATTCGTTTCAGTGCTCTAAATTTCGTAATAATTCATTGATAACTATAAAGATTGAATCAAAACAAGAAAACAATATAATTAAGTTCATAGTAAATTTTGTTAGCATATTATTTATTGAAATTCTCTAAAGAGAAATAATCTATTTTAAAGAACACAGAAGGAGTTCTTCGATGATAATTCTTATTTTAATACTTTATTCGAGGAAACATTTTATAGTCAGAGACTAACATATCGCTCTTAGTAGTTCTTGCGAGAAAATGTTACTATTAAATTTTCTCTAAATTCAAGTGTGGGTTTGTGTAATTTTGTGCAGTAAAATAAAAAAGATGTGAAATGTGTTATTTTTTCTCGTTATCGTACAGTTTCGAAAATATTTTGTTCAAATAAGTTTTCAAAGTTTTTGCACAAAAAGAAAATCTGTGATACGTTTCCGTATACCAATTTACATTTATGTTGATTTATACACAGAAAGTTTTTATATAAATTTTTTTCTTTGGAATTCAATACATACCTAAAAACATAATTTAATGAAACATAGATTCAAAACTATCAATAAATTTTATGGCTTAAGTAAAATTGAATTGCAGGATTCTTTCTGTGAGAGACGTGAAATAAATAGTTTTATTACTTTTTATAATCCGTATAAGTACGTATCAAAGTGTCATTTTTGAAAATTTAAGGGAACTCGTTGTCCAAAATAGACAGTTAAATTTCCAGGTGTAAACCATGTATTATTAAAGATTACTTTTAGAGATTTAAAGATATATCAGATTATATCTGATATTTAATCTCTTTTTCTTTTTGCGATAATTTAAATTACCATTAGACAAATGAAATATATATCAATACTATTATTATAAAGAAGAAGCGTTTGTTTATGTTTTTGTTTTTTTGTTTGTAGGGAGTAATCTCTGGAACTACCGAAACAGTTTCAAACTGAATAGTGACTGAATATTGGTAACAATCTCCGCTCCAACATAGGCTATACTAGTTGTCATTAACTCTACACCCAAAGGGAGTTCAGAAGTAAAAATCATTCTAAAATTGAGATTTTTGGGATACTGAAGGAGCCAGAAACTTGAAATTCGGAATGTTTGTTACTTTTAAGATGTAAATAGTCGCTAAGAATCGTTTTTAAAAATTTTAAACTTTAAAAGGGTGATATGAGCACAAAACATCCAAAAATCGTTCTAAATTACGATTTATATAGGATAAAAACTAGAAATTGTACGCAAAATTGTTGGCTGTTACTTTTAAGACGCAAATGTTAGCACAGAAAGTTTTAATAAATTCTAAATTTATAAAGGCTTTTTGGATATAAATGCTTGCTGATAATGGTTTATAAAATAAACGAAATTTAAAAAGGTGAACTGAGCTGAAAACATTCTAAAAACATTCTAAAAGAATATTTATTTGGAATTTTGAAGGTCAGAAATTCGAATTTTGAGATGGCTGTTAATTTTAAGATATAAATTCTCGCACAGAACAACTTCTAAAATTTCAAAATTTAAAAGGTTGCAATGAGCGGAAAACTTTCTAAAAAACGATTAGTTTGGAACTATTGATTCGATTTTAAAAGTTCTTTCAGGATAATATTAGTGATAGCGTCTGCTTAAAACTGAGCTACTTTTATAACTGTGCAACTGCCTTCAAGGGGCGCAAGAGCGACAAACATTCTAACGATTTATTTTAATATATTGGGACAAGAAACAAGAAATTTGACATGTTGGTTACTTGTAAGATGTAAATACTCGCTAAGTACAGTTCTAAATTTATTGAAATTAAAGTATGTAAAATGTTATTAAAGCTTTCTAAATTGCGGTTATTTCCAACTGTTTGGGCTGGAAACGGCATGATGGTAAAATTCAGCATGGCAGCTATACTTCAAGCAAAAGTTATAAACTTTACTTTAGTGCACAATTCACCTTGAATAAATAATGTAAAATCACATAAAAAGTCGTACAATTCACAAGTATATTCATTGCTTATAGGTGCATAAATCCATTTAATGTTGCTAAAATTTTAAAAATATTAAAAACATACACTGTAAAAAAAAAATGGGTCGATCTACTAAAAAAGTTTTAGTTTTTCTCATTGATTTTTGCAATTACTAAACATTCTTTTGTATTCTTACTCAGTTATAAGAAAATCTGTAAGAATTACTAGAAAACAGCTAGAAACATTACTGGAAAACAGCTAGCAACGATTCCGGTTTTTAGTACCGGTTACTAAAAAAATCTGTGGAATACAAATATACTAAAAAAAATTAGTAACCTTAGGATTTTTTTTACAGTGACACTCCAAGGTTGTCAGCCGATACTCGGCCGTCTTCAGGGATAATGCTCTCATTTCTCTTCGATCATGCACGAGCTCATAATCCGGGTGAGACCATTATTGTTCAGGGTGGTGCGGAAGAAAAGGGGTTGGAACGGAAACGAAAATTTGTATTTCAACGAATCTTTATCTATTTTTAAACAATTCACTCCAAATTCTATGGATATCATACGATAAAATATTATTGCAAACTGTTTCACTTCTAGAAACTATCTCAAGAGATTCTATTATGATAGTTTCATGGTAATTATTTGTTCGGAAAATAACTTTCGCTCTATTAAATTCCACTTTTATAGGATGAGTTTGAGCTAATCTCGCTAAGGCTGTGCGGGGTCGGTTCAATCTAACGTCTGCTTCATGCTCTTTTAGACTATCTCGAAATTTCCTCAATGTCATTCCTATATAAAGGAATTATTTATTATCTTTTATAAAATGTATAATGTAAACTCCAGATCTATTACCAGCCTGAACTGGATCAGTTTTCACATTTAACAAATCTTTTAACTTTAGCGGAGGGACCGCGATTAACTTTATATCATATTTCAAAAGGGTACATCTCATAGACTCATAGTCGATTTTTTGCACCTTTAAGCAATGAGTACACCTATGAATTGCAAGTCCTTTTTGTGATTTGGCAGTTACTTTTAAGAGATACTTGCTCTTTCAGAAATGAATCTAAAATTTAAAATTTTAAAAGGATGAAATAAGCTGAACATGTTATAAATTAACGATTACTTTGCAACTATTAAACCTATTTCAAATCTTCTCTCAAGATAACAATGATGATAACTTCTGCTTAAAAATAGGCTATATTTTATCTTTTTGCAAACGCCCCTGAAGGGGGTGCAAGAGTGTAAAACGTTCTAAAATTCATATTTCCTTGATTTTGTTGATACAAAACACATGAAATTTCATATGGTGGTTATTTCTAAGGCATAAATGCTCGACAAGAACGCGTGTTAAAATATTCGAAATTGAAGAGGGCGAAATGTTTAGAATGTACTTTATAATCATAATTTCTCAGAAACTATCAAGACAATATATTTGTTTTTCCTTGCAGGCCCTTTTTAGTGTGTAATTCCCTCAAAGAAAAGTTCTTTAAAAAATTTCGAATTTCAAATGAACGGAAAGAGAGAGGAAACTAAACTTTCTACAATTTTATTTTCACTGTCAGCATGTAAACTATAAAATTGCAATAGTGATAAGATATAAGACGAAGATGAGATCGAACGATGTTCTTATTTTTAACGAAGTCCCGGTGTCAAAATTCTCTAAAAATGTTTTTTTTCTTTTTCTTGCTAGTAAAATACTATTACTAAAAAATAATTCGAGTTTAATGAATTAAATAAAGCTAATCGCATGTTTAGACATAACCAGACACAACAATTTTTTTGTAATAAGTTTTGCCCTGACCGTAACTGAAACTTTAAGCACATTTAATCTTAGAATGGATTTTGTCATAATTTGTCATGTTTAAAAAAATATATCTAAACTTTCTTTAAAGATATACGCATGAAATTTTGTACATATGTTTTATGTTATGTTTTTAATATCTTGTCTTCAGGACTTTTAATGTTTCACGTGAAAACCTTGAAAAAATATTTGTCAAAGTAATAATCGCTCAATTTTTTTTTCTACTTTTAAAATGTATTATATATTTTGTAAGTAATTTTTTTATAAATATTTAAAAACCATTTTTACACACAGTAGTGAAAACAGTAATGAAATCGGGCCAGTGGTTCATGTGTTATGCGATAATTTTAATAAGTTTATTTTTTTTAATATTTAAAAGAAAATTTTCAAAAGAAAGTTTTCAAAAACTTTTTATCTGAAAAGTTATGTTTATAAAAGGACACACAACAGGAAAAAAATCATTAAAATATGCCTGTAGATAAAGAAAAGAAAATTTTGCACGACGCTCTAACTTAAAACTAATATAAAGAGAAAAAAAAAACAATTATTTTTTATGCTGGTGCTTTCTGAGCAGTAAGAGAGTATGCAAGTATCAGTAACTACTATAATGAATTATAAAAAGTCCTTCCGGCCTGTACCAGGAGGAAAAGGTAGCTTTCCTATATCTTCGTTTTAAAATTTTAGCTAATGTTACACGAAAACAGCAAGTTAAAATGCAAAGAAACGTTTACAAAAGATTCGTTAATACTGAATTTGAATAAGATATTAGCCAAATTATTGAGCAATAGCCAAATTGGCTTCATTTATGAAGACTTATTTTGGTCGCCAAATTTGGCGATATTTTGCCAAATGTCGTCAATTTTGCCAATTTTGGCGCCAATGTCGCCAATTTTGGCGCTAACGGATATGAATAAATAGTTTTATGCGTATGATTGGGAAAATTATTACAACAATGAAAGAAAATAACTTGCGAGTAATCGCGTTAATGTGCGAAATTGTTTCAAAATGTCAGCCACCCTAGAATTTCAAACTGCTCTATCTCAGCCATTTTTTAAGATAGAGGTAAATCAAAAATTGCTCTGGAATCCTTGTATCAAGGCCTAACACGTAATTAAAAAATAAATTTGAATTTTTATGTTTTTTGTATATTTATTTTAGTTTTAAATTTTTAAATGGCCGCCATCTTGAAACAAAATGGCGGACCAAGCTGGCCAACGAACTCGGTCGAGACATTGCTTTGCTTAATACACACAATTAGTTTCATCCAAATTGATGTATAAATACGAGCGTTAGCGTATGACATAGGTCAGATATATATATGGATATATATATCCATATATATATATATATATATATATATATATATATATATATAAATCAACATTTGAACGGAGGGTGGTTTTGGGGTCTGGGGGTCATGATCGGTGAAAATATATCGAAATTTTCCGGAACTGCTTTCCTCCGAACGGCTGCAATAGGTAGCTTTATACTTTTTTATATTGAAAGCTACCTAAAACACAAACAAAAGAAATGTTTTCCAAATAGGTAATGAAGTACTGAATATTTAAGATTTCTCCACACAAAAATGATAGTTTAATATACTAAACCAATGTTTTCTAACTTATTTTTCAACGCTATATAATTATTATGGTGATTCAAGTTTTACTAATGCTGTAATAAATCACTGTACGATAAATGATAAACAGACTTCACAAGTAGACGGTATTTTATGCTTTTAGGAGAGGGTGGATGAAGCTGTGTTAGAATCAAGATTTTCTTATTAATTAACGTCTCATGTTCCCCTTATGCAGTACAAAAATGATGTTTCATTAAATATGTGTCAATTAGGAATATTTAAATTATCCGTACTAGTATATTTCCCTTGAGGATAATAATGATGGTAGTTTCTGCTTAAAAATAGGCAATATTTTATATTTGTGAAAACTACCCTCAATGGTGTGCAAGAGTGAAAAGTGTTCTAAAATTCAGCAATATCTAAAACTACTGAACCGGTTTTAAACACTATGGTGGTTAAATGATCGTGGCAGTCTGTGCGCCAAACTAGGCTATATTTTATGTCGGTATCTCTGTCCCCAAAGTGAGTGCATAATCAAAAAACGCTCTAAAATTGAGAGTTTTGTGATACTGAAGGGGCCAGAAACATGAAATTTGGAATCTTGGTTATTTTTAAAATGTAAATACTCCTAAGAACGGTTTTTAAAATTTTCAAACTTTAAAAGGTTGATATGAGCGGAGAATATTCTAAAAACGTTCTAAATTACGATTTATATGGAATGTTTTTAGGGATAGAAACTTTAAGTTTTACATGGCTATTACAGTATTCTAATACTGCAATGCAATATACTAATACTGTTTTATAAGAAATAGACTCTGAGACTAAGCGATTTTAAAAATTATTTCACTGTACGATAGATGATAAACAGCGTTCTGATGTAGAATGCATTGTATGCTTTTAGGAAGAGCGTGGGTGCAAATGTTTTTGAATGAAATTTTTCTCATTAATCGACGTTTAATGTCCATCTAATGCAGTACAAGAATGAAGAAGTTTCCGCAAAATGTGACAGTTAGTAATATTTAAATTATCCGTAGTAGTATATATTTCCCTAATGGAAAACGGCACACAAATACTGAGTGACACATTTCAACAACCAGGTGTGAAAATCCAGGGAGTTTTGCTAGTGTTTTATAATCTGGTTATACAATAGAAAAACAATAATTCGTATATTACCTTAATGTAAAATATATTTCAACAATATCATGATGTTTCATTTGTTAATTTATTAGAACACTTTTAAGTCATAAGAAAATTTTTAACAGACATGAAAAACCATATCTGTTGAAAGTTACAATAATATTTACAAAGGGGTGTATTAATATGTATTTTGAAATAATATTCTAATCTCGATAAGGTAAAGCCAGGAGAGAAGGCGCGGTCAGAGAGATTGCGCACATAGAGGTTCGGGGGGAAGGAGTAGTGTGAGCGCGCAGAGATTCCAGGTAGTTGTACAACAGCAGTAGTGGAGTGTCTACTTGACATACACGTTGATTGTTTTGCACGTCATTTCTATTTTGTTTTGTTTTCCCAAAGTAAGTGCTTGAATTTTCATAGCTATTCATCAGAAATTCTATACAATGTCAGTAGTACAAAATATTTTAAACTTAAACGATCTCGCATAAGCTACTAATATAGATTAACAATGTGAACATCAACAGTTGGTTTTAGTAGCGGCCATGTTTAAATAAAAGGCCGCGCAAACTCTCCTACCGAAATTGGAGAGTTTGCGTATCTGCTACTTAGGAGAGATGGCGCATTGTTCCCATTAGTTTTCATGCTAGGAGAGATTACGCAGCTTATTGGTAAATTTGCATAAAAAATGAAAAATGAAAATGGACTAATTTTAAGTTAAACGTGTTATCAAGTAACTTAATACTATTTTGTAATCTTATCTGGACTTGCTTTTTCTGATTCTTTAATTTTTTTTTGCCTTTAATTAAACTTTTTTAATCGTTTTTAAAATTATTTCCTTTTTCTGATTCTTTAATCATTAGGTTGAAATATTCACTCCTAATACAATAATATTTGTTCACAAAAGCCTTACAACAATGTCATTCAAGTATAATTATTATTGTTAACAACTTAATTGCAGTTATTATTAGTAACAATCTCTCCTACCCATGTGCGCAATCACACCAACCCTGTAAGGACAGACTGCGCAAAATAACTTTCTTGGTTTTATTACAACTGTTCTATTAAATTGAAACATAACAACAAAAAAGCAATGGAAATGCATAAAAAACAAATGAAGTAAAAATTATTCACGGCTAGTTTAGCAAAAAAAAATAATATTTAGATTTTTTATTGTTATTCTTTTGAATTGTGCGAAAGACACTCCTAGCTTTACCTTATTCTAAAGATAAACAAAGATAGACAAAATCTGTAAGATATTACAGATTTCTAAATATTTTTTTTTTCATAAAAAAACTTTAATTGAGTCTTATATTGTTTTGAATACAAATGATAGTTTTTCTCAACAATTTGGAAAATACTAAAAATAGCTAACAACCGTTTTCAGTGGTATTTGAAAATTTCTTCCCATTTCTTTGCACAAATCAAACACAGATTGTTCAAAACATTTCCACGATTATATAAATTTAAGATTCAAAAGTGAAAAAAATATATATTCTGTGAAATTTTAATTTTTAAATGTAATTTAGGAATCACTTAAATTTAAAGTGATAATTAAGTTTCTAAATAACCGGCCATTTAAGATCACTGCTGCATAGTATTAGTATCCATCATATATACAAGTTCCACGTTCGATCAATAAATTCATTATTACTGTAATGTTTTTTGTATAAAACAAACATTATTCAAATAACTAAAAAAGTTAGTTAATATATATATATATATATATATATATATATATATATATATATATATATATATATATATATATATATATATATATTATATATATATATTATATATATATATATATATATATATATATATATATATATATATATATATATTATATATACAATTTATGATTTTTATAATAGTTTATTTTGAAAAATATTGTAATTTAGGATAAGGTATTAGGTAGATATGGTAAGGTATCGTAATTAATTGTAAATTTGTAAATGAATGGCATTAAATATTTTCTGCAGCGTTTTGAAGTTTCTAAGTTTAGTTGTAAAAATTTATTATTCGCTAAATGCGTCAAAAATAATTGAATATTAAAATATAATAGTGCAAATTAATTATCTGAGAAAGCAAATTTAATTAAAACTGAACTTAATAATTTTTGGACATAAGAGTTTTTCTTGTATGTTTTCTACAAAATATAGTCAGTTAACAAGATTAACTATAAGAACGAAAGAGAAATTTTAATCGGCTTTTTCTTTACATAAAATAAACAAAAATCATAAATGTAAAGAGTAATTGTTAAATTACGTTAGTGGATACTTTATTATTTTTTGTGTAATTCTCTTTTACATGAAAAATAAAATTAAGATAAGTGAATTAGTGTCCTAAAAATGCTTTCAGATTTTTTTCACCTTTTAAGTAAAATGAAACATTACAAAAAATGTCTTTAAACTTTACTTTTATATTTGAAATATTTGAAATTAAGGTTAAATGTCAATTTATATACTATTAAATATTCACTAATATGTTTTACAAATATGTGCGCATGTTTTTATTTACTTTAAACTTTATTTAAACTATTAAAGTGTAATTTAAATTTATTTTACCACATGAATGTACTAAAAATCTCTATGATATAGACATATAATCCATTTTCTCAGGAAGTAATTAAATAAAAGAAATGAAAAAAGAAAGAAAGAAAAGTTATGCATCAAGTGTAAATTATGGAACACATTCCAACACATTCAGAATAGTGTAGCCAAACTTCACCATTTAATAAGCTGAAAGATGATATTTAAGTAAACAATTTGGAAAGCATATATTTATAACATATTTGGAAACCTAATTTCAGAAAATTACCATCTATATTCAGAAAAATCTCTGATTTGCCATGCATATCATCTATAGATTTATATATATACTACATAGTATGCTAAAATTTAGTTCAGATAGGTATCGCATAACACAGATGAAAATTCCCCTTCAGCAATATCCGCCTATATATAAAAATGCACTCGAATTATTTTGAGCAAACCTGTATATGATCTATGAAATTTTCACACACAAAATAATATCCAAAAAAATTAGTTAAATAACAAAAAACGTTTACCACAGCAGAGAATGCACTTCCAGCAACCGCTCATTCACATTACTGTAAGCGAATTATTTTGTATATCTCCGTAAATGAGCGAAAGAAACTATGCACATAATATTCTACAGTAAGCACATTGTAGTGCTTTTCAGTGATATATATCAATTTCAATATGTTTGAAATAGTTTAACATCTATTTTTAATACTTAGAATTTTTTTTTCCATACAAAATTTATCATGCTTTCCATTCATAATATTTAAAATTTTGTGCGCTATACTGATGACCCGGGTTCGAGTCCCGTCTTTGATACTTTTTGACTATGTTGCCTATATGCCTTTTAAGCAATTAAAATTTGAAATATTATGAATGCAAGGAGTGAGAAATTTTCTATGGAAAAAAACTCCCAAGTATTAAAAATAGATTTATTCAATTATTGATGCTGGATTCTCTTTAGTTTTGTGTTTTCCCCAGGGTTGGTGGCTCACGGAAAAATATTCCATCTTGGGCTGCGATTGTAGCCTTGCCAATATGTGATAGTGAGAAGTTCCAGGCTGGGTATCGTTCCAAGTGTTTCAGTTGGTAGAACGTCAGTGCGCTATACTGATGACCCGGGTTCGAGTCCCGGCTTGGATACTTTTTCACTATGTTGGCTATAGGCCTTTTAAGCAAATAAAATTTGAAATATTATGAATTCAGGGCGTGATAAATTTTCTATGGAAATTTTTTTCCAAGTATTAAAAATAGATTTATTCAATTATAGATGTTGCATTATCTTTAGTTTCGCGTTTGTCCCAGTGTTGGTGGATCACGAAAAAAAAAATCCATCTTGTGCTGCGATTGTAGCCTTGCCAACATCTGATAGTGAGAAGTGCCAGTCTGGGTATCGTTCCTTGTGGTTCAGTTGGTAGAACGTCAGTGTGCTATACTGATGACTCGGGTTCAAGTCCCGGCTTGGATATTTTTTCACTATGTTGTCTATACGTCTTTTAAGCAATTAAAATTTGAAATAGTGTAACATCATTAAAATACATTGCAAACGATTTTTCTCATATACCATAGCGTAACGGAATTATACTGAGTATTCCTGTAAATGAACTATAAATTCTACATGCTTCATTTTTAGTAGAAATTATGCTACAGTAAACTTCAATAACTTATATTAATTATGTGGAAATCTGGTCATAAACTCTTTTCAACTATGTGGGAACGTGTTAACAACTATTTTTGGCAAGTGTTAAAAATCAAGTCATCGCTTCTGATTCACTATATAATCTTTAATGAGTAAAGTTTTAAAAATTAATAGAAAATTTCAATTACATTTTCAATTATTCCAGTTTTATAAAGTTTTTCAACATAGTTGAAAATCATGTACCTAGCTTCGTGGTCTAAAAATCATTATCATACTCAATCATCTAACTAGCGTAAATATACTCGTATAGTCATGTAATTTATGTATGTTATTCGGGTATACGATGGCATGTTCTTTATTAAAAATGAAGTGTATGGTATTTATAGTTCATTTATAGGGAGACTCAGAAGATCTTCTTCACAGTTAAAAAAATGCAACAAACTGTCTGGTCATTCGACCGTTTTTATAGAAAACGGTTACATAACCATAATTTAACGCTATTCTGACCATATTATTGCCCATATTATGGTCAGAATACTGTTAAATGACGGTTATGTAACCGTATTCTTTAAAAATGGTTGAATGACCGGACAGTTTGCTGCAAATTTTTAACAGTGTTGTTATATTATGATCTATTAGCGAGAATCGTTTTCCATTTTTTAGTGATGGTACTCTATTTCAGATATATTTAAATTGATATACATCACTGAAGTGCGCTGCAAGGTGCTTAATGTAAAGTATGGTGTGCCTAGCATTTATCGTTCATTTACAGCGATATACAAAATAATTCCGTTAGAGTGTTATATATTAGAGAAAATAACCAGAAGTGCGTTTTTTGTTGTGGCATGCGTTTTTATGTTTAACTAAATTTTTTGCATTACGTTTGGTGTGTATAATATTCGTAAAATTGTTTGTAATAATGGTTTTAAGGTACAGCATATTAATAAATGAATCATGGATATCGCCAATAATAAGAAACCAGAAAACAAAGTTGATTCACAAAAATACACACTTTATACTCTTCAATATTATCCAAGCTTTTTTGAAAAATTAAAATACAACCTTAAACATTTCAATATCTGCTTAATAGCCAAGCCCCCTCAGAAATTAAAGAATATGATTTGCAGTAAAATTGACCCAATTAATTTTGAGAATTATTCAGGAGTATATGAAATACCTTTTATTAAAGAAGACGATCTAAGGATTACTATATTGGCATTAAATTTAGTTACAGAAAAAAGGAACATATATCTGATATTAAGTATAATAGAAAAACCACAGCCCTTGCAAGATTATATCAAGAAGAAACCATCCAAATACATTTCAATGAAATTAAATAATCTTCCCCTCCAGTTTATACTCTCCATCCATAATAAGAGAAACCATAGAGATACTAACATGCAAAAATACAATATGTAACGATGCAGCATCTTTTAACTTACTGAAATTGTGGCATGAGTTACCCTATAGTTACAGATATGAAAATAAACAACCAAGTAAAAATAACAGATAACGTGCGTATTTTTTTAAAAAGTACATGAAAAGTAAATGATAGCTTTTAAATAATAGCTTCAAAGACCGTGCAATTATGGAATATTCTCATTTGTTTTTGAAAATGGCTCGGAGTGAGCCGAAACATGTCAAACAACCTAATAAAAGTTATTTTATATTGTTAATTTACACCTTTTAGCATGTAAAATAAGTACGTGTTATGTGTTTCACAAATTATTTACTTAATTTCACCATATTAATCGGTGAGGATCTGTTACAGTAATCTCAATATGTTGGAAAGTGTTTCATAAATTATGCTTGACATATGATTAATCTTCCTTGTTTATATTTGTGTTTAGTTACAATAAGGTATGTGTTATTTAAATTTAACATTACTTTCGTATAGAAAAAAAGTTATTACGGTTTTGAATCTCTCTTAGTATGCATTTAAAATCTTTTTATTTTCAAAATTTGTAATTTATCGTTATCTCTATCATGGAAGAATGGGGTTTTAAGATTTCTTCTCCAGATAAAGTTAACTTTGCTTAAAATGTTTTAGACGTGAATTGTAAGTTCGCTATACATTTTAAGAATAAATTAATATCATTAATCTTTAAGGCAAAGTATACAATCAGTTCGGATGAAAATTAATGAAATGGGAATAGATGAATAGTACTGATCAAATTTGTAAAATGTGTGATTGCTTTTAATTCTTCTGAGAGGAGAAATACAAGATCGCAATTAGAAGAAAGCCCATAGAAGCGATTGCTGATTTAGTTTGTTTTTTGGAACAACAGATTTGCAATGAACTGGGAAATGAAGGCGGAATGGTGTGGCGTCAATTCGTCGCGCACAATTCATCGTAGCGTCAATTCGTCGCAGCGACAGTTCATCGCAGCGTCAATTCGTCGCAGCGACAGCTGATCGCAGCGTCAATTCGTCGCAGCGACAGCTGATCGCAGCGTCAATTCGTCGCAGCGCCAATTTGCCACGGCGTCAATTCGTCGTGGTGTCCTTTCGTCGCGACGTCAATTTGTCGCAAGGAAAACTCATTAAATAATTTTACTAAATTATCTTTACTTTTATCATCATAGCCTTCAAAAAATATCTTCCTTGCGAAGAATTGACGCCACGACGAATTGACGTTGCGACGAATTGACGTCGCGATGAGTTGTCGCCGCGACAAATTGACGCTACGATGAATTGTGAGCGATGAATTGTTCCGCGATGAATTGTACGCGACGAATTGACGCAGAACCAGGCGGAATACCCTCAGAAAAGTTTCAGCCCCACATTTCTTATCGTTATTTAGTATTTGGACTACTAAGAAATTATTATTTCTTAGTGTTTATCACATATTATTATTATTACTCGTATACATTTATATTTTATCACAAATACGAAGTTGAAATAACACTTCTAAAATCATTCCAAACTGAATAGAGAGCCACAAGAAAGAATTAAATTGAGCTATGAATGCGCCAAGAACGATTAAAGAAACACTTGATGAATTTCAAAACAAAACCTCGCCTACGTTGGAAAAATTTTATCCGAACCGGTATACTTGTTAATCTTATCATATCAATTGTTTCATTATGATACTTTTATGCTAATAAATAAGGAAAAGTTTGTTTGTATCTCTTAAAAATATAAGAATAGTTACTCAGAACAAATTATTCAATGAATTTATTTTGTTTATTTTCTCTGCAAATATGGATTAGAAAATATTTTAATTTTTTACGATGTATAAATAATATTAATACCTTTATTAAATATATATATGAAAAATGATCACTAAACAAATCGTTTCAAACACTAAAAAACTATATATTGTAGTTTCAGAAAATATAGAGTGGTATTTCTAGAATTTAAAATTTCTTATCTTTTGTAGAATTTATGAATTTTTTTATATAAGAATTTCTAATAGTGTATTATGAAAGTAAATTTCAATTCCATAAATGTTAAACTTTATGTGTTTCTATTTATGTATTTTAACTTACTTTCTTGGCGCTTTGAAAATTTCTTTAATTATCCTTTTCTACTCATATTCATAGCTTTTTTGTTGTAAGTTTCTTATTCAGTGCATTCTTCAAAAGCTGTATATTTTACACACACAAATAAAAGTAATTTATGTTGGAAGTATGTACTGTATATGGCAATTGAAATGAAGAGTAATTCTATTTTGTTAACATTTTAATTGAATAATGGTGGTGATGATGGTATTATTTGTATCTGCGCGAGGGATATAGGCAGATGGGGGAAGGTGTGCCCTCCCTGGTTGTCTTTAGAAGGTAGTCTTTATGACCCGTATTTACGAGAAAAAGTGGTTTTCTTAGAGAATCACGAAAAACTGCGTACGATTTAGCCAACGAACGCGGTATGGGTTGGAACCCAGCATCTCTTATTTACCACTCAGAGACTAATGAGACTAAAATAATTAATGAATAAATAATACTTCTGATATTTTAAAGCATATAAAATTTCTAATTTAATTTTTCAAAATGTTCATTAATATGAATACAATTTCAACGGAAAATTAATGAATAATGAAGTATGTCTGAGCATTTTTTTTATGTAAATGCAATTAAAAAACAATCAGGACTTTTTCTTTTTTTCTAAAATAATTAATATATTCCACAAGGATATTAATACGAATATCTAAAATTAAATCTTTTGATCGAAATTTATGCTTAATTCGATATTTCTTTCAATGTGGAAGAAAACGTTCAGGTTTTAATAAAAAATTATAATTTAGTGATATTAAGAACTCTATTTAAATTTTATATTATATTTGCGAAAAAATATCATTAGAGTATTGTATTCATATATTTTATGCAATTAATTTTCTTCTTTAGGCAAATATTTATTAATGATATTGCATTAATAAAAGCATGGGGCTGACAATTTAAAAATTATAAGAAAAAAATCATTAATGGATGTTTTTCAGATGTTTTCAGACGTCATTCAGCGTCACAAAAACACTTTTGCAGATTAAAATTTTAGTCATTTATGTTGCATGAAGGTAAAATATATCTCATTAAAGGAAAACTTATTATTCTTTCATTAATAAAAAAATTTAACGTAAAATCCACAAACCACAAAAAAATCCGAGTTACAGAAGAACTGTACGGGAACCCGTATAGTTCTTCTGTAACTCGGATTTTTCCTAGTAGGTGGCGCCACTACACGGCCTGTGATTTGACCTTGCTAATGTCATAAGCATGAGTTAGCTATGTGAATTCAAGATGGAAGCCTTTTGTTTATAAGTGTAATTGTTATTTAACATCATATTCTGAAGATGGTCATAGAAGTTGACCGAAACGTCAATTTGATGTAATTTTACATATTTCGGGATCCCTTATAGTTCTTCTGTAACTCGGATTTTTCCTAGTAGGTGGCGCCACTACACGGCCTGTGATTTGACCTTGCTCATGTGATAAGCATGAGTTAGCTATGTGAATTCAAGATGGAAGACTTTTGTTTATAATTGTAATTGTTATTTAACATGATATTCTGAAGATGGTCATAAAAGTTGACCGAAACGTCAATTTGATGTAATTTTACAAAATTTTTATACACCATTCAGTAATAACGTGTGGTTCACTATACACAATATTTTTATACAATAATGTTTTGATGGTGTAACGGTCCAGCTCAATCATTGAAATTTATTTTATTAAAATACTGGTAGAGTCATTCCATATCAGTTCAGGCAGGCCTGTAACCAACCATCACAGATTTGAATGAAACTGCGTGTGTTTGTTCTTACTATTAAGATATGATCACCAGTAATTTTTCTTACTCCTCGGTGAAATAGTGTCTGAGAAAAAAATTACCAAAATTTTGAAAAACTGCCGTCAGTTAGCATTCTTGACTGCTCGGTTTTCAAATGTAGCATGTCATAAATATAATCATATTTCAATATCTATTCCACAAAAAATCTTCAAATAATTTATGCATAATAAATAGGATACGCAGCTTATGAAAAAAGTTACTGTTACGCCTATAACATTTTAAGTTTGTGTAAAAAAAAAATTAACTTTGAAATCGTGAATTTTTTATGAAAAATAATGAATTAACAAAAAAAGCATTATCAACCAAAGGCGCAGTTTCTATTAAATTTATTTTTTGCTGGGGATTATACTTAAAGGTGTCCTTTACCTGATTATGAAATAAAAATAATGGAATTTTGGGTGCTTTTAGTAGTATTTCTTATTTTAAAATATTTTGAGGGACATTCCAAATCAAATGAAGCAGAGTCATTGCATGTCATTTCCCTTAACCCACTGTCACAGATTTCAAGAGAGTGCATTAAAAAAAGTCATTTCAATATGAAATCACTAAATACGTTTCAAATAATTTGTACGTGACAAATAATATATGCAGACTATTACTTCCTGTGTTTTATTAAATTTTAGAGGAGACTCCCCCCATGTCTGTCAGACATGAATTAAGAAAAGCAAGAGTTTCTTTCTTTTCAACTGATGTTGCTATGTAAGCTATACCTTGGTCACTATCAGTATCAGTATCCAGCTTTTCAATATTAGTGTCTCTATTTAGCTTGTGTAATTTCTGCATTTTTCCCTACTCGCATCACATATTTTTTTCCCGGGAACTGCTTTTATAAAAACAGGAAATTTGTTAACTTCCTCTCAGAAATCTAAGCTTACATGTCGGAGAGTTTTTGTAATTTTTTTTCTCGTGACGTTTGAAAGGGTCAAAACAATATCTTTGGTAAAATTCAGATTTTTTTAAGTAAAGTATTCTATGATACTCACACATATCAGTTAATAAATCAACACTCACACCACTCCTTAGAGACAAAGTCTACTTGTCTGTAGTTGCAATGGATTCTATTGCACTTATTTTCACCTCTCGTGTATAGCTACTTTTATGACACATAATCCCAGTTCATTTACCAAAACTACACTGCTCAACAGCCGACTTAAAATCGGTCATATTGCAAAATACTTTCAGCTGTTCAAATAATAAATAAGCTACATTTAAAAATCTTAATAACAATTTATTATCTTAAGACGATAATAATAATTGAACAACATAATTATTTTAAAAATCAGCTTTTAACTCAAAATACATCTACTGATCACTTTAAATGTGGGTTGTTTATCGAGACAATATAAAAAAAAAATTAGTGAACTTAATATGCTGGCTCCAATGACATTTCTAACAAAACTAATTAATTTATGACCATCTGTCATCAAAACCGAAAGATCAATAAGAATAAAATCATCTGTAGTGTGAATTTGATTTACTGAGATGTTGTGGAGATAGGCATGTCTTTGTGAAAATTTCACCAGTACTCCAATAAAATATAAACATGTACGCTTTTTTCATTCATTCAAAATTAAGTAAAACTGTTATAACAATTTCTTGCCATTACAGCAGATGTTAAATTTTCCCTACACACTACTAGATAAGTTTCTTAGTTTTTCGATTTTGTTGATGTAACATCATAAAGTTTAGCATATGTATTCTCTGTAAATGTATAAATAATATATATGCTTTATTAAATATAAATAAATAATTTTTAAATAATTTGTTTGGGAACGGATTATATGCATATATATATATATATATATATATATAATCCATTATCAGCAAGATTATGATGCACTAAACCAAATTAAAGGTAACTAAAAACTGAATATAAAATGACAAAACTACATCTTATTTAGTTTTAAAGAGTTTTTTAGATATAGTTATTTCTAGGATCTAGGGTATACATATAATTGATTGTACGAATTTTTCATATTTTTGAAGCCACTTATCTCAAAACTTTGTTCAAAAGAGTCAAAATTGGGATTTATATTAACCAGCATCTCAAAGTAATGCAAATATGAGTTTAAAGATTAGGAGTGTCATTTTGAAAATTTCTATTGGACGTTGAGGAGCAAGTGATTTTTCTCTTTCTTTGGAAAGGGATAATTGCTCTCTGTTCTAGGAAACACCCATGGTTTTACTAAAAAACAATATTGTATATATATTTTTTTGCATAAGAAACGAACATAAAAGATAATTGAAGAATAAAATAAATGTATAAATAAAAGTATTACCAGATATCATGCTTTCAGTAAATTTTAAATCTGAAAAATATTGATAATTTTAAACATGATTTAAACATTACTAAAACCAACCAAAATCCCACTATTTTTATTTCAGATCTAGTTATAATATAGTATTATGTACAATTTAAAGTTAAAAAAATCGTCATAGAAACTGCGCCTTTGGTTGATAAAGATCTTTGAATAATTTCATTATTTTTTGTAATTTTCTTTATTTCAAAGATTATACAATTTTTTTGACAAACTTGAAATGTTATAAGCGTAACAGCGTTTTTTTAATAATCTGCGTACCCTATTTATTATGCATAAATTATTTGAAAATGATTTGTAGAATAGATATTGAAATATGATTATATTTATGATATGCTACATTTGAAAACCAAGCAGTCAAGAATGCCAACTGACGGCAGTTTTTCAAAATTTTGATAATTTTTTTCTCAGAAATTATTTCACCAAGGAGTAAAAAAATTACTGGTGATCATATCTTAATAGTAAGAACAAACACACGCAGTTTCATTAAAATCGGTGATGGTGGGTTACATATTCATATTTTACTGCCTGATTGCCTGGAATGCCGCGGTATTAAAGTGATTTCGAACTCCACTGAAGAGTCGCTGCTGGTATGTAGAATTAAAACAAAGGAAATATAGTTACAAGTTTTGACTATTTTATAACGATTTCTAAACGTTAAAAACACTTTTAGAATAATAACTGTTCAATTTAAAACAAATTGATAGCAAAAATATAATATGAACTGGTAATTTTATTGAAGGCTTGCTTATGTAAATACAGACTGATAGAAAATATCACAAAGAATTGAAAAATCTAAAGCTTACAAATTCAAGAAGCTTTCCTTTAGATTATATATCCGGTGTAGATTTGGAAAAAAAGTTAATTTAGGCTGACAAAAATAATTTGCAATAAACTTTATTTATTTCTGTATAAATATATTGCTATATACATTTTTGTAATATTTAAAAATTATTGCATGTATTTGAGAAAAACTTACAACGTGCATATGTATGTATATACACAAATAGAAATGTGAACAGATTAAAAGTTATGAAAAAGTAATTTTACAGAAAATATATTCTAAAATAAAATAAATTATAAATCAACTATCATTGTTTAATCTTTCATCTTGACTATCATCATAATAGTTATCGTAGTCTGTTACTATGCCGACGAATGCTCGTGGAAAATCATCTAATATTATAACTTTAAGTAGAAAAAGCTTTTTATTTTGTCATTACACTGCACAAAAAAATTCCGTATATATACTGGTGATTTCATGTGAAATTTATGTCTTTTGACGGAAACTGTTCGTTTTGAGTCGAAATCATGCATTTTCCAGGAATAAAAGTAAATTTCCCTTTTTATCCTTACTCGTTGATGTTAAAAACAAAAATGTTCCTTCCAAGGCAGACAAACGACAAATCAATTACGAAATTTAATTGGATATTTTTCGTTATCTCTCATTTAAAAAAGAACATTTCGATGTTCTTTACTGACTTCTACATAACACATCTAAAAAATCAGGATGATTAAAACAAATTAAGATAACCACTAAATAAGTGAAAATTCAACAAAATATGACAAAAAAGTAAAAATACCCCCCCCCCCAAAAAAAAAAAAAAAAAAAAAAAAAATAGCATGTGTGAAAAAGAATATGGTTTAAAAAAGAACATGTGCTTCCTAATTGAAATGTTATGAATATATTACATTATCTAAATGTTAGCTAAGATGTGAGTCACATATATATATATATGAGTGTGTGTACATCTATCTATTTAACTATATATCTGTCTATCTATATGTATCTATATATGTGTATATATAGATATAGATATCTATCTATATATATATATCGGTATATATATTTTTATATTACAACTATTTTTACAAAAGGGAAGTTGTAACACTAACGAACTTAAATCTTACATTTCTTATTGTCTTTCACAGGATATTATTGTGAAATAACGAAAGTAGTTGATGATTTGTAAAACTAATTTCTTGTGACAACTTTGAACACAAGTATTGTGTTTCGTGTACTAAGAAAAATACTAATACATCATCATTATTGATACATGTACTTAAAAACGCTTTGGCAATCTATGAGTTCTATATATATTTATTGGTCTGCAATAATTAGTTTTGCTGGTTGCATTTTAAATAGACTGTACGGAACAATTATCGATTAATTATACATATAAAAGTGTTGCCTATATGTTCCACAAGTCTTTTATTTGTTTCCATTAAATATTTTATAATGAAAAATGACAAATGTTCATTAGTACAGACGACCTTTCATCTAAAGTATTTTCAAAAACACCATCAAAAACTTTAAAATGCGCTAGGCTTTTCGAAAGATCTGGGTCTTTCTTCGTCAGGCGCAAAAAGACGTGCGTCTACTATGAAAGCAGCAGCAAGTTGAGTCTTGCTGCTGCTTTCATAGTAGACGCACGTCTTTTTGCGGCTGACGAAGAAAGACCCAGATCTTTCGAAAGGCCTAGCGCATTTTAAAGTTTTTGATGTGTTTTAAGAAGTTGAAGTGTTTTAAGTTAGTTCTTAGTGTTTCACACCAGTTTCAACTTATTTTATTTTAAAGTATTTTCATTCAAAATTAAAATAGTTTTAATTTAGAACCTCATCTCTGATACAATTTACTTGCACAAATCCCTCAAATATCGCAATATCGTTATAAAAATACAATTTTTTTGTTACTTATATAAACTCTGAAAGAATTCTGTTTTTTCCTGAAACAAGGAAGAATTTGAAAGATAAAGTTCTTTATTGACTTAGAAAAATATATCTTCTTACTACACTTTTTATTAAAAAGAAGTTGTAGTACTAATGAACTAGAATCTTATATTTCTAGTTTTTTCTTTCACGAAATCTTGTTATGGGAAAAAAAGCAAATAAAGAAATTGATAAATTGTAGAAGTAATTTCCTGTGACAACGTTGAGCAAAAGTGTTGTGTTTCATTTCCTCAGATACCGTTGTGATAAGAAGCAAAGTAAGAAATGTTAACTTCAAAAATATATACAAATCCAGTTAATTCGAAAAATTATGATTTTAGTTACTGCATAAGCTTATTAAAAAGAGAAGTAAAATAAATTATTTGAAATCGCTATTTTATATTTCTTTTAAATGCTAAAAAGGTGTAAATTAAAAACATAATACACAGTAAAGTAACTTTTATTAGGATGTTTAAGGTATTTGCCTACATCAAATTGGCTGTTTTGGTGAAAATTTTCGATTTTTTTTTAATTGTTTTATTTGAAAGAGCAATCTTTTACGATTCTAAATCTGTTTTAATTTTATTCCTACGATTATTAGAAGAGCAATAATGGCAATTTTAAGAATTAAATATTGTAGTTTTTTGCCTAAAAAGAAATCTTTAAATGCGATTTATGGAAAATCAGTTTTTTCGTTATTTCCATGTGCGATAAAATTCATTACATAAAAAGTTTTAAAGATATTTCAGTGAAATTTTGTGAGAATGCTTTTCATATCATTCACTATGCTCGGAACTAGGATCTAAGCTATATGTGATAATTTAATTATTTTATAGGTACTCAAATATGAAAAAATGGTAATTTTTACTAAAAAAAATGTACTTTTTTACATATTTTGAAATTTTTCGGTTATTTTTGAAGATATTGTAAAACTCCTAGTTCAGTGCACAGATAAGTGTCATAGAAGTATGCAGCATAAAGGAAATTGAAATATATTTATTTGAATTGAGTGTACGCTGTCTGGCGTAAACATGAAATTTTGCTAAAAAAATGGCAAAAAACCCCAATTTTTTAAAATATTAAAAAGATATTGCTAGGATTTTATGTTTTCTTATCATTCTGTATTACAATTGAACTAAAAATAATTATATTTATTCAAAACTGTCCTTTTTTTTTAAAGTGCTCCGTACGTAGGCAGATACCTTAACATGTTTCGGCTCACTCCGAGCCATTTTCATGGGTTCGTCGATAGCTTCAGAGCCCCTAGCCCAAACCTTACCGCATTTCGAGATGTTTAATTTGGTCATATTTCCTTTTAAATTTGTCTGGTTTCCAGATTTTTTCCCCCTTTCTATCTGGCTTTCGCAAGTGTCTCGGAATAGAAGGGACGTAGCAAGGACCATCACGCGAAACGTAGCGTTCCGCGATTTCTGCGGCGAAAAGGAAAATGGCTCGGTGTGAGCCGAAACATGTCAAGCAACCTAATAAAAGTTATTTTACCGTGTATTATGTTGTTAATTTACACCTTTTTAGCATTTAAAATAAATATATTATTAGAAGGTGTTGTAATATATTATATCGCCATTTTATTACATTTATTATTTGAAATAAAGCTTAAATCATTATTTAATCAAAATATTTTTACCTACTGCAACTATCATGTATGATATAAATTTATTTTTGGCTATACAATGTTCATGAATTCCTTATATATAAAGTCATATTATTTTAGTATGTAAATTTTGTAATAAAAATTTCAGTTGTAGAATTAAATAGTTTAGGCTAACTAGGCTTAGTGCTTAACAATGTTAATTGAAAAAATTTATTTCGAATTGAAGAGTGGCTATATATCATATGTTAATTAAGTAACACTGAATTAACATTATAAATATATTTTTTGTACAAGGAATTTGAGGATATGGCATGGAATTTTATTTGCCTTAATATTTGTTTAAGACATACAACATACTATTTAATTACAGGTGTCTTTCGATAACGTTATTACAATAAAGGATGGAAAACTTTAAAAATATGATGTTTACACTGAGCCATAACACATTACTTCAGCACTAGAAACTTTCGACGTTAATGACTTATGGGTGTAATACCTCCGTTCTGTAATATTTCAAGATTGTTTCTGGGCATAATATTACAACGAGTTAAACACACTGAAAATACACAAAAGTTTGCTTTTGTTTAAATGAACTAATTGCGAGATTGGAGCCAAATTTTATTGGATGATTAAACAAAACGGGGGACGAAAAATTCCACGAAAAAATAGCTCTAAAATTAAGCGCTCGGAGGATATGTGGCGCTGATTTTTTTCGCGGAATCATTCGTGTCCCGTCTTGTTTAATCATTCTACAAAATTTCTACAAAACACGCTGTGTACTGTCAGTTTAATCATGACTACCTTTGACTGCCCGAGAGGAACTGCTCAAATTAGGAATCAAGTTTGTAGAGCATAGATGTCCCTCCAGGTCATCTGTATTGAAGTCTTAAAAAATACAAATATCAGCCGAAGCTGAGCCCACCGGTCAGCACAACAGAGGGAGGGGTGGTGAACAAAAAATAAATGAATATATGAATATAACTAAACTAATATTTATGTAACAGAATAGTAGAAAATAACAACACTGCCGGAGAATACAAAGTTCAGACTCGTCAATGGGCAGTGAATAAGGGAGAACCCATTATTCACAGCCTACAAATCCTAATTTTTTTATATTGTAAAGTGTTTAACTTAAATAATCCTGATAATTACTTACTTTCTTGACCACACTGTCGTGAAAGCATTTTACAAGCTCAGGTGAAAATAACACTTATTTTATAAGGAAATTAGCATCAGTGCTGTAATTTATTGGTTTTGTTTCAAAAAGAAAAGCATTCATCTATATAGAATTAAAGTGAAAATGTAAAGATCAATGAATCAAAAAATCAATTAATCGAAAAATCAATTAATCGAAAAATCAATGAATCAAAAAATCAATGAATCAAAAAATCAATGAATCAAAAAATCAAAAATCGAAAACAATATTTGTAGAAAAGACAATAGCACAAAATAACATCACTGCCTTAGAATACAAAGCTCCGACCAGTCAATGGGCAGTGAATAAGGGGAACCCGAGTCCCTGGTTCAGTGATGTATTAAGATAGTAAGGTCACATTGAAAGTTAAAGATAATTTTAACTTTTGAAAGCAATGATGGACGAGATAATATATTAGCCAGCCAAATGCCTGGAATTGCAGGAGGACGACGAAAATGCCAGCGAGCTGTTAAAAGACAATTATAGAAGTAATGAGCGGCAAGAGCAACATTACCGCACTCTTAAAGAAGATAAAAGACTCTTTTGAACTTAAAGAGGTAGGTCCCAAAGGGACCATGGGCAGTAAGAAAAGATGTAATGGAGAGAGTGAGCAGGAGAAGATCCAAGGATACCACTTGGATCAGATCATAGATACAGGTATAAAACGAAATCATAGGAACACTCATTTCAAAATGTGTCGTAATTCAACCATCTAATACAATCCCGCCACGTGTGCCATAGTCTGGCATCTAGTGGGGACGAAAGAGAAATGTATCAGTCAAGCATTCGCCGGTGTGACATGAGAAAATTCTATTCCCAGCTTAGAGAAATTATTTACGACCTTTCAACATGCAAAGAGGCATGATTTTTGGATCTCACTCCACTCGAACGTCCGTGTCGAGAACAGCCAATCAGTATTTCAAGAACCACTGTATCAAGAATTATGACAGTCTACACAAACTTGGGAAAGGTGTCCTCTGCGAAACAGAACAGTGTACGGAATTCGAAGTTGATAGACCAGGATAGACAAGTGTTGAAGAGGATTGTCGCCCAAAAATGCAAAACTACACTGCCGCAGGTAACCTACGAGATGAACACCTATCTACAGAACTCAGTATCCACAAAAACTATTCAACGGAGTTTCTTGTAGCGACCATTCGTGACAGAGTTCCTATTCCAAAGCATTTAGTGTTGCTGCGTAATGAATGGAAGCGACGACAGTGATGCTGAGACCACCAAAACTGGAAACAACAGCCATGAGAATAGGTCGTCTGCTCTGACAAATCATGATTTACATTATTTTAGACAACAGGTTCACCTGGAAAACACCGGCAGAAGCACACTATGTTTACTGTCTGGTACCTGCTGTGAAGAATTAAAGGGACTCTGTGATGGTGTAGAGCGTAATATTTTGGCGTGGCTTGGGCCACTTGTAGTCCTAACGTGGGATTCTCGCAGTTCATTTCCTACGCTTCAGACTCTGTTTCCTGCAGAACGTCCTGTGGTCCAAGATCACAACGCCCCTATTCGCACTGTTCATTGAGCATTATGAAGAAGTGAAACATCTCACTTGGTGTCTTCAGTACCCTGATCTCAATATCATTCAGCTTTTATGGAGTTCTTTTAAAGAACAATGTCCGTGCTCGGTTTGCTATTCCACGCGCACTACTTGAGCTCTGCACCACCAATGGGCGTGAATTCACAGTAACTTTGTGCACGACATTTATTTGTCGATCCTATGTCGAATACAAGCTGTAATGAAGGCCAAGGATAGTCCAGCCACCTACCAATATATTTTTTTCAGAGGTATTTCTATTATTTTAACGTATAACTGTATATGTACCCTGATCCAAGAAGTCCCAGTGATCCTGCCACTTATTCATAAAATAAGCGCAAATATGTCTTTTGATGTGTGAGTGCGGTACTGGAAAAGATAAATCAGTAGATGATCTAGAAGTTGCCTCCTTTTTAAAAATATCCACTTTTTTATTGCCGAGGATGCCGTTATGAGCTGAAACATAGCCTAATCAGGTCTTGCAGCGGAAATTTTTATAGTGATTTAATCTGAATAACCTGAGGATTTGTTGATTTAAATGCACAGATTATCTACAGGCTGAACAACTGTCGCTAAAAATTGCAATTAAAGATTTTATTTTGTGTTGAGCTATTTACTCTAAGGCTTTAAAGAAAGCAAAGTGTTCTAGTTGGAAAATAGGATTATTGTCATCCAGCCTGCACGCCCACCGGTGTGTGGCTTCCCTCTCTTCCGTAGCGCAGAAAGCTGCGCCTACGCCGGTATTAGTGCGTGAGCCATCAGCGAAAACCATAATATTTGAAGTGGGAGAGTAAGAATTTAAAGTCGGATTTACTTGAAGATGGGAAGTCTCCTTTGCCGGATGAATCTGCCAGCAATGAATCTTACATTGACTTGTTATTTGTGGTCAGTATTGTTGTAAAGTAGCTACATTCTCAAAATAGAGGATGCTACACTTTGTGAACTCATATTTAATGGTAAAGATAATGGATGGAATACCTGCTAAGATTTTGATAGCATCATTCGAAATGATTCTATAACACCTTAAAATTTGGAAAAGAAATATCCTTTGTGAAGAAAATTATTTATTAATTTCTTCTTTTGTAAGATCACCCCCCCCCCCCAAATAGCTGCTCTATAGGTAATATTTTTTTCTACAACAGTGGAGTACCAAATTTTTAGCATATGGTTTATTATATCCAAAAATTGAGTCGTTAATTTTGTTGAATTAGTATAAAATTTTATCACTTTCAATCTAGGGTAATGTGAAAGAACCACTTCCAGTGTTGATCTATCGTTAAGCCTAGAAGTTTAAAGTTAAGGACATGATAGACGCTAGTGCCATTTATTTTGATGGTGGGTTTTCTATTAAGTTTATACGCCTTTGCAATTGTAAAGGATTGGGATTTAATAGTTGAAAGTTGGAGATGCCTCCGACAGCTGACAAAATTGGGGAGAGCCGGAAAAGCCTCAAATTACACATCCAAACGCCAAAAAATGGAGAAAATAAAGCTGAAATCCACCTCAAACACAAAAAGCAAGTACCCACGTTTTTCAAATTCTAAGAGAATGACATTAGCTATGTGGATCCAAAGATTTTGCCCCAGGCAAAAATCTTTAGGACAACCCTTTTTCTGTAAATGTGTAGATATTCCCGAACACCAGTTAACCAGAATGTTTCTCTCAAAGAGACTAACAAGGAATGGCTCCAGAAATATTTCGCGGACAATTATGAAAACTAAGTTGGAAGAGAATGTCCCTCTACTCAAAATTATCAAAAGTGCTTTGAATATGAAGGGAGACTAGAGACGTGTATTTGCCTTCACTAATTTTAAAAGCACAAGAAGTCAAGATTTCAGAAAGAACTTTTTCGCATGATCTGCCCTCTCTGAACCCAAATTGCCTATTATGTAATAAGTTGTTTGATTCAAGCAAAATAGTAAGATGATTAGCAATTAATTTTTCGAGTAATTTACCTAACACGGGAAACAGGCAGATCGGGAAAAAAAGAACCGGAGTCGTCCCTTGCTTAAGGAATCATAGTACTCTCCCTGTATATATAAAAGAGGGATCATGAAATTAAATCTACACACACGCACGCACGTACGCACACACAAACACACACAAACACACACACACACACGCACACACACACACAACCACACACATATATATATATATATATATATATATTGCATTAAAATAACACATATAAGCTATTCCTTATATATAAACTGATACAAGAAAATCACGGTATTTTATAATATTTTCCTTAAATTAAAGTAGTTATTAAATGGAAAATATTTTCTGTATGTCTTCAAGTATTTTAATTTATAGTCGCTAACATCTAATAACGGAAATAATTTCAGATACAGTTATTTGACAGTCATACAATCTGCCTACTCTAATTTAGCTGCTTCCATTCTCTGCATTTAAGTGAAATAAGATCTGGGGTCGTGATCTAAATTCCTATCAACGTGAAATGAATTAGGAAACTGCGAAATGTTACTAATTTATAAAGCCACTGAACAAGTTTCGTACATCAAATTGATTAATTGGTAACACATTAGTGACGTCAAATATTAGGATTCGGTTATTTGGGGTACTTTAATTTACTAACTAAAATTTTAAGCGTGAAAGTAATTTTAAATACACATCTTCTTAGAATACTTTAATACAAAAGTTATAAAGTTTAAATTTTTATTTATAACAATATAATAAACATTATTAATATGTAGTAAAGTGTATTAAAAATTTATCTAAATCATATTAAAGATGAAAATGATTTAAGAATTCTAATTTACCCATATTTGTAACATAAATATCTTGACAAAGTTTTTTCTTGTCTCTAATAAGTGTTCATGGTTTAAAGAGTAATAATTTGATGTTATGGCGGAAGATTATTTAACGATAGAGTAGCACTTAATATAAAGGACAATGCTATATCATTTATAATAAAGCAGCCTCATCTTGGAACATAGTCACGTCGTATGTAAGAAAAACAAATTTTTTCTCAGAAAATCATTGTTGTAAAAACTATCGTGTTTTGGATCAGAATCACGAAAGATTCCGTATTATGCAATATTACTTTTATTTATTGAAATGGATTGTTATACATATTGTATGTAAATGAATTCTTATCATGAAAAGAGGACATAACTTAACAATTAATTTCTGTTGGACAAATTGAAAAAAGTACTTGTATCTTTTTTTTTTTACGTACGTAAATGACAGAGGGAAGATTTAATGCGTTTAATATCTTTATGTAGCTTTTGGTACGTCAAAAAAAACTAACAGAAAACGCATGTAAATGGTACCATCATCTAACAATATCGGAAAGTATGGACGTCCAGAGTCTATCACAGCATCTGAAATCATAAACTACGTCGGTTATTATTCACTCACAAAGGAACTCATGTACTCCAAATTTTAGGATTGTAGGTCAACGAAAACTATTATGTAGGTTTTGAGAGTGAGATTGTATGAAAAAAAAAGCGTTGTTTAAAGGCCGTAACATTTTATGACATTGAATTAGAATTTCAAAATGTTTACAAAAGAATGGGATTATGAACCTTATTATTTGATATTAATTTCAACTTGATACCTTCAGACGTTACTTGAAAAACGGTCTTGGCAGACAGAAGGTCAGGCGAGTTTGTCCCGTAATA
The DNA here is from genome assembly GCA_963931845.1 of Maratus michaelseni. Lineage (NCBI taxonomy): Eukaryota > Metazoa > Arthropoda > Arachnida > Araneae > Salticidae > Maratus > Maratus michaelseni. The sequence continues at coordinate 78,389,471 of OZ007590.1, read as the reverse complement.
AATCGACATAGAATTATAAATTAATAATTTTCGGATTTTTTACTTTACAGGTGCTACAAAATCTGCCTTCCTTCAAATTTTCAAGATTCGAGATCAACCAGAAGTACTCTATAGGCTTTTAGAGTGAGATTGTCTGAAAAACACGTTATTTTAAGGACGTAACTTTTTGTTGCATTGAGTTAGATACTCGAAATTTTAACTATATCATGGGGCCTTATCTATATCGTATCTATCTATTAAACTATATCGTGGACCTTATTATTTGATATAATTTCAACTTGATACTTTTAGCAGTCTTTAAAAAAATTGGTCTTGACAGATAGACGGATAAAAAAAATGATTCTATATGGGGCACATTTTATAAGGGGCATATTTTTTTCCTTTTGAAGCACGGCACCCTAAAAATTAAAAATAATTATTTTATATATATAAACACATCTGGCGCCTAAATAGCATCTGCAAAAAAGACAATTTTCTCAAATCTTGTTTTTAATGTAGGTTTCATAGATTTAATGAAAAATGAAGTTCAGCTTTTGAGAAAAGACTAGCGTGTGATGAAATCAATGAAAACCTCTCCAGAGTTTTATTTTTAAATGTGTAGGGTTAGGGGAAGGGGGGGGGGCATTTTGAACATTATTTGATAACAATGGAATATCTCGAAGCATTTTTACAAGTGTCTGTTTGAAAAGGTATACATGTACATATAAATATTGTTAAAAATATATAAATTTCATGAATTTCAGTATATTTTTTAAATAATTTCGATGCTTCACTAGAAGAGCATTTACAGATACAGAATATTTGTCTAAATTTAAAAGAATTTTTTTTTTCTAAAATGGAAAATTCCATGTATGCCTAGCGTCCAAAAATTGGGACGTTCTTGTTTTCCGGAAATACATTAATATTTCTTTTTGATCGATATCATTTTCATTTTGTAATATTATTTATTAAGAGAATATTCAGAGTCGTATAATGTAATAATTATTGTATTAAATAGCAGTTAGAATTAACCCATTGGCATCACAGGTGCATATATGGGTCCATATCAGAAATTCTGAATCAATAACGGAAATTCCGAAGGAATAATGTATACTTTATGTAATTGTGAAACGTATGCCATTAAATAAAACAATTATAATTCAGAATTTATGATTTTAATTCGGAATTTCTACATAAAAGAGAAATTTCTGAAATGCACGTTTCAAATGCAAGTGTGTCAAAGTTCTGAAAAAGTAAAAACAGAAAAAGGCACAATTCGAGATATACACTTTATTCAGCATAAACAGGCAACAGAGTTTGAATTCCGTTGGAATCTATGGATCTATCGATACGTTACAGAAAAAATAAACTTATAAATATCTTATTATTTTTTGGAAAATATTTATATTATTCAACGTTTGAAGGACATTAAAATAAAATATATAATTTAAAAATAAATACGCTATATTATATAATGATATAAAGACATACAAATAAATAATATAGTAAATACAATAATGAATGTGCTTTATATTTGATTTAACAAAGACATTACAAAAATGTGTATACCTGTTCTTTAAAATTAACTTTACTATGGTAAAGGAAAAAAGGCTGACTTATACCCCATTTTAATAGTATTTAAAATGTTGTTTCATCGGAATGATTAGAGCATATTCACAAAATGATGATGACGGATGCATTATTTATAAGATTAACATATTAACATCGTGAAGAAATTTAATTATAAATACATGTAACTAAAGCATTACACGAAGCTTATGTAAAGAAACAAATTCAATTTTAAATCCTAGGAAGAAAATAAAATAAAAAGACAATTCATAAAATATTTTAAAGTGTTTTCTCTCATCTCGAATGCCAAATTTAGCTTTTTAACTAATGCTTCGGTAAATATTTTAAGGTTTTTTGCCATAACTATTATTTTAATCATCGATTATATTTCTTTTAAGGTTCACTTCATATGTCTTATCATCAGCGTTTCCTTTTTCATGCAATATCTCGCATATCTGCATTCATAATTTGATGTTTGGTCTCCATTCGCAACTGCAAAAGTTTTAATTAAGCCAAACACCTTGAATTTTAAAGATATACATATTCATAAAAAAAAACTAATTGTTGAATTTTATATAGGGTAGTGTTTAAAAAGTAAAAATGTAACGCTTTGAAAACAAATGTCAAAATTTTATCGTTACTATAATCTTGTTTCGTAAGTTTTTATTTAAAACTTTCGCAAATTACAATATCTACGTATCTCCAACAATTAAAAAAAATTAAAGCGTGCTTCAATCTTTGTGGAACAACTTTATATAATTTCAGCTAATACCTTAATTTCAAAAAGTGACAGTTCCTATTTAGAAATTAATTATTCCTTCCAAGACCTGTAGCTAAAACTTTTTGATTAGAAAGGACATGTCACCTACTCTTTAATGTTACATTTCTTTAAATTTTTACACCTAACTTACACAGTGATTCTGTATACTTTTACTAAATTATGTAACATGCTGGCATAAAAAAAGATACATCAAAATGTGTTTAAATTTTCGCTTACACAAATAAAGTAAAGTGGCATCAAATAATGTAGAAATTGTACCTGGAGTTTTAGGTGAAAGAATGTAGTATTTGGTATTTTTAACACATGTGGTAGGAAGAATTAACGAAAACTGTATATACGTCAAACGCATTTTATTGTTAGAAATGTAGTCGTTGACCTTCTTTCCGTCAGGCGTTTAGAAGTGCGTAAACGAGTGTCTAAGGCAAAATAATTTACTTTGCCAATAATGTTTTTTTAAATAACTGAAGAATATAACTTTAACACTATAACATTATCAAATAAATAATTAACTAACATCATTAAAAATACAGAATAGTTATAAAATCGTTGTCGATGTATGAAAAGCTGGAGACTGTGGTAAAATTGAAGGAAAGGGGATGTCATTTAATATATGTGTATTTCATAATATTGGCTCAAGATTGAAGTGCAGAACAAAATCGAGCTCTCACAATTACGGTTACACTGACAAAAATTCTAAAATTTCAAATAGCATCAACAACATATTTGCATCTCAAAATGATCTTTACAATGGAAAACCATTAGCGGTGTTTAAACGGAACCTGTAACATTGGTAACAGGGACATGACACAAACGCAAAGAAGAGCATTTATTCCTCGTGTACATTAAAAGCACTTTGGTGACCCTGTCATCTACCTCCATTACACGTTTTCGTGATAGCTATGGTCACTGGAACATACATCAAGAGGTTTATCTCGTTTAAGAATTTAAAATTGAAGATACATACATTGAAAGCGCTAAGTGCGTATGACATGAAAAACATCATTGCATGTGAGATTTTCAAGTTCTTTATGCCATGATTTATTCTTACCAACAACCTTCTGCATTCGATGTTTCATCGTCTGAGAAAGTAGAAGACTTGGAAATGTTGTAATCGGAATAAAATGACTCATTTTTTATCGTCTTTTCCGGTTTATTTGTTATTTTTACTGTTTTTTGCATTTGTTTTAAGTCACTTTTTCTAATTCTATAAGGAACGTTTCAATTCCATCTATGATTTTTTACTCTGAAGATCATTTTTCTAAGAACAAAAGCGGGTGTTCCCATTTAGAAATTTTGAAATATTGTTACTGTAATCGTAACTAGGAGGACACGTTTGTTGTTGTTTACCTCATTTTCAAGCCTGTGTTTTAAAATATTCACTCGTAAATATGATATCCCATTTAATTGAACGGTACGGTTACTAGGCGCAAACATTTAGTTATGGTTATTCTGTATGTAAATGATCTTTACTACATTTTGTTTTCATTTTTTCGTAGTGAAAATGATCTTATTTGCAACATATATTAGGCAAACATTTTTATTAGACAAAAGCGATATTTTTTTTCACAACATATTTTTATTTATATCTGCCTTAATTATATGCATTTCTATATATCTGGATTGTATCCAAAACGCATTAGTATGGATAGCTGGAGTTTCCCTGTTGTCTGACAGTGATTTAAAAAGAAATGAGAAAATACAAAACGCATTTTCAGTCAAACTTATTGTAAAAGAGAAACCATTTGTTATATAATATACTATTATTTTAATATTATATACTATTAATTTTTTGTTTAATGCACTATAATAAATCCAAAATCTAGCCGAAATCTAGCCAAACATTTCCAAATAAAATATTTTTCTTTGTTTAAACGCTAACAGGAAGAAAATGAATAAATGCTTTTTAAACGCTTTTACGAACGCAAATCGTAATGAAAGTAGTACAAGTAGTAGGGTAAAGCCGTTTCAACTACGTAAAGTGTTTTTACGCACTTCTATTGTACCCAACTTGGTTCATTATGTAAAGATGGGACACTGTAACCATTTTTTCACTCATTTCTTGATGTGCTACAATTATAAAACAACCTATACAGGTGTGTTTCTGATAAATTTAATATTTTTTAACTTAATTATAAAGTAATAAATTAATTTTAAGGCAGTTTTTTTATTAGTGCGTGCAGGTGATAAATCACCAAATATTCTTTATGGTTACAATTGTACACGAGATACAACAACAATGGAATTTATTATATGCCAAAACATGATTGCTAAAACATGCCATCTGGCTGTGAGACTGCAACAATGAAACATTTTAAACAGTAAAAAGATGAAAATAAAACATAATTAAAAATAAAGAGCATTATATATTTTTTTAAGAATACGAGTTTATCAATTAATAGTATCATAATAATTAAATTATGATTATACGTTGAGGAAGAAAAAAGGTATCCTGAATAGATAATGCTTAATTTTTAGTTTTAATAATGCTTTTTCTACTTTTACCATATTTTTAAAAAGAAAGAAAGAAAAAATTACATACAAAAAAGATCACTAGTTTAACTTTCTATAAAACTTAAATCAAAGTAGCAAATTTTCCCTAATGGAGACCCAAATTAACATATTGTAACAGATATTTTTTGGAACAACCTGAATCGCAGTCATCAAATTAGGCGGGGTTTTTAAGGTAAATATTCAACACTTATAAAAACGGAATGTTTAAAGAATTATTTTTGCTTTCATTAAATAATTTGTTTCATAATTCTTTTGAAATTTTCAGAAATATTTTCTATCTAAAGTTAAAATGAATCCTCAAAAGAAGAAACGTACTTTTTTGATGAATGTATCTTCGAGGCTTTTAATTCATGTGCAGAGTAAATAATAGGAAATGGAACAATAGTAATGAAATGAATAATTTTATCACACTTTATGAGAAATGAAAGTGAAGTATTTCGTCTTTTATGTGAATGAATAATTTGTTATTTTTGAAAGGTATTGTATTTCAAGTAATTGTTTAATTTGTTTAAACAAATAAAGTATCTGCGATACTTCGCAGTCTGTGCGAGTGTTTTTGCTTTTTTAATTTACAACAACAACAAAAGAAAATTGTTACAGCTAGTTTTTTTTCTATAAATCTTACAACTTTAGCAGAATAAATAAAATGGAAAAATTGAGATGATTTATTTTAATCATTCCTCTAATTGATCAAATTATTTAAACGTTATTCAGTACATATATGTGATACGTCCAGTTTATCTAATTCTCATATGATGTACTATAAAGATTTTTACAGATTGTCGCTTTAATTTGGTAATTTTTAGTATCAACTTGATAACCAGGCCATTGTTCAGTTTCGAGTGATAGACCATCTAAGGAAAATAAATTCTCATATGACTATATATTTTTAAAAAAGTGTCCCCATATAGAATATAACCTTTTCTAAATGCTGAAATGTTTGTTTTTGCCTTATGAATGTAAAGGGGCAAAACTTGATAAAACTGTTCGTTTTTGCGTTTGCATTTCTTAACAGGATACAAATTAAGTTTTGGCAAGTCTTTATTAGCTTGTTGAATGCGAATTAACCGCTATGATAAACTATTACTTTTATGGAATTCCAGATTTTGCTTAAATCTTTTGCTTAAAGTCAAATATGAATAAAATCTTGAAATATTTCACAAATATCTTCACTTGGACATACCAATGATACCAATGGGGAAACTTTTTAGATTTCTAATTCGTTTGTACATCTTTTTGAATTTGAAGTATTGAAGTGGCCTACATGCTCAGTCCCATTTTACAAATCGGTTAATAAATACGCGTACTGTGGCTTGACAAAAATCAGATTGTTTTATAATGTCATTGACCCTAGAATTTCAAACTGCTATATCTCAGCAACTTTTTAGGATAAAGGAGAGGCAAAAAGTGCCTCGTAATCTTTCTGTCAAAGTCGAACACTTAAAGAAAAAGTAAATTCAATTTCTGTTTCGTTTTGTACATCTTTTTGAGTTAAAAAAAATATTTTTTTTTAAATTGGCCACCACTTTGAAACAAGACGGTGGATGATGTTTGCCAACGAACTCGCCCGAGCTCTTGTTACGTCCTGTGCACATGCTTAGTCACATTCAGATCGGTTTATAAATACAAGAGATACAGCACATCAAAAATCATGTTGTTTCAAAATATCAGCCACCCTAGAAATTAAAACTACGATATCTCAGACATTTTTTAAGATACAGTAAAAACTAAAAATGCTCCGTAATTCTTACATGAATATCTAACACTTAACATAAGCAAATTTTTCGATTTATAAATCGGTTCAGAAATAAGAGAGTCACATCATTACGGGTGGTTTTCGGGTCTGGGGATAAATGGTGGAAGAGTACTAAAATTTCCAGGAATGTCTCTCCACCGGTTGGCTGCATTAGGTAGCTTTTCACTTTTGCATTGGAAGCTACCTAAAAATGTGTAGTGCATATTTCAGCTATTATTATGTTTAGAGCAAAAACGCATTCTCATTCGGAAACGCACAGGCTTCAATGATATACAACCACTGGCATTAGCATTTCGGTCACCTATATGGTATTTTAAACCACAGAAATCTCCCGGCTTTTGGAATGTATGTTCTACATGGTCTACTAAATGGCCACAGTGTGTGAGTGTAATCTTTTATCAATCACAGAAGTAATTGAGCCAAAATACGAATTGTTTTGCAACTTTGAAAGCACCTGGTACCATCTTTAAACCGACAAAATAACCTGCATTGTCTTTTTCAAAGTTAATAGAATGAAAATTTATTATTTAATTAAAATGTAAAGTTTTTTCTAAGTTGCAGACCAAACTTTCGCAAATTTGAAAAATATTTAGCGTACTTTTAAACCACTGGCAGCCTGCCAATCCATACATTCCGGTTTCAGATAAGAATGAAAACACGGCAGAAGAAAACACTGGGAGGGGAGATATTAACAATTTGCAATTTACACGCAAGGGTGGATTGACAATTATTTCTCTGAATAAAAATTAACTCCACAGTACATTTACAGTCGACACTCAATGTAACTACAGTTAATTATATGAAATTTCTCATCCTAACGATCGATCGAAAAAAATCCAATGCATGCGATTATTCAGGCAGCATTATTTTTGTATTCATTAAAACTACCAATTAGACTAAACTTTGCACTATAACAAACCTTTACAACTTTTCTAACAAAACATATTTGATATTTTTTCTGAGGTAAACTTGCATGAGGATGTTTTAGGGTATTTCTTTTAAGAAATCTTTTTCCTTAAATGTAAGCGATTATTTCTCCATTCATGTGTGAAAAAGTGTTGGACAAATTGTCGTCAATATCTGTTCTGAGGACAATGAACTCCCGGTGTTCAGAATTATTTCAACAAGTATTTGAAAAATGTTTATTGCATATGAGGCTGCTCGCTCCTGTATTTATAAAGTAGTTCGATAAAGAGTACATTAAAACTTATTCAAGAAACTTTATGCAGGAGCTATGGATTTAGTTGGCTGAATTCTTAACCTTTTAAGAGTTAATATTTTCTGGTAATATATGCATTTAAGAATTGTTATACAATGAAGAATAAGAAAGAGCAATGTCTCCATTTTAATAATCTTTATCTAACGACGATACTTCTAAGTACCAGTTACTTTGCAGTCCTATAGAACAGAGTCTATTCGTACATTACTGACAAGACCTTTAATAATCAATGCTTGAAATTACCTTTAACTTCATTAGATAGCAGCAGCAGCTATAATTATCAAAATCTTTATTTTTAAATATTTATTTCAGCATGAGTTCATGTATTTGAGTCAGCCATATTGTGATACCCTGCTTGCTTGAAACTATTTCGAATCCACGCAAAAATACTGCAGGTAGGTGAATTATTTTTTTCCATATGTATGATCTTCGAATACGATTTAGCACAGTCTTTCAGTAATGTACTATTTATAGTTTATTTTACCAAACCAATTTTTGATTGGTACTTATAAGTACCGTCAATTCTGATTAGCTTGAAAGGGCCCTTCTGAATTCACAAATGGTATACACAAAAATACTTCAATCTATATCTCTTCTAGAGTATAAGCGTTGTGCCACACAAGGATTACTCGTCAAGGCCATCGCAGGATCTAAACGAAGAGGAATATCAGTTACAGCAACTAACGCCTCTTCAAGTGCAGTGCCTTAAAAAAAAATAAAGTTACTTTTCTGTTTCCAAAGGCATTCGCCTGAAAATTAGAGAATGCCATTGGTCAACATTTGTATTGAATCGAGGCCGCTGTGTACTTTGTGCACTTAGCAAAATACCATCAAAGCCTCATTGAAAATTCATTCAGCATATTCAAGCCTCATTCAGCCTATGTAAAGTTTTTCTGTGTGTAAACGAGATTTCTTTTTAATATCATCTAGGATAGATCTGTTAAAAATGTTATTCTTGTTATCACATATACAAATCCTATACTATAAAAATAAAAATAAAAAAATTCTAAATGCTTTAAATCATTTTCAAAGTCTGATTTTTTTAGTAAAAGTTTAATATTGACGATATTTAAAAGTACCGTTTAATTAAATTAAGCGTATTTGATGTATTTTTTTGAAAAATGAGTATTTTTTTTTTTTTTTTGCATTTGTTTTTTAGTTAACACTATATCAACATGAAATAAATTTTACATGCAATTCTATTTATTAGTTCGTAATGTTGCAGATAAACGGTTAAGCCCTTAAGAGTTAAAATTGGGTGGATCCAAGGGAGGGGCGATCACTCCATCACTCCTCACTTTGATCCCTTGGATCCGCCATTAGAAAAAAGATCGTTCTATAAAAGTTTCAACCTTTATCAAATAATTAAATAAATTTGTTCACCAAGTGTTAGTTTTGTAGTCTCCAACACGCATTCTTTCCTATCTGTTCACATATACATACTCATAAAAAGATTCCGTAATCCTCCCTTCAAGGAGTTTTAAAAGCTTGTCCTTTTTTTAAAAAAAACTGATAGCTAATGTAGATATAGCTGTGTAATTTTTTTCGCTACATCTACCTGCCTTTTCCATGACTCATTGATTCATTAATATTAATTTTTCTTTCAAAGTATTTTTTTCCTGCAATTTTAATAAAATAATTTATACTCTAAAATATATTTCTTTCTGATTAATAGAAACAGCTATTTATCGCAAAATGATAAAAGTGTTTCTTACTACATACATTAAAAAAAGACTACAATAACATATTTTTTGGACTAAATATAATTTTGTAAACAGGTGTGTCACGCAAACCAGAAAAACTAAAGAATAAAAAAATGAATAAATGATTAATAATACAAATGGCCGTGAATATAAAGGCCGAGTTTGTTACATATGCTGGTCCGCATGAGGGAAAAAATGCAGTCCCTTATTTCGAAAAGCAGCTTTGAGATATTCTGAAAATAATGGTCATGGTCATGGTAGTGGAAATTAATAATAATGCAAAATTTTCTTAGCGATATATAGTTTATATAAATAATATTCGTTACACTAAAAAATTCGCTGAAATGACATTCGTTGCAATACAAATATATTGTATATATATATTTTTTTTCACGTCTGAACTTAATAAAAAAATCCAATATATCTTTTGAAATAAACTGACAATATTTTTTTGTGTCTAATATTGTCAGTTTCTATTTTTTTAAAGATGCATTTAAAAAAAAATACAGTATGTAATTTTCTTTAAAATATACTTCCTGCATTTCTGCAGGAGAACACTTGTCAATGTCTCTAAAGTTGCAATTTATTTCTGTATCTGAAAATAAATGCATTTTTAAAAAAAACATAAAAAAAAACATTTGTCTAAAAAGTCTTGAAACTATATAAAAAAACAATATGCCAGAAGGACAAAATGATTTTTAGTTTGTTTTAAATGTAAAATTAAAAATACTTTGCAATAAATAAGTTACCAATTTTACCCTTTATTATAAACGTAAAATTGAATTATTTGGAATATTTATTAGAACTAAATTTATTTTAGAGTAATAATGCAATATTTGGATTAGTTTTTTAAAATTTATTTCTTATGTATCTATGCAGATGCCCTAAACTTTGAAATGAAAAAGAAAGACATTGATAAATTGTTTCTGGTTATTTTCTTTCCCTCTATTACTTAAAATATTTTTTCAGTCAAAGATCAAGCACTGACACAGAGCTTAAAAAAGTTATAATTTGATTTCTTGGAGTAAAAATTGTTTTCTAATAAAATAAAATTTGCGTAGATAAAATATTTGATACAAATGCAATACACGTAAAGCAAAATATTGAAAGGATGAGGACCAATAAAGCAGGATTTTGGACCTAAAAATGGAGTATTAAAATATTATCTTCAAATTGCGTAGTAAATGTATTATTTTAAAATTGAATATTGTAACTTTTAAACTCAAGCGATATTCTTACAGAATTAACAGGATCTAGGTGTAGACCTTCAAACGTGAGTATATTTGTAATGCTTTCAAAAAAGGGAAAAGGGTTGTTTTATCATATTTTTCTGTGTATTTTAAAATGAGCGCAATGACGCAACAAGATGTTTCTTAAATTATGTTACTAAAGACATCACAAAGTAAAATAAAATATTTGGATGAATGTGCTGTTACGGAAAATACATCAAAAACACGCCGTAACGTGTTTATTCGAACGTCAATCTGCGAATCGCTGTTGTATACTGGTTGAAGTGGATTTAAAATGTGTTTGTCGTTAATAATTCTTGGTAAATAATTGTATTAAAATGTTCAGAAAAGTTATAAGTATTTAATATAGGGTTACTTCCATGACATTTACGTTAGTAATATTTGTAACTGATGCAAAAAGAAAAAAAATATTGAAAGAATAAATAAGATCTTTTTTGTGGTCACTATTTGAATCAGTAACTCCTCTGTAAAAAATCTATACGCGCTACAATATTTGATTAATAAATTAATTGATATTCGATATATAATTTTAACAACTCTTCGAAAGTTTTTCAATTACAATACAGACATTCAGCTTCAAAAGGACCTGATGCTCAGTTAAAATAAAACATCTGTTGCTATCCCCTTATTTCTTCTCGATATTATCAATCCAAACTAGAAGAACATGTAGTAAGGTATTATTGATCACAAATAGCTTCTAATTTATGATGCTATCTCATGAAACCCGAGACAAGTGGACGAAGTGAAACCTGATAATACTTGTTACTGCAATATATTTTTATCACAGAACCTCAAACTTTTCAGAAAGCGAAGCAAAATTCAAGAAAGAGTTGTATTGTTTTGACCTTTTCTTTTTTAACAAAATTAAATAGAGGTGTAAAAATGTAATTATTTTACTATGTGTCTATTTCTTGGTATCTCACTTCATAATTATGATTTTAAACAGAATCAATTGAACTAATTAATCTGTGTCCTTATTTCCAATCACGTTACCTCACACATACACTGCTTTAGGACTTTAAATTTGTTTAGGCGAGAAACTTACTTTATGAACCCTCATTCTTTCATCTTGGAAAGAAGAAAAATATTATGAGTTTCATAATAATTTTCCGAAACATTGAATTTCATATTTTTCCAAATTAAAATTAGTTTGTGAAAATTTACAAGAAGGATTTCAGTCCTATCATTATAATATATATTACGATAAGTTTCCCTGAAATTAAAACTCTGCATGGCAGATGAAAATAATTTTTGAAATATTTAAACGTATCTTAGAGAAATTTATATATATATTACGATGTGTGTTTATGTTTATATAACGATTTCAGGAGAAAATTTATAAAAGATTTATTTAACTTCTATCATATTTTTCAAAGCAATGACATCAAACTATCGTTATTAGTACTTACTGTCAATGTATAACTGTAAATATTTGCAAATTTAGGGAATGTATATATTTATTTTGGATGATTTATTTCAAATTATTTAAAATAAAGAACTCTATCAATTAAAACTTCTTCATTTAGGTTTTTTAGATAAGAAGTCTACATTTTATTTTCTGTAAATAATATTTATCAAATTTCATCATGAACAGAAAAATTAAAACAAACCCTAAATAAAAGATGTGCTTGTTATATTGACAAAAATATTATATATTTTTATATTCGCGGAACAAATTACTTTCATTCTTGTAATCAGGAATGAACTTTTATGGCAAACGTTCAATCATTCCTTGATTAAAATTTTTCTTCTTTCATCAGGAATGTTACAAGCAATCGCATGTTTTTTAAAACGCATTCTTGTCGACATCATTTACGTTTTTCACAATTCCTATTGAATTTTAAAAAAATTATGAATTTTGTGCGTTGTTTTGTGTGCATTCGTTGTAAATACTGTGTCGTATTAATACAAATGATTAATAAACATTGTTCTATTTTCTAATTTAATGTCAACATCACACACACATAGCACATAGATATCACACTAAAGAACACACAAATACAGCATGATTGGAAAGTCTGCCTTGACAAAACATTTTGTTCGCAACATGAACATTATAGCTTGATTACGTCTTTGTATAGGAAAACAATCAGTACATTTCAATCTGGCAATTCTGCAAATCTACTCATATCTCTCACCTGTCTTGTGTGGACGGGAATACTTTCTCTAACATGATCCCTGCATTCATTAAGATACAACTAAATGTAAATATATTGCTTGAAGATGTGTAAAAACATACATAAAAACATTTAAAAGTACATTAAAGTCCTTTTAAAAATTCCAAAACGTTTTCAACCGAAACCCGGTCATCATCAGTGGAAAAAACTAATTCTGTTGAGTTGAGTTGTTACCTCTTTGCGTTGTCTTGCTTGCCCGGAATAAACTATTTCACTTCAAGGGTTTGGAAAAAAAGGTGAGATGGGAAAGGTAATCAATGATGCATTAATTCATTCCAGACTGCGTGGATATCATATGATAATACATCGTTACAGACTATTTCTTTTTTAGACATTATTTCTAGAGACTCTCTTATAATTGCTTTCAGGTGATTATTTGTGCGGAATATAATTTTGGATCTATTGAAATCAACTTTTATAGGTTCAGTTTGCGCTAATCTTGCTAAGGCAGCGTGGGGTCTATTTAATCTTAGATCTGCTTCATGTTCTTTTATTCTGTCTCGGAATTTTTGGAATTTTTAAAAGGACTTTTATGTGCTTTTAAATGTTTTTTATGCATGTTTTTACGCACCTTCAAGCAATATATTTACATTTAGTTGTATCTTAATGAATGTTAGTTATTAAACAAGGTGAATTTGCACTGAAATTTTAACTTTTATTGAACTATGATCTCTGCAATTGCTGCATTTAGTCTCATCAAACCCCGTATCCTAATTGCTGCGCCTCGACAGCACCTCTGTGGTCTTTGATGCCATCGATGGCCTTCCAGAACAATCTTTCTAAGCAACACTTCCTGTTCTAATTTGTTCACATGATCTCTTATAGCTTGTCTGCTAGGACATGAATATTTGAATTTTCGATAGAAATGTTTGTGAATTTCCCCATACGTTTGTCCTCGCAGTCAGGCCGAAACGACGAGGACAGTTAATTCCTTATTTGTAGAAATTCATAGATATTACCTGAAAATAAGTGCATTTGGTTAGCGATATAAGAGACATGTCAAGAGACTTTTGAATCACCCGAATCCCTGTATTAGTTGGGATTATAAACCCGATATGGAATAAAATAGAATCATAAAAACAATGAAGGGAAACGCTAATGCATACGAAGCTTAAATCATTGGAGATATGACCCACTACGATACGTCATTATAGCTGAACTACTAACAACTAAACTGGGTTACATGACTATAGGGCTTGTTTATCTTGTGCAGAATGTCCAAACAGAATGTATATACTATTTTGCATATTTTTCAGTAAGTATGATGCATGAATTTTTCTTATTTAACATACATTTAAATATTTATTTTACCTGGATTTTAAGCATTTATTTAATAACATTTTGCAAAAAAAAAAAAAATTAACGCTTTCTACGCACTATATTTATAAACATCAGATACTTAAAACTTAAAAACATAATTCATGTTTTTACAGTAATAGATCTAGATAAAAAGATGAATATTCTTAAATTAGAATATTGATTAAAAAATCTTTCCCAGACATTTTACTGTGTCTAATGACAGAAAAATCTATTTTTAACATAAGTGATAGTAATTAAATAGCCTGGAGTCTTTCTAATTTACTTCCTCATTCTTTCATCAGAATTTTAACGAATTACAGAGATCTTTTTCCTTGTTTTGATCAAACAAAAATAAATATATCTATAGAAGAAAAGAAGAAAGAAAAATTGCAATGCTTGTTGGCGATAACGAGCTCTTTAGATTTCTAATTAGACAAATACTCAAACTTCTAGAAAATAATATGTTTGAGAGTTTTTTATGGTGTAAAGAACTGCTTCTTTTAAATTTTTGACAAAACTGCCTTAGAAAAAGGAACGGATATTTAAATCTTTTATAAAAAACAAAGGATATTTTCCCATATTTTTCAAACAAATAATATCTATAAAACACAGATAATTTTTTTACTTAATAAATTGGCATAGTTATTTTAATCTAAGAAGTTTTCCGAACAAACACAGCACGTATTAGAAAATCACTGAAATGAAAAAATAGTACATACAGAAGAACACACACACATAGTTACTAACAACATTGCACAGTGGCGAATTTTCACGAAATCTTTTCCGAAATGCATATATTTTTTGTATTTTAGAATTTTCCTCGAAAACAGGTTAAGAGTCCGAATATGGACCATGTTCTAAGATAACTGGGGCGAGGGTGGGTTTCTGAATTTTATTAAATGCAACGCTCACAGGTACCATGAAATGTAATTTTGAGAACCTCCGTGCAATAATTAAAGGATTTCATTTATTTATTGAGTGAAATAATTTAATAATAAAGCAGCCTTTTTTAAACGAAATTAATGTGACTAGCTGAGGTAAATTACAGCATCCTTTCTGTGGAGTATAAAACAAGTAGCATTTATAGATCGTTTCCATGGATGCACAAAATATTTCCATTACATTGTGGTCTGTGAGAAAAAAATGACTTGCGGTGCATTTTAATATTTTTATGATACTTCAAACATAATTTAACTGATATGTATAACTGAGATGTAATACCACAGGCATTCTATATATTATGGAGTGAATAGCACTTATAGTTCCTTTACACACACCAAGCAAATTCGGTTTCCGTTTTAAGTAGGATTGATAACTGATGGAAGTGCGTTTCATGTTGTGGATAAGCATTTTGAAACTTAACTAATTTTTGGCGTATTACGATGCGTGTATAAATTCTATAGATCATATACAGGGCTGCATGACAATATTCTCAGACATTACCGGATAGAGACAGCAACTGCTGGATTTTTAGTGCATTATGTGTTTTTTAATTTGTTTATTTAGATATATAACTTCATTTTATGAAAAAATGAATTTTTTTAATAATTATCTGTTAATGTTAAATTGTTTATATATGCCGTTCAATCAGTGTTTTCCCTGATTACTTCATCGGTGATGAATTTGTTATCAGTGTTAATACAAGAATATAAATATTGGCTTATTAAAATATGTCTAACTTTGCGCAGTTTTCTATGTGTGTCACAAGTGTGGCTAAAATTTATTACTAAACACCATATATAATGTTTAACATAGCTAAAACTTCAATTTCTAAAGAACTATGCAAATATCTTTGAAATCCGTACCATGGAAGAAAAGTTGTAAGTTATTCATTTTCCCAGGAAATAGGTATAAATGTATACACATATTTGATAATTATTTTATCAACTAATGAATGTAATCGTGATTAATGGGGAATCTTCTACAAGCCTAATACAGAACATAAAAATCGCTTAGACAAATGTTTATTATAAATGACGTTTATTTTATTATAAATGACGTTTATTTTATTATAAATGACACGATGGTTTACTGGCGGTTGAAAATATTAAGTAATTACGTCGCTTAAAAAAGAATACATGTAATAATTTGTTATTTCAAAAGTAATGTAACAATGAAAATGAACTTTTTTTTGTAAAAAAGGACTCATTGTAGACAACTGGAAAAGCATGTTGTTTGAAATAATTAAAGAAAATACGTTTCAGTTATTTTTTATGTAGCCCTTTTATAGAATAAACAAAAATTTCAAACTCTATAATATAAAACAAACTATAAAACAAAACACTGCACGTAAAACTGATTTTTTTATGACAAGGAGTAACACCACCTTGACGTCCTCAAAATTGAGTCTTTTTTGGAAATATTTAAAAAAGAAATGCGAAGTACTTATAAAAAGTCAGTTACATTAATTTATTATGCATAGGTTAAAGTAGAAAATCATACTTTTTTTGTCATATTACGAAATGGCTGGATGCCAGTTGATAGGCGGGGACGCATCGAAATAAGAGGTTCAAGCTGTGGAAACGTATGCACTTGACCTAGAACAATGTAAATTAAACAAATATTAGTTTTCTTATCCCAAGACCAAGTTAAATACGTATCCGTTT
Organism: Maratus michaelseni; assembly: GCA_963931845.1. Taxonomy (NCBI): domain Eukaryota; kingdom Metazoa; phylum Arthropoda; class Arachnida; order Araneae; family Salticidae; genus Maratus; species Maratus michaelseni. Next base: position 78,372,621 of record OZ007590.1, on the reverse strand, counting down.
AAAAAATATATGCATTTCTAGCGAAATGGCATCGATTTAAATAAAATGTAAGTTTTCAACAATAAATTTCATTACTTAAACTTACACAGAACAGTAAAATATTAATATTTTGAAAAACAATTCATTTAACTAGAAAAATATTTCACAATTAATTTTCCAGATAAACATAAAGTTGATTGGTTAAAAATTGGCGGAGGTACAGTATCTATCCATTTTGAAAATACTATTCTGAGATACTATTCTACCACTTTTGATATCGAATTCTAATATGATTTTCCTGTGTATAAAATGAACTTTAAGCGAATATATATATATATATATATATATATATATTCAAAATTTTAAACAGGTCAAAGTGGTAATAACAACTTAAACACTTTTTACAGATTTTTTTTCTGACAAAGAATACCTAATCTCATTTTAAATGAAATTAACGATACTTCACGATGCTTTTATTTTCGAGCTAGATGTCTTAATATTTTAAAATTTCGTTTATTTCTGTTATTAAACAAATACAGGAGAACTTCAAACATTTTTATTCGCAAAAAAATTCACCATGACTAAATAAAACAAATAGCACGATTTGAATTTCCAAATGAGAAATTTTTAATAATTGAACATTTTAAATAGAAAGACTTTTTAAAACATGTATTTGAAATTTTTTATTTAATTTACTTTTTGTATTTTTAATAAATTTAGGATTCTAATATATATTGTTTACTTGTTATGACTTTTCTTTGACTTATATAAGCTAAACAATGCTTTTATTTTTTAAAGGGAAATAATAATATATAATACATCCAAAAGCAACGACTGATAAATAAGTAAATTTAAACAAATGTATGCAACGGATTTATAATCAGTAAACAAACAATAAATTCTCTCTCTCTCTCTTTTTCTTTTTTTAAAAGCTCTAATTTTTCCCATAAAGGCTTATGTATTTTATATTGTGTTTTTTTTAATAGCGACATATTTCGCATTACTTATTTCTTAATTTTTTGTAATATCAGGAATAGGGTAAACATCTCTGTTTAAATTATTTTTATACATCTATAGGATATTATTTACATATATTAAAGGCAATTTGTTGTTGCTTTTGTACAGCAATGGTACATTTTATGTTAAAAATGTTAATAATTTATGTTGTAAAGACGTGCTATTCCCATCGGGTTGTTTGAAAGAATTAGTTACGTAGCTGTCAAGTCTTGTACCATTATTTTTAATGGTTTTCTCTGTTTAGTTTGATGACAAAAAATAAGATATGGCAGCTTTGAAGTAATTCCCGAAACATCTTCATCTGCGTGGCACGTCTTCCGAGCTTTTATGGTTAAATAAAATGAATCTGGAATCTGGAATATGAAATCTGGAATGTTTAATCTAATAGAAAAATAGAATGAACGTATTTAAAAAGCAAACGAAAAGTCGCACTTTTTATATGTACTTATACATATTACTTCGATATGTATCTTAAAAACATTTTGACTGCAAATATTCTATATCTACGTATTACTGAAATATTATTTTGCATTGTTATATGTTTTGCGCTGAAATTTATTTATATAATGGATACGGATTACACGTATAAGTTGTTCAAATAATTACTATTCTTAAAATTCACGCTCAGTTTTAAATACAGGGTATCAAAAAATAATGTAAATTTGTTCAAAAGTCGATTCCCACTTGGCCAAATTCAAGAAACATGAAATCCATATTATTTGGATCATAGAAAACCAATTATCAACAACAACAACAACAAAACCCATAAGCTTTCATCACCAGGATGAATATAATCAAGATTTTATACAATAAAATAGACATAAGGACAACAACATAAAAAGCTGTGTTTTTCATAAAGGAATTCTAATAGTGTGGTGTGAAAAAAAATCGAAATTTCGATTTCCGATTTGATATAGCGGGGAAAAGACATGACATATGATGACTATGAATATAGACTGTGTCATTTAAAATAAATAATAAAAAATATTTTAGAAATGGGATAATATCTTCCGATCACGCATACAGCGGATGATTTTCGAAAATTGACCAATTTCAAGGATTCTTCGTATTAAAAAAGTCCTTCCGGCATGTACCGGGAGGAAAAGGTAGCTTTCCTATATCTTCGTTTTAAAATTTTAGCTAATGTTACACGAAAACAGCAAGTTAAAATGTAAGGAAACGGTTACAAAATATTCGTTAATACTGAATCTGAATAAGAAATTCGCCAAATTATTGAGCAATAGCCAAATTGGCTTCATTTATGAAGACTTATTTTGGTCACCAAATTTGGCGATATTTCACCAAACGTCGCCAATTTTGCCGAGAATTTGGCGCTAACGGATATGAATATATAGTTTTATTCGTATGATTGGGAAAATTATTACAACAATGAAAGAAAATAATTTGCGAGTAATCGCGTTAATGTGCTGTTTTGTTTCAAAATGTCAGCCACCCTAGAATTTCAAACTGCTCTATCTCAGCCATTTTTTAAGATAGATGTAAACCAAAAAATGCTCTGGAATCCTTGTATCAAGGCCTAACACGTAATTAAAGAAGAAATTTGAATTTTTAACTTTTTTGTATATTTATTTTAGTTTTAAATTTTTAAATGGCCGCCATCCTGAAACAAAATGGCGGACCAAGCTGGCCAACGAACTCGGTCGAGACATTGGTGAGCTTAATACACACAATTTGTTTCATCGAAATTGATTTATAAATACGAGCGTTATCGTATGACATAGGTCAGATATATATATATATATATATATATATATATATATATATATATATATGGATATATCTATATATATAAATCAACATTTGAACGGAGGGTGGTTTTGGGGTCTGGGGGTCATGATCGATGAAAATATATCGAAATTTTCCGGAACTGCTTTCCTCCGAACGGCTGCAATAGGTAGCTTTATACTTTTTTGTATTGAAAGCTACCTAAAAGAAAAAAAAATATCCAGTAATATTTTTACACGCTACAGTGTGGAAGAATTGCTTATGATTTTGATAAAAATAATAAATAAAAGAATATTAGAATTGCATAACATCTTCCGATAGCGCATACCACCAAAAAATAACGAATTGCAAGTATTTTTCGTATTAAAAAAACATCCTAGTAATATTTATATACACGCTATATGTTTGAAAAGTTGCGAATGGTATTGATAAAAAATTATAAAATGATTTTTAAATCGGATAACATACTCCTATCGCAAATATACATTAAATTATTTTTTTTTAATAAAAATTGTTTTACTATTTAAAATTAAATCTAAAATCTACTATTTATTTAAAGACCACTTGTGGTGTTTAAAATATCAGAAAGTCCTTCAAGTTATTATAGAATACAGAAACTCCCCTAATGATTCAATAATTACTTATTCAGAGCTTTTAATGAATATAAGCCATCTAACTCTTTGAAGAAGTCAACTGCGTGGCAGATGAGAATGAAATTAGAAGCAACAGCATTAAATAGCGACCATTACGGTGATTTGGAAAGAGCCACTCCTGCTACTGCATCAATCATGCTCGTGGACGTTGGATTAATAACCGAAAAAAATTCTTCTGAAGTTATTGACAGATTTAAAATTCTAAAAGGAAAAAAGTTGAAACAGAACTGAACTACGAAACAAAAGTGAAAAGTCCTTACAATGGGAAAAAATATCAGACCTTAGTTATAAAAACGATGAAATCAAAACAGTTTAGAAGAACGCTAAAGGAGGAGCATTATTCTATAATTAAAATACCTGGTTCTGTTTATGTTGAGCATGTGTCTCCACACTCCGGGTCATCAAATGACATCTCATGCAGCATGCTTTCCTACCTAAATAAAATTGAGTTTTCTCCAGAAAACCTAGACGTTGTTGGATGTGATGGTACCAGCACCAATACTGTCTGGAAATATGGTCTGATTCATTAAATTGAAGTCTGTGTTGGACGTACAATTCAGTGGGCTATTTCAGTACTACCTATTTCAGTACTTAGATGGAGCAAATACGGGGCCTAATTACTTTTGTGGACAAATTGGCCAAAACCTCATGGGGTGTGAAACACTGCCAGTCAATCAATAGCCTTCGAAACAATTGATTGTACAATCCCTGCAGTAGATCGAGATATATTAATCACTAGGGCTGGACGATATCAGAAATTTAATATCGCAATATATCAACGAATTAATACTGATATTGGTGATATATCGCGATAACTATCTTAAAGTATATGGGAAGAGAAAAATTGTTAATTTCCAAAGATAAATGATATGATAGAAGCAAATTAAGTACAAACAGGTGTAGAAAGCAACGAATCAAATCTCTATACCTATTTGCTCACACAGCATCCTTTAAATATTATATTTTCATATTTATACAAGAAGAAATATACATATTTTAGGAAAAGGAGACATTGTTCGATAATTATTTGGGTTTATACCATTGCTTGGATAGTGTTTTTCTTTTAAAATATTATATTCCTTATTCGTCCTATTTTATGCACTATTTTAACTATTTCCTCGTGTATAACTGAGAATATTATATAAAAGAAACTAAAATAAAAAGTTACAAGGAACAGCAAAAACCGATATTGGTTTAATGCCACATGTAATATACTTGTGAATAACAAGCTGTCAATGGATGACAGATACAGCAGAAATGCTGTTTTTCAATCTTTCTCTAAGGTATCAATGTATTCTTAATAGAAAAATAGTTAAAAAATTCACCTTCCCATCTATTTACTATACATAAATACAACATTGAAATCTTTTTTGAAATATAATTATTCAAATCACATTTCGAAATAGTTTTATTGTAATTATTTTTTTAACTTCATTTTAAGCCGAAATATGAAGACAGCATACATTAAATTCACTGGGATCCATGGTCTCTCTACCGATAAAACAACACAGAGGAAATCAGGAATGAGCCTTGGCCGATATTCAGCGTATGCAATACTAAAATATATTAAAAATATTAAAAAATTGTTTTTATGTAAAATGTAATTTAAAGCGCGATCGAAAAATAATATCCGATTTCAATGGGTTTTTTCAAAAATTTTTTATGACTATCATAGGCAAAGTTTCAGCGTTTTAGCGTGTAAATATATTACTGAATTTATTTGTCTTTTTAATGTGAAAAAACCGTAAAATTTTTCAATTTTTGGAAAATTTGAGTGGTATGCGCGATTGGAAGATGTTATGCAATTTTTGTAATAATTTTTTTCTCATTTTTCTCAATGCCATAAGGAACTTTTCCACGCTATAGCACCTGAAAATGTTACAGGATTTATTTTCCTTTTTAATACTAAATAACCTTTAAATTCGTTAATTTTCTCAAAATTTGGGCTGTATGCGTGATCGGAAGATAGTATCCGATTTAAAAAATATTTTGTAATCATTATTATCAATGTCATAGACAACTTTGCCCCGCTATAGCGAATCCGAAAGCGAAGTTAAGATTTTTTCACACCACCCTAAATTGTAATATAATTCCGAGCATACTCTGATGAAACGTATCTTTTAACTAATTGAACTTAACTTGATAGCAATTTTAGGTTCAACATAAAATGGAAATCTGTATTTTCGTTATAGCGCCAAATTTCGATACCACAAGTTTAATTTGATCATACGATTAATCTGATACTTTTCCCTTTCAATTTGCTCTGAACAATCAGTTACCAAATGTGTTAACTTTGCCAAAAATGTTCACTGTTGGGATAGATTAAATGCTAGATAGATAAAAAAGTCACTAAATTGAGATACAATATTCAAACAAATTTTATTTTTTTCCCTATTAGATAACGCAAAACTTGAATAATGCGAAAATTAGCAGTTGTGTTAGAGCATTAAAAGCAAAAGTGAAAGAGCAGCCACCTTCATTATTCATCTCTAAAATTAGCAACCTTGTTTCGCGGCCGTACAATTGTGAGCTATGAATTTTTTGAGACGACTGAAAAGTCTGTATAGTAGTTAAAGAAGTAGAACTTTTGAGCTAAACAAAAAGACGAAAGTTACACCTATTGTTTACTATTTTATGGAATATTTAGTCCCTATAACTTGTATTGCCAAATTTATTCCTTGAGGCAAAAAACTTAAACTATTCTTTTCTTGGTAAATCTATTCCCCATAACCTTATATGGCATTTACTAAAAATATTTTTATGAGCCTAGTAGATTTTTTCTTACTTTTATGTTAGCCGGGCACAGGTGCTAAATCACCAAATATTGTATCCATCACCATCAATTCATTTAAAATATTACTCATTTCACTTAAAATACATATATTATACACATTTAATTACATATGTTTCATTCAATTCATTTAAAATACAAATTAATAATTTATTAATAATAATAACAACAACAACAAATATTTCAACATCTAAGCATTGTTTCTAATTTACACACACGAAAAATAAAAGTCAGAAAAAAAGCTGTTGGTGAGATTTGCTCCCGGCTAACATAAAAATGTAGATTTTTTAAATTGTGATTTAAACGTCGTTACCTTCATTATGACAATCTTGTATTTCGAAAAAATATGTATTGTTATGTGCTATATTTAGACTTCATCCGTAATGTTAAACAAAGATTTTATCAGACATTGTAAAATATTTTGTTTAGAAATTTTCCCAGAGGAATGATTCTTTAATGTTTTTACTTTATTTTATTTAAGATCATAACCCGTACATAAAGTTTTGACACGGGACAGAAAAATCTTTGAAAAATGTTTCATTTTCACATTCTGCCTGGCAGTTTTACTCAAAAAAGAAAGAATTTATTTTTTAAAAGACAATTTGTAAGGTTACATGTTTATAAATTTTAAATAATTAGTAAATGATTAGGTATATTTTAATTTATTGGAACGCAAAAAAGTCATAAAATTGGTTTTCAAATAACTACATAAAACAGTATTTTATTTGACTTAGTGCATTGATATCATGACCATTAAACAGAAGGGTATAAAATAAAAGGAAAAAAATATTAGCTTGTTTAATTTTATATTATTTTCCTTATTCTTAGGTCTGAATTTGAATTTCTGAAAAATATATTATTGAAAATTCAAATCAATACAGTCTCATATACATAAAATATTTAATTTATTTTTTCTAGTTTAGCTCCGATTCGTATTTATTTTCTGTAAATGGTACTTTAAGAAACTTAATCAAATGTATCCACTTTTACTGTGGATACCGATCTTACGTTATCCGATATCTTGATTCTCGTATCAATGACACCATATATTTTTTCCTATCCAGAAAAGGGTGATTTTCTAGATTTTAACGTATTATTATAAATCAAGGTTATACATTTTAAATATATATGAACATAAATTTGTGTATGTTCACGTATGATTTTCAAGAGGTGATGCTTTGATTTTTTGGCTTATTTTGATGATGGTGCTATATAAATTTTTTATTAGGACTGAAAATGAAATAACTGTTTCTCTTACTGTATTATTATATTCGTAAAAATGTAAATCTTCTCCAAATGTCGATAGTTTGTTAAGGTACAAAGAAATATTTTTTATACTAAAAATAATTATCGTTTCGTATACTGTTATTTCTTAAAATTACTAAATATATATCCGTATATTACCTGTGGGAACGGGCTCCAATTTACTGAGAAATTTGACTGTGTCTCGGTTATATGTGATTCAATTATAAAGTAACCCTAAGTTTGGTTAAACAACTTAAACGTTTTTTTTTCGAATTCAATTACAAATCTACAAAATATTTTGTAATTTCTTCCCTTTGAAAGAAAATATTAATTGTTTTCATATGCACTTTTAAAAATAAAGAAAAATATATTTCATTGCAAATGAAATGTAACCCTTTTTAATAGTTGCTACAGATGTTAAAAAATTATAGTTTTACCCTGTTAACTTCTATTACATTGACGATAGTATTCTCATTCTCTCAATTATTTAAACGGAAAAGAGATTCTCACGTTGAACAGGGTTTCTCATGTTTTTGCATGAAAATTAAAATATGTATTTTGGATACTTCGCGAAAATATTTGACAAAAATAAATTACCACCAGAAAGGATTGTAAGATTATATCTATCATATAGACATCTGAAATATGTATGTCAGTAACGCTGACTTTATATCGACTGTGACAACTAACTAAACAGCCCATTTCCTTACCTTTCCTCTTTGCCTGTCCTTGCCTTTAAAACGGGTTAGGATCCCTTAGAAACAATGTTGAATTCAGAGGGTGGACCGGAAGGGACATCCCCCCGGAGCATTGAAATGTCTCCCCCGGAAGATTTGAGTCAAAATTCAATGGTCAAAAAGCAATTTTCCCTCCAGAACTGTATAATGTCCCCACCGAGGCCCAGAAATCCGTCCCGGGGAAAAGTGTCTGAATTCAACACTGTTTAGAAAGACCCACACGGAGGGCTCTCTCCTTAGGGCCTATATCCCTCGAGTAGATAATCTGCCGTCATAAATCAACCAACAACCAAACATTTCCTTTTACTCGAATTTTAATAACTTCTAAACATTGTAAAAGGCTCATTTTTATACCGTCAAATTCGGAACATATATTTTCAAATGCAATTTGTGTGAAAACCGTATCTCATTTTAAAGATTTTTTATATGATTTTTAAAAAATCTCTCTCTATCACGCGCAGCTGGATTACGGAAATTAATCATTTTGCATTTGAAACAATATAAATATTTCAGCATTTGCTTCAGGCTAACAAACCATACCAAATTTAATACTTCATCAAAATAAATCATGTTTAACATATGTATAATCAAATTACACCTTACACTAAAATAACCATAATCAAAAAATCTGCTGTAATCTTTAAAGTTTTTTTTTTATGCCCTGGCGTGTGGATAATATGAATATCATACAACTATAATATAAAACAAATATGTGTGTATGTGTCTTATCGACTGTGGCAATGATCTGGGCAATCCATTTTGCTTTTATCAGAAATTTATGAATTTCTGAACATCGCACAATTTTAGTTTTTATACCGTCAAACAAGGAAAATGTTACATTGAAATGTAATTACTTTTTAAAACTGTATCTCGATTTATTGATGTTTTATGGGTTTTTAAATAAATTTCAAGCATGATTTTTTAAAAGTCTATGTATCGCATGAAACCCAATTATAAAAGCCTTACAGAAACATCCGTTTGAACTTAAAACAATATAAATAACTAAGCATTTGCTGCAAGCTAATTACAGTAACAAAATTAAACCTTCTCCATAAATAAAAAATAATAGTAATAACATAAATAAAACACAAAGTTAACTGATATGTAATCAACTTCGTGCTTTACACACATAGCGTTTTCATTGTTCCGTATTTCTTAGAAGGAAACTTTTTCAAGTCAGAAGTATGTATTTGGTACATTTATATTGTAAGAAAAAAAAAATTAAAGCTATATTTTGTTAATTATGATCCATATATTCTTTATATTAATAAGCGTTGCTATGATATATTTTGTTTGTATGCAGACATCGAATGTAAAATGCAAAACGTAATAAAATCATGTGTCTTGCACAATCCAGGGCTTAATTTCTGCCTATCCTTGCTAAATCACCCTTATGACCCAATGATTTTTAAGACATGCCACAATCATCTTGTACATTATTTTAAAAATCTTCTAAAATTTTATTCTTTTCTTTAATGTCCAGTTTTTCTTACATTAAAAATGCACAGTTTTCTGGAATATTTCATTTGTATATACTAACAACTGTGTTCGTTCTGCAAGAGGCAAATTTTTAATCCCAGTGCGTGGATTTTATTTTATTTTTAATTTATGGATCAAATCAGTAAATCTGTATGTCGAAATCATCAACTTAAAATGATGTTATATTTAAATGATAAGAATGAAATATTCGCCTTAAAAAATATATTTTCTATTATGCATATAAATAATTCTAAAGAGAAACCAATATTTTCATTTTTGCATGCAAAAGTCTTGATATTATTTACCACGTAAATATAGTAACATGGAACTGGTTACAAAACTGTACAACATAAAATTTTAGAAAATTTTTCAAGAGTAAACAAACTGCATTATAGACTGATTTCAGTCTGTGACCAGGTACTGATTTGTCTAATAATTTTTAATTTTAAAATTACTTTCATGACATTCCATAGCTATTTGCAACTGAAGCTACAATTTGCACTGCCAATTTACACCTACACTACTAAATTCAGAATTGCTAAATAAACGAAAATTTTGAATATGTCAAAATTCTTATACAAATACTGCATAACATTATATTTTCATTCTACATCGGATAAAAAGAAAACGGATAATTCAGCCCATACTAAAATAAAATATTTCGTGTTTCGTGTTTATTTTATATTTACTGTAATTTTTGTATGTATTTATAATGTAAATCGTATCATCCATATGCCAATATAAAGAAGTAGAAACTCATCATTAAAGCATACCTTCTCTTCTGTAACATATACATTTTGAGAACGTTAATTTTGTCGGATAAGATGTAAACTAAATTGGCTAGATTTGAGGCTTAACGTATAATCCTGTGATTACAATTCTAAACCAGTGACGCAAATTGAAGCTAACTCATTGTTTGGAAGCGGGCATAGTTAGTTATTTAACTTAAACTATTCTACATTAACGACTCTAAAACTAATTTCGCAAGTGTCTTTTCTGCTTGTCGGTGAACTATTAATGGAAATTGATTGTAATTTTTAATGAATGTAAAACTTATTTCTGGATGAAATTTCTATGAATAAATTTTGATGCGTAAACAGGTATATAATACACAGAACGCAAGTATTAAAAAGTATATTTTGTTTCTTCATAATGAAGCACTTTTTGTTAATAAAATTGAATATGTGTGTAAATAAATAAAATAAAATAGGTACTTTTATGTTAGTTGGGCGTCAGGGATAACTCTCCAAATCTTGTTTCAATTGGAATCATTTAAATTGCAACATTTTACGTGAGATTTGTTATTCATATTGATAGTTTTATGTTTAGATATTTTATTATGATTATATTTTAGCTAATTTTAAGTAAGTTTTTTAAGATTTTCTATTACAATGTTAAAATATTACCTAGTTGATATTAGCTAATGGCAAAAGTTTGGCAAACCACAGAGTTCAGATAATAAACTCTATGCCTCACAACAGTGGGAGTTGCCGACTTTATGACGTCATACACAGAAGTAAAAGTTTAATTGAAAATTACGGCTAATTAATAAAATTTTCGAACAAACGAATGCACGATAACAAAATTGGTGCGTCCAAATAGCTTTCATTTAAAAAAAGAATGGTGTAATTTGATGCAGTAGTTTGTTCTCACGGATTGTCGAAAGAAAGCGCTTAGCGTTTTAAATATACAGATAATCCGCTTGGCGTGATTGCCTGGGAGAATTCCACGGGACGCCATTTTTTGTCAGCGGTAACCGTTTGATTCGTGTAAAATATTTCCTTAAGTGGAATAAATTGAATTCAGCTTTTAACAGAAATTAAATAGGTTGCCAACTTATAGGTTATTCTAAAAAAAACTTTTTCGATAGTTTAATAATTTTAACAAAAAAAAAAGGTAATGACAATTTGTTAGTACATAAGAGTAAATAACTAAGTGCAAACAAAGTACGCAAAGAAATTTCCGTACTTACATAAGTTAATTTTCATTAAGAAATCATCTGACTTTTCATTAAGAAATTATCTGACTTTTCATTAAGAAATTATCTGACTTTTCATTGCTGTATTTAAACAAATAGCGTTTTTTCAACGCATTCGTCTTGTTTGGTGTCAAATTCCAAAAATGTATCATTCGCATCACATTTTGATTTGTATATCGGCGATTGGTAATTTTTAAGCGTCTCGAGTTTTTAGTGGTGGGATTATAATTTTGTTTGCCTCTTCCATGAATTCCATTGAGAATTTCTTCATCTCTGACTCTGAACCCAGATCTGAAACTGTTCGAGCGTCTTTTTCTGCGCTCTTTAATAACAGGCCAATTTTAGTATTTCTGGGTGGGCGAGTGCCTTTGATCTTATCCCTTTTTTCCTTCCTTAAAAAGCTATAATAATGGAATAAAAGTATGTAAATTGGCTGACTATTTACCTCATTATTGATTTGTTAACTGTTAATAACATTTTACTTCCCTTCCGTAACGATGTCTATCAGAGGAATATTTAAATTATGCTTTTTATAGAAAGTAATAATGAGATTTTTCTGAAAATTTGTCACAAAATATTTAATGTTAATATGGAACTGGAGTAAAATTTGAATTTATCTATCAAGTTTTAAAATGCAGATATTAACAATTTTGATTAATAAGCTTTTTTCCCTATTTACGTGATACTTTTTAATATATCATAGCACTGTTCAGTTTAGTAATCTAATTTTACTTCATTTTAACAGTTTATTTGATATACTTTAAAATTAAATTTACTATTGAGAAATTCTGGTTTAAAACATTTTGGGTATGTTTGTCGGTTCCTCTGGTTGTAATTGGCTAAAGTATGTGTGTCACCTCTAATTCTTAACATGGTTTATTCACATTAAAATTTTCCATCTGATACCTCTATTATTAGTGGATTTATTAAATTTAAACTACTTTCTCACTTTGAAAAATAGTTTTGGTTTGGTATAATCTGGCCTACTTTTGGGTCGCGCCTGATGGTGAGGACCGGAATTTTAAAATATAATCTTTTTATCTACCATTTGACCCTGATTCAAGTTTCCATAACCAATTTCTATAGAGTAATTTTTTTTTTAATGTTTCTGAAAATTATACTGCAAATCTCGTTATTTGTACTGTGTTGGTTTTAAATGTTGAATATTATGTAGCCGTTTTGAAATTTCGATTTATTCTTCCACTGTGTTAGCATAAATTGTTGAATGCTTAGGGGCCACTGTAGGCTGGAATGTATGAAAAATGCAGTGTTTCAATGTATAAACTTGTAAATATTGGCTATTTTGTTAGAAATATAGCTAAATATTTTTCAATAAGCTATAATATTTTAAAATATAGTGTAATAAACACTGTTCATATTTTAATTATTACTTAACCCTTACCTCTCCTATGGAGTAGTTTTTTGGTGTTGTAGTAGTTGTAAATAAGATGGTATCCAGCAAATAATATATTTCTGATAAACAGAAACATGAAGGGCGGTGAAAACGGTGGAAGTACAAAAAGTTGCGTTGTGGCTAAAGCAAGAACACAGCATTCTCATCCTGTAGATATTAAAGACAATGCATTGAAGGGAAGTAAACGGTATCCATGGAAATTATTTTATTGCAAACACATAACGATGAAAAACAAGGGGTGGCCTCCGTAGCTTAACTTAAAGTTTAGATGTTTCTAGCTTGGAAGTCAGAGATGATCTGCCGTGTTTCATTACGTTACAATGCCAACATAAAAAAATGCTGAATCAAGCCAATGGCGCGGAGTTATTCACAACCGTTTGGGAGAGCGCAATGCTAATTTCGAACAGTAGACATACCAAGGGATTCCATAATTGGCAGGCTAGTCAAAATAAGTAAAATGGGACGGCAACGCAGTGACCATCTGAAAAATGCATGGGAAATGCGGTTTTGATAGGAGCGAACTGTATATACAATTATTATTAAGTCCGAAAACAGCAGATGGAAATTTAGATAGATATGCATTTGTAATATTCTGAACAAAGGGTAAAGGATAGTTGAAGTATTTGCTTCCAGATGTAAAAACCACAAAGAGAAGATTGGAAGCATATAAACTGAATAATAGAGTAAGATATCTTTAACGGTTATGAAATTAACATTATGATGAAAGGAAAGCTTTTCGAATAAAGTATTTAATGCGCATACGAAGAATTAATTTAGAAAATAATTTAGCACATAATATTTTAATATTTAAGAAGGGAAAAATTAAATTTTGAATAAAATAATCCTAAGAATATATGAGCAACGCCATATATTTCTCCCCTTCGACAAAAATGAAATGTGAAAACTTACCATGGCTTGATCCTTACACGCAAGACAAAAATATACACAAAAATACAGTCAAAAACACAAACAATAACTATTGCGTATTAAGTTGGAGACCACCAGAAAATACATTACACATATAAGCTTTCAATACAAACATACTATATAACATGTAAATAAGAAAATATGGGTACCCAAGAAAAATGTCATACGTGTGACAATCTAATCATGATATTCATGATAACTGCAGTAAATTTGTTCAAATATTTCTTTCAGAACAAAATATTTTAAATCTCGTCATCTATGGACGGAGACCTGCATAAATCAATGTGCACAAGAAAAAATCAATCTTATTTGAAATTAATAATAGTAAATATTAGTAGTACTACAGCAGGTCAAAATTTCTTTTCTTTTTATATGCCAACTGCATGCAGTTAAGAATGTTTATAAAATATAAACATTAATATAAATGATTACTAAAATAAAGAAAACATAGAAAAATATATATAAATATCGTAAGTTACACAAAATACATAATGCGCAGTTGAATCTGTACTAGAATGTGCAATGTCCTGTATATCTATATCAATGTATTAAAATATATATACACATATACAATATAGACTACTTAAATTTAAATTAAGACACCTAGCAAATTAAATAACAATGTAAACAATGTAAGTGTGAATGCAGCGCCATTCCATCCAATTTAAAAAGCCAAAAATATATATATGAGTGTAGATTAAGTAAAAATAATACCTAACTGAAGTATACCTTATAAAAGTTTAACTAGGGATGTAAAAATGACATGTAAAGAGTATAAATGCAAACAATTGCCTTAAATGTGATTTTTGTGTAACAGACAACACTGAATAAAAAAAAATATCTTATCAAACATGACTGAGTGAACAATATGGCTGGTATGTACAAGGAAAAATGTATAAAATGTTAATTAAGTTAAATTTTTAAATATAAATATAAATATAAATATCATGAAAATATTGAACCATATGAGAACTGAAAATACCAAAAGATAAAATTGTAAACAAAGGTGTGTGAACCTTGATGGAAAATTTAATTATTTTTTTTTAAATGAAGGATAAAGTGCATAAGACACAATGACAAACAGGAAGTACGTGTGTTAAAATAAACGTTAAAATTGCAATACCTACCGTTGACCACATGCAGGGACCCCAACAACCTGTCATATGAAAGGCTTGCAAAAAGAAATTGTATGTGTGTGAGTGTAAGAGAGAGTACCTCTTGTAAGCCAAATGTAACCGGATGACATTACCAACGTGTACATTAAATTTAGCAACAATGTGACAAATGCCTGACACGTAAGAACATATGTTTTCTTGTACATGTTGCAGAGCATGATGAAAGTAAATGTTTGTGAGAAAAAAAAATGTGGGCATAAAAATTAAAAAGCAGCAGAAAATAAACTAAGTACACATATTTTAAAACGAATCTAACAAATGATCAAAATATCAAACAAAGCATACCTGTACCAGCACATATACATTCAACTCAGGAGTCTTGACAGTGCAGGATAAATCTCGTGAATTTTGTTAAAATTACTTACCAGTGAAGAGATTTATCGCCTAGAAATGTATCATATACATATAAAAAAACAAAAATGTGATTTGTAAATCTAAAAAAGTGTCAACGATGAAAAAGAGAAAAGAAATTCGAATGTAAACATTATAATAAAATACATACCTTATAGCACATGTCTCCTACAATTATAGAGTCCAAAATTTAGAACACTGTGCAAAATTTAAAAGAAAAGACAAAATTAGAATATTGTAGACT
This sequence comes from Maratus michaelseni, assembly GCA_963931845.1. Taxonomy (NCBI): domain Eukaryota; kingdom Metazoa; phylum Arthropoda; class Arachnida; order Araneae; family Salticidae; genus Maratus; species Maratus michaelseni. The sequence goes on along the minus strand of OZ007590.1, from coordinate 78,356,885 downwards.
TTTTTTTTTTTTTTTTTTTTTTTTTTTTAAACGTCCAAAAATATAAAGTGTGTAACATTTAAAATCCTGACACATATCTGTAAAAAAAAAAAAATACCAAACCTATAAAGATTAAGACGATAATGATAACAAGGGATTTTGTAATAAATCCAGCAGAAAATTAAAATAGATGCTGTAGAAAATTTTTAAAGAACTGAAAAAGAAATCCAACGGTATGTGTGTACAGACAATGAACAAACATTCTGGCTACGAAGGAGACAGACCTATGAAAGAAAAATTCGGTCTACGAAGGAGACCAGACCTATGAACAAACATTTCTGTCTACAAAGGAGACAGACCCTATGAACAATGTGTAAATTAAAAAAGTACCGTGGAATATTTCTTCACGTAACCTAAAATAATATGAAAAAGAAGCAAACCTATCTTAATGTGAGCATACAAATTTAATAACAGAAAAACAATGTGTAAGAAGATGATAAACCCACATGCAGAACTCATAAATGAAAACATTGTAATATCTTTGTAAGGAAAATAGCATTGTACATCTTTGTATATATAAGTCTGCGTGCAGAGTTGTACAGAAAGAAGGATCCTGAAAATATCCACTAATATTCGAAGGAGAAAAAATGTAAAGAACCATTGTACAACTGTATAATTCGAAAACTAGCGAATACCCACAAAATCTAAGTGTTGAATGAATTTGTTGAATTTTTTTTTTTTTGAAAAGACGAAGTATCAATGTAAAATGTGAAAAGTTTCAAATGAGCAAATCCACAAAAATGTTAGAGATAAAAATTAAACAAGGTGTGTACAAGAAAAGAAAACGGTGAAATTCGTAGACTATAATTCTGAATATGGTGTGTGAGTGATACGTACAAAAGTTGAAAGTGTATCCACAAAAATTGAGAAGAAAAAGAAATACCTCATAATTATGTACCTTACAATAATAAAATATAGAACTGTAAAACATGTAAATGTAAAAATCAGAAAGCAAGCTTTATGCTTCTGTGAAGTTAAACTGCATTGCCAAAAAGTAGACGTAAAATTTTTGAACCAGAATGTAAATCTCAATACATGTGACAGTGAGAAAAAAAATTGGAAGGGTAAGTACATATTCCACATATGATAAAAGCCAGTGGCCATCTCGCTCAAATCCGATGTGAAAAAGAAACAATCAATGAGCAATCGCATGCAGAGAGCCCATCAAAAAAATTTACAAACACTCAAGTTAAAAAAAAGTGGCAATGGAGATTAAATTGAAAGAATTCCAACAGATTAAATATAAAAAAAAAAAAAATCTGAAGGTGAAATACATTGAGTAAATTGATACCCACTGTGTGAAAAGTTGAAAATGGACTATCTGAAAAATATTCGTTAAAAATAAGATGACTTCTACATCAAAATTTAAAGTAGAGAGACAGTACAAGATAAACAAGGGTTACGAAGCAAAAAAATTAATTCTATCTAAAAAGGTAAAAATTGACTGATGAAATTTTGATACCTGTAACATAGTACCAAATGTATAATTTACATGTGTAATAGATTTGCAAATTAGAATCGATGATTTTTTTATATTATTAATTGGATGGAAGGCAGCCACAAACACTTCACTAGCAAGGAGTCTTAAGAGCACATACACATAAAAAAAAATACATACTTAAATATATGCATTTTAAAAAGCAGTTGTTCATTATATTTGATTTAAAATGTCCATTAAAACATTTTATTCTCTTTTAAAATATGTAAGACAAGAAATCTTAACAGTTTAGGCAATCTCAAGGCTAGAAAATTGTTTATATCTATATATACATCTTGATTAATTCAACAGCTGCATTATTTTGTTGTGAAAAAGTTTAATTATTGCATATACATCATCTATTCTATTTTGTAACTATTTATTATGTATGTCACTTTTTTGGTCCGTATAACAGCAAGTTGCAGTATTGTTTTACTATGAATTCTGAATAAGCAATGCACTGAACATTAATTTTCATATTATTTAAAATATTTTTCTTCTATTTATAATAATGTTCAATGAAACCATCAGAATATGCCACACATTCAGTGCTGTAACTAATTTTATTTTGTTTTGTATGATCCAAAAATTGACGACCTGTAAAACATTGTTGCGTAAGCGTTTGTTCAAGAATTTTAGCTAAGATGTAGTGACGTCATATAAGAGTTCAGACATGCGTTTAGGATTTACTCTTAAGAAGTTTCAAAATATTCTTATATAGACCAAGGATAATACAAGGGATATAGACCGAAGGGGAACTATAATGATTTATATGTATTATTACTTTTTTTAATTATCTGAAAATATTGATAATACTTTAATTCAAAATGTTATTTGAAAATAAATCTCTAGCTTGTTACAAAAAAAACTGTACATCATGAAAACAGATAGGCTTTTATTGATATTTTAACTGAAAAAGAATGTAATAAAAAATTATATATACAAGGGAAGTAATCTTTTCTTATACTTAAAAAAAATCTGTCAATCATAAGGTGTATATGTTGTTTTAATTTACTAAAATGTATTTTTTATATGATTTTTTATATGATGTACATAAACATATATCGAATTTCAAGTACTCTTTACAATCATTTATCCAAGTCAAATTCATTTGATCAAATGAGAAAATTTTGTTTTAAATATAAAAAGATGTAATTTTAAATGACATAATACAAACAGGTATCTTAAAATTACTCGAATTAAAATACATCGCTTCTGTATTAGGTCAAAATATCCATGTAAGATATATTTATGCCAAGAGTTATTTCTTCATCTAATATCGAGAGTTCAAAGATTATCAGCCTTTTTCCATTTATGTATCACCTTTTTCACATTTTCACGTGTAATGATAATCCATAAACTAAGTTTCATATACAGTTACGCTTCCTGAATGACCTCTTACTTTCATCTTCATTGATGCAAACATATGAGATTTACGAAGAGTTATACTGTTCATAGATTGAAATATGTGAGGCGAAATAACTTACCTTTGCAGAAAGAAGAAGCATATTTATATAAATTTGTAGTAGCACATACACACGTATATATGTGTGAGACTTATCACATTCATTTGCTGAAATAAATAAAAGTGTAAACTTTAAAAGTGTAAACTTTTATTCCTTCAATTTTTATCAGAAGCTGTATAAATTTATACCTTTTTTAAGAGTATTTTATTTCTTTATTAATGAAGTAATTAAGCATTTTTTCTATTAATGGAAAGCGAGTTCAAAAACAAAAATATATTGTTACATAATGCTTTCATTTGCGTGAAAGTATTTCTGTCATTTGGGATTCGATCATGGACGGAACTTTTCGTTGTACGTTTTTTTAATGTGCGGCAGAATTTGTTAGTAATATACTTTTGTGCAGTATTCATATCAAATAAAATGTAAAAATTTCGAATTTTGCATGGACCTGACACATTTATTCATTGAATCAGGATTGTGGAAGGTTCAGCATTAATCGTTATCACATTCATTTGTCAAAATAAAGCCTTGTCATATATACAGTAGGTATCGTAAAAATGCTGTTGAATGTATGTCGATAGATTGTAAGTGTGTTTGTCTGTTTATAAATATATATAAAATTTAAACAATTTATAAGCATTTAACATAAATTGATATAAAGTGATATAAGTAATAAAATTTATGGATGTCACCATATAAGAATGAAAGGGTGTACGTAAAAATGATGAACGTATTAGGCTTATAAATACGACTCCGTACTTTTTCAAGTAAAAGAAATACACTTGCTCTTTACAAAATAAAAGAAAAATGTATTAAAAGTATTCTCTATCAGAAGCTTCACCATTCGTCCATCTGTCCGGCAATGAGCAAATTTCTCAATGCAAGAAGTCTGGTTGTTTTCAGGGATGTAGTGAAGGATATATGGTGCTATACGCCATATATCTTCTAGATTTTTTTAAAATAAACTTTGTAAACCCTCTGTTACTCAAATAAAACTATAGCGTATATTCTCTGGATATATCCTCTATCGAGATCGTATACCCTCCGGTTTGTGTATGACTACAGCACTGGTTGTTTTGAATCTATAAACTTATCAAGCCAGTTTCAGATTTTTCTATAAGAACTGAACCACTCTTCAAAAAGTGTGATCGGTATGGAGTGATTGAAACCTAATGTGAAGAATCAGAATATTTTGAATACAGTGGGAGTTCTGTCAGAGTATGAATACAGTGGGAGTGCGAAATCTGTCTTGAGTTCAGTGAGCATTGCCACCGTGAAAACATCTTTGGATACTTATTCGGCCTTATTTTGGATGTTTTGCTTTGATTCTTTGTTCAAATTTCTTACTTTTGATCCTTCACATGCATAAATGATTGTCGAACACAGTTGATACAGTTCAATTCTTCAACTTATTTTGTCCAAGTACAATAATATATATTATATGTAATGAATGTGATATCTACATAAGGTAAATGATGACAGTGTGTTAATTTATCTATACTAATAAAAGAAAGTTTCGCTCTGTGTGTGTGTCTGTTGGCGATGGCTAGGACAATCTATCCCACCTAGAAGGCTGGAAATTTAGATTTAGGTAGTCCAAACACTCTCCTGGTGCACCATTACGTCAGAATTTTAATATTTTAATTACTTTCTGAAATATTAATTAAAATGCACAAAGAACTCTCATTAAAAATACGCTTTTTTTCTTCGGTTGGTTGGTTGTGTAGAATATCTTCTCAGAACACATTAAATAAATCACAGTAACGATGCATAGATAAGGACTTATAACAAAATAGTGCCAACATGGATTGCAGTTATCTGCATATAGCCAAGCTATTGTAGCGCCATCTACTCACGGCAAATTACACAAACGCCACCTGTTTAAGACATTTCGTGGCACATTTTACTTCATTATAATTATCTGGGTTTAAGGTTTTTTTAAAACAGGACATATATTATTATGATAGAAACTATTAACACAGAAAACTTGATCTAACAGATTATTTGTTATATATTTGCGGGATTGGCGAGGGGTAGGGGTCTAATTACATTTAACAATTTTAACATTTTTAGCTTCACACGTAGCTTTTAATTGTTGTTTTATATACAGAATACCATACCGCTATTTTAAATCTCAGTTGCTCAGTAATATCTCAGTAATAATGTTCTGAACTTCTTCATTTAGTTCGATTTTTACTAAATTATCGTAAAAATCAGCATTCATTGCTTCAAGGTGTATTTCTAAAAAGCAATTACCAGTATTTCCGAATAATAGCCTAAGCCAAATTTCAAAATAAGTTCCTAGCTTAACCAAATGAATAAATCTTTAAAGATGTATAGTGATCCTCCAAATTAGTTATTTGTTGAAGGTCACTTGAACATTCGCCATCCCTCCCCCCTCCGGGGCCCTCCTTCAGAGTTTTCTCTAACTATTTCCCGTTTCCATATCTCAGCAACTATCTTTCCGATTTCAATGCAAGTGATTTCAAACATTATAATTACCTTAATAGTGACCCTTTATAACATTAAACTAAATTTATGTGTAGCGGTTACCACTATTTTTGAATAATATTTTAAGCCAAATTTCTAATTAAGTTCCTAGCTTAACCAAACGAACGAATTTTTAAAGGTGCATAGTGGTTGTCCTAATTAGTCATTTGCTGAACGGCACTTGAACATCCCCTTCCCCCCCCCCCGACCCTCCGTCAAGGTTTTTTACCTAACTAAGCCCCGTTTCCATATCTCAGCAGCTATTTTTCCGATTTGAACGCAAGTGATTCCAAACATTATAATTAACTTAATAGACACCTTTTAGAAATTAAACTAAATTTATGAGTAGAGGCTACCACTATTTCCGAATAATAGTTTAAGCCAAATTTGTAATTAAGTTTCTAGCTTAACCAAACGAACGAATTTCTAAAGATGCATAGTGGTCCTCCTAATTACTCATTTGCTGAAGGGAACTTGAACATCCCCTCCCTCCACGGCCCCTCCTTCAAAGTTTTTTTCTCTAACTATGCCCCGTTTCCGTATCTTCGCAACTATCTTTCCGATTTCAACGCAGCTGTTTCCAAACATTACAAGTAACTTAATAGTCACCTTCTATAACATTAAAGTAAATTTATGAGTAGCGGTTACCACTATTTCCGAATAATAGCTCAAGGCAAATTTGTAATTAGGTTCCTAGCTTAAGCAAATGAACGATTTTTTAAAGATGCATCGTAATCCCCCTAATTAGTCATTTTCTGAAGAACACTTGAACATCCCCTTCACTCGGCACCTCACTCATGATTATTTTCTCTAACTGTGCCTTATTTCAATAACTCGGCTTATAATGTCCCCATCTTCTCGAAACCAGCTCGATTATGTCGCACGCCTACTATACAGTACCGTAGGCAACGTTGACCTGTCTCAGAGGTTCTTTCCGAAAGAGGTTGCTCCCCTGGCGGTGGAAGGGGGGAATAAAAGATTTTCCATAGCGTGCGAGCGTGGCGGGTATACAGTTTCGAAGCCATCGGAGACCTTAGCCAGAGTTTCGTTTTTTAAAAGATGAGTTTATTGGACGGGCTCGGGCAACGCCGGGCGGGTCAGCTAGTGTTTAATAAAGGAAGCATTTACATAATATCTTTGCATAACATCTTACATAATATCTTTGATTTTCCTGATTCTTCAATCATTAGGTTGAAATATTCACTCCTAATACAATAACATTTATTCACGAAAACATTACAACAATGTCATTTAATTGTAATTACTATTGTTAACAATTTAATTGTAGTTATTTTTAATAAGAATCTCTCCTACCCATGGGCGTAATCACACCAACCCTGTAAGGACAGATTGCGCAAGATAGCTTTCTTGGTTTTATTACAACTGTTCTATTAAATTACAGAATAAAAAATAATAGCAATGGAATTACATAAAAAACAAATGAAGTCAAAATTATTCATGAATAGTTTAGCAAAAAAATTAATAATTAGATATTTTTTTATTATTTTGTTGAATTGTGTGCAGACTTTCCTAGCTTTACTTATATCTTAATTATGTATCACTGGTTATGTAGTTGCTACATACAGCATGTGCAAAATATTTACCTTGACTTCTATTCCTTAAATATTGATCATAGACATATATTATAAACTAAAAAGTTACGTAAAAAAAGGTACAGAATTTTATGAAAGTGATTAAAATTTTCAAGTGATTAAATTAGAAGAAATGCGAATTTTAAATTTTTAAACGGCCCCCGTACAAAACATTTCCCAGGGAGTAAAATGTGCCCATACACTAATAAGTTCATGTACAAAATTTCAGCGTTTTTATCATAAGAAGTCGCAGAGATATATTTAAACAAAGTTGGTGAAGGGTTAATCATAAATTGAAATGCAAATCTTTACAACTAAAGTGCAGATGAAACGACGCAAAAATGCACCATAAACAAATAAAATGTGGCTCTTATCTTTAGTTTTATTTACAAATTTACAAAACAATACTTCCTGAAAAATACCTTAAAATTTTACACGATGTATTACAGAATAAAACTTGGAAATTGCACAGTCAAGGAACATTACAACAGCTTAGAAGTGTTTGTATATGCAAAACATTTTGAACAAGCATTATAATCTTTGCGTAAAGTTATTATTTCTACACAGTTTAGATACTTTTGTACCAATAACTAGCACAATTAATATTTATTTATGAATCATGATTTTCTTTAGTAATTTGTGTGCGACCCCTGAAACTCGATCATCCGACATGATTTTTCCCTTTTGCGAACTCATATACAGGCACCGAAAAATTGTTAAAGTCAGCATGTATATATTTTCTTATCTCTGCGACTTTTTATGATTAAATGCTGAAATTTTGTACCTGATCTTATTAGTGTATGGGGTACATTTTACTCATAAGAGAAATTTTTTGTAAACTACATATAAAAATTTTAATTTTGTATTTCTTCAAATTTAATTCCTTGAAAATTTTAATCGATTTCATAAAATTCTATACCTCTTTATCCGTAACTTTGTAATTTTTAATATATATATATATATGATCAATATTTAAGGAATAAAAGCCGAAGTCATTGTTTTTCGGACACCCTGTATAGTGCGATAGGGATTGGTTTCGATGGATTTAGAATGCATCTTGCCGCAAGACACCTGAGTTCCAGATTTGACAATCGAGTTATTCACGTGCTGAGATCAAGTGGAGTTTTCAATTATCTGTTTTGGACAGAATCTACAGTTGTAAGTTTTGCCAACATGGAAAGAAGTTTAACTTCGTCTTTGCGAAATAAAAGATTATTGGAATCATAGAGGTTCCATTTTGCAGTGACATTATAGTGATATTATTATAGTGCTATTACAGTGAATATAGTAATATTTTGATTTGAGTTAAGTAATTTGAATTTACGAAGTATTTTAGGAAATAATTTTTTGTCTGTCAGTCATTAGTAGAATTGAGCTTCATTTTGATAGCCTATATTATATATCCCCGCACCACTGCCAATCATCCTGTTATCAGTTGAAGTAAATTGTTGTGTTTTTGTTAAGATTTGTGTCATTGCTATTTCTCAAATAAACATCCCGGAAGGGTATTTCATAGCTTCTTTAAAACTAACCAAAAAACAAAATTATACATGAAATGGTAATATTACAGAAAGTTCATAGGTTTATGTATTTTTTTCAATTATTTTCAAAATGTTTTTATATTTTTAACCTTCATGTAATATTTGAAAAAAATATGTGCAATATTTTTCAGCACCTAAGTGTACCTAACTGACATTAGGACAGAGGTAAGTAAAAATTAAACACTCGCAGTAAACTAAATTTGGTATATAGCATTGCAGCAAGTAATTTTTATTTTATATGACAATTAAAATATAGCTGTTTTAAATGAGAAAACAATTAACTTATATATATATATACAAAAATCAAATTATAAATTTACACTAACCACACTATATAGCCAAAAACAAATAACAATATATCAACTGAACACTAAAATATAACCAATTAAAACTATATATATGAGATGAATTATTCTAGATTCAGCCATCGTTGACAGGCCAGACACGATCTCTATAATTTTATACCAGATCATAGCACTACTATTCCACCGCTACAAGTTACTAACGCTGCTCCATGCTAGATGACGACGGAAGATCACAAATTATACTCCATATAGGCAGTTGCACGTAACCGGAGAAAAGGCTAAGTAAATCAATCCAGGCAATTTCCCACTCAAGAAGAACAGCATTGACGAGACAACTGTTTATTAGAATTACGTTGATTTAACAACTCCACTAAATCTCATCAAAAACTCGAAGATATTTAATGCATTAGATGACGGCACAAAACTATGTTATTGAAGAATTCTCTACCGATGACATACGCATTTTGACCCCCTAGTGACTGGGCCTAGTTGACAGAAGAGAAACGTACAAAAATCTGTTCTCCAAGCCAGCGCAGCTCGTTTTAAAGGTAAAAGGCGAATGAATATTTCCGCAATGCAGGGGAAGGACGAACCAATAAGAAGCTTGCAAAGCTAGGGAACTTAATACTGTCAGTGGCATAATTTTGAGGTGAAGCGGAAAGACGCGGGAGCCGGAAGGATTATGTGATATCGAATGATAATTTTAATAAAAATAAAAATGATATTAAGAGACGTTCTAAAGAAATAGAATTTGAATGTTTCAAAAGAAGGAATACATTAAGCTTTTTACAAATACGTGTAGCTTCAAACAGATTAAGATTTTTAGAATGATAATTAAAAGAATATTTTGTTTAAGCTATGGAATAAAATATAAATTAGATTTAAGAGATATTTTAAAAGAGAGGGAAAAATTAGAATTGTAAGAATTTGGAATAATTTAATTAAGGAAAAATGGCGAAATTTTTTTATTATTACATATATATATATAAACAGATTGCATGTATATAAACAATATGCTAAATCTGCGTTGTTCATACTGTCTACATGTCATATGTGCCATTAAGTGGTTATGTGTTTCATAAATGGAGCTGGGACAGTATTAGACCTTAAAATCGGGCAAGACATTTATGCCTATTTAAGTGTGCAAAGTTCTGCATCATACACACTCACTAATATTATTGAAATGTTACTGAACCAATTTGGAATAGAAACTCGCATAACGTATTAGTTAATATAACGGTATTCGTACATTAAGTAGTCTAAAGTGTGTTAATGTATGTTCGATGAATCATGTAGTTAAAGGCTGTCATTGTAGTGCTAAGAGAGTAAGTTCACATTACGGTAATTACGTTCCTGTGCGCTCATTTAAATGAAGCTCGCACTTTATTAATCCATTATTTCGGAAAAATAAATTTAGGTTTATTTCGGTTATCTGTTTAGTAAGTATTGTGTAATTCATGCAGTCTTTGTTACAATTGAAAATATGATAGTAATGCCATTGTTGTGTCCACTCCAACCGTAATGGTAGACCACTTGCCGAAGTTGCAGGGCAAACATTGTCAGTTTATCTGACGAAGGCACAACCTAGAGGAAGACTGACAAGGCTTCATTGATTTCTCCCCAATTTTATTCTTACAGCGCGAAGGGATCCTCCCCCTTCTGTTCGTATAGCTCTCTTCACCTAAAAAATAACCTACTGAGGGGATATGTAATACCATTGGTTTAACGTGCAGGTTTGTGACTAATACAGACTTATGAGTCATTTATAAAGATGAAATTTAATTTCAAAATAAATAAATTTGTGCAGACAAATTACCTTTTGATTTCTATATTTATTTACTCTGTAATTTTTTAAACATTTGTTACCTCTATAAATATGCCATTAATAATATTTTGTCAATTATATTATAATAAACAAATAATGTTACGTAGCTGCTGATAAGGTTCGACATATTACTTTTTCAAAAAAAAGGTAAATGCAACATTTTTTTAAAAAACTATTTTAAAGTGTTTACAATTACATAACAAATAAGGTTTAAAATTTATTTGTTTAAAGTTCTCGTTTAAGGAACTAAGCTTCTATTTAGATGCTTGTATCAACGTGTGCAAGATAAATGAAGCTGACATCGTATTACTGAATTGATTAGCGTGTGGTAATTTATGGTCAATGATGCATGCAGTTAAGGAATATCTTTGTAGTGTTAAGAGAGTTAGTTCGTATTATGATACTTAAGTAATTGTGTGCGTCATAAATGAAGCTCATATTATAACACAGTCTATTAATTTCAAACAGTACATTTATGCTTATTTGAGTGTGCAGCTTAGTAATATCTGTATATTTCGTGTATTCGTCGGTATTATTGAAAATGTCATAGTATAAATATAAAGCAGAAATCAGATTAATTCATTGTTTAATAGCATTCATGTGTTTAATTTATTCATTTTTCATTAAAAAAATGTAATTAAAAAAACGTATGAAGTGTTGGTAAAGTTGAAACATTTCATAAAAAATAAGATATTTCGTAGATATTTTTGTTATTTAAAAATGTTTAATCGTTAATTTTCTAAATATGTTTTCCTTTTATAAAAATGCATTCATTTAATATTTTAAATAAATTTTATCAGTTGTATATAAATTTAAGAATCTTTGAGTTTTAAGATCAATAAGAACAGTGTAATTCCTGGATTACAAAATATTATTTAACCCAGGCCTGTCCATTAGGGTGGGTCGAAAAAACCGAAATTTATATAATCGAAACATAATAGTGCGGGAAAGTTGCTATAGGTAATTAGGAATAAATTCGCAAAATATTACACCAAATGGTTAATATCTTTTACCGCCACAAGGGGACCAAAGTTTCGAAAAATCGCAAAAAAAATTATTTTTTCGAAAAAAAAATTAAATTATTCAACCATAACAATACAATTTCTAATAGATTGCAACAGTTACTTCAATATGTTAGTAATATTCCAATAAAATTTTATTATAGTGAAATCATTTCTATTACCACCGCAGGGGCGGTCAAAATGTTTTAAAATTGGCAAAAAATTCAATTTTTAGTTTTTTCCAATTTTCCCAATTTTTATTATATGTCTACAATTAAATAAATTTACATTATATCTAGTAACAACTTATAAATGTCTAGTAATTTTGATCATGGTGTAGCCAACCAAGGGCGAGAGGGATCCGCCCCCTTCCTAAATTTGAGGGAAAGAGGCTTTTTGAAGGGATTCTGGAGATTTTCCGGGAATTTTTAGGGATTTTTTCGTGGGTGCCTCCAAAAATGAAAAATGATGGGGAATTTATGTGTGAGGACCACCCTATAAAAAAATCATCAAAATTTCGCCGGGAGCGCAAATTTTCATCACATGAGCGGGCGCGCGTTGTAAATTGTACAACAGGGGGAAAATATTCAATTATTGCTGCTTTATTTTAATTTTACAGATAATTCAGCATGCAGATATCATATATGTTATCTCTGATCATAATTTATGAAAGAATTTCGCAATATACTTATATTTATTTATTATTGTTTAAATGTATAAAAAGTTATTTACTACTACAATAACAAAGTATAAAAACTAATAATGAATTACTAAACAATAATTAAGTAATTTAAGACTTACAGAATTAGTCATACATTTCATTTACATTATTCGCTTCACATGGTAGGCATAAGATTTGCGTTTTTGAATGCTGTTTACAGATAAACCTTACGCATTTGTTGCACTTCATTGTAGAGGTGGATTTTTTTTTCGGTCACAGATGTAACACGAACCTCTCTTTTGTGGACAGATAAACTTATTTGAAGTTTCCTCTTCCAAATTTTCTGTTGAACGATATATATCAAGGAAAGCCGACACATCTCGAGGTAAAGACGGAATTTGAGCTCAAATTCCGTCTTTATCTCGAGATGGGATGCTCTTTCATAAGGGATTTTGAAAGTTTTCTCAAAAAAGTAAAACTCCGGCTTGGCTCTTAATCAACATTATTCAGTAAAAATAATACTGAGTTTATCCCAGCAATGTTCATCATAGTATAAAATATGACGAGAGGCCATCTTCTTGTTATTCGATATATAGAATAAGTTGCACACATTTTATCACAGATGTCAACACCTTCTTTGGTCATATTGTAATCAAGAATTAGTTCAGGTTTTCCGCTCTCCGGATCAATTTCAACTTTGTCATGAAGACTTGAAACTAATACCACTGCTCGTTCTTTTATGCTACATATGAAACCAGTGTTTTATTTTTCTGAAAACCAAAGATAGTATCCACAAGAAACTAAAGAAATTCCCACAACTCTACGTCTCCCTGGTAAAAATTCTAAAGGAATTTCTTTTTTATTTTTCTTTACCGTAACCAATGAATGTGATTTTCTTCTCTAATAAGTAATAAACTAGTGGAAAGCTTGAGTACCAGTTATCGGTTGTAAGTTTTTTATTAGAGTTTTTAATAGACGTTACTAAACGTTTGACAATGTCTAATGGCCTGTTCTCTACAGTAAAAGGTCCAGGAGGCTGTTTACCGACGTAAATTTCCATATTGTTGCAGTAAAATGTTTTAGCATCACATAATGCGAATATTTTAATGTCATACTTTGCAGGTTTGCTTGGGATATATTGAATCCAAGAGCAAAGTCCTTTAAAAGGATGTAACATCTCATCAATTGTTAGAAATTCGCTTGTATTACAAGATTTCAAACAATTTTGAACAAATGAATCCCAAATTGAACGGATAGCAGCTAGTTTTTCTGATTTCCTTCTTTCAGATCTAGTATCTATGTCATTGAAACGAATGCAGCGAAGTAAAAACAAAAACCGCTTATAACTCATAGCTGCTCTGAGTATTTGTATTCCAGTCCCATCAGCAGCCCAGAGTTGCTCAACATTTGCATGTTGGCTTTTCATTGTGCCTATAAAGTAAAGCAGTCCCATCAAAGCCATAAACACACTTCTAGACGTCTGTTTGCAATCACGCTTCTGATTATACTTAGCCTCAATTCTTTCTATATATTTAGTAGTGCAATCAATTATTTCATCAATCATGTTCAGATCAATCAATTTTAGAAAAGTGTCGATTTCAGAAGCAGTTCCTTTCGCATATGCAATTGGTCCAGGCATTTTCTTTATAAAATTTTTGTTCTGGTTTTGGAGGTTTTTACGATTTCTCTTATTTCCATTTGAGACTTGATCTTTTCCCGTATAAAAATTTTTGTCATTAATATTTTCAGTAATCTCATCATCTGATGCATTTATTTCAGAGTCACTATTGTGATTTCCCTCTTCTAAATTTTCATCACTCAAATCTTCGTCACATTCAGGAAATCACAGATCTTCTTCAATATCAATATCATCACTATCAGTGTTTTCATTCAAAATTTTCGTTAAATAATCCATCATTTCTTTGTTATCTTTAAAATACCGTTTTCGTTTAGACATTATTCTAACTCAAATCCCATTAAAACAACTTAGAAAGAATTTCACTGAGAAAGATTCTACTCAGAGAGAATTTCACAAGCAGGCGCGCGTTGCATAAAGTACAACACTACAGATGTTCACAGAATAAAATTGACAGGTGCAGCTAATTGAGCAATCTGAAAAGCGAATAACTTTCCAGAATTGAGGAGGGAGATCCAATAGACGAATACAAATGGTTATTAACGCCCTCTACTGCTTGAAATTTGTTTTAAAGAAAAAAGAGAGCTAATGTTGTACTTTTTACAACGGCGCGCCCGGCGGAAGGTTAAAATCGCCTTCAAAAGTACTTTCTCTCAAATTTAGGGGGGGGGGCGGACCCCTCTCACCCTTGTTTGGCAATGCCCATGATAAAACTTACTAGACATAAGTTATTACTAAGTATAATGTAAATTTATTTAATTGTAGAAATATAAAAAAAAATTGTTAAAATTGGAAAAAACTGAAAATTGTAATTTTTGCCGTTTTTTTTCACAATTTTGACCGCTCCTGCTGCGGTAATAGAAATTATTTTACTATAATAAAATTTTATTGGAATATTACCAACATCTTGAAGTAACTTTTGCATACTATTAGAAATTGTATTGTTATGGTTAGATAATTTTTTTTCAAAAAAATAATTTTTTTGCGATTTTTCAAAATTTTGGCCCCCTTGCGGCGGTAAAAGATATTAATCTTTTGGTGTAATACTTTGCGTATTTATTCCTTATTGCCAATGGCAACTTTCCCGCACTATTATGTTTCGATTATATAAATTTCGGTTTTTTCGACCCACCCTACTGCCCATCCTGGCGTCCGAAGACTATCAGAACTTTTTAATAGTAGTTTTTGCCTTATTTAATATTTGATTTTCTGCGATTAAACAGAGAGAAAATTAATACAATGGCATTGTATAAATATTGTGACATGTATTTGTTTTTGTTGCTATTTCAAGTACAATACCATGTGTTGTAAAATCAAAATAAACTGAATCTAATGCCTAACTGAAAAGAATTACTAATAGTTTTTACATAGCTTTGAATACAAACATACATAACTATGAAAACCTGAATTAAAATTTTTCTCTTTTATTCTTTATGAATTTCAAAAGTTCATTCTTCTTTTCTAACACACAAAACAAAATACCCTTGTCATGACATCCTGCATGATAATGAATTATCAATAAATAATTATTCAGTCAGAAATCGCTAGGAACAAAGCAGCATTTTAAAGACATAAAAAGTGATTTTTTCAAAAGCTTTGAAAAAATATATATGCCCATATGATTTATAACGTCTAGCAGAAATTAATTATTGCGAAATAATAAACATTTGCTATCAAGGGTAAAAAATTTACTGTTCTTTGACTTTAAAGTACCAATTGTTCTGTTTTATTGAAAGACAAAAAACAGGAAATTAAAAGAAAAAGTTTTTTTCTAATCATTTGCCAGACTTTTTCATCATTTTTGGAAAAATGTGCAGTTGCATTTTTTTCAAAACGATAAGTAGATATTGCCATAAGATTATTTCTCCATTATATATTCAGTTAAGATAAAATACCGAAAAACTCAAAATGTTCATTTTATAGAAAATAATTTAGTTAATTTAGTTATTCTAGTATTTTAGTTAACTTTTGCATGTTTTGTTACGCTTTCTCGTTTTTCGAACGGTATAGCAGCACAAAAACGAGCCGATTTAAATCTTTATATCCAATATAGTAAATGTTTCGTTCTATTGTAAACTTGAATGTAGTAAACTAATTTTTTTATATTTTTCATGATATTTCCTAACATTTTTCTGCGGAAAATTAAGGTTGTAGTGATTTCACACTGAAAGTATTCTCATTCAAACATGAAATTTTCATCATAAAAGTGTCTTTTTCTAAACTTCAAAAAAAAAAAAAAAGTTCACTAAATATTCATTAAGTATTTTTATGAATTTTAAAACATTTTCCGATACTTACCCGACACACTAAATTTTGGGGTTAAGAAAATTAAAATCATGAAAATAGATGAAAATAGTACATAATGGTAAAGTTTAAACCGTCTAGGTAATCCCGTCTAACTGTGGGCGCATTTGCTACTATATAAAATAAAAATCTGTATAAAATGCAACGAAATTTTATGGATGACGAAAAAAATCTTACGATTTCTTCTGCTAAAAGAAAATGCGAGATGTCATAAAAGCGCGAGTTTTCTGAGTTATGGATTTTAAAAAAATTATCAAAAATGCTTTATATAATTTATATATATATTTTATGTTTGGTCGCTTTGTATACGACACAAACTTAAGAGTAGATGAAAATAATTTAAGACTGAAATATTTGAATATTTCGACCTTATTTAAAATAAGTTATAAAAATTTTAATGTTTATTTATGACCTGCAAATAAAGTTTATTGCGAACAGAGAGAAATTTAATAATAATGCAACTAGATTGCCAATCAGAGTTAACAAACACTCACCCCCCCCCCCCCCCGCCTTTTTTTTTACGGACTCAATGGAAGAACATAAAACCATACCTCCAAAACTATCAGAATTCAAGAAATGCGAAGTTTTGTACAAAGATGAACCCAACGATTAACACGAAAGTTTTTGACTACATTTCTACACATTCAAACATACACTCTGGGATCAAACAGTACCTATGTATGTATATTTTGCATGCAGATGAAACTATGAATAATAAATTATGATTATTCCGTTATTTTATGGAAACTCCATTCGAGTCACCCTCTATATAAAATAACAAAATTGCATGAACACTAATATACAGGGTGGGCCAAAAGTGCCGCATCATAGGAAAAACATGTATTGTTACAATATGCTCTCAATATGATTGCTTCTGTTGTCAAAACAAAACTGAAGGTGATCGTTCATGTTCCTCAGAATGTTGACCACTAAAATTGGCGTTATGGCATAGCACTCAGTAGCAATTCGCTCACGCAAATGGTTTTTATCCCTGATCTTCTTACTGTAAACTTTCGATTTAAGGTAACCCCATACAGCAAACTCTACACGCTCTTCAGTAGTCAGCATTTTCACCTAAAAATTTTAAAAAAATTGAAAACCAAATTTAAAAATTTAAAAACTCCTATGATTCATGACTTTTCGCCGATGTACATTCAGAGCTTTCACCTTAAAAAATACGCATGTAATTATCCAGTGATTTACATCTTCTGGCTTTCGATAGTCATATTCCTTACATAACAAAGAACATACATCAAACGTATAATCATGTCGTCTGCAATTAATGATTTCGATTTAGGCGATTTATGAATATTTACCTGTATGTGGTAATAAATCACTGATACCAACTCTATATTCTGTGATGCATGCTATGAGTAGTTGCTACTGTCCTAGTTCACAGTACTCTAGCATTCTAGAGCCATTATGGTGATCATGTTACTCCATCGCACGAAAGAGCTCTTTGATGTACTAAATGTGATCTGTAAGCTTATGAATATAGTTATTTATGATAGTTGTGACATTAGTTTGACATTATAGAGAGATTACGAAGAGATTACTTAATTAGGTTCCGGTACACGCAATTTGTCGTTTATGAAGTCATTATTAAATAATGTCTTTGCATACATAAAAAAAGTTTAGATGATAAATATTAATTTCTACATACTAAAATGGTAAATGACTGAAAAATATACAACAAACCAAAGAATTAGACTGGGGGAATCTGCGAATAAAGTTAAGAATAAGTTTTTTTAGTGCTACTTGGTCTAAGTCGTTAGAAGTTTTAAGCATTAGAAATGTCTGAACAATTTTGTTTATAAAAGAGCTTTAGCCAGATGGACGCTAATTACGAGGTGTCGTATGTACATACGGCTCCTCATAATTACAAATACGAATTAATGATTTCGATTTGGTCGATTTATGAATATTTACCTGAATTTATAAAGTCATACCTTTACGCTTTTATGTTTGCACTGTTCTGTCCCGAATCCACTTTAACATATATGTTCCTTTCTGATTAATCTAACAGTGCAAATATGTCGTCACAAAACACAACAAAACTACAGCGTATTAAAGAAATAAGCCATCGAATTTTGCCTAAAGAAGAAAAAAATAACTGGAGGAATAATTTCTTTATATTCGTATTACGCTTTCTTAAACATTTGATATACTTGTGATATTAATGTTTTGAGAATATTTGTTCTTTTACTTTTAGATTTTTAAACGATTCTTTTCAAAATATTTTATTACATTCAACCAAGCTGCAAATAAGTATTTTAAACTGCATTTTCCTTTATGTGTCATCTCTATTTCAAATTTCAGATTTAAACATTTATCCGGAAACACTAGTATATGTCTTCAATTAATTGCGTACTGTAAAGGAACAAGTACAATCTGTGGGGATAACACTATCTTATGCAATCAATATTTCCTTATGCTAGAAATATTTTCTTATGCAATCAACAGTTTCTCTACAAATGAATTCAGAAGATGATTAAAGATTCATCTTTAAATGTTCCGATTTCTAATGTATATTAAATTACTTGCTAATGACAGACATTATTTATGATATACAATAGCTTAATTCAATAAAATTATCATAAACCCATCTGTTAAATACCTCTTTCTATATAATATAAGTTATGGTTCATATAACTAATCAAGTTTTTATTAATAATAATTGATTACAGTCATCAATAACAAAAGATTCTTTTTAAAAATAATCGCTATACACTGTAAGAAATGAGAGATGTTTCTTAATCAAGGAAAGTATAATATAACAACGAACGGACATATACAATAACTTCTTCTTCCGAGTTACCCCCCTAGTCTAAAAAGCATTTTTTATTTTTAGAAACCACAGAAACTATTATATTTTCAAGATATAACAAAGCATTTATAAAAACAAAGTTTCTTTAGCTGCCACTGATTTTCAAAAACGTTCCCGAGTAGTTTTTATAATCTATCAATCATATTTCTTAACTCAGAATTTAAATATTTCAAATGCTATCAATTCTTAAGTAAACACTTTCATGTTCAACATGCTTTAAAGACAGACATTATAAATTAAGAGCATTAACATTAAAATTAATATTATTTTGTTATTTTTGTATGTATGAATTAAATCATGCATCTGAAAATGCTTACTGGAGAATTGATAACATCCTAAAAAGTGATATTCCAGTTTCAGAACACTGATTAATCGCTATAAAATTCACTCGACAACATTTTCCGAAAATCCGTAAAAACAAAAACAAAAAAAAAAACTTTGTTTTTAGAAATGTTTCCTTTAACTTAGAAACTATGTTGGTTTCTGTGTTTTATAAAGATATAGAAAAGTTTTCTTAATCATGGGTAACTTAGAAAAAGTCATTGTATATTTTCGTTCCTAGTTATATTATATTTTCCTACATTCTTTTTACAGTGCATAATTATTAATAATAACCGTTAATTATTATAAAACGATTAATTATTTTAACCGTAAAATATATTTTATTAATTTATTTTGTATCAAATCTGTCTCGAAAAATCTTTTTCAAAACTTGTATGTTTGAGGTGACTGCACTAGTTGTAGATCAATCCATAGTAGTTGATCCGTTAATATTTTGTCATATCCAGTAATGTAGGGTGTTTTCTATGGTGTTTTAAACAGGTGACGTAGCCAACTAGTTTCTTCGATTTAGTTACGCACTACTTGGGTCGTATTATAAACTTATGTATCATGGTTAAGTGAGTAACAGCATTGATTATCAACTATTAGTTAAACTTGATATTTTATACTTGGAACAGAATCAGGAGTTAACGACACAGCATAGACAAATGGACTTAGTGTAACGAAATAAAAATCATTACTTGAACGTATTTTTACGGTGAGCGTGGCAGACGAGCGATGCTGTGGAAACCAAAAATAAACTTAATTGGCCAACTAACTACACTGAGAAAAATTACACTTTCAAATCTGAGTAAATCGATTTTTTCATTTTGTTATGAAACTTTTTGTTTCAAATATGACGACCTAATGCTCTCAATTCTGAAATATCAGAAATACCCAGAATATTGAAACAAGGACATACTCGAAACTGAGCACATATAGGTAAATTCATACTCATTTTCGAAACATGGACATACTCAAAAATGATTAGGATCAATTTAAACACATTTTTAAAACATGAACATATTCAAAAATGAATACATAGAAGTCAGTTCATACTCATTTGTGAAACATGGACTGGACATACTCAAACATGAGCACATGATGTTTTATTCATGAGTGTGGGCATGTTTTCAGAAATGAGTATATACATGTTTCAAAATTGAGTAATTTTGATTCGGAGCAATTTTTACTATGCGACATACTCAGATTTGAGTATTTTTTGCCCAGTTTTGAAAATGCCGTTTTTAGAGTGCTATCTGACAAACTATGGCCAACTTGTTTGAAACGCATCAAAATCTAATAGTCGCAGTACAAGTATGAAAAATTCAATTTTTGAAATGTTCAAAGATAAGCTTTCTATATGACAACAAATGTAATCTTAATAATTTTCATTTAAAAATTAAAATATATATATATCAATGTATGCTTGATGACACCAAATGAATGTTTTAAAATTTACTCGCTCAGACTTTTAGCAGGCCCCGCATGCGTTTTTCTAGCTTATAATTTTTAAATATGCATAAACTTGTTTAAAATATTATTTATAATTTTTTCTAACGAGGTTATCTTTAAAAAACACTTTTATAAAATTATTGTAATCGTAACAACGCATCACAGTTCTTAACAATATTAGCTAACTCAAAATATTGACACAATAACGTATAGTTATTCGGAAAGAATTCGGGAATTTGATTTATTTCGCCTCATTTCTTATTAGCTAGAGATGTAAGTAAAAAAGAACTTGTGCAGAGAAAGCATTTCATAAAAAATTATTATGCATAGATTAATAATAAAACAAGAAGAACCCAGAAATTTTAAAATAAAAACAGCAGTTTCATAATCTGTTCAGATTATGAACTGCAACATATCTGAAAAGAACAATTTAGTATTTATTTTCATAAAACAAATCTTTTGTATGAATCCAAATGCATAAAAAATGGATAAGCAATTAAAAAAAACAGAAACATTATTACATTTAATTTAAGTATGAAACTGTATCGAAATATATCATAAAAAATTCACGACCTGTTCCAGTTTCACGCTTACAAAACAAAGTAAAAACTGCTACTTAACCAATATCTAACGAAAATATGAAAGATTTTATTATTATAAGCTTAAATAAACAATCTAGTTATATTTTATATATCGTATTATTATAATATAACATTAAAAAATTAATAATATCTACTATATATATAAAACACAAACGGAAATTTCGTTCCGTTCCTTTATAACTCGAGTTTCGTTGAATGGATTTTGATTGAACTTGCACTGTTCGATAGATAATTTTTCAGGGAAGGTTTTAGTATATAACACAATGTTCTATGTAAATTAGTTATAGAATTTTGGTGGAAAGTTCCGTTATTTTGGACGAAAGGGTTACCACTGGTTATTTTTTGGCGGTCATTACCGTTGGTGAAAAAATTGAAACAGCTATATCATTTAGAAAATAATATTTTACGATTGGTGTAATATTTTAATTTCTATTGGTCATAACGGCCCCATTTGTCTACCAAACTCTACTATAAATGATGTAATAAAAGAGTTGCTTCTTAATAGCCCGAATTTTGTTTAACATCTAAGATAATATAATAGCGCAATGGCATTCGCATTGTATTGAACAATGCGGAAGGATTTGCCAGGTGAAGGTTCAAATTACTTGAAAATACAAGGTCGAATTCACCATTTAGTTTTATTCAAGGTTCATTTGGAAAATTGACCAGCTCAGCGGGCATAGCCTGTTAGTATTATATAAAAAAATGTACAAAGAGATTACAATTAAAAAAAATCCGTTGACAGCTAGTTATCTACTATCAATTTTTTGTTTCTGACAGTCCATTTTATTTTGTCTTGGCAATCCTTTTAAACAGAATATTATTAACCAACGACTTTAAAACGTTGCAATAACTTCTTATTGATATATCTTTAAAATTTTACAGCATCACTAATAGATACAATTTATTTCACTTCTTTCACTGATAAGAATCTTCCATGCATTATTATATTATGCAAGTATAGAATACTAGCAAAACCCGCGGCTTTGCTCGCGTAATTCTTAAAAAATGTCAAGTGGTATTCATTCGCGTATTTTCATTAGAGAAAATTTTACTGCCACAGATAATTCAGATATTACTAATTAAGCCACATTAATGTCGACAAAATCGAAATTTTAGAACTTTTTCTGCTCTTTTACCCCCCCCCCCCCTCACGCGTCTGTGGTAGTGTCACCAATATAAAATATAGCCTATGTTACAGCTGTTACCATCACTTTTGAAAGTGGTTCTGTAGTTCAAGAGATTCCATAGAAATTGTAATTTAGAATGTTTTTAGAACGCTTTTCGCTCATCTCACCCTTTTAAATTTCGTTTTTTTTTAGAATTTGTTCTTAGAGAACATTTACATCTTGTAAGTAACTACCATGCTAAATTTCATGTTTCTAGCTCCTTCAGTATAAAAAAAATCGAAATTTTAGAACGTTTTTTGCTCCTGCACCCGGAGGTAGTGGCACCGACATAAAATATAGCCTATGTTGGAACAGAGACTGTCCTCATCAATTTGCCACCATCACTCTTGAAAACGGTTCTGTAGTTCCAGAGATTCCATAGAAATTGTAATTTAGAATGTTTTTAGAACGGTTTCCGCTCATCTCACCTTTTTAAATTTCGAATTTGTTTTAGAATTTGTTCTTAGAGAGCATTGACATCTTATAAGTAACTACTTGACCAATTTTCATGTTTTTAACACCTTCAGTATAAAAAAATTTAAATTTTAGAACGTTTTCTGCTCCAGCACCCGGAGGTAGTGGCACCGACATAAAATATAGCCTATGTTGGAGCAGATACTGTCACCATCAATTTTCCATCATCACTTTTGAAAATGGTTCTGTTGTTCCAGAGATTCCATAGAAATTGTAATTTTGAATGTTTTTAGAACGCTTTTCACTCATCTCACCGTTTTAAATTTCGAATTTTTTTAGAATTTGTTCTTAGAGAGCATTTACATCTTATAAGTAACTACCATGCATATTTCATGTTTCTAACACACTCAGTATAAAAAAAACTAAATTTTAGAACGTTTTTCGCTCCTGCACCCCCCCCCTGGGGGTAGTGGCACTGGCCTATGTTGGAGCAGATACTGTCACCATCAATTTGCTACCATCACTTTTGAAAGTGGTTCTGTAGTTCAAGAGATTCCATAGAAATTGTAATTTAGAATGTTTTTAGAACGCTTTTCGCTCATCTCACCCTTTTAAATTTCGATTTTTTTTTAGAATTTGTTCTTAGAGAGCATTTACATCTTGTAAGTAACTGCCATGCTAAATTTCATGTTTCTAGCTCCTTCAGTATAAAAAAAATCGAAATTTTAGAACATTTTTTGCTGCTGCACCCGGAGGTAGTGGCACCGACATAAAATATAGCCTATGTTGGAACAGAGACTGTCCTCATCAATTTGCCACCATCACTCTTGAAAACGGTTCTGTAGTTCCAGAGATTCCATAGAAATTGTGATTTAGAATGTTTTTAGAACGGTTTCCGCTCATCTCACCTTTTTAAATTTCGAATTTGTTTTAGAATTTGTTCTTAGAGAGCATTGACATCTTATAAGTAACTACTTGACCAATTTTCATGTTTTTAACACCTTCAGTATAAAAAAATTGAAATTTTAGAACGTTTTCTGCTCTTGCACCCGGAGGTAGTGGCACCGACATAAAATATAGCCTATATTGGAGCAGATACTGTCACCATCAATTTTCCATCATCACTTTTGAAAATGGTTCTGTTGTTCCAGAGATTCCATAGAAATTGTAATTTTGAATGTTTTTAGAACGCTTTTCACTCATCTCACACTTTTAAATTTCGAATTTTTTTAGAATTTGTTCTTAGAGAGCATCTACATCTTATAAGTAACTACCATGCACATTTCATGTTTCTAACACACTCAGTATAAAAAAAACTAAATTTTAGAACGTTTTTCGCTCCTGCACCCCCACCCCCCCTGGGGGTAGTGGCACTGGACTATGTTGGAGCAGATACTGTCACCATCAATTTGCTACCATCACTTTTGAAAGTGGTTCTTTAGTTCAAGAGATTCCATCGAAATTGTAATTTAGAATGTTTTTAGAACGCTTTTCGCTCATCTCACCCTTTTAAATTTCGATTTTTTTTTAGAATTTGTTCTTAGAGAGCATTTACATCTTGTAAGTAACTACCATGCTAAATTTCATGTTTCTAGCTCCTTCAGTATAAAAAAAATCGAAATTTTAGAACGTTTTTTGCTCCTGCACCCAGAGAACGCACCCGGCTTTATTTTATGGCACCGACATAAAATATAGCCTATGTTGGAACAGAGACTGTCCTCATCAATTTGCCACCATCACTCTTGAAAACGGTTCTGTAGTTCCAGAGATTCCATAGAAATTGTAATTTAGAATGTTTTTAGAACGGTTTCCGCTCATCTCACCTTTTTAAATTTCGAATTTGTTTTAGAATTTGTTCTTAGAGAGCATTGACATCTTATAAGTAACTACTTGACCAATTTTCATGTTTTTAACACCTTTAGTATAAAAAAATTTAAATTTTAGAACGTTTTCTGCTCCTGCACCCGGAGGTAGTGGCACCGACATAAAATATAGCCTATGTTGGTGCAGAGACTGTCACCATCAATTTTCCATCATCACTTTTGAAAATGGTTCTGTTGTTCCTGAGATTCCATAGAAATTGTAATTTTGAATGTTTTTAGAACGCTTTTCACTCATCTCACCCTTTTAAATTTCGAATTTTTTTAGAATTTGTTCTTAGAGAGCATTTACATCTTATAAGTAACTACCATGCATATTTCATGTTTCTAACACACTCAGTATAAAAAAAAACTAAATTTTAGAACGTTTTTCGTTCCTGCACCCCCCCTGGGGGTAGTGGCACCGACATAAAATATAGCCTATGTTGGGGCAGGGACTGTCACCATCAACTTGTTACTATTACTTTTGTAAACGGTTCTGTAATTCCAGAGATTCCATAGAAATCGTAATTTAAAATGTTTTTAGAACGCTTTTCGCTCATTTCACACTTTTAAATTTCGAATTTTTTTAGAATTTGTTCTTAGAGAGCATTTACATCTTATAAGTAACTACCATGCCAAATTTCATGTTTCTAGATCCTTCAGTATAAAAAATTTCAAAATTTAAGCACGTTTTTCGCTCCTGCACCCCCCTGGGGGTAGTGGCACTGGCCTATGTTGGAGCAGATACTGTCACCATCAATTTGCTACCATCACTTTTGAAAATGGTTCTGTAGTTCAAGAGATTCCATAGAAATTGTAATTTAGAATGTTTTAGAACGCTTTTCGCTCATCTCACCCTTTTAAATTTCGATGATTTTTTTTTTTAGAATTTGTTCTTAGAGAGCATTTACATCTTGTAAGTACCTACCATGCCAAATTTCATGCCTCTAGCTCCTTCAGTATAATAAAAATCAAAATTTTAGAACGTTTTTCGCTCTTGTACTCCCTTGGAGGTATTGGCACCGACATAAAATATAGCCTATGTTGGAGCAGGGATTGTCACCATCACTTTTGAAATCGCTTTAGTAATTCCAGAGATTACCCCCTACAGACAAACAAACAAAAAAAACAATCTTTACTGCTATAATATTAGTATAGATTACAATAAACTAAGGCATTCGTTTGACTATGAAAGAGCAACAACGTGTAAAGGTAATTTTTTAAAAGTTTTCACATAAGACTGATCTGCAAAAACAAACAAACAAAGACTTCCAGCGATCAAAAAGAGGATTTTTCGATTCTCCTTGTCCAATTTTATGAATTTTAAATTTCTAAGCATAAATATGGCTCGAAACCATATACAATTTTTAGGATAGAGAGAGTTAATAAAAAATGTTGCATTGACTACAATAAGTATATGAATTTATAATGCTAAATAAAACGAAAATATCGAAATGGATTTGAAACTATCTTAGTTAATAAATATCACATTAAGACATTTTGATGATCTTTGTCTCGGATTTATAAAGAAGAACCCAAATAAACAAGTTAATATTAGGGTTCTTCTTTATAAATCTGTAACGCAATCCTCTAAAATATTCCAATAATATGCAATTCATATTTTATTTGATTCCAAAATGTATACTTTTAAAATTAAATTTCGATAAAAAAAAGGTACCGCATGAATTTTTTAGTAAAAATTGATTTGTAGTTGTTTTAAATATGCAATCTAAAAATTACACCTTTTTAAGCCAGATAGCTTTGAAATACGCTTAAATTGCACTCTGTTTTGCAACAATTGAAAAAGGAAGTTAATATTAGACGTTCCTTACTTTAAATCTGCATAGTTACTAAATTAGTCGTCTGACTTTCCGTCAGGTATACTTCAGCAAATAAACCAAATATGATGGGAAAATTAGGCATTTGTATCGAAGAATTTAAAGTTGAAACAACAACGTGAACTTCCTATGTCCACTGCCCCCCCCCCTTTTTTTTTACCAAATGAGGAATTCTTAAATTTGATTGGGCACGTGATTTATAGCTTTCCAAAATTTAGAAGAGAGAGAGGAGCGAGTGTTATTTTTGGTGGACGCTGGTATGATTATTCATGTAATTCTCAGAAATGTTTCGTTAGATATAAATTAATGTATTTAAAAACAAGTTGGAAATTGTACGTCGAACGTAACAAATGAGGTGCGTTCGTACTGTAGCTAGTTATATAAATATTCAGATCTTGATGATTTTTAATTCTGTGAAATGAATTATATCGTCTGCAGATTAATTTCTGTAATAAAATAAGTATATCGGTCGCTTGACGATTAAACCTCGGAAGCTCCTATAACAAAAAAGCACCGTATTTAAAAAAATATTAATAAATGTTTTTATTAATATTTTCTAAAGTTTTGATTCGATTTTCATAAAATTTGAAATGTCTAGACAAAATTCTGCAAAGATAATATATTTTAAATTTCAAACCATTCGGTTTGGTAGTTTGTTATATGCGGACGGACGGACAGACAGATGGACGGACCAGACGACGACAATAGGTGCTACGTATTTATATAATTACGAACGCACCTAAAAAACACTTTCCAAAACAAATGGTTTTGTGATAGAATAATTTAATTGCCGTTGTTTGATTCAGTAACTTGAATGCTGTAGGAAGAAAATTATTTTTACTTTGATACCGATTAGTATCCATAATAAAACATTATTTACCTTACGTTTTTAAATAAAGATACATTTTGTAAAGACTTATGCATTATTATATTTCAAATTAAACAAAATTAAATTAGAAGCTATTTCTTTTTCTACCAAAAGTTGGGCAAAATGTAGTCGTCTTAATTTCTAAAGCCAGTGTAATACAACGTGTTGAAAAGACTGATATGCTTTGAATAATTAGCTATTACTCAGTTTAGAATATAATTTGAGATTGTCATAACACTTCAAATCTCTGCTGTATCAAAAGCTTTAGGGTATTTCGAAAATCATTATATGTATTATCATGTGCAGCCGCAGCAGCTTTTGATGACTGATTGAGACAGAAACATAGCTTTAGGCACTGAATATATTTTGTTTCTCTGTGTATATTTAATTAAGAATATGTATTTCATTTCTATCACTAATTGTCATTTTTAGTTGGCCAAACGATTGTTTGTTAATCATTTATACTTTTACTTTCTTCTATCTACAATAGAAAAAAGTGATTTTTTTGTTAATCATTTATATTTTTACTTTCTTCTAACTATAATAGAAAAAAGTATTGTAATCGAATTTTTTTACTTCTAATTTTCGACAGATTTACCTGTTTTAGAGGTCCGAGATTGCGAAAACCACGTTTTTAGGAAATATCTGTCTGTCCGTCTGTCTCTGTGTGCGTGTATGTTTCCTCTTTGTATCTTCAAAAAGTGCAGGAAATTACGCATACAACTCAAGAAAATTTCATTTATATGTTTTTGGCTATTGCCAGCAAGTCCCAGGTGAATTTGGGGATATTCTGCCGAAAGGAGGCGCTGTGATAGCGATTTTTGTTAAATTATTGTATCATCGAAAAGTGTATGAAGTTATGCATGGAATTAAACAAAGTTTTGTGTATATATTTTTTACTATTACCGGTATGTTTCAGTTGAATTTACAGATATTACTCCGTAAAAGGGAGCTGTGATAGTGATTTTTGTACAGTTTTCATTATTGTATCATCGAAAAGTTTATGAAGTTATACATAGAATTGAACATTGAGTTGAGTTACAACAGAGATTTGTAGAATAATTGCTGATTTACGTCTTAACGATTACCCAATAAGATAGTGCGATAGAGTTTTATAAGAACTATCGAAGAGATCGGATGAATATCCCACACCTTACCAACGTGCCGTACCTGTGGCAACGATATCTTTACCATACTACACCAATATTTCTGAGAAGATATCTGGTATTTTTGCAAATGTGAGCATTAGGACTGCTTATGTGCCTTTAAATCCTTTTGGGTATCTACAAACATAAATATTCCAGATTTGACCTTACAGGTGTAGTTTACTCGATTCCTTGCAAAGGTTGCGGATCTAGCTATATAGGCGAGACTGGACGATCTTTAAGTGTGAGGTTAATAAAACATAGGAATGCGCTTAATAGAGGCACTCTAACCTCGAGATTGGTTGCACAGGCATTGGAATTTAACAATATGCCTGATTTTCAAAAAGCGCAAATTGCCTGTTGCGTGTACAGCAGTCATATCCTCCTGGAGAGTTGGATGACGGTTTTATCTGAATATCCAATTAACGAGGCTGCACATATTCCAGCAGAATACAATGTTTTAACTAAACTGTGACTTTAACTATTTTTTCTTGTTTTGGTTCTGTGGTTGTGTTCGTAGTACTGATAAGGTGTGCGTAAGTGCACGAAATGTCTATTCATTGATAATTTTAATGGTTTTTATGTATTTTTTAACATTAAAAACTGTAGTTTATTGTTATTTTAATGAATTATACATAGAACTGAATCAAATTTTATATATATGTTTTTGGCTATGGCCTGTAGGTTTCAGTTGAGTTTGGAGATATTCCACGAGTGGGGGCATTGTGATAGCAATTCTTGTGTGATTTTCTCGATTTTTTTAGCTGTGTTGTACATTGGCTGCTTGTACAGCGAAGTGTTCTTCGCATCCAGGTAACCTGGCGATTTGCAAGCAGTTGACGTACAACAGAAAGATGTGAAAATATTTATTGGATTGGCGCTGTGATAACGAATTTTTAAATACTATTAACATGTATGCGATAGAAGAAAGTTTTGGGATTGGCACATCCGACTAGTTACATTTAGTGATGAACAGTTATCAAAACAATTGAAAAGTGATCTTTTTAACCTAAATAATTAAGACTAACGATATAAACATTTATATAACATTACGTTTACATTATTTTACTATTTCATCATTTTTCGGAAAGATACTGTGAATGCTTTGCTACGCGTAATATCTACATTTTTAATCATATTTCGTAATAGAAAGTTGTAATAGAAAACAGCCGTACTTGAATTTTAATATAATGACAAACAATTTACAATAACAATGCAATAAAAGAAAGCATTGTTGTATCTAATTAAAATAGGACGGGAATTTCTGAATTTTTCTTTTTAGATGCGTTCGTAATTATATAAAAACGTATCACTTATTGTCGTCGTCTGGTCCGTCTGTCTGTCCGTCTGTTTGTCCGTCCGTCTGCATATAACAGCACAAAAACTCCCAAACCAAATGGTTTGAAATTTAATAGATATAATCTTTGCAGATTTTTGTGGAGTGATTTAAAATTTTATGAAAATCGAATAGAAACTTAAAAAGATATTAACAGAAATTTTCTTTATTCCATTAAATCTTATCATACGTAAATCTATATCATTAATAAAAGTGCAAGTCATATAACTGAGGAAAACAAATACGGGATAACCACTTCTTTTGTCATGCCAAGCGGCCATTTTTATTCAAAATTACTTTTTTGAATAAAATAGCATAAAAGTGACATTTTTTGAAAGATAGTTCAAAAAAGTTCTTTGTTTGAGAGATGAGTTATATTAAAAAATATATAGATTCTGAGATAACTTCAGTGGAAATTAGGTTAATAGCCGAATATCTTAGCCTATTAATGTAAATAAACACAAGAGATTCGTTCATCGTGAGTCATAGAAATATTAAACCATGCAGTTAATCATTCGCAAAGCAAAATCTGCATGGTGAAAAATAATCGCATCTGTAAACGAGGCATACGTAATAAGAAAAAAAAAAGCGTGTTCATTTCCCTTATAACAGACGATATAATTCATTTCACTGAAATAATAAGGATGATTTTTTTACATTGTAAAACTAGTTATAATATGAACGCACCTCATTTTTTAAGTTTAATGTACAATTTTCCACTTGTTCAAATAATAATAAATTCCGTCTCTTTTGTCATATTAAAGTCGCATGTCATTTAGAAAGATAGCATAGTTATTCGAACAGCGAATGAAAATTTTAACAGTTTATACATAAAACGATTTCGATTTATGAATAGTTTTTTGTAATTTCTGGTATTTTTTTTTATTATAGAAATTTAGGACCTTTTCAGAAGTATTTTTATGCAAATCTTTGTACTAGCAGATTGAAAAATTACAGTAATAAAATAAACTTGGATATGGAAAAGTACGAAGGGCAGTCGGAAAATAAGTTTCCCCTGGCGACAGAGGTGTGTATGAAAGAAAAAAATTAGTTATAATATGAACGCACCTCATTTGTTAAGTTTAATGTACAATTTCCCACTTGTTCAAATAATAATAAATTCCGTCTCTTTTGTCATATTAAAGTCGCATGTCATTTAGAAAGATAGCATAGTTAGAACAGCGAATGAAAATTTTAACAGTTTATACATAAAACGATTTCGATTTATGAATAGTTTTTGTTTGCATACAGGGCTTTGCATACGGACGAAGCGTTGAACGACTACAGGCGAAAGCTGACACAGCAGGTTCTTGAACACGAACGTGCAAGACACCGATACACCATTGGGTAAAGGTCGACCGCGATTAAGCAGATGGCGCTGCTGACTGCAACAAGATTCGTCCGTATACAAAGCCCTGTTTTTTTCCCGGAGGGCTTTTTGAAGCTTATAAAGTGGTATGATAAATGTCTCAATGTACTTGGTACTTATGTCGAAAAATAAAGTTATATTTTATCTTTAATGTCTCATTACATTTTTTGTCTTTCACACACACCTCTGTCCACAGTTGCCAGGGGAAACTTATTTTCCTACTGCCCCTCGTATTATGGTTTTTTAGTTAACATGATAAATACTCACAAAGTAAGAATTAATTACCTTATATTTCGGCAAATAACGCAATCATTTGATAAAAGAAAATATTTACAAGGGGGCATTATAAACAGTGTGTAAAATGAAAGGTTAGATATTAAGAAAACATAAACATAATAATCGTAATTTTTGTTTATTGAATATGGTACGTATCATACATTCTTGCTTAGCATATATTTTTCTGTATATTCGTACTTGTTTTTATACTTTTCAATATCCTTTATTGTACTTTCATACTGCGTATCTGATGAAGGTTTTGTTTTGAAAGGAAGAGGGTGTCCGTGTTACAGGCCAAATTGACCTACAAATAGAAACATGTTGTTTTAAATTTTGGGTGCATGCAATACGCCGGAATATATGATAACTAGAAATCAATACACAAGATAAGAAATCACAACTACACAACATTAAAAACAATTGAACTACTATTTTTAGGGACCAGAAATTTTGAATTTCTTTGCATTATTTAATTGCCAGATTTCTACGATTAAGAAAGGCGAAGATTTAATTTTCAAATTAGTGGTGCCAAATATCAAAAACGTTGGCGGCTATGCAATTCAAACAAATCTGCATTTACTTCCTTTTCATACTGAGATATCTATACACATAAAATTGCTGTATAACTTAAAATGTTAGTTTTAATATTTTAACCGAATTTCTTTGAAATATTTAAAAATTTCTTTTACCCTAATTTACAAAATATTTAAAAGTAATGTATAATATTATTAAACATGGTCGAAAACCTCAAAATATACTTTTAAACTAAATGTACACAACTTTCAATAAAAAAATATTATTTTTTATCGAAATCAATCAATATGCACTTTTAAAGCAGTAATTCTTTAATACACCCTTTAAAAAAAGTTTTACAGAAATGTACAACATTTTTGCAAGTTAGTGTCTATTACTACCGTTTTAAAAAATGTGAAATGGGTTGAATTGTTACTGTCAACCTAATGTAATTTATCTAACCTATAGCACCTTGGTTTGCATGTAGCAGGGTGGTGCAAAAATTTATTTAGATTAACTATTGAAAACTAACGACTAAAAGTTTAATCATGACTAAAGATTGATGATTGAACTTTATCGTCAATCTTTAGTCATGATTAGACTTTTAATCATTAGTTTTCAATAGTTAATCTAATTAAAATTTTGCACCACCCTGGCATGTATTTGATGGAAACACAAAATATTTTAGACTTTCTAAAAATGTATTTATATATGTAACCCCTTTTGTATCCAACGAATAAAAGTAGATGAAATTTCAAGAGTAACGAAGAGTTTCAAGAGTATTTCAGCTGAAAAAATATATAAAGCATTATTTACAATAAAATATCAATTTTTGATGAAAAGACTTCCTTAAAAACATAATCCGTTACACTATAAATACGCATTTTAAGATAACAGTTTTCAACGATTCAGTTAAAAAAAGCATTACATTAATGCAGTATTTGCTTTTCAGAAAAAATATGTTACAGAATATAGAATATAAGTAAATAGAAAAGCATACATTCTACATAATTTTTTACAGTATGATTAAAGATATTTTCCGAAAAAAAATTCATTTTACGGAATGCGCCATTGAATGTGTTTCAAATCCATGAAACAATAATGAACAAATACTTTTTATCTCGTAACGTTTTAATATCTTTTTTAAATTGTTTTCGTGACTTTTGTTGAAATTTTGAATTGCAAGATTATAAAGTTTAGTGTATTTGTTTCGTAAAAAAAAAAATTAATTATAGATTGAACTTTCTCCAGCATTACATACAATTAAGTTTTTCTGTCGGTTGTTTGATTTAAGAAATTTCTATAAATTTGAGAGTAATGGATTTAATAACTACAATCAATATAACGAAATAAAACACAAATATTAGAATGATGTTTCATGTTTAAATCGCAGTTTTAGTTTATATAATTTTTAAGAGAGAAATCAAAATTTAAAGAGACATCAAATGATGGTTGGGTTTTATTTTACGTTTATAATTTATGATTCGCGAAACTGTTATTTTTTTTCTAGAGCCATTGAAACATCAAAATATGTTGCATTAAACTACTTCTGTATATTTTGGGAATTCATATGATCTTATCTTATGCTTGCATGATGCATTAATAGTAATCAACATTATTATCTATCAAGAAAGCCAAATTAGATTCACACCGGTTAATGAATTGTATATTTTACAGATTTAAAAAATATTTCATATAGAATTATTAATGACAGAACATTTCTAAAATGGATGTTAAAACAATTTAATTCCGTGAAAATAATTTATGAACACTATAAAATGTATCTCCAGATATTGTGATTTCTTGAATCAGACATACAAACAAATGTTCAATTTAAAGGGATAATTTCATAAAAATCACCATAAAAATGAGCTATTACTTTTTGAAATAACTTGGTCTTACTTAATCAGTCACAAAACCACCTATGTCTTCGAAAGCCGGAGCAAGACGGCAGGAGTAAGACTAAGCCGACTTCCATTGTATCTTAGAATACTGTTTTTTCCATAATTGAACTCCGTACTTCGAATTTTTATCTTCAAATCATTATCGATAAGTTTACCAACTTACCAATGATACCCCGATTACTGACTGAGGATATCCCGCCCTCTATACAACTGCTTCCGAGATAAATTAATTCTGGAACTCTTCCGTTCACACTGCAAAAAATAACTGTTGATTTTACAGTATAAAACTGGCGGCCCAGCTGCCAGTATTATACCGTAAAATTAACAGTATTAAATAGTAAAATAAGCAGTAATACGCTGCCGCGCAAGCAGTAATACGCTACCGCGCATGCGCGGTAGTGTATTACTGCTTGCGCGGCAGCGTATTACTGCTTATTTTACTATTTAATACTGTTAATTTTACGGTATAATACTGGCAGCTGGGGTGCCAGTTTTATACTGTAAAATCAACAGTTATTTTTTGCAGTGCATGCTCTAAGGTTCAACTAGGCACCTCAAGCGTCGCCACTTACCCTGGCGTCAATATTATATTTTCTTAGGCTTTTCAAATTTCGGTAAGACTGCCACTAACATTTAAGTGATTAACGGTTATTCTTCCACACTTATTTAGCGCATCCGCATTATTCGTCAATGATTTAAAAACAAGCCAGTTGTTGAGAGTATATACCAATAACTTTTTGTATTTTTGCGATAATCGAATTAACAACATTACCATATAAAATATCATACTACTGTTTCAAACAGGCATCGCCAAAAATGATAGTACGAGAGTAAGTCATAAAATACGTTTCGTTTTCTTTTACTCGAAAACTTTTAAAACAGGGGGACTAACAAGAAGTAAATTTTATGCCAGAATCATACTTCCGTCATTTCGTACACTGTTAAAAATTTGCAGCAAACTCTCCGGTCATTTGACCGTTTTCCGAGAAAATTGTTACATAACCGTACTTTAACTCTATTCAGGCCATAATATGGGCAATAATGTGGTCAAAATACAGTTAAATTATTGTTATGTAAGCGTTTTCTATAAAAACGGTCAAATGACTGGACAGTTTACTGCAAATTTTTAACAGTGTACCGTACGATAAAGATCGGGTATATGCTGCTAGCTTAGTGCAAACAGACAAATTGGTTGAGCAGGACAATTAGTGACCGACAGGTATGAAGAGCAAGTGGCTGAACACTGTTATTAGCAAAAAGTAGCCCGACGTTATATTATCTGGCTTGTTCCTTCTGTACAACAAAACGCCTCGACTCGGCAGAACGCGCCTATACTACGTGATTATATAGAACAATAAAACAATCCTGCTTCTGTATGTTTGCAGTATACTATTTGTCTTGAATAAAAATTTATATCCGCAACACCATACTGAAACTTATTTTTCGCTTCTTTCTCGTATATTTAATTTTTTCTATGCGTCTTTGTGAATCTAATAAGCGTGATCAGATATTAAAATCGTCTATACGAGACAACTGCCAACATTTCCAAATGTTTGATGTATACCTTCAAATGTTAAATAAAATAAGACTGATATTTTTAGAATTTAATGTAAGACTATGTGCCTCAAAAATAGATCGAAATTTCCTGGAAATTGCGTTTGTTTTTAGCAAGTTACAGCTTTGAAATCAAACCGAAAGCAGGCAGACAAATAAACAAAATTTTCTAATATTAAATTTGAAACGAACACACCATTAAAAGAAGTATAATTTTTAGCAAAATTAATAAAAATCGGAACAACTATTCCGAAATGATGTATGCATTATAATTTATCTATAGAAACGCATTCTATATTTTTATATTTTAAATGTTATAAGAACATATATAATTCAGACGATAATACAAAAATATAATTGATTAACGTATCAGATTTTTCCCCTTTCAAACAAAAATATGAATGTAATCAAAGCAAAAGGCATCAAGCCGTAAAATTAATCTATCAGATTTGACAGTTCGCCGCTGAGTGTTTTTCTCTTCATTTATCAGATATATAATTGGTTCAAACATTAAGAAACAAGATAAAAGAAATTGTTTCGGATAATAAAAAGAAATGGTATGAGTTTTTTTTTTTTTTTTAAATAATGGAAAACTCTGATATCAATTATGTGTGATGGATGCAATAAATTCATAAACACGATTACTTGGCTTATTGTATTCTAAGTATTTCTTCTCTTGTATATAAAAATAATTACATTTTGATTACAAATATGTCGTGATTTTTTATGTTTATTTTGAAACAAAGTTTTAATTGGATTTACGATACGATATTAAGTTCAATTAACGAAGAGAAAATATTCCATCGCAAGCAGAAAAGTAATAAAGTTCAAGTTTTTTTTTATGATATAGCTATTTTAATGATATAGTGAGCTATAATGAACTTGAAGCTGCCGCAGTCGTCCAACGTATTAAACGCTTACGTTTTCATTCGTTCCTGTGGGGAATTTTCGTGATCGGGTCTACTGCCGTTGTGGCCAGTAACTGAAAGAACCGATACCGCCACATGCAGCAGTTTCCGTGAAGTCGAAACGACGGCGGGCGGTCGCCTCCGTGCACAGATGTCCTCAACCGTCACCTAGAGATATAATTATCTCGAAGTCGGCGCGGTCGCCTGACATATTAAACGGCCTGAACCGTGGACCCGAACAGAAATTTAATTGTAATCAAAACAAATGTATCAAGACGTAAAATTAATAAATCAGATTTTACAATCCACCGCGAAGTGTTTTTTCTTCATTTATAATATACCAGCAGGAAAGACCCAGCTCAGCTCGGTTAAAGTCTGCTTTGTGTTCAACTCGATATAAAATAAATTCTCGCTGTATAATTGCTGTAAAGCATTTTGTTTTATAACAGTATTATTTACAGAAACAATCAATATTAAAACTATGTACATATTTCTAAATTTTACAGTACTTAAAAATTTACAACGAAAGAGCTACATTCCAAACTACATTTTTAGTTCGTTGCTCACTTTCTTTTGGTAGCAGGACCTTTAGGCATGTACGCCTTTTTATGCGCCAGAAAGAAAAGTACAACCCTCCGTGTACAAAGGACGATGGATTCTGAATTGTTGAATCATGTATGTCGGCTCCTGTTTGGAATTTCTAGAAAATTTGTTCAGCTTCTGAAAGCCATTTTTTTTGCTAAAAGTCTCCAACATCTGGAGAAAAGTCTCAAACTTGGTGACATTCTTTCATTTGACGCCAAGCACTTGTTTTGATATTAGTAATCTTGAAAATCTATTTTCCTGCCAAATATCGCCAATGGCGCCAACATTTTGCAAATTGTGGCGATATTTGGCGAAATGTTGCTAACTTTGCGATTTCGTTTACTGCCAACTATTCTAAAACATAATAACTGTTTCAATCTTCATTCACATTGAACTGCATTTACCCGTTGTGACCCGTCGTGACCCGTCGTGATCCACTAATCGAATTTTCTTGAACATTTGACTTATTCTCTTTCCGTTTCCGAAAATGGTAGGATGCAAAAGTTAGTCAAAATCGTTAGAACCGTTTTATTATTGGGTTGATCAGAAAGTTCGTGCCGATTGCGAAAATAAATTCGTACCGAAAAATTCTATCATTTAATTATTAGACATCGATTCCGATATATAATGTCTAATAATTAACGTACAGAATTTTCCGGTACGAATTGATTTTCCCAAACGGCATAAACTTTCCGGACAACCCAACTTATAAAATTAGCTTGACCGCAGTGATTCCAAAAAGACCGACTAATAAAATTTTCTCGATCATGTGACCTAGCCCAATGATCATCCCGTGCCCAAAAGCGCTAGGATACAAAATTTAGTCAAAATCTTTAGAGCCGTTTTTTGATAAAATTAGCTTGATCCTAGTGACCCAAAAATGACCCACTAATCGAATTTTCTCGAAAATGTGACCCAGCCTAATGGTCTTCTCACAATCCAAAACAGTAGGATACAAAATTTAGTCAAAATCTCTAGATCCGTTTTTTAGATAAAATTAACTTGACCCACAGTGACCCAAAAATGACACACTAATCGAATATTCTCTATTGAAAGTACCATCATATTCTAAAAGCCAATTTTGAAGAATCCGTAAACTTCGCACCTTCTTTCATTTGGCATCAAACATGCGTTTTGGCATTGCTGATCATGAAAGTCAATTTTAACACCAAGTTTTGCCAATGTTGCCAACATTTGGTCAAATTTGCCGATATATGAAGAAATGTTACCAACTTTGCGACTTCGTTTACTGCCAACTGTTCAACAACTTAATAACTGTTTCCACCTTCATTCATTGAAATGCATTGTCCCGTAGTGACCCCAAAATGACCCACTAATAAAATTTTCTCGATTATGAGAACTAGTCCAATGGTCCTCTCGTGCCTGAAGTCAAAATCGCTTGAGCTGTTTTTTAGATATAAATACGTTGACCTTGACCTATAGTGACCCAAAATGACCCCCTAATCAAATTATCTCGGAAATGTGACCTTGAAAAATGGACTTTTCGTGCTCGAAAACGGTAAGATATAAAATTCAGTCAAAAACGCTTGAGCCTTTCTTTACAAAAGAATAGCTTGATCCTGACTCATAGTGACCCAAAATGACCCACTAATCGAATTTTCTCGGAAATGTGACCTAGCCCATTGGTTTATTCGTGCTCGAAAAGGGTAGAATAAAAAAAATACTCAAAATTGTTTCAGCCATTTTTTGCATAAATTAGCTTGACCCTGACCCATATTGATCCAAAATGACCCAGTAATCAAATTTTCTCGATTATGTGACTCAGACCAATGGTCTACTCGTGCCCAAAAACGATAAGATATAAAAATTTTGTCAATGCCGTTTGAGACTTTTTTAGATAAAATCACCTTGGTCCGTAGTGACCCAAAATTGACCCACTAATCAAACTTTTTCGAACATGACCAATGGTCTTATCATGACTGAAAATGATAGGATACAGAATTATGTCAAAATCGTTAGAGCCGTTTCACAGATAAAATTAGCTTGACCCATGGTGACCCAAAAATGACCCACTTATCGCACTTTCTCGAACATGTGATCAAGCCCAATGATTTTCTCGTGCTCTAAAACGGTAGGATATAAAATTTTGTGAAACTCGCTTGAGCCGTTTTTTAGATATAATTAGTTTGACCCTGCCCATAGTGACCAAAATAACCTACTAATCGAATTTTCTCGAACATGTGACCTAGCTGAATGGTCTTGTGCTCCAAAACGATAGAATACAAAATTTCATCAAAATCGTTAGAGTCGTTTTTAAGATAAAATTTACATACACACAAGATTTGCTCGCATTATATCTTATACTAATAAAAGAAAATTTCGCCCTGTGTGTGTGTGTGTGTCGGTGTGTCTGTTGGCGATGGCTAGGAAAATCTAGCCCACCTAGAAGGCTGCAAATTTAGATGTAGGTAGTCGAAACCCTCTCCTGGTGCACCATTACTTCAGAATTTTAATATTTTAATTATTTACTGAAATATTAATTAATATCCACAAAGAACTCTCATAAAAAAATACGCTTTTATTGTCTTGGGTTGGTTGGTTCACTGGTTGGTTGCATCAATTCTTCACAGAAGTAATTAAATAAACCAGAGTAGCGATGCATAAATAAGGATTTCTAACTAAATAGTGTCAATATGGGTTGAAGTTATCAGCGTAGAGCTATGCGACTGCCGCGCCACCTGTACATGACAAATTACACATACGTCCCACTGATTGAAATATTTTCCAGGCAAATTTTTCTTCATGACAATTAGTCGGTTTTTTTTTACATGACATTTATTATTATGATGGAGATTGTTAATACAGAAACTTTATTTAACAGATTATTTTTTTATATTTGCGGGAATGAAGAGGGGCAAGGGTCTAATTACATTTAAGCTTCAAGGTGTATTTCTAGAAAGCAGTTACCAGAATTTCCGAATAATAGTCTAAGCGAAATTTCAAATTAAGTTCCTAGCTTTAAAAAATGAATTAATCTTTAAAGATGTATTGTGATCCTCCTAATTAGTTATTTGCTGAAGGCCACTTGAACAACGCCCCCCCCCCCCTCCCGGCCCGTCCTTCAAGGTTTTTTCTCTAACTCCGCTCCGTTTCCACATCTCAGCAACTATCTTTCCGATTTCAACGCAAGTGATTTCAAACATTATAATTAATTTAATAGTCACCCTTTATAACAATAAACTAAATTTATGAGAGCGGTTACCACTATTTACGAATAACAGTTTAAGCCAAATTTGTAATTAAATTCAAAGCTTAAGGAAACGAACGAATTTTGAAAGATGCATAGTGGTCCTCCTAATTAGTCATTTGATGAAGGGCTCTTGAACATCCCCCCCCCGGCACCTCCTTCAAGGTTTTTTCTCTAACTATGCTCCGTTTCCATATCTCATCAACTATTTTTCCGATTTCAACGCAAGTGGTTCCAAACATTATAATTAACTTAATAGTCACTCTTTATAACATTAAACTAAATTTATGAGCAGCGGTTACCACTATTTATGAATAATAGTTTAAGCCAAATTTGTAATTAAGTTCAAAGCTTAAGCAAGTTCAAAGCTTAAGGAAACGAACGAATTTTGAAAGATGCATAGTGGTCCTCCTAATTAGTCATTTGCTGAAGGACACTTGAACAACCTCTCCCCCCCGTCCTCCCTTCAAGGTTTTTTTCTCTAACTATGCTCCGTTTCCATATCTCAGCAACTATTTTTCCGATTTCAACGCAAGTGGTTCCAAACATTATAATTAACTTAATAGTCACTCTTTATAACATTAAACTGAATTTATGAGCAGCGGTTACCACTATTTATGAATAATAGTTTAGGCCAAATTTGTAATTAAATTCAAAGTTTAAGGAAACGAACGAATTTTGAAAGATGCATAGTGGTCCTCCTAATTAGTCATTTGCTGAAGGACACTTGAACAACCTCTCCCCCCCGTCCTCCCTTCAACGTTTTTTTCTCTAACTATGCTCCGTTTCCATATCTCAGCAACTATATTTCCGATTTCAACGCAAGTATTTCCAAACATTATAATTAACTTAATAGTCACTCTTTATAACATTAAACTAAATTTATGAGCAGCGGTTACCACTATTTATGAATAATAGTTTAAGCCAAATTTGTAATTAAGTTCAAAGCTTAAGCAAGTTCAAAGCTTAAGGAAACGAACGAATTTTGAAAGATGCATAGTGGTCCTCCTAATTAGTCATTTGCTGAAGGACACTTGACAACCTCTCCCCCCCGTCCTCCCTTCAAGGTTTTTTTCTCTAACTATGCTCCGTTTCCATATCTCAGCAACGATCTTTCCGATTTCAATGCAAGTGATTCCAAACATTATAATTAACTTAATTGTCACTCTTTATAACATTAAACTAAATTTATGAGTAGCGGTTACCACTATTTACGAATAATAGTTTAAGACAAATTTCTAATTAAGTTCAAAGCTTAACCAAACGAACGAATTTTTAAAGATGCATAGTGGTCCTCCTAATTAGTCATTTGCTGAAGGGCACTTGAACAACCCCTACCCCCCGGCCCTCCCTTCAAGGTTTTTTTCTCTAACTATGCTCCGTTTCAATATCTCAGCAACTATTTTTCCGATTTCAACGCAAGTGATTCCAAACATTATAATTAACTTAATTGTCACTCTTTATAACATTAAACTAAATTTATGAGTAGCGGTTACCACTATTTACGAATAACAGTTTAAGCCAAATTTATAATTAAATTCAAAGCTTAAGGAAAGGAACGAATTTTGAAAGATGCATAGTGGTCCTCCTAATTAGTCATTTGCTGAAGGACACTTGAACAACCTCTCCCCCCCGTCCTCCCTTCAACGTTTTTTTCTCTAACTATGCTCCGTTTCCATATCTCAGCAACTATTTTTCCGATTTCAACGCAAGTGGTTCCAAACATTATAATTAACTTAATAGTCAGTCTTTATAACATTAAACTAAATTTATGAGCAGCGGTTACCACTATTTATGAATAATAGTTTAAGCCAAATTTGTACGTAAGTTCAAAGCTTAAGCAAGTTCAAAACTTAAGGAAACGAACGAATTTTGAAACATGCATAGTGGTCCTCCTAATTAGTCATTTGCTGAAGGACACTTGAACAACCCCTCCCCCCCCGTCCTCCCTTCAAGGTTTTTTTTATCTAACTATGCTCCGTTTCCATATCTCAGCAACTATCTTTCCGATTTCAACACAAGTGATTCCAAACATTATAATTAACTTAATTGTCACTCTTTATAACATTAAACTAAATTTCTGAGTAGCGGTTACCAGTATTTACGGATAATAGCTTAAGACAAATTTGTAATTAAGTTCAAATGCTTAGGCAAACGCACGATTTTTGAAAGATGCATAGTGGTCCTCCTAATTAGTCATTTGCTGAAGGGCACTTGAACACCCCCTCCCCCATACGGCCCCTCTTGCAAGGATTTTTCTCTAACTATGCTCCGTTTCCATATCTCAGCAACTATCTTTCCGATTTCAACGCAAGTGATTCCAAACATTATAATTAACTTAATATTCACCCTTTATAACATTAAACTAAATTTATGAGTAGCGGTTACCACTATTTCCGAATAATTGGGTAAGCCAAATTTGTAATTAAGTTCCTAGCTTAAGCAAACGAACGAATTTCGAAAGATGCATAGTGCTCCTCTTAATTAGTCATTTGCTGAAGGGTACTTGAACAACCCCCCCCCCCCCGGCTCCTCCTTCAAGGTTTTTCTCTAAGTATGCCCCGTTTCTATATCTCAGCAACTATCTTTCCGATTTCAACGCAAGTGAGTCCAAACATTATATTTAACTTAATAGTCATCCTTTATAACATTAAATTAAATTTATGAGTAGCGGTTACCACTATTTACAAATAAGAGTTTAGCCAACTTTGTAATTAAGTTCCTAGGTTAACAAAACGAACGAATTTTTATGCATGCATAGTGGGCCCCCTAATTAGTCCTTTTCTGAAGGACTCTCGAACATCCCCTTCCCTCGGCACCTCACTCAAGGTTATTTTCTCTAACTGTGCCTTATTGCAATAACTGGGCTAATAATGTTCCAATCTTCTCGAAACCAGCTCAATTTTGTAGTGCGCCTACTATACAGTAACGTAGGCAGCGGGGTCCTGTCTCAGAAGTTCGTTCGGAAAGAGGTTTGTTTAGAACAAAATGCTCCCCTGGCGGTGGTAGGGGGAAATAACAGATTTTCTAGAGCGTACGAGCATGCCGGGTATACGGTTCCGAAGCCCTCGTAGACCGTGGCCAGAGTTCCATTTTTTAAGAGATTTAAGTTTATTACAAGGGCTTGGGCAACGCCGGGCGGGTCAGCTAGTTATATAATATAATTGGTTCAAACAAATAATGAGATGGAATAAACTGTTTGGGATAAGAAAACTAATTAGTATTAGTTTATTTAATGATGGAAAAATTTGATATCAATTATGTGTGATAGATGCAATAAATTCCTAAACATGATTACTTGGCTTATTTTATTCTAAGTAATTGTCTTCTTTTGTATAAAAATCATGACATTTAAATTAAAAATATGTTGTGATTTTTCATCCTTTTTTGAAACACTATCTTAATTATATTTGCAATAAAATCTATATATTTAAAACGCTAAGCATTTTCTTTCGACAATCCTTGAGACAAACTACTGCATCAAATTACATCATTCTGTTTTTAAATAAAAGATATATGGACACAGATTTGTTATCTTACATTCGTTTGTTCGAAAATTTTATTAATTAGCTGTAATTTTAAATTAAACTTTTACATCTACTTATGAGGTCATAAAGTCGAAAAAAGGATAACGCCCACTGTTGCGATGCACATAGTTTATTTTCTGAACTCTGTGGTTGCGATGATAAAATAGAAATAATACGTATTAAAAGCACGTGGCTTTTAGGCCGAATTTTTTAATTTGCAAGTTAAATTTCGGTAAAAATATTTATCCGGGTGTTTTATAAGCGAAAAGTTCATATTTATTGTGACGTCACGGGTTGTTTTTTTTTA
This sequence comes from Maratus michaelseni, assembly GCA_963931845.1. Taxonomy (NCBI): domain Eukaryota; kingdom Metazoa; phylum Arthropoda; class Arachnida; order Araneae; family Salticidae; genus Maratus; species Maratus michaelseni. The sequence goes on along the minus strand of OZ007590.1, from coordinate 78,312,560 downwards.
ATCATTATGCATTATAACTTTGTTGATGCCATTTTTTCATTACAATTAAATACAAAATATATCCTTATTTGTATACATGGTGTTTAAGCATAAAAGTAACGTATACAATGTACGTGTGAAAAGTTTGCGCCGGTGAAAATGACGTTATGCTTAGCTTGAAATGCATTTTAACACTGATAAAGCTAAAAAGAAAAAAATATATGATTGTATCAACATCACGTAATTTTAACTGATTTTTCAATTTTAATTTTAAAGATTAGAACTGGAGCCTTTATTGGTTGTTTCATCTTGATTGCATACCTTGATTACATGTTACCAATTACTTTTTTTTTAAATTGTAGGTTAGAAGATTTCTTTTTTTAAGAAAATTTTTCACAAAAGTAAAGGATTTCGGGAAAATTAAAATTATTAAAAATAGTGTTATAATTAAAAAAAGAAAAAAACTTTAAATAATGATTGTATTTTTAGCTAGAATAAACTATGTAAGGCTAATATTTTATAGCTATTATTTTGGTAGGTTTGTTATAAGTTCGTTTAACAGTTTCTTATTAGCGGCAAAGTCCTATTTCTTTCACTGTGACTTTCTCTTTCAATGTCAAAAAATGGTAGTCTGCTTTTGGACGCCAGACAAAACACAGTGTCAATTTTTCGAAATGTATAACGGTTGTGATAACTAACGGCGCTATCGCTCTAGCTTTCATCATGCTTACATGACTTCTAAATGCAACAAATTTAAATTTGTTACTACATTTTGCTACATTTTACAATTTTAATTCTTACATCATTACTTAGAAAAAAAATAGCTTTTGATTGAAATTTATTTGAAAACTGCCGCTTAATATAACGACTTTTTAAATAATTTTCAAGCATGAAATATTTTTCAATTATATTTCAACAATGACCATCAGTTTGCTTTAATAATGTAAAATAGCCCCTGGGAAAGTTTCCACAATTGAAAATAGATTTCCCTAGTTATCACGAAAAGTGAAAAAAAAGTAATTAAAAAAACCTGATAAATCACAAGATTAGATTATCCATAAGATAGAGCATTTTGACGTTAAACTAAAATCTGTCAAAAAAAAAAAAAAAAAACAGTTTATAATTAATATGAAATTGATATGTTGAATTCGTTGATGTATATGTTGCATCAGAATATGCTAGGAACTGTATTTTTATATTTTTTTAGGATCGATCGTATATTTAACTGTCGTATAACAGGGAAAAATCCCCGACTGTAATAAAAAAAAGAATAATCATCCTGATTATGCGAAGGGACCGAAGAAACCATACAAATAAATTACACTTGGAACATTAAAAATCTCCCTCATCTGCAGATTGATTTATTATTGTAGAAAAAATCTTCATCTTTACATAAAAATTGATTAGCTTAAAACGATGGATGCGTTTTAGAAGACATAGATTTTAAACGAACAGTGATTAAACAGGACATTTTTAAAACCTTTAATTTAAACATTTAAAAAAAAATAACGTTGAATTTCGACGGTGCCTTTGGGCAGATGCAACGCACATGCGCACAGGAGTTCATTCGGTTGCATTATCACGGGGAGGAGGGGAAGTGTGTTTTACTATGTTCTTTTATTTACTGAATATGAGATGAAAGTAGGGATATACTATTTGTATGATACTTCTTACAATGAAATTTTCTTTCTTGCAGTGGGGAATATGGCGGTAATGTCAGCATTACACAGTTGTTTACGGATTGTTTGTTTAGAGTTTGCTTCGGACATAGTACTGTATTTCACTGGGGAAAAAAAACTTTTAAAATGAAATATTTGAAAGACTGTTTCACACGCACCCCTTCTTATGTAATAAAGAAGCTTATTTTACTGATATTGTTATAGTAATTTTTTTCCGTCAGGTTTTGACGGGTTTCATCTAGTATTAAGTTTAATTAACGAAGAAAAAATATTCCATCGCAAGCAAGAAAGTAATAAAATTTAAAAATATATATTTATTCTTTACATTACCAATTTTATTATCAGACATTATGGCAGGCCAATATGTTGAAATACGATAAATAGTTCTATATAAATACAGTCCACCATTACAAAAACGTTTTCACTCTAATTAGAGCATCTTCAGTTATCAATCTTCAAGCATCTTTCGTTTCCTTATTTATCTGACTTGGGATTGATTAGATTCCCTATATTCCCTATGCCATTCGCTTTCTTTCCCCGTCTTCTAGCATTTTCACCCATCGACAGTCAATTATCGCAATCATCATATCGTTACATACCTCTAGTTTGGAGATGTACTAATTTCTATAGCTTATCATGGTATAGATTATATATCTCGGTCCTATTTCACCATGATAGGTTGTCTAGTGAGTTATTTTAAATATAGATTAAATATGCGCTAATTACTGCGACAGTGAGATATACATTTAACAGACCATAGCTTTTTATCAAATAAATTGTCTTCATTCTTACCTATGCCATTTTAGATGATTTCTTTACCTGGACCGTAGCGAACTCTTTAAGGTCACAAGCCAAATTATCCGGGTCGAAAGAGACCTATATATATCATATAAAAGATAGATTATTTGTGAACATTCAGTTATATGAATGTGAACATTAAATTACATGATTGTGAACATTAAATTACATAAATGGGAACATTCAATTACATGAATGTGAACATTTAATTACATGAATGTGGACATTTAATTACATTAAATTTCAGATGAAACCATATTCAAATTATACATTTGAACAAATGTTATAGTGAAAACACTACTGCATCTTAATTAACTAGCATATTAATTTTTATAGCTTATTTATATAAAACGATGAATTTGCAGTTTGCGCGCACGTGATTTCAATGGCTAGCTAAATTTACATGAAATTTTAACACTTTGAGCAAGTAGTTACTAGTTTCTAACATATGTTTCGGGTTTTTTTAAAGTTAACTTTTATATTATATCAAAAATTATACTTAATATTTAATTAATATTATTTATTATTACTAATATTATTTGTATTATTATTTTTTATTATTTATAGTTATTTATTATTATTATTATCATAACTATTATTTAATTATTATTATTTAATTATTTAATTATTTATTTAATTATAATTACTATTTTATCTATTATTGTTTATTTAATTATTAGGTTCTTAAGTGACTGCACTAGTCACGCGAGTATACTCTCACGGTAATATGTTAAACCTATGGCAGCATTAAAAAAATAATCTCGGTTGCATTTTTATTTTTTTATTATTTTTTTTAATTTTCCAATTTTGTTTGCAGATTTTTTAATGAAGTTCGGAAGTTAGAGATTGACCTCAGTCATCCTATGAAAAAACAATCATTAAAATGCAAGCAACAAATATGAAAAGAACGCTCCCATACGCTCAGCATTAGCATGCCAGATTCTTCGCATGACTGATATAGGCTCTTCACCCTCCGCCTTTCAAACTGGTCCAGTGCACCCGACAGGTACATTCAAAATGATTATTCGAAACGAATTTTTTTCATAAAATAAGTTAAAAATAAACCATGAAAAACAAAAGTTAAATAAATAATAAGTTAAAAAGTTTTAAATAAATTCTGGTGTAAAATGTTTTTATCAAGGTTGAGTAAAATTTCCTGTAGTTCTAGGGTTAAAGCAAGTTTAACATTTTTTGTTTACTTTTATATTTGCATTAGTTAACTTTTGAGATTTTAAAGTTATCTCACACCTTAAGCTGAAAATAACCAATAGATATTATAGTTCTAATTTGTTGATGATGTCACACAACGCTAAATTTGTTTACTCAGAGATTATTTTTGAATTTAAAAATTTGTAATCTTTAAATGTAAACGATACATATTATTTATAAAAGGTAAGCGATATTTGTTTACATAGAGTTCAGTTAATTACATTTTTCTGCGAATTGTTTTCATATTACCCAGCTTCATATCTCAACTTAAAATTTCTGTTATTAACAATAAAAAATATACTTTCATATAGCATTTCTAAATGTATGACTGTCAATTTACAGCTTAATATATGTTCCACTATACATATATTAGTAACGGATGCATACTAGAAAGTGCAATTCGTGAACAGAAATGGAGATTCTCATAATCATATTGACGTTTCCGCGTGCTTTGTGTACAGTTTTGAAAGTGGCGACCATTCCTTAGTAATATCCCTAATGGATTCGCTTATGACAATCAGTCACTATAGCTCAAACGTTATATTAGGCTTTAATTAAGTATATGTTAGCATATGGTCATGTAATAATTTTAAGTATATATAGATCCAATACCTGTAAATATATAATAACGTAAGTTAATATATTATGCAACAAAAACGTATAAATACTTTTATATTACATCTCTCAATCTCTTCTTGTTATTAACACTTTCCAAAATAGTTGGAAAGTATTTATGACTTCGCTTTGTCTGTCCGTCTGTCCGTACTATAATTCTGGTAAATATACTCAAAGAAGACTACATCACAACGACACAATCATTTGTTTAATTTTATTAATGAAAACTAAACATAACGTCATTTTTAAAGGCGAAAAATTGTGATACGTACTTCTCGCATTTTGGACCAGGCCGCATATCATTTTAAAGATATTTTAATGATATTTTAACACGAAATACTTTATTATTATTTATATATAAAATATTGATGTCATTATTGCCGGTGAGAATATTGCATGCGAACTCCTATTCTACACCATGGACATTTTCACTTGTGGTCCCAATTTTAGGCAACAAAAATCATGCACTACTGCATAGATTATGAAACACGTTCCAACACTATCGGAATCTATATATATATATATATATATTACGCTATCGTACGTGGCACAGAAATCGCGATTATTTATCATTTGCCGATGGCAACGAGAGGTTTGTTTTCACTAATTTGTGAATATTAAGAAAAGTATTTGAGGTATCGATTTTTAAAGGACTATTTTTAAAGGATTTTTAAAGGAATTTGTCAATGTTATAATTAATAATATGTTAAATTAATAATATCTCCGAGCTCTGAAATTTGCAATTATGTATATAAAAACGTTTTCAATGCAGAAAAATAAAAAGATAAAAATATTTTTCTAATTGTGTATGGTGTAGATATTTTCAATATAATATGGATACACTTTATTAATTTTAAAGAGTATCCAGCAACTATTGTGTGCATGCAAAGAATTTTACATGCACGATGCTGAAAAAATACCCCTGTTTTCATATTTCTAAATGATGTCCATATTTTATGATGTGTATATATTTTTGTATTTAAAAGTACCCAGTCCTAAGTGGAGAAGTTTTATGTATGATATTTATACGTATAATGCTGAAATTCGTGTATTCTAATATGCGTATAATATGCATATAGTGTTTAAAATAGTAGACACTACAGTGCAGATACTCTGCGCGGGATCGTCTAGTATTGTTAAGAAATGTTATTTTTGTTCATACAATCAAATGATATATCTAAATAAACATTAAAAAATAAACATAATGCAGTAAAAATTCATTTTCAGGAGTTGCTTTCCATAGCCAGTAACGTGTGCGAATTCTATATCGTGTAACCCTGTATATGAAAAAAACACCTCATAAACTTCTAAAAATAAACATTTTAAATGCATATCACAGCTTAAAATTTAAATCCAACAGCTATGGCTTATAGTAAGTTCTGTAACTGAATGTCTCTGTAAATAAATGAAATATTCTACGCACTAAATAAATCTACAGAAAACAGGCTATTCTGCACCTTAGTAATGCTTATCAATTTCATTAAAATGCACTGTAAATTGTGCGTTCCTGTAAATTAACTATAAATGCTACTTATTCTATACTCTATATAAATCATGTCACCAGAATCTTTAAATGCGATAATTGAGCCTTTACACGATAATTGAGCCTTTTTTAAATGCTAACGAAACCATTCAACTTTCGGCTACTTTAAAATATAATTTTTGTTTTCCAAATTATTTCATGAAAGCATTTGAGTTCTGTACATATTCTACGCATTTGAAATCCATACATATACTATCTTGACATTTAAATTATATACATATTTTAGAAAAGATTTTTTTCACGCAAAAACCGTTTTTTTTCTATTGTATCTTATAATTTGATTTAAATTTTCTCAAAAGGTTGCCTTTGAAATTTAATTTAATATTTAAAAATAAGAATCCATATTTTGAGGTTTAATTATACAATTGCACTACTTATTAAAACACATGCTCTTTATCATAATCTTCTATAGATTGAAATGATCTTTCTTAGATTGTCTACTGTAAACGAAAATGATTTATTATCATCCAGAAGAATGTCATTTTTAAGTTGATTTGTTTTTTTTTTTCATGAATTAGAATTTTAATAAAAATTATTTGAACAGAGTTTTAAATGTAATTAGAAAATTATTACATGCTGGAAAATCTTTATACAAAAGAGTTGTAATGACGTTTATTGTTCTTTTTTATATTAAGGTATTAATACACGTTATTTTAAATGAACGTTCCAGATATGTCACACGATACATATTATTTATAAAAGTTAAGCGATAGTTGTTTACAATAGAGTTCAGTTAATTATATTTTTCTGTGAATTGTTTTTATGTTATTCAGCTTTATATCTCAACTTGAAATTTCTGTTATTAACAATAATAAATATACTTTCATATAGCATTTATAAATGCATGACTGTCAATTTACAACTTAATGTATGTTCCACTATACATATATTAGTAACGGATGCATGCCAGAAAGTGCAATTCGTGAACAGAAATGGATATTCTAATAATCATATTGACGTTTCCGCGTGCTTTGTGTACAGTTTTGAAAGTGGCGACCATTCTATAGTAATATCCCTGATGGATTCGCTTATGACAATCAGTCACTATAGCTCAAACGTTATATTAGGCTTTAATTTAAGTAAGTATATGTTAGCATATGGTTATGTAATAATTTTAAGTATGTATAGATGCAATACCTGTAAATATATAATAACGTAAATTAATATATTATGCAACAAAAGCGTATAAATACTTTTATGTTACATCTCTCTATCGCCTCTTTTTATTAACACTTTCCAAGATAGTTGAAAAGGATTTATGACTTCGGTTTGTCTGTCCGTCTGTCCATATTATAATTCCGGTAAATATACTCAGCGGAGACTACATGGCATTGTACTGCATTGGGCATTGACCTGATCATACACTCATACATAAAATTGTGATTTAATTTATTTCCTTGTTGAAGGAAGTCTTGATTTAGACAAATGTTGCCACTAGCGGTTTTAACACTTTCCAAATAATAATATTTGTGGTAGATTTCTACAACATTTGCAATAGTGTCTACCAATTAGATTATTATTTGGAAATAGTACTAGATCCCCCCCTTCCCCCCCAAAAAAAAAACTCCAGGTGGTGCCCTGATCTTGTATTCAATATCTTAAGGAATATCAGTAATTTCAGTCTTAAATCTTCGGTGTCCGAAAGAAAACAATATAGGAAAAGGCGTCCGTGATAGCGAAGTGTTTAAAAAACGCTGATCTAGAGCATAATCCAAACGACAGATATTTCTTTTTTCATAAATAAATAAATAAAAAAGAATAGCGTTTTAAATTTTTAAAAACTGCCTTTTACTTAACTTTTAAATTAATGTTCAACATAGCATGAAAATCTGTGTTTTAGCTGGCAGATTTTGTTTGGTGCTGAAGTGCTATATCTTTTAATTAATCTTATATTATGGTTAATCTTGTTTTTATATACTTTTTAATTAGCTATGGACAATCAATTGCCAATTGTGGTAACATTGCATTAGGTACTTAAATTTGTATAGCAAGCACTTCATTATTGAGATATATTTTTAAAAATCACACTTCAAATTGATTTAAAAAGTCATAAATTTCACTAAAGGCAGCTAAAAAAAAACATTTTTTCTCTATTCAATAATGTAAAAATTTAAATGAGAAAATTAGATGAGATTTTTAAGCGATAAAAATATAGAAACCTCCTTTTGCACAGGTACAAAAATGGACTACAGATTTGTGACGGAAAATCCCGAATTGAAAGTAACATTTTGTCGCTAATAAAAAACAATACACTTTGGCTTTAAAACTTTTGTACTGAAGGAAAGCACTGTTAAGGCAGTATTAAAAAAAATATTTTTCCACGCTCAACAACTCAAAATTTTGAGACACATTTTCAGACTCATTTTTAAAAGTAACAACTAGAAACTTGGCGGCGTGATTTATGAAGAGATTTACAAGGGCCCCATGTTTTTATTTTTCGTTCAATTAATTAGAAATTGATTTACAGACAATTATTTTCAGAGTACGATCATTTCTTTTTTGTTTCCAGCGCTATCGCTTCGGGAAATTCGGTTCAAAATGTCCCCTTTGACAGCATTTTTTGAAATATATTCTGCCTTTATCAAAACATCGAGACAATACGGACATTATAAAGTTTCTGAATAAGAGAACCTACCAATTGGATGCATTTTAGAGCAAAAATGAATTTATCAATGTGTCTCAAAATAAGCAGTTTGGATTCGAATACACCCTTAATATCATTTAACTATTGGTAAATCATTTTAATTTTTTTTTATGTCGGCGTTTCTATTTAAATATTACATTTATGTAAAAGAGTCTTATATATTAAACAGTATTTTTAGAACATTAAACATGTTATTTATGGCTATAAATAATGGATTAGAACCTGTCAGAAATTTGAAAAATAAAAGCTGAATAAGGAAAAAATATGTCTTACATGATTGATCGCTATGGTTAATCAGGCGAATATTTTAGCTGAAAAAGTATTTATATAAGAAAGATTTATTCTACTTCTTTCAAATGAGAATAGTTTCATTATTGTAGCTTTCTTTTTCAATTTTGATGCTGTAGACATCTTTATTGTTAAAAATTAACTCGCACATATATGCTTATTGTGCAGAAGTTTCTTAGATTACGTATAGCACTATCATTAATCATAATCATAAGTGAAGAGTGCGAGACATTTCATCCTAAATGTAAATGTATGCAAAAACATACTAAATATTTTTTTGCAGTTCAATTAAAATATTATCTTAATGAAATAATTAAAAGAAACTTTGAGTAAAATGTACCCTCAGTAATATACTTTTCATTAAGATATTTTACTATTTAATAAAGATATTTATTAAAGATTATCTGTATTTAAATAAAGAAATTTCTATTAGCAGTTAGACCACAAAACATCACTTTTCTTCTGTGTATCATATAGCGATTATATAAATCATCTTCTGAACATATATCGTCGAAGATCCCTAACTCGACACCCTACGAAGATTATATATAAAAAGCATGTCCACTTAAGCAAATTTTAAATTAACGAGGCAACACATAACTTCGTTATGATATTATGAATGCATAATATCATATATTCACTCATATATCATATATGCATTCATAATATATTATGAATGCAAGGCGTGAGAAATTTTCTATGGAAAAATTTCTAAGTATTAAATATGAATTTATTTCAATTATCGATGCTGCATTTTCTTTGATTTCGTGCTTGCCCCAGGGTTGGTGGATCACGGAAAATATTCCATCTAGTGCTGCGTTTGTAGCCTTGCCAACATGTTATAGTGAGAAAGTTCCAGGCTGTGTATCGTTCCCAAGTGGTTCAGTTGAACATATGTGCGCTATACTGATGACTCGGGTTCGTGTCCCGGCTCGGGTACTTTTTCACTGTGTTGGCTATACGCCTATTAAGCAATTAAAATTTGAATATCACGTACGTTAAAAACAGAATCTCTAGAGTCTGGAAAAATATTTTGTTTTTAGACAGGTTTCAGATTTAGCATGTAGATAGCCCTTTTGACAGGATTATAATTTTTTTCTGTTATAGACAGGTTCTACTGGAACAGCGGGAAGGAGTCATTTTGACCCCTCGATGAAACTGCTGAAATAACAACGGTAAAACAATTTTAAATTCCATTCATAGGGAAAAATATGTAATTTACGTGTACTTCATCATTTATATTTAATTTATATTTAATATTATTTGGTAATTTATTGAACTTTTAAAGTACTGTAAATGTAACGTCGACAGTGCGATCAATTGGATCATACTACAACTACTCAAATAACTCAATAATTTGATATAAAAATTCATTGGTTACACAAATTAAAACTAATGCTAGCTAAAATAAAACACAACTTATAAATCAATATTTTTTCATCAATATTTCATATATATGTATATATTCAATATTGTCCAATATTTCAAAAACTAACAAATCTATAATGCTGATTTTTTTTAAATACTTGTTATTTATTTAGGAAAAATGAAAAAAATTCAAAAAAATTACTCGAACCAAACAAAAGTAATCTACGAACAAAAGTACTCAGGGGTCAAAATGACCCCTACAAAACATTCTAGTCTTAAAAAATATATATGCCTGTGATTTTAATGGAATCATTCCCTATGTTTCTTCTGTCTACCGGCATGACAGCTAGACAAATTCTAGCCTCCATACTTTATTGACGCATAATACTTTTCTCCTCTTTTCACTTCCTCTCGAATTTGTTCACTTTCAAACAGCGATAATTGAGGCTATCTAATTTCTAGCAATTCATGTCCGAAAAAGGAATTTTATAAAGTTCTATTATTCGTCACGGTCTTTTCATAGAACATTTTAAAGTGATACAATGATAAAGTGCTCAATATCGTCATTTTAAATTTCATTTTATATTAAAATTATTTTAATTTATTTTTGTTTATTTTAAATTAATTTTACGCAGAGGCCTCGTTTACCTACCGAATGTTTTCAATTTCATAAAAAAATACTTTAACTACTATAACATCGTATAATTAAATAATAAATTCTTTTATTTTGTAACTTTTTTAGGCTTGCTTCTGCTTTCGAAGTGGCAGCTCCTTCCTTTCTCGCTTGAAGATAAATGCTGAGTTCCATGGAAACGCGCTGTGTTTTTTTTTTTTTTTTTAACTTAGATGCCAATCTTTAGTACTTCTACTTTAGTTTGCTTTAGATATTTAGTACTACTACTTATAAATAGTAATTTTGATCACAATCTTTCTAAAATTAGATAGAACGACTAATTTTATCCAGAAATAGTGGTACTCAAAACGTAAGAAATTTGACAGGTATGCCTTTACTTTATATGGTATATTAAAAACGTTCCTGTCAAAGACATTGTGATTTACACACGTTTTAAAGCATTTTTTTTTTCAGATTGTATTTTATTGTATTAGTTCTTACATAATAATAGTCATTTCATATTATTTGCTTCCCTAATTTATTTACGCCACCAACATTTTTACGGTGTTATTTCTACAAAATAGACATACTAAAATCCGAAACAGATGGAGATTGGTTTTAAAATGTTTATCATAGAAAATAAGAAGAAAACAAAAGATGCATCTTATTTCTGGACAATGACACATTTATATTTTATTTTTCGAAAACAGAAATAAGTAAAATTTAAAAACAACGTACATTTAAATTGAAATATATTCAAGTTTTAGAAAAATTACACATTGGTGTAGCTATATATATTATGCATATCCCAATTTTCATTTGTATCATTATGTCTGAAATAAATTCAAATATAGATCCGTAAATAATATTGACTTATTTAATGATGCTATCTTATCTGTGTTTCAAAATATCACAGATTATTTGGAAAGCTACGAATATTTTTTTAGAAGCCATTTATAGAACATATAAATATTTACGAGTCACAGTCATTGATTAAAATTTAAAGGATATTCTAAATAATTTTTTGTGAGAAGTTTGGATTTCATTTACACTTTAAGAACAGAAGCTGGTATATGTTTCAGAATAAATAATGAATCTGATTCCTTCTGAATAAAAATATTCTGCCGTTAAATTTTGTTTGAATATTAGATTAAAATTGTTTCTTGGGAATTCGATAATATATATTTAAGAAAAGCATGTTCAAACCGTCATATTACATGTAATATTAGAGTTAATTAATTAATTAAGTATATCCTACGTGTATAATAATATTATGATAATACTTAAATTATAACATCTTATATGGATATTATCGTGCAAAAGTATGTGAGATATTTCAAGTTGAATTAAGGCAGTAATAATTGTGTCCAAACCTTTCAGTTTTATCCCGCTTCTTTATGGACTTTTTCCATTTTCTTATTAAGCATTCTTACCATAGGAAAGAACAATTAAGTCTATATCAACAGTTTTAATCAAGTATCTGTAAAACATTTGCATTGTTATACTTTTTAAGACGAATAAAAGTATTTAAAGCAAAAACCAGAAAAATGATTATTTGATTATATAATGAATTTTTTTTCGAATATTACTTTTAAATAACGAAGCACTAAAATGTGCTGCAGAAAATCATAATTTTTAAGTGCGCAAGCGTGGGAGATAGAAATTGTTTAATTTTATAAACTGATGACATGCTGTATGAAGCGACGTTTGTAAAAATCCACTATGGTGAAAAATCAGAAAGATACTGTGGATAAAATAAGCTGCATTTCAGTTACTTTGGTTTAAAATGCTTACATATTCAATTTTTGGTAGTTATTTTTAAGGTATGTATATTTCGGCGCAACATATATATATATATATATGTATTCTCATATTATGAGATCAGCAGAAATAATGATTGTTTATATCTGAATTTCTCAAAATTAATTGAATTTTTCAAACAGATAAAAACTTTCACACTTTGAAAAGAAGAATGGTATGAGAAAAATTAATAGATTTAAATAAAGTTAAATTAATAAATTATGAAGGACATTTACGTATTTTCTTTTGGTATCTAAATATCTTAATTTATTTTTGTATAATACCATTCAAACTTTTAAATAAACAAGTTTTAAAAATACTAATAAGACAAATTTTAATTATATTTAACTTATTTTACGTAGAAGATCAATTCTTTCGCAGGTTACAAAGAATTCGGCAAAAACTTCAATTTCAGTTTTTAACAAAACTTTGTTGATCATTGGCTAATTGCAAAATCATTAATTTTAAAGGGATAGATAAATTTTCAAAAATATTTCAAACGCTGTTCTTCATCATACGCAAACTCATCTAGTCAAAATAGTTATTTTATAAAAATTCTACGAATTTCTTCTGTTCATAAAGATTATCGAGTTACATACATTGGATTGTATGCATTTTCCGCGTTTTCTGCTACTAAATATAGCACTAATAACGCTTCTGTTTTGCATTTATAATGCAAAAAAAACCACATCATAATATTTTCCAACCATCATAAAATCCCAGTCTGAACTTTTTATATTATTACATCATATCATATCGTAATTTACATGAGCATTAACAATTTTCGTTCATAAAAAAAATTTATTCATTAAATAGCGAGTGATTTTTTTCTTGTGTTTATTTTCATTTAATATTCATTATACCATTTAATCTTTTAAAATTGCATTTAATTTAATTTTCAATATCGTTTATTTATTTTTCCTTCAAAATTATTCATATATTTTTCATTTAAACGTTACACGTTGTAACGGTTTTAATTTTATTTCTTCTTTTTTATGGCGTTAGAATATTCTAAACGTACTGAAATTAAATACAGCTGAAACATTTTATTTTCCCTTATTTATATGTTTAGGAATTATACAATACATTTATTGCTATTATTATTATTCATGCCAATTGCTTGCATTATCCATTGTTATGTCTTACAGGAAAAGTTTAAATGGAATTATCCCCAGGCCTTTTGAAATAAAAATTATAATTGTGTACCTTTCTCGGTATAATAAAAGTTACCTCGAAATTCCTATTGCTCCCACAAAACATTCAGCTACTTATCAAATGTTTTAATATTTAGCAATGTTAATATAATAACTCGTAACCACAACGATTATTTTAATAGCTTGAAAGTTAACCTTTATAATGCAATTAAAAGATCAGCTCATTTAATTGCATTAGCTTCAGTATTGTACTAATATCATTAAAACATTCTTGCAGTAATCTGAAATCAAGAGCAAAATGTAATTCTCATAGACTCTATTTGTTAAGTTGAACATACACTCCCTCCCCCTTTTTAATGATTTTTTGAATAGCAAAATGAAGAAAATTAGATTAATAAATGATACAGATTGTTAATTAAAGTTTCAGTTAACACAGTAAATGTTGAGATAAAAATGTTTAATATTATAAAAATGTTTTATTATTTTTGAATACTTGTTTCAAATATATATTTCTTTAAGCATGTATTTTATTGAATTGCGTAATGGTTCACATGCAGCATCTAGCGTTTTCTATAAGAAGGTTAGCCTGTATTGATTTTAAACATTCCAATTCGATGAAAAATAGGAAAAATATGAAGAAAAAAATAGTATAATCATACGTATATATTTACACAGGTAATTAAAAAAATGAAAATGACAGCTAGTGACTATTTGATTATCCATAAGTTCCTTGCGATGGTGCATAAATTCTCATGTTATTAACATTACCTAATTTGTTTATTTGCTTATTAAAAAATTGTGCGTTTTACCTAAAATTGATTTAATTTTTTGCGTCAGTATTTTATTGTTAGCCTCATTAAAAGGAATATTCGTTGTTCATAATAGAGTGGCTTAATAAATAAGACAATGGCAACATTTGCACAGGGTGCATGCTGAGATTGGTAGTTTATTTCATCTTTAGCAACGCACAATCGAAGAATAGGTGGTACTCGTCCATACATATTGCGATTAGATGAGTGAGATAAATAATCGAATAATAGATTGACAATAACGGCAGGCTCGCCCAGTTTTGTCCAAAATTTTCTCGATCAATCATTTTTTACTCTAAAGCGCAACACATTTAAAGACAATCTATGTCCCTGCATTCCTCACTTTTTATACGAAGACAATCATATATTAAAATGGTGATGGTGCCCTGTAAATAAACTATACACAAAACGTTGACTATCTGTAGCTTAAAATCTTCTCTCGTATTAGAATTGAAGTATAAAAAATTACATTCGAATTCATCATAAGGTTTATGGAATAATGTGGATATACATACAGGATGTTTCACAAAAGGACCCCTGACTTTAAAAATCAATAACCCGTAAACGGTGATAGATAAAAACATGAAACCAGTGGTATGTTTATTAAAAAAATCGTAAGAATCTTATACATAAATCTCAAAATTTAGTTAAAAATTGCACCGATAGATGGCACTGAGAGCGTTAAGAATCCTTCTAAAGAGAATTCAGAAGCATAGAAAGACTAGCCTTCGAAGATTTCGCCATTTTAATCTGACTGCTACTAGCGTATAGTGAAAATAATTCCGAAAGTGATGTATACTGTGGAGGAACGTGTGTTTATTGTGTTCGAGTACCACCGATTAAATCCTACTTGAGGACCTAATTGAGTCCTACTGCCACAAGGAGAAGTTTTCAAAAGCGATTTCAAGTCGAAAAAGGCCCAGATGAGAAAACAATTCGTGAGCTTTTTAAAAAAATTCAACAGACAGGCCGGTAACATACAGCAGAGAGTCACTGACAATTTCATTCTTCGTTTGCGACATGTCTGTTGTGTAAAAGGTGCACATTTTGAATCACTTTTAATGTGATACGCCTATTTATCGCAGCGCCATCTATCGGTGCAATTTTTAACTAATTTTTTAGATTTACGTATAAGATTCTTATGATTTTTTAAATAAATATACCACTGGTTTCATGTTTTTATCTATCAGCGTTTACGGGTTGTTAATTTTTAAAGTTAGGGGTCCTTTGTGAAACACCCTGCATATACATGAATACAAAGCGGCCGAAAGCAGAAGCTTCTGCGTTTGAAGCCGCTTAAATGTATCCAAGTATTGAGAAAACTGAGGGCATACATACATACAAACACACATATGTAAATGCCGAAACTGAAGCTCCCTTTTTTTAAGTTTCTTTATAAAACAATTTATATTTATAGAATACATATTTGAGAATCAGAATTAACAGCAACATTTGCATGAACTCAATGAAATATAACAGTAGCAAGTTTGAGTATGAGTTCCCGATTCACAAGAATGGATACCTATGAAGACGAACGAGGAGTTCCATACATGTTAGCAAAAAGAGTTGGTTGGTTTTTCTAAGCAAAGCTTAAAGAAGCTTTCAATGTATGTGTTTATTGAATGGGCAGAAAGCCGTTATTGCTATTCAGTAATAATCTACTTACATATGGTGAAACACTTATTTCTCATCGTAATACCACATTTATAATAACTCTTTTTTTCAAAGAATGTAGAAACAACATAATACTTACTAATATGTACAGTCGTGAAAAAAAAAATGGAACACCCCCCACTAACTCTGCAACAAATTATAGTAGAAGGAAGTGACTTGTACCAAACGATTGGAAATAAAGTCTACTTTTAAGTGATGTATATAAAATTTGCTTAGGGGGGCCATATACATATAAAAACACACCCAAACTTTGTTTTTTTCAATAGCAAGACCCAAATTTGACAACATATTTGAAATCTGCAGTTCAAACTATGCCTAGATACCAAATTTCATTAAATTCCTACGATTAGTTTCTGAGAAATTAATTACTTTATAATGAGCATATTTAAGGGGCTGTATCCAAATTGAAGTTCGGTACTCGATTGTTGAAATGCTGCAGAATGTCACCTTTTAATGTATTATGTTTTACCGATATGACCCTTTTACTCACTTAATAAGTTTCGGTTATTGTTATATGCTGTAAGATAATGTTTACAAGTGTTGAATTATCCGATTTTAACCCCTTGGGGACGAGCGACACGTATGCGTGACGTATAAGATGCTCAGAATCCTCGATTTTTCCCACCAGTTATTTTTTATTGCAAGCTTTGCCTTATTATATCTTAGCATTTTCACAATTCAATTAGACGAAAATTTCTGTTTTGAAAAACCGGTGGTAAATTATTAAAAATTCTGTAATAGACTCTCGTCACGAAGGGATTAAAAAACCATAAGATTATTTGTAATTAAAATAGTCTCAGAATATGTAAATGTTATTGGAATTTTACAGGTGCTTTTATAATGCTTTTTCTCAGATTTTGCATCTATTTAACTCGCCTTTTCTTTAGTTTATTGGCAGAAACGTGAATAATAATGACAGATACAAAATTTAGAATTAAAAAAAAAATAGTATAAAGCAGCGTAATGAAACAAAGTAAAAATAACAAAAAAAAACGCAGATAAATTGTTTTTTAGTCTGAAAATAAATCCAGACATTGCTTTTTTTTAGTAGCGAGAGGGGGAGGGGGTGTCTTGTTTTGAGATATGTTCGCAGAATTTACATTCCGATTTATTTGAAGACCTAAAACTAAATATATGTTTTAAAGACATCTGAATAACTTTACATCCGTTATTCTCCTTCGGAATAGGGGTAATAATTCTATGATTAAACCTATTCTGGTAGTTCATTTGAAATTTTACAATTAACTCATTAATGCCTCTAGGCAAGAAAACTTGCCATATGACATTTATTATTTATTATTATTATTATTATTATTAGATTTTTTTGCACACTGCTAGCGATTTGGAAATAATCTTGCCTATCAGAAAACCATAAAAATAACTTGTAATTTTTTTCAATTAGCCTGTTTAATCGAATAGATTTAAATACGAAAGTTATAGAAGAAATATTGTAATTTTTTCTTCGCAATAAACTACCAATATAAACCTTACCTATTAATCCATGTTGAAACAGTTTGAAGAGACACTTGAAAATGCCCAGCTATATAACGAAAACCTCTTCCAGCTTGCCACATGCCAATCATTTGGCCTTTCGTTGCTTCAGTTAATTGTGGGGCCATTTTGTTTCAGCAAATACTCTACACATATGCATTTATAATAAACTTCACTTCAAACATATATACTGCAGAAAAAACAATATAGCTTTATTAGACTGGAAAAGAAACTATAAATCCATTTAAAGTTTTTTAGGTAGCTTTCAATACAAAAAAGTATAAAGCTACCTATTGCAGCCGTTCGGAGGAAAGCAGTTCCGGAAAATTTCGATATATTTTCACCGATCATGACCCCCCAGACCCCAAAACCACCCTCCGTTCAAATGTTGATTTATATATATATATATATATATATATATCTGACCTATGTCATACGATAACGCTCGTATTTATAAATCAATTTTGATGAAACTAATTGTGTGTATTAAGCTCACCAATGTCTCGACCGAGTTCGTTGGCCAGCTTGGTCCGCCATTTTGTTTCAAGATGGCGACCATTTAAAAATTTAAAACTAAAATAAATATACAAAAAAGTTAAAAATTCAAATTTATTTTTTAATTCAGTGTTAGACCTTGAAACGAGGATTCCAGAGCATTTTTTGTTTTACCTCTATCTTAAAAAACGGCTGAGATAGAGCAGTTTGAAATTCTAGGGTGGCTGACATTTTGAAACAAGACAGCACATTACAAAAATTTTCATTGTTGTAATAATTTTCCCAATCAAACGCATAAAACTATATATTCATATCCGTTAGCGCCAAATTCTCACCAAACTTGGCGACATTTGGCGAAATATCGCCAAATTTGGCGACAAAATAAGTTTTCATAAATGAAGCCAATTTGGCTATTGCTCAATAATTTGGCGAATTTCTTATTCAAATTCAGTATTAACGAATCTTTTGTAAACGTTTTATTTGCATTTTAAGTTGCTGTTTTCGTGTAACATTAGCTAAAATTTTAAAACGAAGATATAGGAAAGCTACCTTTTCCTCCCGGTACAGGCCGGAAGGACTTTTCTAAGGTAGAACTGATCATATTTTTCAAAAATGAGCTTTATTAATTTAAAAATAAAAGCGAAACTATTTTCCATAAATGAAAACATATATCTCATGCAAATACGTTTTACGTAATTTTAATGAAAAATTTTAAAGCAGACATTGAAAAAGTAAAATATATATATATATACTAGATGGAACCCGTCAAAATTTGACGGCAAAAAACTTGATAGTACCATAAAAATAAAATTCATAGCTGCTTTAGAATGTTTGAAACTTTTGCAGAATAATTCAAATAAATAAAAAACCCACTTTGAATTAAAGCTAGGTTGAAGAACAGCAATTGGCTAAGTTTCACTGGCACATGTACTCGCGGAATTTCTTTCATCTGACACATTTAGCGCTGTTGTGCAAGTAAATGGTAAGTGCCCCCTTGGGGAGGGGGAAATGGCGGGATGGACCAAGGAGATGCATAACATGAATAAGCAGTCAAAGACCTTTCAAACGATATGTAACATGAGGGGTGTGTGCAAAATTAAAAAAAGTACCCCCTTGGGGGGGGGGTAAAGTAGGGGATGGACACGGAACATGCATAATATGATTAAGTGGTCACAGACCTTTCCAACGATATATAACATGAGGGTTGTGTGCAAAATTTAGAAAAGTACCTCTTTGTGGGGGGGGGGCAAAGCGGGGAGATGGACATCAGAGATATGCATATGATTAAGCAGTCACAGACCTTTCCAACGATATATGACATGAGGGTTGTCTGCAAAATTTAGAAAAGTACCCCCTTGGGGGAGGGGGGGCAAAGTGGGGAAATGGACATTGGAGATATGCATATGATTAAGCAGTCACAGACCTTTCCAACGATATATGACATGAGGGTTGTCTGCAAAATTTAGAAAAGTACCCCCTTGGGGGAGGAGGGGGGCAAAGTGGGGAGATGGACATTGGAGATGCATAATATCATTAAGCGGTCACAGACCTTTCCAACAATATATGACATGAGGGGTGTCAACAAAATTTAGAAAATTGCCCCCCTTAAGGGGGGGAAGTGGCGGGATGGACCCCGGAGATGCATAACATGAATAAGCAGTCAAAGATCTTTCCAACAATACGTAACATGAAGGGATTGTGCAAAATTTACAAAAGTACCCCCTTGGGGGGGGCAAAGTGGGGGGATGGACACCGGAGATGCATAATATGATTAAGCGGTCACAGACATTTTTAACGATATATAACATGAGTGGTATGTGCAAAATTTAGAAAAGTGCCCCAATTGGCGGGGGGGGGGGGATGGACCACACAGATGCATAACATGAAAAGGCAGTCACAGGCCTTTCGAACGATATATCATATGAGTGGTGTCAACAAAGAAAAGTCTCCGTCCCGTGTAGGCAAAACATACTCCCCCCCGCCGCCATAATTATTGATGCGGACTCATTTTTTAAATTCGTTCGCACCCCTCTTCTCCCGCAAAATGTTGTGAATTTTAAAAACTCCACTTACGAATTTTTTTATACCAAAAGCACTTATGTCCGTCGTCTGCATGCAGAGTTTTGTGCTTACAGACGCCAGACACAACAACACACACACAGACAGACGTTTACCGACATTAATAGTATAGATGATACTCAGTGCCTACACATTTCACCCTTTATAATTCAGCCAATGAGTTGACGGTTGTTCATTTCCAGAAACGAAACAATAATTCTTTAGGATGAATTTTGTTTGTTTGATACACCATGGCAGAATGCGTGCAATGCAGCGACAGGCGTCACAAACTTTTTAGGGCACCTGCAGACTAAAAACATATAATCAATCTTCGCGGGAAAAAAATCCTAGATTTCGTCAAATGATCACGGGAAAAACACTAATTTCATCAAAGGATCATGTAAAACGTGAATTTTGTTAAAAGGCCACAGAAAAACGCGATTTACACAAAAGATGAGTCAAAGAATCGCAAAACAGGAAATTTCACCCAAAGATAGCGCTTTCTTGCCAAACTTCGTCTAAAAATTGCGGAATAAAATGTATTTTATCAAAAAATCGCTGGAAAACGCACATTTCGTTAAAGTATCGCGAGAAAAATGCGAATTTCTTCAAAGATTGCTGAAAAAACGCGAATTTCATCGAAGGATTGCTGAAAATTCATGAATCTTATCAAAAGGCAGCAGAGAAAATGTGATTATTATCAAAGCATTGCGAAAAAAGAAAATTTCGTCTAAGGATCACAGAAAAACGCAAATTTCATAAAAGAATCGTGGAAAATAACGCAAATTTCGTGAAAAAAAAATCGCAGAAAAAACACAAATTTCGTCAAATTATCGCTGAAAAAAAAACACGAATTACGTCATAGGATAGCTGAAAAAATTATGAATCTCGACAAAAAAAAAGATACAGAAAAAAATGCGAATTTCATTAAAGAATCACGAAAAAAAAATGCGAATTTTGTTAAAGGATTGCGCAAAGAATGTGAATTTTTTGAAAGGTTCGTGTGAAAAATGAAACTGTCTGTATTAAAAACAGCACACACACAAACATCTATACAAACCTCAATACACACAAACATATTATAGGCAGGGCTTGAAATTCAATTTTTCCAAAGACGGGAGTCTCCCTACCAACATTTTTAAATGGAGGGGAGTTGTAATGTTTGTGAGGGAGAAAAAAAATCTTTAAACCCCACTATTCTTTTACGTGCTATTTAAAGAATTACATTAATGCAGACATGACAAAATACCATTGAAAAAATTAAGTCAACTGAGAATGATTATGTAAAATGTTTATTTTTATTATAAAAAAGGGAAGAAAGTTAAGTTTTATATATGCAGTGTATTTTTCAAGTTCCATTAAATGTGTTAGGGACCCTTAACAATTAGGTTGTTAAATAAATTTCTGACTTTAGATTTTACTTGATTGAGATTCACCGATCGATCGTGGAAAAGACGCAAAGTTGATCAATCTGTCGCGGAAAAAACGCTAAGTTCGTCGATCTGTCACCAAAAAACGCAAAGTGCGTTGATCAGTCGTGGGAAAAAAGCAAATTTCGTCGATCGATTGCAGAATAAACACAAAGTTCGTCGATCTGTCCCCAAAAAATGCAAGGTTCGTCGATCAGTCGCTTAAAAAACGCAATGTTCGTCTATCTGTCGCAGAAAAAACGCAAAGTTCGTTGATCAGTCGCAGAAAAAAATGCAACGTTCGTTGATCTGTCGCGGAAAAAACGCAAAGTTCGTCGATCAGTTGCGGAAAAAAGCAAATTTCGTCGATCGATTGCGGAATAAATGCAAAGTTCGTCGATCAGTCAGGGAAGAAAGAAAAATTTCGTCGATCGATTGCGGAATAAACGCAAAGTTCGTCGATATGTCCCTAAAAAACGCAAGGTTCGTCGATCAGTCGCTTAAAAAACGCAATGTTCGTCGATCTGTCGCAGAAAAAACTCAAAGTTCGTTGATCTGTCACGGAAAAAACCACAAAGTTCGTCGATCAGTCGCGGAAAAAACACAAAGTCCGTCAATCGGTTGCGGGGAAAAAAAATCACGAAATTTATCGTTCGGTTGCAGGTAAATTAAATAATGCAAATTTCTCCAAAAATGCTGAAATTTTTTGGGCAGGAGGCTCCCGCTCATGATCTTTTTTGGGCGGGATTTCAAAATTTTCCGCACGAATCCCGCCCTGAAATTCAAGCCCTGATAGGTATAGTTTTAATCTGAAATAATATACTGAACTTGAACTAACTTTTGAAAAATCGGGTTAACCCAAATCCAACTTGCAGAAATCTACACTCAGTCTGAAATCGACTCGAACCATAAAGACAGTTAACCCAACTTGCAACAAAAATAATTATTTTCTGTGAATTTTCTGATTTTTTCTTTTCTCAGAAATGCTGTAGTCATTTTGTCCCCCAATTTTGCCCTTTACAATTCAGCCAATGAGTGGAGGGGGCCAAAGGAGCGTTCCTTATCACAAACGAAAGATGAGATACGTTCGTTTGATGTCGTTGTTGAAAATTTATGGATTTCTATTATTAAAGTAATTTTTTCATTTTACCGTATTTATTTTCTTTTTGTGTTGTATGTATTTTGCTACTTTGAATTTTTTTAAACTAACCCTTTTTTTTTTTTTGGAGAGTGAGAGAGAGAGATTTAGTAATTTGGTGACACGAAGTTCAGCAAATTCTTAAAATCCATAAATCGTTTCAAATGTAAACAATGAAATTTACAATTAAGTTGCAAGTGCAAAATTTCAGTTTTTTAAAATTTTCATGTCATTCTGTACACATTTTAATATGTCATTCTGATCGTTATACATATTTAGTTATGCATTATTATTTACTTGACCTTTACTTTTAATATTTTAAATATTTCAAACTTACAGCTGAATGTAATTATTAAAACATTTGAAATACTGCATTTGAAAAATGAAATTTCAGCTTAGAAACTCGACAATTAAAAAATTTAAAGTAGAAAAGTACTTATGATATAAAAAGAAGAAAAAAAAATACACCAGAATTTATCTGTATTACGAAAGCGGGAGAAATGATTTTCTGTGCTATACGAAAAGATATCCAAATAACTCAATCATGAACATAGAAATAGGTATCGGTTTTTATGTTCAGGTGCACTCAATCCAAACTTGAAACTTTTAAAACGGTCATTGAATGAATGAAATTCATCTCCGCCTTTCACATCCAGAAAACTTGCTGTGTCGCCAATTATGTTTATATTATATATATATATAAAAAAATAATAATTCAGGCACTTTTCCGTTATACGAACACCATTGTCGCCAAACATACATACATACATACATTTTGGCATAGTATCCGTATAACAGAAAAGTACTAAAGTTCATGGTTTAAAATCACAATAAAATATCATGAAATTTATTGATTAGTTGTGGGAAAATATCGGGGAAATAATGTGTTTTTCGTGAATTTTTTGTTTTGTTAACAATGTGGTTAGAGAGACAGGGAGAAATCCAGAAAACTTGCTGTGTCGCCAATTATGTTTATATTTTATACATATATATATAAATAATAATTCAGGCACTTTTCCGTTATACGTACACCATTGTCGCCAAACATACATACATACATTTACATACATACATACATTTTGGCATAGTGTCCGTATAACAGAAAAGTACTAAAGTTCATGGTTTAAAATCGCAATAAAATATCATGAAATTTATTGATTAGTTGTGGGAAAATATCGGGGAAATAATGTGTTTTTGTGAAATTTTTTGTTTTGTGTTGTTGTGTTTAATTGTAAGCATTCATTATAATTTTCAGTGCATTATTAAATTGAAAGTTTTGTTTAAAATATGTAAACAAAACAGTGACCAGAAACCTGCACAATTTCTAATATAGATAGATAGATGCATGCATGTAGTACTTTTAATTATTTGGTAAAAATACTGTGATCGTCACTGAGAAAACCTGAATTTAACCTAAAAGTAATTGTCGAGTGTTTAAGCTGAAATTTCATTTTACGAATACAGTATTTCAAATGTTTTAATAATTACATTTAGCTGTAAGTTTGAAATATTAAAAGTAAAGGCCAAGTAAATAATTAATAATGCATAACTAAAAGTAATTGTCGAGTGTTTAAGCTGAAATTTCATTTTACGAATACAGTATTTCAAATGTTTTAATAGTTACATTCAGCTGTAAGTTTGAAATATTAAAAGTAAAGGCCAAGTAAATAATTAATAATGCATAACTAAAAGTAATTGTCGAGTGTTTAAACTAATTTCATTTTACGAATACAGTATTTCAAATGTTTTAATAGTTACATTCAGCTGTAAGTTTGAAATATTAAAAGTAAAGGCCAAGTAAATAATTAATAATGCATAACTAAAAGTAATTGTCGAGTGTTTAAACTAATTTCATTTTACTAATACAGTATTTCAAATGTTTTAATAGTTACATTCAGCTGTAAGTTTGAAATATTAAAAGTAAAGGCCAAGTAAATAATTAATAATGCATAAGTAAAAGTAATTGTCGTGTGTTTAAGCTGAAATTTCATTTTACGAATACAGTATTTCAAATGTTTTAATAGTTACATTCAACTGTAAGTTTGAAATATTAAAAGTAAAGGCCAAGTAAATAATTAATAATGCATAACTAAAAGTAATTGTCGAGTGTTTAAGCTGAAATTTCATTTTACGAATACAGTATTTCAAATGTTTTAATAGTTACATTCAGCTGTAAGTTTGAAATATTAAAAGTAAAGGCCAAGTAAATAATTAATAATGCATAACTAAAAGTAATTGTCGAGTGTTTAAACTAATTTCATTTTACGAATACAGTATTTCAAATGTTTTAATAGTTACATTCAGCTGTAAGTTTGAAATATTAAAAGTAAAGGCCAAGTAAATAATTAATAATGCATAACCAAATATGTATAATGATGAGATTTTTTTTTCTTGAATTATTCAGTGAAACTTGTCGTATAAATGTACGCAAATAATTCACATCAAAATCTTAAAATAACAAAGTTTTCTTTCGTGTTTAGCTATGCTTAATAACCAAAAAAGCTTGATTAATACAAAAATTATTTGGTAAAAATACTGTGATCGTCGCTGAGAAAACCTGAATTTAATCATATCACACAGAATTACATATTAAAAGTTTAAAATTAGTTTGTTTACATCGGAAACGATTCGCGGAATTTCGTGCCACGAAATCTCTCTCTCTCTCAAAAAAAGGGTTAGTTATAAAAAATTCAAAGTAGTACAATACATACGACTTAAAAAGAAAATAAATACGGTAAAATGAAAAAATACCTTAATAAAAGAAATCTATCAACAACCGAACAACCAAATGGAACACATACGCCTCTAGAGAGAGGAAAAAACCTTCACCTCATTGGCTGGAACATCGCGTCTGAAGATAGTAAAAGCCTCTAGCTGATTAGCTGAATGCTCGTGCATGCGTATAAATAGCATTTTTGCACGAAAAACTAAAAAGCAGGTTAGCTTTAAGTATATGGATATATATATATATATATATATATATATATATATATATATATATATATATATATATATATATATATATATATATATATATATATATATATATACTAATAAAGGCTGGGGTTCTGGTGCCTCGCTATCTGATATCTTACTACAATCGGTCGTTGTCAGAGTTGTTTAACGTAAGATCACAAAGCATTGAAATACGGTTTACGCATTGTTTATAGTGTAAGACAGACTTAATCTCTAAGTTTATCAAGTCACTATAATCCCAGCCTATGAGTATAATATTTTCTCAAAGAGGAATGAGAGCTCTCCGACCCGAATATCGATTCTTACCACTAAATTTTAATAGTATTCTCCAACGTAAAGAATTTCAGAAATTTTGTCCTTGAATAAGGTAACAAATACTATTAAAATTTAGTGGTGTCAATCGGGATTTCGAGTCGTAGCGCTCCCATCCCTATTCAAACTATGCTTTAATGCACATCATAGACGGCCCCTGAAAGCAGCATTTTGTCGTTTTTTAAGCATAATTTGAAAACTACTTGGAAAAAAAAATGAAATTTTGAATACACATAAAGCAGGACATAATAAATATAAATCCATAAAAAAAATTGTAGGTTGCAATTCATAATTTTTTCGAATATTAATTTCATAATTCATAATTCATATTATAAAATTTTAAAAATTACAAATTTGACGTAGTTATGTTTGGGTTTTTGAGTTTTATAACCAAACAAAACGTTAGCACATTAGGATTATAATTTCAGGAGATATTAATAAAAATATGAAAATGTAATTTAACATTAGAAGCTCTAAAATTTGAATGTTTATAACTCAAAAACTTATCATCCAAATGACTTAAAAATTTGTATCTAGGCATAGTTTGAACCGAAGATTTAAAATATCATGTCAAAAGTGGGTGTTGCCATTGAAAAAAATAATGTTTAGGCTGGTTTTAATATGTAGATGGCCCCTTAAGCAAATTTTAGATACATCACTTAAAAGTAGACTTTATTTCCAATCGTTTGGTACCAGTCACGTCCTTCTACTATAATTTGTTGCAGAGTTAGTGGGGGGTGTTCCGTTTTTTTTTCCACGACTGTACCTTCTGAAATCTTCCTCAACAAAAGTTTAATAAATCTATTACGTTGGTGCTAAAGTTTTCAGCATTTGATTTGTATTTTAGATGACTAGCATACCAAAAAAACATCTCAGTCATATATCTGAACATTTACTACGTTAACTGAAATTATAATTAAACATGTGTATCATTTATTAATATAATAGAATATATACTTATTAATAAAATAGATTATATTGCAAAATGCAACAAAGCTGCAGCAATACTTTAGTTATATAATGTATGTGTGTTTATCATAAATTACATAATGGTTTCTGGGTGCTTGGAAATATTGACCACCACTGTCGAGTGAAAATAGAGTAAATTTATTAAAAAAAGACATACTATCTTCCTTCATTAATTCAGTAACAAATTATTATAGACATTTTTGAAACTGTGAAACAGTCTTAATACGCTGTATTTTAAATCTAGACATAAATCTATTTTTTTTCAACCAATGAAATAAATAAAATCTCAAAATGATAGATTTGGAGTTTAAAGGAAAAATTTTAATTTTAATCACTATATCTAAGGTAAGTTGAATTACGTTATTGTACCTTACTGTGAAAGTGTAATCAGAAGTTTCCTATTTTCCATATCATGTCTTTAAACAGATTACGGACATCTGTTCACGATGGCAGATAATAAATTTATCGATTTATGATATATAAAAATCTTATAAAAACATCGACATAGAATAATATGATAAATTTCTTCATCATCAACTTCTAAATGATTGATGAAGCTTATAACACATCTTGTCTTGCCAGCTTCATTACGTTTTTCTAAACTTAGAGAATAATTCATTTTCTTTTTCTATATATAGTGTAAAAATGTAGCTGCATAACATTGTAAATTTAGTATGTTTAATTCATTAATTTTTTACACGTTAAGCTAAGTATGTTTTCAAAAACATCAGCGCAACATACATTTGAAAGGATGACACGTATGTCCATTATTAGTAAAATTACTGGAAGGAAATTTCATAATATTGCATTAGTTTTTTCAGTTTGCATTGACTATACATTGTACATTTTTTCCGACATTTTACTTCTTTTTAACGAGGGTAAGAAATATATCATAAGTAATGTTACTGAATTATACTTTTTTCAGACATTATATGTAAAGATCTCCTATCTTCAAAAACCCTTCATTCCATTTCAACAGATAACAGCACTAAACCTTTTTACTAGTGCCTTCTTAAGTCCTGCCCAAGTGACTGTGACAGCATTGGCGTTTCAGACAATAGAATTTCTGAACATAAGCGGAAAATAAAGAGAGAGAACGATGTTGTGAAGGCGTGCTACGAGACAGCTTAAATAAGTCTGCTTTTTTAGAATGTTTGGGTTGAATTTGTATATAATTTGTAAATAGTTTTTGTAATACAATTTACGTTAACCCCTTCGGGGCGAGCGTCTATTACAGTATTTTTAATCTTTTACCACCGGTTTTTCAAAACAGAAATTTTCGGCTAATTGAATCGCAGAAATGCTAAGATTTAATAAGGCAAAGCGTACAATAAAAAATAACTGGTGGGAATAATCGAGGATTCTGAGCATCTTATGCGTCACGTATACGTGTAGCTCGTCTCCAAGGGGTTAAATATTATACTGGTTTGTGTTTTTAAGTCACCTGGTGTTTTCAATATTTATATCCTATACATTCGAATTAATTTTTACATTTTATTTATTTTACAGTCGTATAAAAAGATTTGTGATGAATTATTACTGGTTTAAAATGGCTTTGTATTTACTGAAATGTGTATTCTTGCAGCTAAATATAAATATTTTTAGCACAATAAGCTCAATTTGAATTTCTATATATTATTAATACTCAGGCACACATGTATATACAGGGTGTTCCATACATATTGGGTAAAACTTTAAGGGGAGGTAGTGCACATCTAAAAGATTGAAAATGGTATAGCAACACATGATCGGAAACGTCATGGGAAAATGATATCAAAGATACCAGAAATAAAAGGACAGCAGGCAGTGATTACTTGAAATATTTATTGCTCATAAATATTACGTATGGTGTAATAGATGAAGCGTTAAAATGTTACAAAAGATGTTCAAAGTTTCTACCATTGCAATCGATGCATGTATTACACCGATGGACTATGAATCGGCGAACCCCGTAAAACCAGAATTATGTTGCTTAGCCGCAGCAGGGCATACGGTTCTTGCAACTAGATCCATTTCGGACTCGGAACAGTTGCATACACAACAGCTTTAAGTGCTCCCCCAAAGAAAGATATCCACACTGCTTAAATGTGGAGAGCTTGGGGGCTCAATCTATTGTTAACTTCACGACATATCCAAATGTATCCGAACATATCTTCCATAATGGGGAGGCTTCCAACATGTTAAAACCACATGTTGCGTCTTATACTTTGTGGCAAAGCGTAAAGTAAGCATGATAGTATAAGTTTCAAAAATATGAGATAATTTGATGATGTAAGAAGTAATGGCAACAAGTAAGGCCCGACTAAGAAGTCACCGATCAAACCAAACCAAACATCCACTGAGAAGCGATGTTGGGCTGCATGCGGCCGCACTCCGCAGGCGTTTTGCGAGCCCATAAATGCGCATTGTGTTGGTTTAGCACTATATCTCGCGTAAAGTAAACCTCATTCGGAAACAAAACTTAAGATAGGAAATTAGCATCTTGGGCACATTACTTGAGATCCCACCGTGCAAAACGCACACGTGCAGGCTGATCTGTCGGGAGCGGAGTCTGTACTCTTTGGACATGATATTGGTGCAAGGCTTTGTTTTGCAAAATACGATGTACATTATTCCGAGATCCTCCTACGGCTGCAACGACGGTACGTTCAATGGTACTAGGACTCCTCTCTACGGCATCCAGCATAGTCTGCTCCATGGAGAACGTACGAATCACACGTGACCTAACCCTCACTATGCATACTAATTCTTAAGGATTCACACTCACACAAATTGTGATGTACATTCTAAACATCCGGTGGCCCAATACATCTCATGTGGGAACCGTTCTCAATTCAGTCTTTGTCCTACTCGTCCATTGCCATTAGCCAATCCGTACACAAAGTGAATATCTGCCAGCTACTTGTCCGTAAAATGTTGCATGTTCTTCTCAAGGTGAGTACTGCGCGAATTACTGCGATAAAGCAAATATTTCTCCTCTAATGCTCTCGTGAAAGGCACCACCAAGTGGCGTACGATGACGTTTACGGTCATGGTTGCTATATGTATGTATATATATATGGCTGGTTCAGAAGCCAACCAGTGTAAGTGAGATTGTTGTTGAATTTTTCAAATATATATGTTCCAATATTTGTTGACTTATATATACAAGGTTGATTTGACCTAATATGCGAAACAGAAGGGTTGATTAGAAGATCCCACGGGGACCATAAAACATCGGAACGCTCTTCTATATCAAATAGTTTTCGTTTTATTGTGGACTGAAGCGAATAATTTCAAATATGACGCTACTTTTTTCCCAGCGAAATCTCTTTTTAATGATATAATTCTTAAATTTGTGGTTGTACGCTGTTTAGTAATGTGATAATTCACATCCTTTGTATTTATATTTTCTTTTCCTGGCAATCATGACCTAAATTTTAGCAAAAAACTTATATCTGTATGTAACAGATATTCAAGCTTATTATTAATCAGTATCGATAAAAATTATTTCAGTTTTTCATATTAAATATTACGTCCTTTATCTATCTGGTACTTTCATTATATACCGATATTCATGCTCCTTGTATTATTAGGAATATTTGAAAATATTTAAAATTATTATTTATGGCGTCACATTTGTCCCAGCCAAGGAGGATCATTTTCATAGTTCCATGGTCCAAGTGAAATCTTTTCTTAATAATATAATCATTATTCATTTTTCTATCTAATTATATCGCAGTTTTTAACAGAAAATTTCTTCTCAACGTAACCAATATTCATACTTCATGTATAACAACAAATTTCCATATTTGCTTTCAAATATCATGGCAATTCATCATCTTTTGAATTCTTTTGAATTTTCATTTTTTTACGTTGAAATCGTTCAATTGAAAAATATTTGTTGAGGAAAATTTTTTATTCCAGGTTTTGCATTTATTGGCAACGGTAAGGCTTAGCAACGTAAAATTTTTAATTAAGTTGCAAAGGAAAATATTCATTGATTCGCTATGGAAATAATGAAATTTTTAATTATTAAGAAAAAATATTTGAAAAAAATATATATAATCTAGCTTATATTCATTTCTGAGTTATAATCCATCTATATGCAAAGATACAAGGCTATTAAATTCAACGTTTTGACGAATACTTCAGTCAAACAATTACAGACACAATCAGATTTATAATATTATTAGGATACAAGGTGATAGATTATGAAATGAAGTGAATTGTTTTCTTTTTAATACATCTTATACTTCGGTGAAATTAAAAATATTTTTGTAAAATCAATATTTTAAAGATTTAAATAAAAATAATTTTATTTCATGTTTAGTTTGCACTTTAAATTAACTTTTAGCAAGTAACTGACATGGAAGTTTTATATTTAGTATTATGTGTTTAAATATATTTATGTGCATTTAAATATATTTATATATTTTTAAATATATGTATATATATAAAACCGATCTTGCTTAGACACTAAATTTATATAATAATTGTAATAATATATATATATATATATATATATATATATATATATATATATATACATACATATATATACATATATATATGCTTATGTACAAAAATATTTAAACAACAACAAAAATAAAATTACCAAAATAACTGAATTTATCTGTTTTAAGATTGAAATACTATTTCAAAATAAATTTAGCAATCAAATATAGGTGACATTTCGTATGTGTGTTATTTTAGGTAATGTGTACTAAATTTTAGAAAATGAACAAGAAAATAAACACGTCGAATTTTATACAACGAAAAGTCACTTTTATCGTAATTTGTATCAGAAATTGAAACCAAAATGCACTCTAGAGTTTGCATTAGACCTGCAAGGTTTAAAGTCAAAACTGGGAGTCAAACTGGGAGTCATTTTAAGTGTTCTGTACCTCTTGTTAATTAAATTAAAGAAGAAGAATTAGTCTCAAAGTAAAAATCAGTTCTGTGAAAACCCTCTGAAATAAACAAACATTTTGTTTCCCGAAAAGACAGATGAAATTAATTAATTTTCTTGAAACATATAAATGAGAATTACGATTTTAAAACAGTCTCAAAATTTTCAGTATGGAATCACAAAGGAACTATTAACTAATTTTAGGATGTAGTGATAACATTACACGACGAAAAGTTAATTAATTGAGAAGTTTTCATTTTTGTACGAGAAACATATCTTTAGAGAAAGTTTCATAAGGAAACAATTTGCATATAAATTGCAATATATTTTTTTGTTCAAATGTATTTTAGACTATGATTGGAAATAGAAATCTCTATCAAATAGAAAATACTTTTTAAATAAAAAAGAGTTTGTTTTGTAATGTACACTTGTTTTATAATGTAGGTACAAAAACACGTATAACATAAACATGAACGAAAATATACAATAACCTATTCCCAGTTAGTAACGATTCCGAAAATCAGTTGCAACAAAAGAACTTTGTTTTTACAAAAGCTTCTTTAAATCTTGGAAATTTATAGTTTCTGATGTTTCTGAAGATAAAAAAAGTTTTTCAGAATTGTGGCTAACTCACAGGAGGTCATTGCATATTTTCGTTCGTGGTTATATTATATTTTCCTAAGTGAAAAATCCTTTGCCTTATTTTACAGTGTTCAAGAATGCTACAACAAACAATATGTATATTTCAAGCCAGTGTCACAAACCATCTATTTACTCAAAAATAACGGAAACACTTGAAACCAAGTATGAGTACTCGCTTCATTGTTTTGATGTTCGATTCCCACAGTCTACCAAAATGGGAAAATGCAAGGGGTATAAAATTCTATTGTATTCCTTCTTCTCCACTAAATAGCTGAATTTCATCCAAAGCACAAATTTGATAAACATATTTCAAAAGACCAAAAGTACCCTTAAAATTTGTGGCATTATCACTGTATATAACACAAGGTTTAGATCGTCTAGCAACAAATCTTCTTAAACAGGCTAAAAATGCTTCTGTGGTCAAGTCTTCAACACCTTTCAAATGAACGGATATGGTAGAAAAACACATAAATATTGCTTTGATTCCGTGAGAGTACGCAATCAAAGCTGCCTTGATGACGATCAAGGTCAGATGAAAAGCACTCGACGCAACATTTAGGAAGTTTTAAGTTTGTAAAAACTATTTTATTATGTAACAATATCGTTTACACTTGTGGCAACTTTTCATATACTTGTGACATCAAATGCACCTTTTTAGCAAGTTTTCTTTAATGTATTTCGATAAAAAACGAACTCACCGATTTCAAGTCGAAATAAAAATTAATTACTTGATGTTACGCAATCACGTTTCGAAACGAAGTTATCAAAACTTCCCGGCCGCTGCACCAAAAAAAATTTGGATGAATGTTCTATTTCTTTCAAATTCGAATTAACTTGAAGCTTTTGAGAAAGCGAATCTAATATCTTACGTTGGTGGTTCAGTGAGATAATCTAAAAATAATAAATCACTTTAACGGCACAATTAACGTGCAATAACATAGAAAAACACATAAAAAAGAATTAGCGCCGTTTATCGATGCAGCAAATCCACAAATCTACATATCAACAAAAAAATAATTATTTTTAGTTCAGGTCAAAGGAGGAATTCAAATTGCGCATGTGCTAGATAAATAGATGCTTTGCGAATTAGCCGGGACATTATAAAATTATTGAAAATAAATTTTTTCTCAAAGAAATATTTTAAATTATCGTGAAATATTTATTTACATTATGTAGAGCGGTCCATGCATAATCCATTCATACTTATATAAAGTATGTTTAAAAATTTTGAAATGCTTCGTTAAGCTATTAATATCTGTATTTCACGTGATAAATTAAATTGTAATTTTCTGACAACAATGCGTACCTAACGTTATTTTTTTTTTCAGCAAACGAATATGAAATTCAATAACTCTGGCATTCTTTTACTCTGGAATTTTGTTAGAATATTCTTTATTTGGTTATTAGAGCGGAAATCCCATTAAGCAAAGAAATGTTACCCAGTTAGTTACAAGTAACTTTCTAATCAACTAACTGATTGTATAGGATTTTAAAAGGATTATTTTGTCTATGTTAAGTTACTAAAGTATTTTCAGCGATTGTATATTTTAATTTTAAATATTTATTCGTTACATGTGTATTACTACTCTTATATAAAAAACAAGAATAAAAGGAAAAGGTTTCCGTGCTCTATTTTTACACTGACTTATTTTAGAACGGTTGAAATACGAACTTCATATAAGTTTTGGAAGAAACAAATATAAAATGAAGTAATTTATTTGAAAATAATAATTGTAGGTTAAACACGATTATTAGACAATAATACAAGTTTATGCAGGATTTAAAAAAACGTATGTTAAAAATGTATGTGTAGTATAATTATACATGATTATAACAAAAAGTACGTTATATATGATTATTAGAAAATATAGTATCAAATACAGAATATTTTTAAATAAAATATTTGACTTCCTTAAAAAGATTCGCTATTAAAAAAACAGAAAGAAAATCTTATTCATATAATTTGAATAAATATTTAATAACAGAAAATAATCAAGTGACAAACAAAAAATAATCAAAAGCATAAATTTTAATTTTAATATTTTACACCTATCACAAGTTTCTATTATAAAAAGTAGCCTTATTAAATGTGTGTGTTCTTGTGATTGATGTTTTAATATAGGCCCAAGTAGCGTTCTCGGTGGAACACAGAAAATAAGTATATCTGTATAGGGTAACGATAAATGACTAGATGAAAAAGAATGACTTATGTATGAAGAATATAGTTATTTCCTTAATTGTTATATCCCAATGAAAAATGGACATTTTTCCGTATTAGGTTAATCAATAACGATAGTATTTCTTAGACTTTTCAGAATTTAATGTCTTTCCTTTTAGTAAATTAAACAGTATACATTGAACAACATTTTTCAAGTTAACTTCATTTTTTTTAATCTTTTATATACATAACAAGAAAATATTGGATGCAAGGAAATTGTCTATTTCCAGTTTTTCATTATTTTAAAAGTTTTGAGGTGTCCCGAATACGACTTGTTATTTTTTTCAGCAATGCCTATCTCTGTCTATGTGTGAGTTATACATATTTTGCAGTCACTATGACACACTACCTATTACACATAATTTCATTGCACTTTAAATGTAATTGACATTTTACATGATTTTGTGCTGAGAGATAATGCGCACATTACTTTGAAGGTGGCGCTGCAATGCTCATGTATTTTCACATGTGTAGTATTTCTTTTCGGCTACCATTACTGTTCTTATTCTCTTGCTTTTCTGTCTTAAACTTTCAAAAAGTTAAATGAATTTTATTTACTGTTTACCTTCCGACCATATTGTGGGGCAGCTGGAGGCACAATTTCAGTTGGGAAGTCAGAGTATACATATGAAACCGACAGAAAAAAGTTATTGTTAGGATTTGTGAGGATATCACAGAAATATTTTGTTACAAGTTTTACAAAAGACTTATCTAGAATCTTAAAATTTTACGAAAGACACCGGCAATAGATAACCAAAAGGGCGGAAATACAATTAGAATATTCTATATAAGTTGCAAGAGTATTTAAGTCTTTTTGGAACAAAACTCTTTATGGGAGCAAGCTAGAAAATTATGATGAATACAAAATGATACAAAATGATGATATACAAAATATATATTTTCAATATAAATGGTTGGTGTATTACGTACACCTGCATTAAGTGATGCGCGATAAATTTTGGGGCGGAAACTCAAACTAAATAATATTTATAACATTCAGTAGAATTTCTTATAAAGGATTTTATCAAAGGGAACAGATTTTTTCATAAGTGGTGTCCGGAGGTGAGAAAACCTTTTCAATGCGAGAAGTTATAGGAAAAATAATAATACGCGTCACCTGTGTGCCGGACATTGGGGACGCAGACGCGGGCGTAGTAAATGCAACGCGGGGGGAAGATCAAAAGTTCTTTTGTTAGTTTGAAATAGTTTGAAATTGCAGAAATGAAAAAAAAATGGTGAGAATGATTTGAAAAGAACAAAACATATGGGGGTTAAGTCGTCACCGCGAAAATAGATAAATTAAGAAATATTTATTAAGAAAAAAAAGAGGAAATGGGAGAGAGAAAGAAGAACACGAAGCCAGTGAAATTGATTTTATTATTCACAACTTAGTAAGATACAGAGAAAACTAGGCATAAGTTAAAAGGCGGTGGCTACGATTATTTCAACCCTGTAAAGGGGTGGTGCCAGGAATTGAAAGAAATATAAACACAGAGAGACGGTATGTGTATGTTTTTAGACAGAGTTTAAAAATTTTACTGTAGACCGAGTATAAAGAGTTAGTTTAGTTTTTTGTGGGTGCCTTGGAGTTATCTTTTTAGTTCGGCTTTGCATCCGACGACCATGATACTTCTAGTGAGAGGTAAGGCCCCCATTATTTTAATACTTTGAGTTTATTTTAATAAACTATAAATTGATTGTTTAATAAGGAAATTAATGAAGGTACTCATTAACCTTTTTTGCTTAGGGACATACACAGCCATTTGTTTAAATTTACACACTATATGAACCTTATAATGCCGTATGTTAACAGAGATTTTGCTATTAACGAATTTGATATTTATTTTTTTGTATTAAATAAAATTAAAATAATTATTTTGTGTACTTAACTACGATGAATTCATTTAATATTTGTCTGTGTATTTTACTGATATTTTTCATAAAGGTTGGAAGGAAAATAACGCAATGTAACTTTCAAAACTGTCTATATAAAAATAAAGAAATAATATAATGGATATTAAAAGTTATTTAAAGTTATATCAAAGTTTAATAGAAATATTTAAGAAGCAAGCATGAGAAAGGTGTCTCCCAACTATATAGTATAAGGAAAATTATGTAATCATGATTTGTTTGAGTGTGAGAGAGAGAGTGAACACAATAATTCCCAAACGTTACTTCCGACGGAACTACAATTGAGTCAATATTTTATAGACCACTATAGCAAGAAATGTCTATATTTTTCTAAAACTCGACCGAAGGTATAGGTAATTAATTCATATTTAAACTATTTTTAAACCATTTTGGGGGCAAATCTATATGTAAAATTACCAAAGAAATGCGACTGGATAAAAGTAATAAATATTTGAGCGATGTAATCAAGCATTGTTCTCTCAAAGGCAACGTCTCCGTCCAACTTCCAAACGGGAGATCCAGCGCTCGAATCCAGCCGATTCTGTTGTATCATAAATTTATTTAAAACTCCCACAGTTTCCGTCCTTGGCAGAGCCAGACGAAGTTTTTCTCGGGGGACCTTCGTTTTCAGAGATATTTTCCACTTGCTTATGAGCCACAGTTAAATTTCTCTACAGACAAGAATGCAAGCTAAAACCTTCTTGTTAGGTCGCCTGTTCGGTTGAACGTGTCAGAAATTTTAAATTTTTTACTTTCTGGACATTTTTTTTTTCAGTATTCGGAAAATCGAGTAAGATTTAATCGAAATTTTTTCCATTGCGAAATGCTTTATATTAAGGAGGTGTATTAAAGTTATATAGTTTTTTAGAACAATTATTTAAATTATTTTTTTCAAATTGATAAATGTTATTTATATGAAAAACAATCCATAAGATTACTCCAGATGAATATGCTGGAGTAAGAATATGGTCATTTTGGGGATTGATTCCTAAAATGACCATTTTATATTACTCTTTTGGGGATTGATCCCGAGAATTTCAATGTTTATAGTATCTACCCATTTAAACATATTTCTAACAACTTTTTTTGTAAATATCATGTAACCGATGTCTGTGTAAAATGTATTTCAATAATTTTCTTAAATAAAATTTCTCGTTTAAAACAAGTTTATTTACCCTAAGCTAAAATAAAATTACTGATACCCAATTTTTACAGCATATTCCCGTTAATTGTGACATTTAAATCAATCCGTAATCCTAATTTTCTAATATTTATGAAAACGGAAAGAAATTTTTAAAGTACTTTCAAGGTATTTAGAAACATAAAATGTAACAGAATAAAATTACAGGTGTTAGATATCACAGCCTGTTACATAAAATAACAGGTGTTAGGCGTCAGTATGTATTCTCATATATCCATCACGGATTACGGAATAATGAAACTCTTAAAATACAAACATTTAAATTTTTATTTCATATATGTAAGTGGAATTTCCCATACCTTAGACAATTACTTACTGTATGTTAGAATTTTTAATCAATTTAAAATACCAAATTGAAACAACAATTAGTCATTTATTTTCGCTTCAATAAATTTGGAAAAATCATTATTTACTGCTAAATAATCGTCAGCAGATTAGTTCGTTCATTGACTGGATATTGTTAAAAGCAAATTAATGAATGATTACTGTAAACAAATGATGTTGTAGAAAATATTGATAGCTGGTACTTAGCTTTAAGTTAGGTAGATATAAGTGAGTCAGTTGCTTCATAGTTTTAAGTTCATCACAATTTATAGGAAACATTAAAGCAATTATTTAAAAACCTGAAATGGTTTGAAGGGTTGCATTAAAAATTATTAGTTTGAAGAAAAGGTCCTTTTGTCTTCTAATGATATTATGCTTATGTATTTAGTAAAAAGAAACATGCTTAAGAAATATTTGATTATTAGTTTAATTATTTATGCATGCATTATAATATTATACTTAATTTATTTTGTGTAACTTAAAAATGTGAAATATTAAATTTTAGATGCTAAGCATTTTCTTTTGAAAAGATGAATGTGTGAAATTTTCGATTAAAGATAGTATAACAAAAGTTACGTTGAAATTCCTCTCTCAGAAATTACTAATGCTATCAAAAATTATTCTTTTTAACAAGCAAGGCATGTTTCTTTAAATAGAGGTAACAAAAAATCATGTAAGAAATACATAAATACCATAGTTTATTAAAAATTGTTTTATATAAACTTTGTGAATGTACAAATAGATAAAAGTTGCATCTAAAACTACGGTGAATGGATTGATTTCGAAACGGCAAAGTTGGTTAAAAGAGAAGGCAAACACATGCGCATAAAAACAATATAGTCCAGATATACCACATAGCATATAAGACATAGCATATGACATAGCATATAAGTCGAACATACCAAGCGGAAGCATATTTGATTGCTGACATCATTCGAATGTTGTGAGTATGAGTACGTTTTTGTGACAATTCAATAAAGTAACGCATAAACGTCAACCTTTGTTCAAAATTGATAAAATGGCGACGGAGACAGATGTGGCCCGTGATAGGCCACCGACTCTGAGACTGATATCGGATAAATTAAAGATGCATTAATCATTTTATTTGATTTGTTAATCATTACACATAGTGAAACTAAAGATAGTTACATTAATATTTCAATCCACGTATTGCAGGTAGCTACGTCAGTTCCCTGTTTGTTTTAAAGTACTACTATACATTACTTTTCAGATGACAAGAGATCCAAACATTTAAAAGTTTTACGTCTACTTCAATGCAAAACATACCAAATCAATATTAAATGTACAATTAGCTTAAAAATAAGAGTAAATATTTTGTGCATTTCAATAAAATCTAGGACGCAAACTATTAATTGAGATACTTAATACTAAAAATGTGATCCGTGGGCGCAGTCCACAGCAAGTTTTCAAGGCATCCGTAACACATCTAACATTCGGTGTAGTTCTTTTTCTCTTATCTATAACCTGAGAGAATTATTTCAAGTATATTCAAAGGAAAAACAGGGAATAATGTTAAAAAGTATAGAATAGTTAGTTTACTGATCTCTATTAATTTGTATATCGTGCATTCGATATTCAGGAAAAGGCACTCATTGTAACTCAGATATTAAGAACCGATCATCCAGATCGAATGTATCTGACAGATTGTGATCAATTGGTTTATACTTTTGCAAGGTGTATGTAATTGATAATCAAATGTGTCGTTTATATAAAATTTTACTTATCCCTGTACTATACTGTAAAATAAAGGAAACGTGCTCCTTAATCAAGGAAAATATAATATAACCGCGAAGTATACAATAACGTCTTTCGAGTTACTAACAATTAAGAAAATCTTTTTTTTTATCTTTAGAAACCTCATAAACCAATAAATTTTTGAGATTTAAAGAAGCATTTATAAAAACAATGTTTTTTTTCTGCCGCTGATATTTGGAAACGTTTCTGAGGAGTTTTTATAGTGTATTAATCAGTTTTCTCAGACAAGAATATTGGATTTTAGGATTCTATCAGTTTTCAGGTAAACGTTTTCATGTTCAACAAACATGTTTTACAGACAAACGTGATAAATGAACAGCAATAACATTATGATGAAATCTAATATTAATTTGTTACTCCTGAATGTGTAAATTCAATTATGCAGTTGAGAATTAATTGAATCTTAAAATCCGATATTCGGTTAGAGAAAACTGAATAAGATAATATAAAAATTGCACGGAAACGTTTCCGAATATCAATGGCAGCAAAATAAACTTTGTTTTATCAATACTTCTTTAAATATCGAATAAATATAAAAATATATTTGTTACTGAGTATTTTAATGATAAAAAGAGCTTTTAGGAATCATGGGTAACTCGGATAACTTACTTTTTGTTCATTCTTTTTCGGTTATAGTATACGTTCGTAGATTAAGAACCTTTTTTTTTACATTGCATGTTGAGCATTAATTTACTGCGTTTAAATATTTAAAAGGTTAATATGCGAACTTCCTTAACTTAAATATGTTACATATTGTTATTATAACTATTAATATTATAAATATTATAAATATTATAAATATAAATATAATAAATATTAATTTTACAAATAAAGAAATTTTTGAAGTTAAAATTTTATTATCTTTCCCAAATATAAACATATAACTTCATTATATATCATCATACTACCAATAGAAGATAATACTGTCCCAGTTGCGCTAACTTCCAATTACACCCAGGAGGTCGCGTTCTTGTACGTAATAACCCTTATAACCTTCCAGCAGGCATGCTGTTGAAAAGCTTTCAACAAAATGCGACCAAAATCACTGGTCAATGAAAATTTGAAGTGGTCGGGGAAAAAAAAAAATCCTTTTTTCTCTGGTAAACTTGGAAATTTTGATAAAAGGCGACTTTTTTTACAAACAAAGGTTTTTCTTACAATTATTGTTCTTAGAAAACAAAATAAACAATTATTAGGCCTGTGATAAAATAATTTTTGGTACTTCTCCATTATCGCATCGATCACTTTTCATAAGAAAATACCTATCGCCAAACTATAGATTGTAACGCTTAAAATTCATGATCGTGGCGTCATATTCAATTGACGTCAGATGTGTTACACGTGTTTATGTCATCAAGAGATTTTTAAATTGACATTTATCTGTATATTTAATGATGTTTTCCGATTTATTAGTTATTTCATTAGAAAAAGTAACAATTACGTCTATAAAGTGGGACACCAAGATATTAAAAAAGAAAAAGCATTGATAAAATGTTGCGATGCATACTTAACGTACAATAGATCAGTTTCCTAAAATTAACAAATATTCATATTTCTACTTTTTGCTACGAAAAATGTAAGCATGCCTACCGAATGGAATAAAATAAAATGCTCAAAAAGGCGGTTTCCTTCACGGCCATAGATAACTGTGAATCATAAATTTGAATACAATTATATTTCGTAAAATTAGTACATTTGCCTTAATTTTATGTTCAAAATTTCTGAATAAATTTGAAAAATATTACTGAAATAAAACAGTGGTATTCAAAATCCATAATCCTTGTTATGTATGCCCATGACGCATATTTCCTGAATCAGCCAAATGATCACCCTCCTCCCCACCCAAAAAAAAACATATATGCAAAACATTTATACACAGACATTTCAGTGTCCATTTCGATATTATGAAACATATTGGAATTTTACTATATAGTACAACAAAAATTACCTGTACAGATATGTTGGGAACTTTTTAAATTTTCGTCACAATTATTTTTCTAGAAATGAAGCACAGACAGACATGCAGGCAGCCAACGAACACCATGCACATGAATACATATAACTAAAATTTACCTTTTGATTGTAGGTCAAAATTAACTTTTTTACTCACTGGCCCCTGGCCAGTAACAAATTTACAAATACTTGATTAAAAAAAAATCGCGAAATTCGTCAAATTGTCTCAGGAAAAGAAATTGCGAAAATTGTCAAACGATTGCGGAATAAATAGCGAAATTTGTCAAATGGTGTTGGGAAAGAAATCGGGAAATTGTCTTTGAAAATAAATTGCGAAATTTGTAAATCCATCACAGGAAAAATCCACAAAATTCGTCAAACCACCGCAATAAAAAATCGCTAATTTTATCACGGAATCGCGGAAATAAACAGTAGATTTTGTCAATCGATCGCGAAAATATAGCGAATATCACAAAATTATCGCGGGAAAAAGTAATTTTCGTCAAACTAGCATGAAAAAATTCAAGAAATTTGTTAAATTGTCTTGGGGGAAAATCGCGAAAGACATCAAATGATCTCGGTGAAATATCACGAAATTCTTCAAAGAATCTCGGAGAAAAATCGTGAAATTCTTCTAACAGTAGCAGAACAGAATTGTGAAATTCGTCGAATGACAGCGGAAAAAAATGCACAAT
Organism: Maratus michaelseni; assembly: GCA_963931845.1. Lineage (NCBI taxonomy): Eukaryota > Metazoa > Arthropoda > Arachnida > Araneae > Salticidae > Maratus > Maratus michaelseni. The sequence continues at coordinate 78,269,928 of OZ007590.1, read as the reverse complement.
TCGAAGAAAAATCACGAAATTCGTCAATCGATAGAAGAAAAATCATCAAATTTGGCAATTGATAGCAGAAAAAGCGCAAAATTCGACACATAGTCTGGGGTAAAAAAATTGCGAATTTTCAAATGGTTTCGAGAAAAAAATCCCAAAATTCGTCGAGAGACAGCGGAAAAAATCGCTAATTTTCTCAAGGAATCGCGGAAATAAATAGCAGATTTTGTCAATCGACTATGAAAGATATAGCGAATATCGCAAAATTACTGCGGACAACAAAGAAAAACCCAAATAACCTCAATTATTTAAAAAAAAATCACTGTTTTCTCACATATTATGAGTTTTATATGAAAGTAAAACATTAGGTAAATATCAATGATTTGTGGAGCGGTTTCTATCTATGAAGTCAATAACATCGCCCAAAAATTCCCAACAAAAAATAAGTAATCGTCTTTAAAGATACAAAAACCAATGTGATTTCTGGCCAGGTTATATATATATATATATATATATATAATGAGTTTGATATTTCAATTAAGAAAATGTTTAATCAACCAAGAATGGAAATAAAGACTTTAATTATTATTTACTGAATGTTATAATTTCATATGAGATTCTCCATTCTTGGGCAAATAAAAATGTTCCTAAATGAAGTAAACTGAGTTCAATAACAAATTTGAAAGGAAACCTACATCTTACACTTTACTGACAGTATTTTCTATTCAGTTCTACTATTTCTCCCATGTTACATATCATGACTTTAATAAGAAATGAAAACATTTTAAAAAGTGTAAAATATGTTTTCATAGGGATTTCTTAGGAAAAAATAATTTTATTGAATTTTTTAATTAAAAACAATTATGAACTCAAACATAATCTTGGTTCTTTTCTATTTAATAACATATTTTAAATTATGAAAAATATTAATAAATTCATATTAATAAAAAAATGAATTATGATCTATATCAATTTTTGGATTTAAAAAAACACTATTATCAAAAACAAGCGTTTGTATATTTACAGTGGATTCTAATACTTATTTTTTTAGATAAAAAATATATTTTACTTTAGAGAATCTGAAAATTCCGTCTTCTGCTATCATACAGCCACGTATAAAAAAAGTCCTGGAAATCCAACAGAAAATCTGTACAATTCTTTTTAGAAAAAAGTTTGTCTTTTTTATACTTTTATTTTTCTTGTTATGATTATATGATACGTTGGTGGGATAGTATTGTGGTCGTTTCATTATCAGGCCTTAATTTATTATTATTTTTTAATTCATGGATAAATCTCTAACACATTTTCTTTTATTACTCTATGAAGCTTTAAGAAAAAGTATATAAAATTTTCTTCTTTCAGGGGTTTATTGCTTCAAATAATTCAAATATAATGTCAAACATAGGAGATACGATTTCGAAAAAAAAAAGTTTATGCATTTTGTTAATATGTAGTTGGACCCTATATCAAACTTTGCGTTCATACTATACAAGCAGGCATTGCTTCCAACCTAATGACATATTTGATTTATTTTTATTGTAAACGATCTACGGATAAAGGTGAGAGATTTTGAGGTTTTATTACACGGGCTGTATAGATACAAAAAAATTATCTTTTAAAAAATGCAAAAAATATGAAATGAGTCTTAAAAACAAAATATCTGAGCTTAAAAAACAAAATATCGTTTATTTCTCAGGATTTTGTTCTATACAGTTGAACTGAGTAGTAGGTGTAAGTAACAACACATTGAGATAATTATTTTTCTACCTCAATTATTGCTCCTATATGTTATGATATGGCCTTTATCTGATAATTAAACAGATAAAGATTTCTTTACATTTATTATTTTTCTAAAGAGCGAAAATTTGCACCCTCTTTTTCTGTTTTTTTTTTTTTTTTTAATTCATTCCCTTTTGCATTATAGATGAAAAGTTTTTAATTAAGTCTATTTTAAAAAATATATATACTTTTTTAATTAAATCAAATTTAACTCAAGTAAAAATGAATTATATTAAAAAGACAAAAAGAAAGAAAATTAATTTTGTCAAAACAAAAACTTAACAGTTTAAATTAAAGTAATTTTATGTCAACAACTTTTTTAAAGCTTTTGCAAAGTTAATTAAATTTTTGAAAAAAGAATCCTTATACATTTTGTGAAGTAGTATGCTAATTATTTTGTAGAACGCTAGTGAAGTATATCAAAGTTTTCTTAAATATAAAGATTCTGAAAAAAATATTAATATAGCTTTGAACAATTTTATCAAAGAATTAAAATGGGAAATTGCTTTTTTCTTTTAATATTTGAAACTTAATGAACATAATAATATTTTTCTTTTTGTTAAAAGACTCAATACATCATTAAAAAAATTACCTTGTTACTATAAAAAGTTTTTCATGATTAGCTCTCGTGAGCTTATTTTAAGGTTAAAAAGTTTGAAATATATTAAAATATGATTTGCACAACAATAAGTTTTTTAGATGATGTTTATTTTAATAAAACGAAATACTCAGTATGCGCATGTTCCTGATAATAAACGGAAATAAGTTGCTTGTATAATTGGTACACAGCAAGAACAATTAGTAACGTCAAGTTAATTTTTTATTCCAGCATCATTCAAATATTTGTCATGTTTTGTTTATATAATAAACGAAAAATACTCCAAAAATGAGCTCGGTTTTCATACATTCGTTACAAATATAGTGTTTGCCAAAAAATTAGGCACACAAAACTTAAATAGTAAATAGTTATCGGTTATATCCATAAAGATTTTAAGGATAATAGCACGCGAAATAAATACTGGTACTTTATACTTTATCCAGATGTGTTCATAATTTATTTTATCTGAAATTTAACAATTAGTTTTCTGCTTAAACAAATATGTACAACACTAATTACAGATTATGATGTCGCATCATATATTATTTAATTTCAGTAATTATTTCCCTCGTATATAATTCCCTTTCCCAAATTTGTTCCCCTTTTCCGTTATTTTAAAGCTCACTGTTCTGCAAAAAAATATTTTTTTTCATCCCCCCCCCCTCCTTTTGTTAAATTCGGTGTAACAGATTTCATTCCGTTTATTATAATAATAACTATTCTAATCTAAATCTAAAAATTCTTTTGATAATCATTTACATTAAAGATTTCCATACTGTACCATTAAAGGAAATGAAAATCATCACATGTATTCTCTCCAGCGGTTATCATAAGATGTCCATATACCATCTCCTTATTTGGTCACACAGATCTCCTACTAACTGCTTTCTCTTTAAGCATCCTGTTAAATTACGATGATTTCTCAACGCAACTGAAAAAATCTTTCCAACAAATATCCAACGTATCAAGGCCATAACAAATTCATAGATCGTGGGTTCAAGAATGCGAAACTCTCTCCCGAGCCCCATATATGCGGTTTAAAGTTCTCACACATTTTGGCTTCCCTGTAAAAATTCGTTAGGATGATTTATGCCAAAAATGGCTCTACTCTTTAAATTTTGAATTGTTTTTATGCTCTGTTTGGAGAAATTATAGCCATCATATTGTAACTCTTTGGCGATGTAAAATCTTTCGAGTTTATGTCATGATAAGATAAGACAATTCATTCTATATCTGGCCATTAACTGGATCAACATGTAAAAGTACGAATAAGTGTACGTTTGGAGTCCCGGGTTCCATTGCCCCCCGGCAGCTGTATCGGATTGAGCCGGATGATCGAAATGCTTATGTACATGTGCACTGTTTGAACCTGGAATAAATAATTGTTGCATATATTTAATTTCGACTCTTACTTCCAGATGTATCTCCTGTTAACTGTTTAATTTTTACATATTACGACAATATATATTAATTCCGAAATCCGTTAAGTATCTCCGAGGACTTACGAACACGAGTTACGAACAACTTTACAAAACTTGGTGCTCATGACCATGGCACTTCTACAGTAACATTTACAGCACAGTACCCGGGAATCAAGGAATAGTAAGCAAGGTAAAAATAATAACATAATATCCTCGATTTTTTTTGTTTGTGTATCTGAAATCATTATGGAAATAAGGAAAGATTTGTTTCCGTGTTTTCGCAAAAAGTATAGACATATCAAAGCTGGAAATTACGATAAATTTTTGGAGCTGAATTGGAAGACAAATGATTTTCTCTTATGAAAGATCATCTCCGATATTGTCAATGGAGCAACTCTACGGAATATATATATTTTTTTGAGTCTCTGATAATTATTTTTTAAATAAGTAACTGGACCACAGGACCTTTCCCCCCCCTTACATATAAAACTTAGTTGTTCAAGAGGATTCATAGCTGAAAACTGTTTCATTGCTTCTATCTTTTTCCGGCGAGATGCAGGAACGCTGTGCCGGATCTGATGCCTAATTTACGAGTCATTATTTTTTTCTCCATCTGTAAACATCTGTTATGAATCGTAATGCTGACTTGCCGTTTGTTTTTCTCCTCTTGAAATTCACGAATTTAAGTATGAAATGGAAAGTTTTGTCACTGGAACTCCAAGACTCATAATCTTTTTCTCCCCATGACTCGTAGAATAATATTCATTATATATATTTCTTTATACAGATATTTTTTTTAACTTTTTGTTTATGTTGTGTATTTTTCGTTTATAATCCTTTGTTTTAAGTGTCTGTTTGCTATACAGCATTTCAACACTTTTAATTATATGCTGCTACTCATGCAAATTTTATCCGAGGAAAAATTGATATTTTTTTTATTTTTCTCGTTAAAATTATAATAATATTGTGTTGTTTTGCGATGTTAGATCAGTTAGCAGATTTTTTTAACACTTTCCAACCTAGTTGAAAAGTGTTTATGACTTGAAAAATATAGTTGAAAAGTGTTTGTCTGGCTGTCTGCCGTCTGCCTTATGGCAGTCTGGCCGTCTATCCGTGTTCTAACTCCCGTAAATGTGCTCGGATTGCTCTGCATTTTGTATATGTTATTGTCGTTATCTATAGCATGTTCCCTATTTCAACGGAAGTGTGTAGCACTTATAGTTTTTTTACAGGGACACTCAAAAGAATTGCGTTACATTACGGTCAATGGAGAAAAATCATTTGGGGTTTATTTTAATGATGTTACACAATTTCAAACACATTGTAATCGATATATATCACTAAGGTGCATTACAAGAAGCTTAATATGGAATAGGGTGTGCATAGCACTTATAGTTACTTTACAGGGACAGTCAAAAGAATCCCGTTACATTACGTCTATGGAGAAAAATCGTCTGCGGTTTATTTAAATAATGTTTCACTATTTTGAACGCATTCAAATTTATATATATCACTAAGGTGCATTACAAGAGGCTTACTACTGAATATTGCGTGTATAGCAGTCATCGTTCATTTACAGGGACACACAAAAGAATTATCTACTGTCTGTTAACAATAATTCCTGGAAGTGCGTTTTAAGTTGCTGAACGCGATTATAAATTTAACTCACTTTTTGTCTATTACTTGGTGTGTATAAATTCTATAGATCATATACAGGGCAGTACAAAAGTTCGCGATCGCATTTCCGTTTATTGACAGAAACTCCAGAAGGAGAATTTTAAACTGTGCTATGCGTTTCCGAATTAAACTAAAATTTAGCATCCAATGTAGTATATATACAAATCTATAGATCATATACAGGGCTGAATAAAAGTATTCGGATATTTTTCCGAATATTGTATATTTTGGAACTTTCTGAAATTATGTTTTTAAATATGTTATGCGTTTTCCAAATTGTTTACTTAGATGTTATCTTTCAACTTATTAAACAGTATGATTTGTAAAATTATTTTGGAAGCGTTGGAAAGTGTTACATAATCTATGCTTGTCGCATTTTTTTTCGTTCTTGTTTAGTTTTGCAGTAGGATACATCTTGCCATATGTATATTTATTTATTACGAATTGTTCTTTTTTAATATAATATGTTTTGGATGCATAGTTACAATGATTCAAAATTGTGTTGACATTAGGCGTTTTTGCACAAAATAAACAGGTAATAAATAATGGCAATGTATTTTTTATACAAACATTACACACTTATATTGTCTTAATAGGAATCCTATGTTCATCACAGGGCACTAAAAATTTCTTGTCTTAATTTTATATTCAAAATTTATATTGTTTTGGAACAAAATATTTCCTTGCATCTTTTTCAAGGGCCCAGAAAATAGTGTGGAATCTTGTCATTTTGGATTGATTTGAATTTTTAGCACTAATTTAAATTGTTCATTCGGATCCATCTTTGTCACTTTGTCACAATACACTGTTTTATTTTATTATTATTATTATTAAATCATTGCTTCTTTTTGTTGTTAAATTCCAATATAACTATAATATTGCAGTTATCTTTTGATAAGGAAACCCAGTTATTGCACAATCTAGATATGTACACACTGGGTCATTACAAAATTTATACACTTTAATTTCTCAAAATTTCTTCTTAGAAACTTATTATTTGGTAGATGTATAACACTAGATATACACATTCCTTTCCATTATTAAATGAAGTTTAGATATATACACATGAATCAAGATAACATTGCTTAAATGAACATATTCTGTACAGTTTTGACATGTTAAAACAATTTGTAGTACTTATAGGTCAGATATGTCTGCCCAAGTATAACATTACTTTTTAAGTTTTTTTTCGGTATTAATGTATGTTTTAGTAAATATATAAGGTTTTGTGTGCAACAATTTTTGCACATATACTTATATTAATGGTGACTTTTCCCTCTGAATAAACCCTACACATATAGTTGTTTATTTATGCCGTGGTTGTTATAATTTCAAAGAGGTGCAAAAATTTTCAGGTTTATATGTATTTAGTCGTTCAATATATGATTGATATATTTATGGTTTATTATTGTTTGGAGCATTAACCCTTATGTGAATTTTTCTGTTTCAAAAGAAGGGAAGGTATTTTTTGCCCTTAGAAGTGTTTTTCATAATTAGGCACAGCCATGTTAAATACTTTTAATGAATCATTAAAATATTTTTTTCTCTGTTTATAAACATATGCAGTGGTTGTTATCATAATTTCAAAGAGGTGCAAAATTTTTCAGGTTTATATGTATTTAGTCGTTCAATATATGATTGGTATATTTATGGTTTATTACTGTTTGGAGCATTAACCCTTATGTGAATTTTTCTGTTTCAAAAGAAGGGAAGGTATTTTTGCCCTTAGAAGTGTTTTTCATAATTAGGCACAGCCATGTTAAATACTTTTAATGAATCATTAAAATAATTTTTTCTTTGTATATAAACATATGCCGTGGTTGTTATCATAATTTCAAAGAGGTGCAAAATTTTTCAGGTTTATATGTATTTAGTCGTTCAATATATGATTGATATATTTATGGTTTATTATTGTTCGGAGCATTAACCCTTATGTGAATTTTTCTGTTTCAAAAGAAGGGAAGGTATTTTTTGCCCTTAGAAGTGTTTTTCATAATTAGGCACAGCCATGTTAAATACTTTTAATGAATTATTAAAATAATTTTTTCTTTGTTTATATACATATGACACAGCATATCAGTCTAGCAGATAATTAATTAAAGACATTCGTACTATTTTTATTTATACATGCCATATTTTCTTTTATAGTTAGATAAATTTTATTTGTAAGATGGCAAATATATTCTTGTGTATTTTTATTTTATTAAATTGATATATTTTAATTTATGTTTCAGTAGCATTATTCAGGAACATTTTTTAAAACTTCTTAAGTAGAGTTTGAGATCTATTGCATTCTTGCGTAATTGTACGCTACTTTTCCATATCCGATAATCAGTTTTGTGATCTGCAACGGTGCCCTCTTTTTATTTACACATGTTAGTTACACTACTAGTCAATGTTACCAGTTAGAGTTATACATAATACCAATCAATGTAATCACTCTACTAGTCAAACTTACCAGTCATTCTTATACACATTACCAGTCAATATTATACACATTACTAATCAATGATGCGCACACTACCAGTCAATGTATACATGTTAACAATCAAGGATGTATTAATATATAGTACCAGCCAAAGTATTAGCTCCACCATTCAATGTACAACTTTGCTTTTTCCATTCATGCATTTTTAAATTAACACCTGTTTCTTTGACATTAAATATGTTACTTGTAGGTTCAAGTTACACTACTTGTAATATTCAACTTAATTCGTTAACACAATCACTGCACATCATACATACATGTATCATCTAATCATGTTTTCCATGTAACTTTAAATTAAGTACTAGTTATACCATATATTTATTGCAGGAGTTCATAGAATTCGCTATATTCACCAATTATGGTAAACAACACTGTACTTTCCGGGTGTCCCAAAAATGACTGCTGGATTTTAAAATTCAATCACTTGCAAACGGTGACAGATATTAAAAAAATTCCTGCAGGAGGGTTATATATGATGTCAGGAGTTTTTATACTGCGATTCTTGATTTTAGTTCAAATTTCAAACAATAGATGGCACTGACAGCGGTTGGCGCTCATTCGAGGCCAAAATTGACGCCACTCAGCATTCATGCGAAGGAAGGAGATTATGAGTATGGAGTGGGTCTCATTCGCCAGTACAATCTTGCTCTTAGACCCCGATTCTGAACTCATTCGATATGATTTCAATGAAAAGCGTTGTTACCATGGGAACAAAAAATTCTTCGATAGTGGAATACAGCATTTAGAACTGGGCATGAATTTAACAAGCAGTATTCGAGTTTGCCGGCAATTTTACATTTATAAAGTTTTATTTTCCTGGATTAAAATACTTTTTATTATCTGATTTAAATAATATTTTTTGCATCGTATTTTAAAACTAGGTGAAGATATCTTGCTCTTAGTCTTATGAATTGAGAATGAATATGTAGGTGATGTGGGGGAAAGCATGTTTGTAAAGGAAGTACCACCCACAGTATCACTATAGTTTTCTTGGTTGCGTGTAGAAAGTTTGCGAAGAAAAACCAAAATCTGTGGGTTAAACGAACGTCTTTATTAACCTCATAAACATAAGATTGAGAATCGTAGAAACAAAATTATATTGTGCCTTGCACTGAAAACAAGTACTTAAAACATATCGTTTTTAGTTGCTTATAGCTCTGTTCTTTACAACGAAAATCCCAGTTTTAAAAAAAGTCCTTTATACTGTTGCCATTCATAAAATAAACTAATAGATGAGTCCAGTTCAAGAGATCTTGCATCTTATAAACCATGCCGATTCAGCAATCAGGAAAATTGGCATCGAAAAGCATTACCATCGAAGTGGAGCGTCGAAAACTCGAAAGTCCACTGTCATGTGATGTTAAAATGCTTTTATTCTCAGATCCAGTAGGTCGAGCTGGTGAGAATTGTCCACAGTCGAAGCAGCTAGAGTGACTGCATGAATGGGTTGACACCAAGGCAACACTAGATACCGGGATTGCTCATTCATTCTCATGACGTCAACAATAGTGGCTGGCCGCGAACAGCGATTGGTAAAAAGTGACGCGCCCATCGGTTTGTGCCAATTGCTGTATGTCTTTTGTCACGACCAGCTACCATTTGTGACGTCATGAGACGACACCATTTATGACGGCAATGAATGAGCAAGCCCCGTATCTAGTGTAACCCTGGTTGCCTCTGGTACCCAGATCTAGAGTAGGTTAAGCTTATGAGAGATTGTCCACAGCAGCAGCAGTTTGAGACGCCTAGTCGAATGGGTTGCCACAACTATAACAAGCAGTATTTGAGTTTGCAGGTGATTTTACAATTATGCGTATTTATGGGAATTTTATCCAATCAATTTGCAAATTTAGTTAAAATTTTGCAAAATGATGGCAATGCAGGTATGTGAGAGCTGCACAGAAGTTTAATCCGTCACATCTTCATTCGTTATTTTTCTACGCAATCTGCTAGTGAGTATTTTTAAAAGAGTGTACACTATTGAAAATAGTTTATTACAATTAGTAGTTTTAAAATACGATGCATAAAATATTCTTTAAATCAGACCATAAAATGTTATTTACTCCGGGAAAATAAAACTTCATAAATGTAAAATCGCCTGCAAACTCGAACACTGCTTGTTAAATTCATGCCCAGTTCCGAAAGCTGTTTCCACTATCGAAGAATTTGTTGTTTCCATGGCATCAACGCATTCCATAGCAATCATATAGCATGAGTTCCGAATCGGAGCCTAAGAACAAGATTGTACTGGCGAATGAGACCCATTCCATAGCATTAATCTCCTTCCTTCGCATCAATGCTGAGTGGCGTCAGTTTCGGCCTCGAGTGAGGGCCAACCGCTGTCAGCGCCATCTATTGTTTCAAATTCTAACTAAAATCAAGAATCATAGTAAAAAGAACTCCTAACATCACACATAAACCTACTGCAAGAATTTTTTTTAATATGTGTCAACGTTTGCAAGTTATTGAATTTTAAAATCCATCAGTCATTTTTGGGACACCCGGTAGTTACCTACTGCATTCGCAACAATTTTGGTGATGTTAATTTTCATGGTAACATTTTTTTTTCATTATTCACTTCATTACTTACTTTACCTCTACATTTTCAGTCATATTTAAACTATCAAACATTCTTTTTAATAAAAATAAGTTAAACAACCATTTTTTTTCATTTTAAATTAAAAAACCATTTCTCTACAGTTGAAAAAAATGTACACTACTGAATCATGCCAGTATGGTGATATTATTATTTATATAATAATAAGATTTTATAGGATTTTTTTTTTCCTCTTCTTGTAGTGCATGTCGCTTTCATGAATTTTTTGAAATGGAGGAATTTTTCATTCTGTGCACATACATAATATTTTGCACATTTCTTCTTTTTCTACATTTATAACACTACATTTCATCAGTCACTTTTTCGTATATCATTTTCAACATGACATATAGTTTCACATTTTTTTATTTATTTTATCCCTTTTCTAGTGTTTAGAGGTATTTATTCAGTTCTCATGTAATTTCAATTTTGTTTGTATTAAACCAGCCAAGTCTTCTGTCGAAGTTAATTAATGGTTGCAGTCGAACGGTACATACATACTTTCTAATGCACTTCTCAATTTTTTTCTTTATTTTTTTTCTGTTATTATTATTATTGTTTGCATTTCTTTTAATTGACAACTCCTAATTCATACAATCAAACTTTCGTACATATCAATATTCAATGTTCACACTTTCCCTGTTTTTATATAAATGTTGTGTTTCCACAATTTAATGGACATTATTGTTCAAAATTTATTATTTTCTTTTCACCTTTTTTAAAGGATGGTACATATGTAAACAAACAGTGTATAATCTGGTATTTTGCGTATACTCCACACTTCACTTTTCCCCACACAAACAATTATAATATCACGCAGCTTTCTTTGTAATTTAATGTTAGATTAATTTTCTTAAATTAACAGAAGCCAAATTTTCTTTCATTTTTAAAATATCTTAAATTCTTCCAACATTATTATTTTATTATTTTAAATATTGTGTTGTTTAAATTTGTCCCTTATCTCACTCACCATTAGTGCAGAACAACATATGTAGTTATTTTCATGTGTCATGTTGACAACTTGTTTTTAGATGATAGGTTGTGCTGATCACTCCTAGATATCATCCGTTAGGGGACAAGCATTTCACTTTACACTTCTTTTACTCCTTCACAATAATAAAATAAAATAAATAAATAAATAGTTAAAATACGCAGATATGCAGTATGATCTACAGACGTATACCAAACTGTTGTATATGCTACATTATTCTATATATTTTTTCAATACACTTTATATGAAAATATATAATCTATTTTATTTATATGTTACTTGTATTTTCATTTAGAGTTTATATAGCACGGTAGCTGCTAATTTAAAATTTTAAAAAAATGTCTCATATTATATGGCTTTTTAACTAATTGAACAGGTATTTCATGCATGGCCAAATGATCTATGAACTAAATCTCAAATGCATACAGCACATGAAATAGTCATGAAATAGTCAAATAGTCTAATGGACTATACTGAACAAATATGTGAACTATTATTTTTATTATTATACTGCTGCAGCTGATATTTTTTATGAGACATAAAGTCATATTTAAATATTTCACCGGTGTACATATTAAGGTACCTCATTATAAAAAGGACGTTCACATTTATTTTTTTATGTAATATTATTCATCTATTGTTATTCATTTTTTGTGTTTTATACCAGTTTTGCACACTTTTATATTGCTAATAAAGTACAAGTTGCTATTATTTTGTATGCAAAAATATTATGTAATCTTTGAACATATCATCCGTACCATTTGACCAAATATACATATTTTTTTCAATTCTACACAAGGCGGCGAAATATATGATGACGCATCAAATATTATTTAATTTCAGTAATTATTCCCCTCTTATTCAATTCCTTTTTCCGTTATATTAAGACTCACTGTTCTACAAAAATATTTGTTTTTCATTCTCCTTTTCCCCACTTTTGTTAAATTCACTGTAACAGATTTTATTCCGTTTATTCTAATATCGTTTTGATAATCATTTACATTAAAGATTTCTGTACCGTGCTGATAAAGTAAATAAAAATTGCCACATGTACTCCCTTCAACGGTTAGCATAAGATGTCCATATGGCATCTCCTTATTTGGTCGCACAAATCTGTTGCTAACTGCTTTCTCTATAAAGATGTTAAATTACAATGATTCCTCAACGCAACTGAAAAATTTTTCCAAAAACATCCAACGTATCAAGGCCATAACAATTTCATATATCGCGGGTTCAAGAATACGAAACTCTCTCCCGAGTCCCATATGTGCGGTTTAAAGTTCTCACACATATTGGCTTCCCCTGTAAAAATTCGTTAGGATGATTTATGCCAAAAATGGTTCTGCTCTTTAAAATTTTAATTGTTTTATGCTCTGTTTCGAGGAAATATCACCGTCATATTGAAACCCTTTAGCAATGTAACATAATTCGAGTTTATGTCATGATAAGAGAAACAATTCATTTTATCTCTGGCCATTTACTGATCAACATGTAAAAGTACGAATAGGTGTACATTTGGAGTCCCGGATACCATTGCCCACCAGCAGCTGTACCAGATTGAGCCGGAGGATTGAAATACTTATGTACTTGTGCACTTATTGAACCCGGATTAAATAATTACTGCATATATTTATTTTCTACTCTTCCTTCAAAATGTCTCTCCTGTTTACGCTTTAATTTTTACAGCTTACGACAATATACAGCCCTGGACAAAATTATAAACTCAGAAAATTTTCAAATTTGTTTAAATCACAATATAAATAAGCTTAGCTTTACATTAATAAAACAAGGATGAATATTTATAAAAAGACATCTAAAATTATTATAGCTCATAAATAAAATAGAGAAAATATTTTAAATAAGAATATACATAACTTAAAAATATATAACATAATGTGAGGCCTGGACAAAATTATAAACTCAAAGTTATGCATTTCTATATTCTATTATTTTGGATCTGAATAAATGAATTTTATGATGAGAAACTAATAAATGGAGTCATTAGGGATCAATGCATTTCAATACATCGATGCATTTTTAAAACAATTTCTCAAAAAGATGTGTAACTTTAATATTGCACATGACTAAACCGAAAACAGTAAATTACTGAGTTTAAGAAATGAACATAATTTGAATCCTGGTACTAAGTATTAATGCACACATTCAGAAAGGATTTGGACCGCTTTTTTCTGAATTACTTCGAATATGCAGCTTGGCATAGATTGATCAAGTTTTTCTAACTTCTCCATTGATAACTGCATAGCCATTTTTAAATCACTTGTGTTTTGATATTGACGTCCATCATGGTAGACTAATCTCATGAACAGCATCTAGTACTGGAGCTTCTTCTAGCCAAATTGTAAATGATTTAATGCTAAATGTAAGCTCTCTAACAGTTAGACTTATTCTTCAAGGAGCCGCGAACATGAAATGGAAGAAAATGAAAGTTAAGCCAAAAATTGAGCCTCATCACATGAAAGCCAGACTTCACTTTGCGCAGAAGCACATGGAATGAACAACGCAGTGGAGCACAGTCATCAGGTCAGATGAAAAGAAGTTTAAATTAGACGGCCCAGATGGCTTAAGATACTACTGGCACTATATTAGTCATGAAGAACGGCACATCTTTAGTCGAAACTTCGGTGGATGTTCCGTGATGGTGTGGGCGGTTTTTTCTCAGAATGGTAAAACTGATATGGCTTTCCTTAATGGAAAACAAAAAGCAGAAGACTATCAGTTAATGATGGAAGATAACCTATTGACTTGTGCACCGGTGATTGCTGGAGTAAACTTGAGTTTTCATCAAGATAATGCAGCAATACACTCTGCAAAAAGTACAAAAGAGTGATTTGAGCGCTGGCATGTGAAAGTCATGAAATGGCCAGCCCGCATTGCTAAACCCCATTGAAAATTGTTGGGGTGCAATGGTTCGAATAGTCTATCATGATGGACGTCAACATCAAAACACAAATGATTTAAAAATGGCTATACTTTCAGCATGGAACCAGTTGTCAATGGATAAATTGGAAAAACTTGTTCAATCTATGCATATTTGAAGTAATTCATAAAAATGGCGGCCCAACTCATTTTTGAATGTGTGCATTAATACTTAGCACCAGGATTCGAATTATGTTCATTTCTTAAACTCAGTAATTTACTGTTTTCGGTTTAGTCATGTGCTATATTAAAATTACACATCTTTTTGAGAAAAATTAAAAAATGCTTTGATGTATTGATCCGTAATGGCTCCATTTATTAGTTTCTTATCAGAAAAGGCATTTATTCAGATCAAAAATACCACAATATAGAAACTTATAACTTTGAGTTTATAATACATACGATACTGTCATACGATAAATTTTAAATTATGCAGCAATCTTTTCAATCAGAATCTGAAACAGACTTTTATCTTTACATTATTTCAGTACTTCCCTTTTTTATTCTTCTTTTTACAAAGGTTTATAGTGATATACTCCTCAGCTTACCCCTATGAGCGCTCTCATGTCGCAAGATGTAGAAAATTGGTTGTAATACGCCAGACCAACGATTTCCTGACACAGTCATTGATACTTTTATTAAGTAATACATTAGGATTTGTATGATTCTTACATTGATAATAAAAAACTGTAAACTATTAAGCGTATTTGATAAAGGTATACTTAAAATACCAAGTATACATGCTCATCTAACTTTAACAGAATACTTGATACAATGATATATATTTTTTTCAACTTACTTCAGAAGGCCATTAATTTCTAAAAGTTAACATTTTATTAGTATTCGTAGAATATAGTAACTTACAAAAATTATAACACCTTATGACCAACATTTATGATCTAATGGAATTTGAAGATAAAAGCCGTTATATGTGACTACAGGAAGTAAAAAATATCCGATTTCTGTGAAGTGCATTGTGAAAATTTTAAACAACTCTAGATTGTTCTCAGAATCCATAAAATGCACACATGAAAAGTAGCGACACATTTACATTAATCCAATATTTTAAATAATTTAAAATAAAAATATCAAAAAGGTATCATGGAAATTTATCTTTAAATAGAACATTGTTTCATAATGATCGCCAAGGTTAAGAATAAAACTTTTCTGCGTGCATTGTACATTCCATAAACTGCAATAAAAGGTGTGGGAAGAATGTTTTTACATTTAGATCATACTGTACAGCCAAATCTATGTTTCATAGGCCATGTCTTTCCTATCAGTCGCTCAGAAGAACAGACTGTTACTTTGGATATCATTTTGAGGTTTATCATAGCTTAATATTGACAGTGTTACTAAAGTTTGACCAGAAAATTTGAAATAAAGATATTATATTTTTAGTTTTACACATGAAATATTAATGTACTTCTTTAGTTTTTGTGAAAAGTTCATTTTATTAAAAAAAATTTTGGTATGAGATTGAAAAAATGAAAGATTATGTCCATTTAGAAAAAAATGCATTGCTTATTACATAATTAGTTTCTGGTATTTTCTTTTAAATATTTTGTTTAAAAATTAACAATATTGCGATAGTTTAACACATACAATATAGCTGGAATTTGAACAGAAAACTTAAACAGAGAGAGATGTTAGTTATTTTTGAAGTATTAATATAACCTATTTCTTTTAGTTGATAAATAAATTTGATAGTAATGATTAAGCCTTCATATTAATATAATGTTTCCTCTGATTACTAATAAAACGATGTTTTTGTATCTCTACAAAACATTTATTAAGTATTTAAATGTTGTCTTTTATCTTTGATGAAGATATGTGTAATTTAAGCAACGACATTTTATAATGACTAGATTATTTTTTTGCAAAATTAATGACTTTAATATTACTTGTTTTTGTTAAATAAAGAAATTGCCAACATAATGTTTGCAGCTTTACTGACTTTTCATTTAAACTAGTCTTTTACAACCGCAAGCTATATGAAGTCCTACCAGCATTTTATATTGCATAAGCCTGTTAAAATTATTTTAAAAGTCATGCTTCATAAAAGGAAACACAACAGCAACAATCCCACTAGTAATAATAAATATTTAGTAGTAGTAATATGTTTGTACAAATTTTTCAAGTATTAAATTAATATATAAATTTGTAAGTAGTGGGATTTAACATAAATAATAAAACAAAAGTGCTTCTTTTATTCATAATTCCGACTTACGTTTATGAGTTACTTTATTAATAAATAATGAAAAGTTTTAAAAAGAGAGTGAAAATTTGAATTTATAAGTATATTTTCAAATGGCTTTATTATCTTCGAATACGTAACTAGATTTTATCTAATACAACTTTCAAATTTCATTACTAAATAAAAGAAAGAAAACATTTTGTTTTAAAGGAATTTTATTAAACTATGATTAGTAGCATCATTAGTTTTTAAATAAAATAAAAATATTTCATATTTTATTTGAAATTAGAATTTATTGAAAGTATCGTATACGTAATTACTTAGCATCGCCTTTCAAAAATAACTTTATTTGTGTTTAAATTGAGAAAATACAAAATGTAATTTATTGTATTAAACAAATTTAATATTTTATTTTAAAGTTAAATTTTGTTTGCGTAATCATAGTATAGAAGTATAATTTAAATAAGTTTATTTTCATCCTAATTTGAAAAGCATACTAAACATATTTAATTAAAATGCATAAAATACAATCAATCTGAATTTTCTTTTCATAAAATTCGCTATATAATTTAAATAGTCATGCGGAAATACATAATTTAAATAAATCTGCTGCAGAAAATAATAAGGGTTATAAGAAAGCATTACTCGATAAAAAATGGTCCGAATTGTCATAATCTGACTTAATGGATTTATTGCACAATTAAAAAGCGTCCAATAACTAAACAATTACATTAAATTAAATCAATTTTCATTTAATTAAAATATTGTTCTATTTCGCTGAAACCCAGAATTATCTAAATAATTGTTTTTTCCACTGTTTTCTATGAAAGGCATAATAAATGTTAACATGCCAGACTTACCCAAGACAAAAAGAAAAAATTCCTACTTCTTTTCTAGCCACAGGTATTTTCGTCCCATGAGGCCTATTCGAGATGTTTTAAAACAATTATTTAAGACATATAATTCACTATAATCAATGCATCATCAAATATGCCTTTTCCAATCAAGTGTGTATAATCCAACCCATCTATGTTTATCCTGACGATTGCTTTTTCACCTTAGAAATTTTCAACACTTCTGCTGAAACGGCACTTTCTTATTTATTGCTAAATAGGAGAAGGTCAACACAGTAGTATTATTACGGAAGTATTATTACTGACACGAAGAATTATTATTACTGACTGATTGTCGCAAATGTATTAGTCTATAAATACCTAAAAAAAATCAGGGATGTTTACACTCAACTTTCCGAATATTATACAAAATACTGTGCGCTCAAATAAACAGTAATATAAAACTAAATAAAACGTAGATCGTTATTTTACAAAGATGAAATGTTTCCACGGATGAAAACGACCTTACGTTCTGAGGACACAGTATTTCATAAATGTGAAACCTTTTCTCGAAATTATGACGTATTTTTCAATGAATTTTCATTCCGCCCGTGCTGAGATTACGGCCTGCAAGTTAAAATAAATATTGAACTTAAATCTGCATAGTTAGTAGTTTAATATTTTAAAGATGCAACTATTTTGTCATTTTTACTCAAAAAATGCAAAATCCTAAATTTTTATATGCTTTTATCAGATTAGTAAAACTCTAATGTGTCTTTGTTGCTTTTTTTAATCTACTAAATTAAGTCACATTCTGGTGAAACACGATTGTATCAATATAAGATGAGCGAGATTATAAAAGTTTTGATTTTCAAAAATTTGCTTTAATAATTTTAAATGTATGACGTTTTAAAAAAACTGGAAATTCTTATGTTTGCATTAAAATAACTGTTTTTATTTATTGTTAATCATTAAGGTAATGTAAAATTTACATTAAAATTGCATACATTTCATTTTGCTAAGTAAGAAAATAGTTTATTCATATTAAAAACTGTACATAATCATAAATGTGGAAAGTAATTCCGGAAAATTTGGGTATATTTTTTCCGATGATGACCCCCCCAGACACTAAATCCACCCTCCATTCAAATGTTAATATATATATATATATATATACATACATATGTGATCTATGTCATACGATAGCACTCGTATTTATAAACGTTTAGTTAATTGGACAGCTTGGTCCATCGTCTTGTTTCAAAATGGCAGCCACTAAAAGATTTAAAATTAAAAAATATATTCAAAAAATTAGAAAATCAAATTTACTTTTTGTTTAAGTATTAGGGCTGATTTAGTAAATGGCTGATATATAGCTGTTTGAAATTCTAGGGTGGCTGACATTTTGAAACAAGACAGCAGATTAAAACAAATCTGGGATTAAGTTATGACTTTTAGTGAGAGTGATTTATCGCAAATTATCGTTCATTGTTGTAATACTTTCTCAAACATACACACAAAATTATATTCATCACCGTTTGTATCACCAAGTCTCACCAAGCTTGGTGACACTTGGCAAAATATCGACAAATTCGGCGATCAAAAAGAAGTCTCCATAAAAGAAGTCAATTTGGTTATAGCGGACTAATTTGGCAAATTTCTTATTCAAAGTCAGTATTATAGAATCGTCTGTAATTGGGTTCATTGCATTTTAGCTTGCTGTTTTTGCGTAAAAATATCTAAATTCTTAAAACGAAGATATAGAAAAGCTGCCTTTTCCTCCCGGTACAGACATGAGGACTATGTTTCCACACAAAACAAACAACAAATCAATCAATAATATATTCAACGTTGTTGTTTACAACTTCCTCCCAACGTCCAACAAGATTTTCAATGTCTCGATGGTAGAAATAACCTGATTTTGACTCAAAGAAATCGTCCAACAAACTCTTCAATTTCACGTCATTACTGAAAGAAACGCAAAACTCTTCACAAATATCTCGTGCAGCTTCTGTGGCTTTCGCACCTCGATTAAACGCAAAAAGCAGAAGGTATCGAAAATGCTCCTTTTTATCGACTCTCCATTTTAATGACCCGAAAAGAACAAAACGTGTATCAGCATAAAAAAAACTAAACACACTATTTAGTAGAGCATATAATTCTCTATCGAATAGCACGAAACGCATTTCCAAAACATTTTAGTTTTCACGCAAAATGTTCACTTAAACAAAAAACGCCAGGACTATTGGGCCAACCCAATATATGCGTTTATTGTGGTTCAAAAATAATTTATCATAAATTTTATCTGGAAGAAATACTTTCATAAGAAGAGACTTCACTCTGAAAAAAGTGTTTTAAAATTTCGGGTTGGCAACCAAACAATACATCAGGTTAGTAAAGAGGGCAGTTTTCTGATCATATATGTCAGCGTAAATAATGCGCAAGTTTTGCTGCCTGGTCATTGCAATTTATGACTTTCATATCTTTGTTTTGAACCGCTCACCAGGCTCCTACTTACCGGACAGCTTAACGGGTTGATGCCTGACAACAAAGGCGAGGATTGGCCTGATCTCCGTATAGCGTATGATAGCCGTATAGTCCGTATAGCGAAGATCTGTTTGATAAGATTCTAGGCCGACGTGGCTTTAGTGCATCTTGTTGCCTAGGTTCCTTTTCCTTAGTTGGGCGGTTTCTAAATGATATTTGGATGAGTCGATTCATCACTGCACAGTGTATCCCATATGTCATGTCATCGCTACGCGAGTTGTTCTCGTAGCTTAGAACCTTGATCAGGTGACGAGTTCTTAACCTGACTAGGCATCTCCGGAGGTATAATTCACAGGGAATTTGGAGGACGTTAGCGTGTATGATACTTTCATATACTTATCTTTTGACTAAACTTTATCGAAGCACAAAATTTCATTCGTTTCAATCATGTTTCAATACAAGTTTAATTCATGTATATTTAATATAATATTTTAAATTCAATTAAGGAATTTATATAAGATTGAGTGAGAGTGCATATTTATATTGAAAACATTGTGCTATTTATATAAGCATTCCAAAGCAAACTATAGTAAAACTCTGTATGCAACTATGAATCTGTGGTAAACTAAATATTAAAATAAATGGTATATGCGTGTGTGGGAATGATTGTTTCAGGCTGAATGATTTGTTTGGAATAAAGTGTGAGACATTATTTCTTGAAATGCAGAAAACTAATTTAATTAAACAGTCGGGGTTAGAAAATATCTTTTAAATTATGACATATTTACAAATATGAATAGAATTTTTGAAACCAATGTAATATATTGCTTTTTATATTTCGCTACATAAATATATCTTATTCATAATGTTTTATTTATTACTAATAAAATATTTAAACGGCTTTACATTTAAGTGGTCTCATGATTTATAAACTGTGGCTAATTTTAATTGCTGTTTAGTGAGAAAATCTACGAATATATTATACTAAGTAAGAAGTGTTTAGGTTTGAGAATTTAACTTTGTTAATGATCATTTCTATATAACGTTAACCATTTTTGTGTTTCCATACTGAACCATTCATTAAAAGTGTGACTACTCTTTTCAAAACGTTTTTTGTATTTACTTGGAACTATATTGAGCAACAGGGATTCAAACAACATTCCCCATGTTGTTTAATTAACTGGCGATTGATTTATAAACATTTTTCTGATGTCTTTCCGATGAACATGTTGCACAGAATAGTGCCCAATACTTTGAAATTAACTGCGGTTTCTCTGGTTAACAAAAGAATGTGAACGATAGTTAGAAATCATGTAAGTTGAAATTATTTAATTTATTTCGAGTTAATTGGGAATTTCTTTACGACAAATTTAAATGTGCCTTGTTGCAAACTGTACAGTATACTCTAGTAATTTAAGAGCTTTCATGCTCATTTTTTCTTTGTTTGTCTTATTTTTTAAAGTTTTTGTTACTTGATGTAAATGGCGTATGCTTTCAACAGAAAAACTACATTAGATTTACTTCGAATATAAATAAAAATAAAACTATAAAAAAAACAAAATTATTTGAAGTTTTTATGAAAAATTACAGAGGAATCATATTTAGTTTACAAAGAATAGAAAATATTAAAACATACATTCGTATAAACGTCACGAAATATTTAAAATATTTTGATATAATGAATTAAAGCTTTGTTTACAAGTTTGTTTCAATGCAATGAGGAAACTTATCAATCTTATATATAAAATGGAAAATATTGTAGAAGATAATTTATTACTAAACCCATTAAAAATACGTTTTCAGATAAGTTAAAAATTTCTCTTATTATCTATACATTTCAGAAGAATTCGTTTTGACATAGAATACGTCCAGTGTTGCGAAATAGGTTGGTTGATTTATAACGGCCGATTATCTACACAAGAGATATAGGCCCTAGGGGGGAGTGCCATGCGTGGGGGTCTTTTTAAGGGATCCTAACCCGCATTTACGGCAAATAATTTGGTAGTATTTTTAAATATTAACGATTTTTGTTATCATTTATAGCACTGAAATTTAACGTATTCAAACTGTAAAGTTCTGCACTAAATTTAAAAGTAAAAAATATAAAAACAAAACTGTTCGTAATATTGTAAAATATGCTGTAGTGAATGTGTAATGTGTGACATTTCGTTTTTCTGAATACTTAGACGGATAAGTGGTTCTTTAAAAAAATTGCTTTAAATTATTCTAGCCTTAATAAATCTTCCACCCTGAAATCTCTATTCTCTTTTACACCCATATCCTTTAGTTCATGATTTTTCTCTGATTATATTACACGCGTATACGTTATAATTATAATTCGTATGACACGAATCACAGCTGAATTTAAATATTTATGACAAAAATTCTTCTAATTACAAAGTGTGACAAATATTTTTTAGCGAAATATAAAAAGCAATATATTACATTGGTTTCAAACATTCTATTCATATTTGTAAATATGTCATAATTTAAAAGATATTTTCTAACCCCGACTGTTTAATTAAATTAGTTTTCTGCATTTCAAGAAATAATGTCTCACACTTTATTCCAAACAAATCATGCAGCCTGAAACAATCATTCCCACACACGCATATACCATTTATTTTAATATTTAGTTTACCACAGATACTCTATTATAAATTACTTTGGTTATCCTGACATGACTAATTACATCTGAGTTCAAAAATCTCCGAGAAAAACCTCTAATTACATTGTGTAGCATTAATTTTCCAACTAATGAGTAAATATAAAAACCGAGAATATCATTAACATACAAAAACGTAGTTTAAGATATGAAAAATTACTTCTAGTAGTAGTTTCTATAAATTATTATAAATATGTGAATATTTTTGTGATGTATTTCATGTTATGTTAAATAAGTGTAAGCCAACATTAGTAGAAACTTAATATTTAATTTAAAGCTAATTATGTAAATGTCTGGATAATTTCAGTGTTTTTTCATGAAAATGTTCGATTTCTATTATAATTTTGATATGTGTTTTATATTAATAAAAACATCAAAACCTTCTTTTTGTTTTGTATTGTTTACACTTTTTGAGAAAACTTTAAATTAGTACTTGCGCTCTTTTATGCTCTTGATATATATAGCTAAAAACTTAGTTTATCTGCAAACGGCACTCCATAAAAACTGAGAGTTATTTTTTTACATAGTGGCAGCACCGCAAAACTAAAAACTAAAACTGCAGGCGATTTTTTCAAAATGTAAACTGTACGTTTATAAATATTCTAAACGAAGCAGACGATTTTATTTTCCTAATTTTGAGCTTGTTTAAAGAACTGTTTTTATTTGCCCTACAGAAATGGAGATGAGTGATACAGAGTTTACAAAAACAAATATTTTGGTGAGTCTGCCATTTTGAGATGGAACGGTGATTTAAAAAAAGGACGTTTGTCTGCAGAACTTTCTCCTAAGCTTGGCCGACCAGAAAGTGTTTTGACTGATCGAAAATTTAACACTGTGTAGGGAATCTTGCAAGAAAATCGGCGAATGACATGTTAGGAGATAGCGGCATTTCAAAAACGTCGATATTTTGCATTCTACACAACAATTTACAGCTTCGCCATGTTTGTTCCAGATGGGTCCCATATCACCTTACTAAAAACCAAATGCAAACAAGAATTCACCAGTGTTGTGAGTGGAAACATGTGCTTCAAAATTATCTGAATTTCCTAAAAACTGTAATAACAGCTGATGAAACTTGGGTACATCATTTTAATCCCCTTACCAAGTCCGCAACAAGTGTATGAAAACACTCTGATTCTCCACCTCAGAAAAAATCCGACAAACTAAATCTGCTGGAAAGATCATAATGATTATTTTCACTGATCATAAAGGTGTAATCTATCAGCATGCTGTGCCTCCGCAAACTACTGTGAATGCTGACTATCATGTTTGATTTTCGAAAATTTTGCAACAACAGATATTGAGAAAGCGTCATGAACTGGTAGGACATTGGACATTAAATCACGATAATACTCGTTCACATGTTGCTACTTCTGTTCAGCAATATCTTAGTAAATGCAATATTAAAATCATGCTACCCTGTTACAGTCCAGATCACGGATCATGCGATTTCTGGCTGTTTCCGACGTTGAAAGAGACACTCCGTGGCAGAAAAATTAATACAGATTCTGAAGTTAATTCAGCAGTACAGTGTTCTTTGAAGCAGCTTCCAGAAAAAGGTTTCTCTACTTGTTTTTAAAAGTGAGTTGAACGATGGGACCATTGCATATCATCTGAGGGAAGGTATTTTGAAACAGAATGGTGTATTTTTGCTGTAAATGTATTTCTTGATTTTTTATGATTTTACTCTCAGTTATTATGGAACGTCCTTTGTACATGATTCGGGTTCTGAAAATTGCACTGGAAGCTGTGGGAATTTTGGTAAAATATATTTCCATGATTGTAACTGATTTTGTCGTAATACATATGAAAAAAAAAGATTCATGATTTCCCTATCATTATATTTTAACTTCTTATACAAATAACACTGTCACCTAAAAATGTCTTTCGTCACAACATGGTAGCGAAACTTTTTAGTTTATTGCTTAAAGATGTCTGATATTTTATAATGGTACCAGTAGTGTAGTACACCCTTATTTATATATCTCTATTATCTACTAACCTCCTATCAGGGATAATTCCTATAAAAGATTTAATATGCATGTACTTTATGGCATGTGCATTTCAGTGTTTCGACGATGAAGTATTAAATTAAACTTTTTTGGGCTACGCGATCGATTTTCTAATCATTTGGCCACTGTCGATCTGACACGCAAATATTCCAGGAGGTCGCAATCCCAAGAAATAATCGCGCTCCATACTGTTTGACTTCAAACGAACGGGAGACAAGCGATAAACAACAGCGGATTATCTGTAAATCTTGGTGAAAACTCCAATGTGGTAGTCAAAATTTTCAGTTTATTGCTTAAAGACTTCTGATATTTTATTATGTTACCGGTAGTGTAGTACCCCCTTCTTTATATACCTCTTTCATCTATTAACCTCCTATCAAAGATAATTCCCATAAAAGATTTAAAATGCATGTAGTTTATGGCATGTGAATTTCGGTGTTTCGATGATGAAGCCTTAAATTAAACCTTTTTTGGAGGGGGCGCTACGCGATCAACCTTCTAATCATTTAGCCACCGTCGATCTGACACGCAAACATTCCAGGAGGTCACATTCCCAAGCAATAACCGCGCTCCATAATGTTTGATTTCAATGAACGGACGACAAGTGATAAACAGCAATGGATTTTCTGTAAATCTTGGTAAAACTCCAATGTGGTAGTGAAACTTTTCAGTTTATTGCTTAAAGACTTTAGATATTTTATAATGTTACCAGTAGCGTAGTAAGCCCTTCTTTATATACCTCTTTTATCTATTAACCTCCTATCAGGGATAATTCCTATAAAAGATTTAACATGCATGTAGTTTAAGGCATGTGCATTTCAAGTTTTCGACAATGAAGCATTAAATTAAACATTTTTTTGGGCTACGCGATCGACCTTCTAATCATTTGGCCACTGTCGATCTGACACGCAACTATTCCAGCAGGTCGCATTATCAAGCAATAACCGCGCTCCATAATGTTTGACTTCAATGAACGGACAAGTAATAAACAGCAATGGATTTACTGTAAATCTTGTTAAAAACTCCATTTTTTTTAGTTTTCTTTGTATCCTATCTGCTAAGTAAACTGAAGAATAATATCTGTTTATAACAGAAGGCTCTGTATTTTATAAAATGCAGATTTCATGTGTACTATACTGTGTGCTGTTTTTATCCGCAGTGCAAAATTGAAACCTTTTTGCACCATTGTTGAA
Source organism: Maratus michaelseni (assembly GCA_963931845.1). Classification (NCBI taxonomy): domain Eukaryota; kingdom Metazoa; phylum Arthropoda; class Arachnida; order Araneae; family Salticidae; genus Maratus; species Maratus michaelseni. The sequence continues at coordinate 78,244,066 of OZ007590.1, read as the reverse complement.
TAAAATAATTAAAATAACAAAATAGCATTTTTTTTCTTAAAAAAGCAAAAATAGCAATACATATTAATGTTGTAAAGAAAATATTACACACTTTTCTTTTTCTTTATTAATTCGACTGGATTTGGTTGAATATCAGGCTCTTTTCCTAAAGATAAGAAAATGTGAAATTGCTAAGTCTGTGGTGGCTTTTAAAAAATCTTAGATGATTGTTATCAAAACATACTGATACATTTCATCATAAAACACTAAAAATTGCCACAAGAAAAGATAAACTTGCTGCGTGTCGTTTTGAACAATAAAGATGACTAATTTTCAAAATGTTTAATATCACAATGGTATAAGCTAAAATACACTGCAGTCTAATTATTTTATGCAATAAAGTTGAGTTAAGTATATTTTAGGACATTAATGTACATGTATGTAAAGTTGTTCATAGGAAAACTGTAACTTTGGTTTCAGGTTATTAGACACCTTTTTGGAAATTTTTTCCAATGTTCGGTTGTCTTCGATGCGTGTCCCTTCCCGTCACCTAAAAAGAGCCATTAACACACTGTCAGCCATAGTACAATCTTGTAAGAATTCATCCTGAAATACAATTCGAAAGTTACTGATAATGAAATTGTGATTTTTAAAGGATTATTTTTCATTCTTTCTTAGTCTGTTTAAAAGCTTATTTGATATTACATAAACGTCTAACAAAAGATGCTGAAAGGATGACAAATACAAAACATTTAAATAAATCTGAAACTATTAATTTGTAAGTGAGGCACATATTTAACACTTTTAAACATAATTGGAAAGTGTTTATCACTTCGGCTAGTCTGCCTGCTGCCTGAACATGCTCTTACTCTCGTAAATTTACTCGGATTGCCATGTAATTGATATATGTTATTGAATTTTACTGTGGCATGTTCATGAAGGAGTAGCATTTGGATTTCTTTTACAACAACACTCAAAAGAATCTCGTTACATTATGGTCAATAGGGAAGAATTGTTTGTAGTGTATTTTACTGATGTTACATTACATGAAACCTAATGGAATCGGTATGCATTTATGAACTTGACTTCTGTAGAATATGGTATGCGAAATAATTATCATTCATTTACAGGATCACTCAAATGAATTCGACAACATAATGGTCTACGGGGAAAAATGTTTGTAGAGTATTTAAATAATCTTGCACTATTTCAAACATAATGAAATTTACATATATTATTTTCTATTATGTTATATTTTTATTTTTGAACTAATGCTAATTATAGAATTTTAAAATTTTTCGAATACTTTGTATACGTTTTCTGCTGCAGAGAATAAATTCTAAAAATTTTCATTTTTAGTGATATACTATGAAAAACATAACTGCATTTACAGTAGAATGACGATTTACATTTTACGTATGTATTTAATTTATATATATTTTGATCAATTGTAATTTTTACTACAAGCTATGGTAACTCACGATTAATTTTTAAGTTTTCTATGATAAAATGTGAATAGTACTATTTGTGGATTTAAGAAATGTATCATTTATGTGTTCAAACTCTGAACATACATATAATCATCCTCTAATATTATCCATAAAAATATATCTAAAAATTAAAAGTAAGCAATATATACATCTAAAAGTAATATATCTGAGATGTCTATATTTTATTGTATGCAGTTTCTGAAATTTACCAAATTAAAAACAAAATAACTTGAAATAATTACTTTAAAATGTATATAAAATTAATAGACGAAAATTTATTGCACAAAAATAATTTGTTAATTACGTCATGTAGTGCTTTTCTACTATATTTACTTCGATAAAAAGCATAAAACATCCTTTTACTTCTATCTAGAACTAATTTCACATACATTTATAATAAAATAATTGATGATAATTATTTATTTTAATATCTGTAAAAATCTACAAACTAGACAAAGATTGAAAAAGATATTTTACATAAAATAACATCACATTTGATTACACATAATAATATGCAAGTATGAATGATAACAAACGCTGTTCCTGACGCACCAATTTTATGGATATTTCCATTTATCTGAAAAGAACACATGTTGGATTACATATAATTAAATGAAAATCTGAAATATGACGTTCGCTGCATTTGACAGTATGTTTTAATACTATTTTCATTCAACAAGAACAAAAAAAGACTACGATGGATTAACCGTAATTAGATGCAAGTCCCACATATAATAATCAGTGCTTAAAATAAATTATTTATTATCAAAAATTATCCACAAGTATATGTAAACAAGAACGAAAAATCTTACGTCAAGCATAGATTATGTAACACTTTCCAACACTATAATAACTATATACTATAAATAATTTTACAAATCATACCGTTTAATAAGCTGAAAGATAACATCTAAGTAAACAATTTGGAAAGCGCATAACATATTTAAAAACATAATTTCAGGAATATCCAACATATACAATATTTGGAAAAATATCCGAATACTTTTTTTCAGCCCTGTATATGATCTATAAATTTGTATATATACTACATAGGATGCCAAATTTTAGTTCATTTCGGAAAGGCGTTGCACCCTGTAAAGTAACTATAAGTGCTATGCACACCCTATTCCATATTAAGCCTCTTGCAATGCACCTTAGTGATATATATAAATTTTAATGCGTTAAAAATAGTGAAACATTATTTAAATAAACCGCAGACGATTTTTCTCCATAGACATAATGTAACGGAATTCTTTTGACTGTCCCTGTAAAGTAACTATAAGTGCTATGCACACCCTATTCCATATTAAGCTTCTTGTAATGCACCTTAGTGATATGTATCAATTACAATGTGTTTGAAATTGCGTAACATCATTAAAATAAACTGCAAATGATTTTTCCCCATAGACCGTAATGTAACGGAATTCTTTTGAGTGTTCCTGTAAAAAAACTATAAGTGCTACACACTTCCGTTGAAATAGGGAACATGCTATAGATAACGACAATAACATATAAAAATTGCAGAGCAATCCGAGCATATTTACGAGAGTTAGAGCACGGAAAGACGGCCATACGGCCATACGGCAGACAAACCGAAGTCATAAACACTTTTCAACTACGTTGGAAAGTGTTAAAAAGACAGAAAATCCATGCTGGACGCATGGATTTTGACACACCTCCCAACAAATTTAGAATATTGTAACATAACTTCATCGCTTAATAATCGCTGTGAAAGATGATATCGCAGGAAATAATTTGGAAAAATGGTAACACATTTGAAAACCCAATTTCAGCAATTACCATCTATAGTTGGATCAATATCCGATTTCTTTTAGGCAGAATTCAAGAATACCAAATAATTTGCAAAAAACAGTTACATTTAAAAATGCATGCTAGAATATATTGAAATAGACTGTACTGTATACATAGACTGTACTATAGTCGAATTATTTTGTGCGGCAATATAAAAGAAAGATAAATATTATGCACACCATATTCCTCAGCTTTAGTGAGATATATCATTTTCAATATGCTTGAAAAATTATAACATCGGTAACAGATATTTCAAACAATTTTTCTCTATAGACAATAATGCAACGGAATTATTTTGAGTATCTATGTAAACGAACTATAAATTCTACACACATAATTTTTTACTTTCACTGCCTGTGAAGGACTGCTCAGCTCTATCGTCTCAGTTTCTTTGAATACAATTAAAAGGAAAAGTAGATCTATCAAAAAAGAAAAGAAAACAAGAAAGAAAATGATAAGAATTGATACCATAACACACGACAATTTTATTTCAACATCAAAGTATATCAGTTTTATTTTCGTCATATATCATCATATTCACCTGTTTTCGGTACTTACTTATATTCATGCATCTTGTATTATTATCAAATACTTGACAATGTCCATTTTATTTCCAAAATATAACGTCATATCCCTCTTCTTTTTAATTCTTAATTATTTTTATTTCATTTTCATTTTTCACTTGGAATTTTTTTATTTGAAAATTAAATGTGGAATAAAAATTATTATTCGGGTTTTGATTTATTTGCAACAATAAAAAAAAAATAGTTACATTTTATCGGATAATATTTATGTCATAGCAGAGGACATTATGTATTATTAAACATTAGATTTCCATTACAAAAGAGACGTTTGATAAAATATTGATCTTGGCATTAGGGAAAACAGAATTGAAAAGGAAAATGAAAATAGACATATAGTTTTATGAAAATTATATAACATGGGGTATTTAACAGTTCCAAAATATGTCGTTAAATTTGTTATTTATTTTAGAAAATCGATATTTGGAATAAACAGAAGAAAATATACAAAATTATTTCAAAGTAAAACTGTACCACTGTATTCTGGGAATGTATATATTTTTAATGTTGAAAACTTTAAACAATGGGTATTATTTTAGTTTTATATTTAAAATTTAGGAACATATGAATGCTCAAGTTTTTGAAATTTTTCATGCGCTAAATTAGGTTTGCTATAAAGCGGTGTAAATATAGCACGAAACGAATTTTTAAGAGACGTTTCTTTATATCTGATGTTTATTTTCTTGCTGTTTATTGTAACATAAATTAATAAAAATAATTAAACATCTAAACTGCAGAAAAAATATTTGTTTTCTTTGAATGTAGAACTCTTAGCTTTAATATATACATTCAGGGATAATATTTTTATGGAAACGTACAGCTTCCATGCTTAGTCGTATAGTAGGGTGGTAAATGATACTAATGAATGGCACTTCAATGAAACATCTTGAAAAATCAAAATTTTAATCAATTTAAAAGATTAATTTAATAAAAATGAAAACTTAAATAAAAGCGATTGATTCTATCAACCAGTAATTGTATAAGTGGCATATGCCATTAATTATTTTTTTATATCCGGGAACATTATATACACTGCTTGACAATTGCTAAGGGACAGAGACTACTTTCTGTCATAACTAATCATATATATCGTTTAAAGAAATGAGAAGTAGTACATATTTCATTCAGGTTCTAATGTGTCTTTATTATGCAAAATAATACAGATATTATAACATGGCAAAGCAAGTTGCGCAAAAGAACAAAATATGCTTCTTACAGCATTGTTCAACACGTACAAAATGTTTGTTCTGCCTAAAAAAGGAACACATATGAATCGGTGAGTATGCGGTATAACTTACTCTAACACTGATGTACATTTTTCATCGTTTGTGAATGATGTTCAATAAATAGTTGAGGCGATCTTGGGTAATTGCGACCGTTCGTTTCACAGGGTGATTTTCAGTTCATGCATGATTCGAGAGGAGTTCTGTCTTTGAACAATACGATTACCGAGTTCATCCTAGACAAGGTCTATAGTATTTATGTCCGGTGAATAAACAAGACATGCCATTGGCTCAATATCGTCTCTTGATAGTGTGAGGGAAACTTCAGCTGTCTTATGTGAGAGGGCATTGTTATCCATGAACAGAAATTCTGGACTACCTGTACCACGGGAAAGATGGATATAATCCTGGAGAACACCTGTGAAATACCACTGCAACCACTATACTTTTTTCCAACATTTGAAGCAGAATTCTGCCATTGTACCTGATACCCGCTCGCTAAATCACTCATTGGTCATAGTTATGAGTTTCCTGGTTATTTTGGGGATGGAAAGGAATTCATCTATATTTCCATACTAGCTGGTGTCCAGAATCAGTGTTTGCAGTGAATCGGGATACATTAGAGGACATAATTTTGGACCACTGTTTCTGACCCCAAGAAATATGCTCCTTACACTAAAGTAAACTTTCCCTACGATGATGTGCTCATAGTGGAATGCATGTAACAAGTTTCTGTACATCTAAGACAACATTATTCACACACCGAGAAATGTTTCTCTTAGATTGTCAAGTACTTGTAGCAATGGCAAGGTCTGAGATTATCTGACCTCGAGTATCATTTATGTTCCTCTTGGCCACTAGGCAAACATATTGATTCTCTTGAGGTGTGATAATCATACCACAGCCTCCAGCCTTCTTACAACACTTCACTTCCGGAGGTCATTTTCAACCAAAAGCATACACTCTTTGATACATCTCTTGCTTTAGTAACTTCAGTGAGACTTTGCCCAACCTTGAAACAACCAACTGGTAAGCCTTGATCGCACGTAATCAAATGATGTCTTACAGACATTAACAGTTAATACCTGTCGTCCAAAAAGGAAATTTAAAGCTATTTCTTCAGAACCTGACAGGGTGACTTCCCCCTTAAATGTTACTACTTGCAATTTCAAAGAAGGAAGCCACTTGGATACAGTGCTTTTAATACAGACAAGAGACCTTGCCATACAACGTCCTCTATCGTTGTTTTTTCTGTGATTGCGCCGTTTAATTAAACGCAATTTTTCACAACTTTGTTGTTCCTTAGCATTTGTCAAACGGTGTACATTGATAAATATCATTTCTGAGTTTTAGGCCACCATTATAAAGTTACGACATGACTGACTGGTGTAAAGTTTTTCTAAGAAAAAACTTTTGTTTGATAAAATGTGTATCGCAAAAAGGTATTTCTATATCTAAACATGCATTTATCTGCCAAGTTATGAACAACCATATATACTTTCATTTTTTTTCTTTCAAATTTTTCAAATATAAAAAATACGCAATTTTTTTTTTGCTTATAATAGTAACATTTATTTCAATTAATAAAAATATATATAATATTTTATGTATATGTAAGATAAAGATATGTAAACAGTTGATTCACTGGAATTATATGAACAACTACGTTGAATAACAAAATATAAACTTTAATACAGTCTTAGAGAGATAACTCTACAATACTCACAGCTAATACACTTCTGGCCCAACATATACAATATATTTATTTTCCAATAGATTTCTTCACAGCTAATACACTTCTGGCTAACATGTACAATATATTTATTTTCCAATAGATTTCTTCACAGCTAATACACTTCTGGCCCAACATATACAATATATTTATTTTCCAATAGTCCAACTAGGCCTAACAGCGCCTTTACTGGCTATTTCTTATTTCGATGCTTGCTTCACAATAAAAATTAGAAGACTGGCCCTTTTCCAATTTTGAAGATGTTCAAATCTTGATCTCACAATCCGAAATATTTATAACTCGTGCATTTAAATCATGGATAATAATAGTATTAGAGCGTCAGATAATTTGATGATCATGTACGTCATAAAGCAAATGAAGTGTTTAAATTGAAATCCTACATATATATCATATATTCTAATACGAGCAAATCTTGTGTGTGGTTATATATATACAGGGTGTTTCACAAAGGACGCCTAACTTTAAAAATCAATAACCCGGAAACGGTGATAGGGAGAAACATGAAACCAGTAGTATACATATTAAAAAAATCGTAAGAATCTTATACATAAATCTCAAAATTTAGTTTAAAATAGCACCGATAGATGGCGCTGTGATAAATAGGCGTATCAAAGTGATTCAAAAGGTGCACCCTTTACACAACAGACTTATCGCAAACGAAGAATGAAATTGTCATTGACTCTCTGCTGTATGTCACCGGTCTGTTTGTTGAAAAATTTTGAAAAGCTCAAAAATTGTTTTCCCATCTGGGCTTTTTGCGACTTGAAATCGCGTTTGAAAACTTATCCTTGAGGTAGTAGGACTCTGATTTAATCGGTGATACTCCAACACAATAAGCACACGTTCCTCCATGGTATACATCCCTTTCGGAAGTATTTTCACTATAAGCTAATAGCGGTCAGATTTCAATGGCGAAATCTTCAACGGCAAGTCTTTCTATGCTTCTGAACTTTCTGTAGACGGATTCTTAACGCTCTCAGCGCCATCTATCGGTACTATTTTTAACTAAATTTTGAGGTTTATGTATAAGATTCTTACGATTTTTTTTATTAAACATACCACTGGTTTAATGTTTCTATCTATAACCGTTTCCTGGTTATTGATTTTTAAAGTTAGGGGTCCTTTGTGAAACACCCTGTACTATGTGTACCGGTTAATTCACGCTGTTGTTTATTGATTTTTGAAGCTACAAATACATAGGAAATAATAAAAATGGATTATTCAAACCAGCGGCCATCGCTAGCTACACATTTTTCCCATCTTTCTGGCAATTTGTGGATGCCTCGCCAAAAAAATTGTTCGTTTTTTGAGCCAAACCAGTCATCGAGCCATTTTTTCACATTTTTGTACGAATCGAAGTGTTGCTCTGCCAATGCGTGCGACATTGATGAAAACAAATAGTAGTCGGACGGGGCTAGGTCCGGAGAGTACGGCGGATAAGGCAGCAGTTCCCATCCCAGCGCTTTTACGGTGTCCGTGACCAAAGTTGTGGTATGAGCCGGAGCATTGTCATGCTGCAAAATCGCTTTTCCATGTCTTCTAGCCCATTCTGGCCGTTTTTCGATCAATTCATGGTTCAAATTCATCATTTGTTGTCGGTAGCGTTGGCCATTAACTGTTTCGGACTGATCTGACACGGATCTTCGTCGAGCAAAGCTTCCAATTCGGGATCTTCAAACTTTTTTGGCTGACCTGGACGTTTTTTGTCTTCAACGCTGTAATCACCACTTTTAAATCGAAACCAATCTCTGCATGTTGTTTCTGATAATGCATTGTCACCATGAACTTTTACAAGAGTTCTATGACTTTCAGCAGTCGATTTCTTGGAATGAAACAGAAACAAAAGCACAGTCCGCAAATTCTCTTTGGAAGGAACGAAATTCGACATTTTTGAGCACGACTATTTATATAATGTTATTACTTTGAGAACTTTCGACATTTATGGTTTTCAAGCCTTATGTTAGTACAACAATACACACTATATGTCAAATGATTGAACGTTGCATTAATAGCTGCTGCCATCTATAAAGTAAAACAGCGGGAATTAACCGGTACACCTAGTATATATATGTATATAATATATATATATATATATATATATATATATGCAAATTTTATCTTGAAAACGGCTCTTACGATTTTGACGAAATTTCGTATCCTACCGTTTTGGGGCACCAGAAAACCATTGGGCTAGGTCACATGTTCGAGAAAATTCGATTAGTGGGTCATTTTGGGTCATTTTGGGTAATGGTCTAGCTAATTGTATCTAAAAACGGTTCAAACGATTTTGACGAAATTTTGTATCCGACATTTTTGGGCACGAGAAGACTATTGGGCTGGGTGACATGTTCGAGAACTTTCGATTAGTGGGTCATTTTTGGGAAATGCGGGTCAAATTAATTTTATCTAAAAAACGGCTCTAACGATTTTGATTAATTTTTGTGTCCTACGAGTTTCGAGCACGATAAAATCATTGGGCTAGGTCACATGTCCGAGAAAATTCGATTAGTGGGTCATTTCTCGGTCATTGTGGGTTAAGATCTAAAAAGCGGGCCAATTTACACTAAATTTTGCATCCATCCAAAGGTTTTCAGGCACGAGAAGACTGTTGGGCTAGGTCACATGTTCGAGAAAATTCAATTAGTGGGTCATTTTGGGTCATTTTGGATCATGGTCAAGCTAATTGTGTCTAAAAAACGGTTCAAACGATTTTGACGAAATTTTGTATCCGACTATTTTCGGGCACGATAAGACTATTGGGCTGGGTCACATGTTCGAGAACTTTCGATTAGTGGGTCATTTTTGGGTCAAAACGGGTCAAATTAATTTTATCTAAAAAACGGCTCTAACGATTTTGATTAAATTTTGTACCCTACGAGTTTAGGGCACGATAAAATCATTGGGCTACGTCACATGTTCGAGAAATTTTGATTAGTGGGTCATTTCTGGGTCATTGCGGGTCAGATCTAAAAAGCAGCTCAATTTACACTAAATTTTGCATCCAATGGTTTTCGAGCACGAGAAGACTGTTGGGCTAGGTCACATGTTCGAGAAAATTCAATTAGCGTGTCATTTTGGTCATGGGTCATTATGGGTCAAGCTATTTTATCTTAAAAACGGTTCAGAGGATTTGAAATAAATTTAGCCCCCTACAGGTTTAGGGAACAAGAAGACTATTAGGCTAAGTCACATGTTCGAGAAATTTCGATTAGTGGGTCATTTTGGTCATGGGTCATTATGGGTCAAGCTATTTTATCTTAAAAACGGTTCAGACTATTTACACTGAATTTTGCATTCTATAGTTTTCGGGCACGAGCAGACTGTTGGGCTAAGTCACATGTTCGAGAAAATTCAATTAGTGGATCATTTTGGTCATGGGTCATGATATTTGAACTCAAATTTAATTTTGACCGAGCATAGCTTGGTCTTCCCTGCTCGTAAACGTTTATTTGTTATACTGCCAGTTTATCATAAATAAGTTTATTCTAAGAGTACGCAGTAAATGATTCAAATTACCTAAAGAATAATTAATACAAAATTCATAACTGTTTTCTATCAAAATATTACCATTCTATTTGGTATCTATTACAAGACATAATTAGGCTGCATTAATACTTTCATCTTAAAATTTCGTTGGCATTTGCGTTTTATTTAATGCATTAACAATATAAAGTTAACAATTAAGAGATCTTTATATTTTATATATTCTTTATATCATGTCTATCACTCTGAAAATCTTAAGAAAAATGAAAAGGTACCATGCTTCACATATAATTTCAAAATGCACTTATTTTTAAAATCAGAATTTATTTTTCGCAAAATACAAGAAAAGTCTTTAAAAATGTGAACTGCGACATTCTTTTAAAGTGATATAATATAAATCAATGGCTATCATATATCATAAAAACAAAGATTGATCACAAGATGTTGTTTATCCTTGAAATGAACTGGATAGGTAGGAAGCTCAAGTTTCATCTCATGTATAAAATTTTAGAATGTCGGTTTTTCATAATATTCATAATCAAAAACTTACCATATGCTCTTGCTTATTTTGTATTAAAATAATTTATTATAACATGTAATACAAATTTTATTGTTCAAAATTCATAGAATTTGATTCTTAGATTGAGCAAAACGTTTTTCTTTTCAATACCTTGTAACTAATAAAACAAAAGATATTCTCCTTAATAAGAAATTTCATTTCCCTTTCTCTGCAAATGAGAAGCATAAATTCATTTATTTTATTTTATTAATCAAATTATGTTATAGTTCCTAAATAATTCTATAATATAAGTTATTATTATAATTATATCATCTAATTATAATTCCTATTTTCATTCATTTTAAAATTTTAAATTGTGCCCTTAAAAAACCATGGTATTTTTTCTCAAAATTATGTTTTTATTCTTCTTGCATTGTAAAAGATACATACAAATATAATCTCCATAGTCATAAATAACATAAAAGTATTCTTTTTTCTTTCAATTTAGTGAATTTAGTACAATGATTTCATATATTTTAAATTATTCTTGGAAACTGCCTTCATTAATTGAGGTGATTAATCATAATTGCGAATTTACAGAAAAAAATCTTCACAATGATTTCGAGTAATTAGTCAGTATCTAACGTTAAAAAATGAAGATAGATAAAATTGCATTACAAAAAAGGGAAGGTGTTAAAATCGATAAATGTTCTTATTATTGTTTGAGTGACTGAACGAAAAATAAGAAATATTTTTAATCTTTTAATTAAATAGTTTACTCATAATCAATAATATTTTCTTCAAGTAGTTTTTTAAATTGAAAATTGCAATGCTATACGTGTGTTCTTCCTGTTAGTTTTAGAGTAATATAACATATATATAATTATATATATTGATATAAAACTATCCTGCGTCCGTCAGGCGCCCACGGGTGTCGCCGACGCGCGTTAACGACCATCGCGCCCAAGCCTCTAAAGGGCTTATTACGCACCAGGAGCTTTGTCTCGCTCCGGCGCTGCGATCGGCCTGAAGCCGCTCCCCACTGCGGACCCCCAGGTCATTCTAGAATTCGACCTCTAGGTCGCTGCACCATTAAACCCGCTCATGGGAAACTTCCGCGTGGAACGCACACCTGACGAACCGCCGAAGAACCCCCGACGACTTCGTTCGCGAAACCCCATGAGGGGAAACGGTTCGTAGGTCACATGTCAAGTTACCTCGACGGCTCTTGCTTTCCCACGGCTTCCGAACGTTGACATGAATGGGAGGGCAAGCAACTAGTCTCATCTGCCGTGAGGTTCACATGTTATATGCACTAAAAAGAGCGGAAGGCGCCACTCCTCGGCCCAGAACCACGAGGAAATTCGGTTCTTTCCCATAGGAGAGATTCGGATAGGCTGTCCCTACGTAGTCTGGCGCGAGATTGAACCCCCCTAGGCGGAACTAGGTGGTAATCCAGCGACAACTCCAGAACTACGAGATCATCCACATAGCATATCACTCAAAAACCGGAAGAATCCTAAAGACACCACTATCGGAATCTAGAGGACGTGAAACTCCCTCTAAGCGCGCCAAAGAGACGGCCCGATCGAGATTAGTAAAAGAAGCTTATTAGTCGTGCCACTAGTCTGACCGCCAGGTGTGGAAACTTCCTGGCTGCACGAGAGACGTGCTCGGACTGGGTTTCTGACCAAGGTCTCGAGTTTCGGCTGATCGATGCCGCGTTAGTCGGCAGCCCGGTTCCTCGTAATCACATGGCAGAAAGCGGGCTAGTCCCTTCCTCGAAAAGAACGTTCGCGTCCCTGGCGGTCCTGCCATGACCGCCTTCGGATGGTGACCGTCTCCTCGATTCGGGCACTTCCTGCGGTGACCTTTGAGGTCGGCTCACAACTCTCCAGCTGCAGTGGATTTCGTGAGGTCTTCTTCCACGAGTTTGTGGGACTCGTGTTGGGACTGTTTCACCTCTGCCTCCGTCTCGTTGCAGATAGTTGCTGCACGCTGTATCTCCCGACGATCGGTGCACAACAGAGTCATCACGAGATCGTGCTCTACAGAGATCGATCGTGCTTCCGTCAATTCCTTAGTCAAGTTGTGGAGGGATCCGGCTGGCATTTGCTAGCTTTTGCCCAAGATCCACGTGAACCTTGGGATTGGCCTACGGAGTCGTCTGTCTACCACCTACGGAAATTTCCGATCACAGGCTGTGCTCGCGTCGGAAAGAACCTGCGCTTGCAAGGAGGAGACCCACGAACCCACAACCCAAAAGGGCGAACCTCAATGGGTCATAGCGTGGCGAATCCGGCGCAACAGAGACTCCTTTCCCACTGGCGGACCAACGATGAGGAACCCAGACCAGTCACCTCCTGTCCCCGTCGTGTCGACGAACACTCCGTATGTTAGGCACCCGGTCATCTTCCCTACTCAAAGGGCCGATTCGGAGTCACCTGACGGTGTGTCCGCGCAATGCTCCGCTCCCGGTCACCTCCTCCACTGAAGGAGTCGGGTCAGGACCCGCCACGGAGAGGGACCTGCCAGATATATATTGATATATAGAAGTTCTTCAAAACTTATGGATAATTGTTTTGTAAACTAAACTGTTGCTTTTCAGTAAACATTAAATTTGTTAATATTTCCTTCATTGAAGTTATCTTATGCTGTTTTTGTGCGCATAATATACTGGGAAATTCTATTACGTTTAAAAAGGCTCTAGGAAGATTTGGAACAGAGATTTTTTCTTACTTCAGTTATGTTGCTTAGGTTGCCTCTGCTATGTATTATCATAAATTTATTATACTCATCTGATGGTTTCATGTTATATACTTTTACATTTAAATGTAATAAAAGAATTAACTTTCAAAAACTCGTAGTTATGTCTGTTTAAAATAATTCTGAATAGTCCTCTTTTTTATACGTTGTAAATATTTTATTATATTCTTTAATGCAAATATATATATATATATATAAAATTGTGATTTTTCCAATTAACTATTTCTTCTACAAAATCAATTCATATATTTGAAATTATCTTTTCTAAATACCATCGTTATTATACATAATTATTAATAATTAGGTTAATGTATTCTTAGAAAAACAATTAGACCTGATATAGAGAAAATTGTTGTTAATTAGTGATGCAGAGAGATATAATAACCTTACAAAAAAGAGCATGTTTTAAAATCTAAAAACTTTAATTTTTACTCTTTATATTGCAACAATGTAAAATCATTTAAAGTAAGAAACAAGTTTTAAACCTTAACTAACTGACCCGCCAGGCATTTCCTGGGCCCGTGATAATATACCGGGTGATCCAAAAGTCAGACCGAACTTTAAAAATGAATAATTCGAAAACGAATCACGATACAAAGATACGGTTTGCACCAAACGGGTGGAAAAGAAACCGGGTTTTGCGTGGCGACGAAATAAAAAATAGTTCTGTGGGCGACCAACAGATGGCGCTGTTGGATTTCTGATGTAGGATTATGAAAAGCTACAAACGATATAAAAAGGAGCAACTGCAGCAGGTAATGATAGTCGAAGCTTGTAATGCATCGAAATGCTGTCCATAGTTGAGAGAGCCCTCTTAGTTAAACTGTATTATAAGAATTCGGAAAGTGCCATTGCGGCATTGCGAGCAAAATGGCTTCACACTGGCTTCACTGTGCTTTGGACAGATGAAGCGCATTTAACACTCTCTGGTGCTGTTAACACCCCAATTGTCGAGTGTGGACCACAGAAAATCCACATGCATTTGTTGAGATACCCTTGCAACAGCCTAAAGTCACAGTCTGGTGGCTTCACTGCTGATTTCATAATTGGTCCATTTTTTTGGAGGAAATCATTCAGATGGATTTCAAAACAGTTTCTGTCACTGATCAGCGATATGTAGCACTGTTGCAGAGCGACATTATTCCTGAACTGCAAGCTCGACAGGCACTCCAAACACTCACCTTTATGCAAGATGAAGCACCACCTCATATTGCTCTGTCTGTGCAACGCCTGCAACGCTCAACATTTGGGGAGGATCGCATTATCAGTCGCTACTTTAATCACGCATGGCCTCCAAGATCTCCCGATCTGACACCCTGTGACTTTTGGCTGTGGGAATTCTTGAAGTCAAAAGTGTACCGCGACCAACTGGCATCACTAGCAGCACTGAAAGATGCCATCTGCCAAAATGTGTCTGCCATAACGCAAGAAATGCTACTAAATGCTGTGAACGGTGTGGTGCCTTGTCTCACAGCTGTACTTCTGAATGATGGACAACACATTGAACATTTACTGTAGTACTAATTAACTGTACTTAAACTGACTTGTAAGTTGTCAACATTTTTTCATTTGTAAATCGTCTTTTGGTGCAATAAAACACTATAGCGCAATCTGTTGGTCACCAACAGAACTATTTTTTTCGTTGCCACACAAAACCCGGTTCTTTTTCCATCCGTTTGGTGCAAAGCGTATATTTGTATCCTGATTCGTTTTCGAATTATTCATTTTTAAAGTTCGTCCTGACTTTTGGATCACCCGGTATTTAAAAAATCAAGTTTTTATTATTTTACATCCTTATAACCCAATTTTGTATCAAATTATATTTTAAAATGAAAAATTCGCAAATATATATTGATATTTAGTGATAAAAGCGCTCATTTTCTTGTTTTTTCCCGTAGAGTCGTTTCATAGTTTTAAAATAAAAAGTAATTTTTTTACGGACTCTTTGAAATCTTTGTTGGTTATAAATAAAACGGTTTTACAGCCCGTGAAAAAATATTGTTATCTAGTTGTAAAATAAATGTTTTCTTCTTGCTTTTTTGCTTCGTTGTTTGTGTTCGCGTCGGCTCCTTTAACATAGCAATAAAAAATAGTTATCATTGTCCCAACTACCTGAAATTTGAATCGGTTAGAAATATAACTGTATCCAAGCTCTCTTTAAAATTTTGTGAAAAAAATGTGCATATTTAGCAGTGAAAGCATGAGTTCTAAAAAAAAGGTTTAACTTTCAACACAATGGCCATATCACGCCTCCATCCGTTTTGAATCAACCTTTTTCAATCTCCCTAGGCTAAACAGGTGAGGGCTAAACAGGTCTCCCAGTTCTTTCATTCCTTCAAAAGAAAGTTGAAGCATGCGCAATGAGACCATTTTTGTGTGGAAAAAAGAATAGGGAATTTGAAAAATGCACTTTTAGCTTTAAATATATGGATTAAAAATATCATTTATAATAAAAAAAAATATTTTCATGTAATTTGTAAAAACTGATAACTGATAACTGCATTTTTAAGTGACAAAAGTACTTTATATTTTATACAAAAAAATCGATTTAAAACTAATGTTTATAACTAAATAATATATGTGAAAATATTTATTTTTTATTTTTTGGTAATTAGCGAAATTGTAAACGTTTTCTTGCTAGAAACATACAATGGTTACTTACTCAGGACACGTTTAAAGTAGTTAGAATGCTGTTGGTTTTCTTAATATAAAAAATCAATTACAAAGCAAAACTAACATTTAAGTTTATTTTTACCTTTAAAAAGTCAGAAACTGATTTTGGGTGAAATGGTGTTTACATTTGAACTAAAACACTTAAGAATAATGTTAACTCATTTAAAATACAAGATGTATCATTTCGATTTCTACACTAATGGCTGGATAGAACATTCTTTCTGATCTGCACTTTAATAGATTTGAACTTTGTGTTCATTTAAAATTCTTAACTTAAACATAACAACATTAAACAAAATGTTTTAAGAAAAGTTTTAGTGTCCTAATTTTTGGTTCTGGTGTTGAAAGTTCTTTATTCATTAACAGAAAAAGGGTTTAAGGTTCTGAATAAAATAGCGGTGGACAAAAACTAAGAAAGCAAAAAGCATGATAGGTGTAAACACAGTAATCAAATAAAGAAGTGTAAGGAAGCAAAATAAATATTACACTTAATAAAATATGACTGCAATAAAAATAAAATTACATATATTTTTTTACAGAATAAATACATATTTTTACGATATATTAATAATGTAAAATCTTCACATGTTACACAATTTTAATGTCTTATCATATTATCCAGTTTAAAAAAAGACATATGGACAGAAGTAATTATTTAAAAAATAAAAATTTAGGAGCAATAGCAACTGCAAAAGTGCTATAGAATATAATTATTTTGAGTTTCGCTAAGGAATTCATTTTTTGAAAAATTTTAATAGAAATTTATTTGTATGATTGACATGACATTAATGGGTCAATTTAGAAAAAAAAATTAATATCTATTAAATTATTTATGAAAGGCTAAATCATATAAAGTATGTATTGAAACAAAAACCAAAGTATCTATTAAAATTAAAGAAAAAAAGTATTTATCTCGTTATCCATGCACTACAAGGCAATCAAGTAATTCTTAATGTTTAAAAAATTAAAACCATTCGATCTTGATCAATATGCTAAATAAACAAATAGCATAATTATTCCTTTTAGTTATGCTTTCCGAAGTATTGAAGAAAATGTTGCCTGGGTGATTATTCTCCATGTAATTTTAAAAGGCATATTTCATTTTAACAGCTATCAATTTTATGTTATAAAATAAAAAGGTATATACAACAAGAGGGCACATTTTATTCGTAATTGACTTCGCATTATATATGAAATTTGATCTGTTGCATTAACATTTAATGCGCGTCTTAATAACTATGACAATTGCTTAAATATTTAAAAACATTACACCTAATTTCAAAGCAATAATTAAAACAAGAAAGAAAAATTATGCATCAACCCTAGATCATGAAACACTTTCCAACACTAACAGAATACTTTAACAAACATTCGCTATTTAATAAGGTAAATAAAATACCTATGTAAACATTTTAGAAAACACAAAATCCAATTGAAGATCAAATTTCAGCAATTACAGGTAATAGCTAGAAACGTACTCCCATTCTTTTGTGCAGCCTTGTATACAATCTATCGATTTGTATATACTCTATATAGTATGTTGCAATTTAGTTTAGTATAAGAAAACACATAACACAGTTGAAAATTCAACTTTCATAGTTTCTACAAATCGACAAAAACATATTTGAATTCTTTTGTACAGCACTGTATACTACCATAAGATTTTTATACATGCTACTTATTAAGTTAGAGTTTAATTCAGGCAAAAACACGCAGAAAACTATTGAAATCACACAGAGAATTAGCATACAGAGGCGACAATGTATCCAATTCGTTACCTTGCCCTGTATAGATTTTATTTATATTTAACAAACATCGCTGAGTAAATTAAATATATTTCCCGTTCAACATCCATAACTCGATTAAAAAAAACCTTTAAGCAATTTACGCTGATATACAGCAATGCTTACGAATTCTTTTTTGTAGTCCTGTATATGATGTAAAGTATTCATAGTATACAAACATTTAGTTAACGCATACGTAACTGAAACTGTATTTCCAGCAATTTTCTTTTATACATAATAATCTTCTGTTACAGTACTTGATGGAATGCTACAGAGTGATCAATTAAATTATTTGAATTTAAGTCTGACTGCATAGGATTTACCACTATATTGCTGTTAATTGATTAATATGAGTATTTTAAATTATCCGAGACGTATAGTATTTATTTTGCACCTATGACTCTAAGGATCTGATATGATAATTTATACTTAGAAAATTTTATTAGACAAATTATCAATTAATTATAGAAAAGAAAAGGTTGCGTTGTGAATTATTTTTGAAGTTCGGATCCTCTTTGAGCCAATTACAATCATCAAAGGTTACCTGCAGAGAGTTATGTAACATTAAATATATAATGGCTTATTTTAAAACCTAGATTGTAATATTAAAGAAAACATTTCCTAAAATAAAAGACTTAATATTAATTCAATAAATTAAGTAAACAAAAGGAAAACTGACTAAAATTAATTGAATATAAAATTGAGTTTATTTACAAGGTAATTATAAGCATATGATTAAAAACAAACATAAATGTTTAAAAAAAATAAAAATATTCAATCCTAGTTGAGAACTGTATTCTCAACATTTATTTTCTGAGAATTACAGTTTATCTTACTGAATAAAAAAATTCGATTTTGAAAGGCAGAGTTCCATACCCTAGAAGTATTTATTTGATTAGCCTTTTTATGTTTAGATCGGGGTAGGATCTTCATACACACTTAAATTCGTATTATTAAAAGAATATAGCTTAATTAAATAAAATGGAACAATGGTGAAGGAAGATTGTTTGTTACCTTATATTACTAGATAACGTTGACAGCAGGAGGTAATGGCTGACGCGTTTTCGCTTTTTCTTAGCGCGTACATTTCCATCTATTGGCACACACACTCAAAATCTGTTTTTTTTAGTTAGAGAGCAGTCAACCTTCTACTTTTCCATCTTTTTTGAATCTGAACTCTCAAGAAAAATCACATTCTTTTCGTGGAGCAAAAAAAAAAGGGATGGAACCATTTTTCCCTTTTCACATAAAATTAAGGCCTTATACGTTTTAACTTCTTGAAAATTTGCATGTTTCGGCCATACCTCTGATTTTAGAGAGATGACCATTGGCATGCGGGAGAAATTTGGTACTCCCCTTGAGTGTTTCATAGGTCCGTCGGTACAATAGCGATTCCTCTTGACGCCGTGCTGTGTCTGGGAGGTAAAGATGCTTTTACTTGTGAGGTCTTCGTGCCTATTTAAGCTCTCATAAATAAATGTGTCATATTATTGTTCTGACAATTTTCTCCATGACATTTTTATTAGGTGTAGTTAAATCATTCGTGGGAACGGAAAACCAAATATTTCCTTGACTGCCGTGGTTCACTTTGTTCCACAATTATCTATCTGTATGCGCTGATCCTAAAATGGATCATTAATTTGTATTGTTCACTGTTCACTGATTAAAATGATACCAAATACTCTGTTAATATGCAGAAAAAAAACCAAATACTTTTTTTTTTTATAGTGTGTGCTAGTTTAGATCTAGATGGTGGTATTTCTCACCATCATCTCTTCCCCCGACATTAGAAAAAAAAAAAGGTCCACAGTATCTTTTTTTTTATATATATATATAGCCACAAAGTACTCGATGAAAGTCCATCGTCGTATTATATTGAAGATCAAAACTGAAAATGTTCACATGGAAAAGTCTAGGAACTTGGGATAAGCTGGGGTGTCACTAGGTTTGGAGTGTAAGTAGGTTTGCAACACCAGAAAAAAGTTTTACACATTGGTGAAATAAAGCGTAATCAAAAGTTCACTGTTGAAAAATCTGATGAAAGACATGACTTCTTCAGCAAGTTATCATGTGTAGTTGGTTTCAATTTCCATTGTTCCAAAAACATTTATTAAAATTTTGAGTTTTAA
This sequence comes from Maratus michaelseni, assembly GCA_963931845.1. Classification (NCBI taxonomy): domain Eukaryota; kingdom Metazoa; phylum Arthropoda; class Arachnida; order Araneae; family Salticidae; genus Maratus; species Maratus michaelseni. The sequence goes on along the minus strand of OZ007590.1, from coordinate 78,223,894 downwards.
TAGGTCCAAATCCAAATAAAGCAGGAAAATTTGAATAAGCCAAATAATAAAATAAAATGCCCGAGAGAAGAAAGAAAAAAAAAATTAATTTTCTTTTCCACTCTTATATTTTTAGTTATTACATACATATAAATTGGCAAATCTTTTATTTTAATTATTACAGGCTAATTAGGTACCCATACGTTGAAACACAATATACAGAATCATTTAAAACAAATACTCAATATAATCAGTAAGCTGTATGCATTGATAATGAATACCATACAATTAAAAAAAAAATTATATAATATATGAAAAACATTGAGAGAAAACACATCTATATAATCACATGTCTGTTGTACTACAATCTGTATTATAAACATTATAATCTAATTCTCACATGAATTATTTTCTCTTGAGCAGAAAGGAAAACTTCTTTATTTTTTTTTTATATATATATAAAGAAAATGTTATGTTAAAAAAAAAATCTTATCATTCTTACTAAAACAATTGTTTTGGAATATGTGAAAAGGCTACTTTTCTGAATGAAAGATATTCTCAATAATAATATATTTTCATAAAAGAAACAGATCGAAAAAATGAAAATTTGTTTTCTTCTTTCGATACCAAAAATTTAAATATCCATCTATAAAGTCAAACACAATACCCTTTTAAACTGCCTGCCTTGGAATGGACGGGGTTGGGAAAAAAAAAAAAAAAACAAGGCAGAAGAAGAAAAAGAAAAAAAACAGTAATCTTTTCTCCCTCTAATCCATCACCGCTAAGCGGAAGGATAGAGAATGACAGCTAGATGACCCTACCTGTGGACAATGACTCATCCTTTTTTTTTTTTTTTTACATTCGTATCCAGGTGTACACAAGGGAAGATTTGCGAAATGCATGTACTAGCGATCGTTGCTATCCCTCAGGTGTATGATTACTAAACTCCTGGATTTTCGACTCTACAAAAAGGGGTGAAATGTGTTAATTGCACGTGTAATTGGTGAAAGGTAGTGCAGCTATGATTTACAGCTAGGAATTATGATTTATGTTGTTAAAAATAAAAATTATACTGTGTGGTTAAAAAAAAAGTCGTGTATACCCGGCTTGGATTAAAAAAAAAAAAAATGAGGTATGTTTAAATCTGTATATCTGCTTAATATTTTCTATAAAAAAAAAAAAAATCGGTACACGTGTAACGTGGTCAAATCCGTTTGCATCGCACTATCTTCTCGTCAATTTATATATTTACTTATTTATTTATATTGTGTATAAAAACGTAATGTATTATAATATATATATTTTTTTAATATAATATTGATTTTCTAGTTACAATTTAAGTTAGCGAGAACAAGCGAGCGTTGCTTTGCACAAACGAAAATGTGCATGCAATTGTAAAATATTTATTTAATTATTTATTCTTCTTATTATTATTATTTTAAAATATATTAACGTGTAAATATACATATTTAAGGAATCGAAAGCGAGCGTTCGCTTTTCTTTTCTCTTATTATTTTTTTGTTTTATAAAATATTACATATAATAGTTAGAAAAAAAAAATTAAACAAATTCTTTTTTTTTGTAAAGTTTGGAAATTTAGTTAATTAGAAATATCTCAGCTAAATGCATTATTAGATGCTCTGCGCAGATAGTCTCAATTTCGCCTGCAAAAACGAGACTTTAACATCCAATAAATTGCTGAAATGATCATTGACATGTATCCAACACCTTTTTATTATTATTATTTTTTAAGTATGAAATAATTTACCTAAATATTTAAGGTATAAATTAAACATCCAATTTATGTTTTGTAATAATTGAAACGTTCAATGGTATTTTTTTTTATTTATTATTATTATTATTTTTTTTTTTTTTTAAATTATCTGAAATGTTAATCCTTAGGGACAACTAATAAATTTTTTTTTTTTTTTTTTTTTTTTGCTTGTTTGTTTTATAATATGAAATCGTACGATTATTCTAAAATTAAAATTGAAACGCGTTGTTCTAACCCAGTTATAGATTATATCAAATATTAAACTAAAATAATTTTGTAAAATCTGACCGATTTTTTTTTGTTATAATAATTCAAGTGGATTCGTCAATCCGTGGCTTTAAGCAAAGGATGAATTATTATAAAAATTGGTCAATATAAAATGTTGTATTATTATTATTTATATTTGTGTCGCCGAGTGAATAGATGTTGACTTGTAATTTTAAATCGATTAGTTATATGTTTTGTGCTACATATCAAGACTTTTATTTTCACTTTTAGTAGAGGGGGTAAGGTTATATATTAAATTTTTTTTTTTGTTTTGTTATATAAATTAGTATAAAATGGGTTTGAAAGGGTGATACCCTGGCAAGGCTGCCTCTGTTTTTATTTTTACCGTAATTATTATTATTTTTTATTTAACGTGCATGTTTGTTCATAACTCCCTCTGACGAGCCAAATCCCTCAGTAGTACACTGTGTAGCAAAGAAAAAAAAACTTGCAGTATCCTCCCTAAATGATCTTTTTTTTTTTTTTTTTTTTTTTTTAAATAGTAACCTGTCCTCAATGTACTGTAAATAAACAATAATGGAAAATTATAAAATGTGTACTAAACTAAAGAAAAATAAGACATCTATAAACGATAAAAATTTAAAATAAATATATACATATTGCCTCGAGAGCAATAAAAGAGAAAAAAAATTTCTCGCTTCCCTATCTAGGAATTTATGTGTATAGTCTGTGATTCCACTTTCGTTGGTGAGAATAATTTATTTATGTGGCGTTTAATAGTCGCTTTATCTGGGAATGCAATTTCCTTTAATAGGTAATTGTTATTCCTAAGCTTCCTTACCACCTCGAATGGTCCCAAGAATTTTGGCTGAAGTACGCCTGGTTTACCCACGACTTTTAAGTAGCATTCTTGTCCCGTTTGTAGAAATTTTACTTTTTGGACTGGAGTACTGTCGATGTACTCCGCCATCATTTTTTTTTGGTTTTGTAAGGCTAATTTCTTTATTTCCTCAATATGTTGGACTCTATTTTTAACGTAGGTTTTGACAATTATGTCTTGGTCAGGCAAGTGTATGGAAAAAGGAGTTCTTATTTCTCTACCGAAAAATAGAAGTGCCGGAGAAAATCCCGTAGCTCTGTGCGGCGTACTGAGATTAATTAGGCTATCTGCATTTGGGGTGTCCATTGTAGTAATTTTAGGAGTAGCTTTTTCAGAATTTATAATTTTCTTCTCTTTCTTTTTTTTCTTATTATTATTATTACTATTATTACAAATAATATTAGTGTCTACAGTTTGATTATTTAATTCGCGTAATTGTTGTCTAGTTTTGACACCAGTATCTATTCTACTAATTCTTTGACTTTTACGCTTATTCATCCAATTAAAGTACAAAAATCATAAAATAGAGAGAGAGCAAAAAAAAAATTGTTTAACATAAAATAAAAGATACCCAATGGTGAATTGTTATGCACTGTTCGAGAAATTAATTATATATAATATATATCATTTCAATATTTGAGCATTATTATGTATTTATTTTATATTTGCTGCTGTTGCAGTATATGTAACACAAGTCATATTTTCAATTCTTTGTTAATACAAATCAATCCAATAACACTTATTATTATTTAATATATCATTATATATTTAGTGAGGTACCCAAAAAGAATTGCCAGGTATATGCATGTTACAGAGTGTATGAAGATTCCCCAATGAATGCTTAAATTTTTTTTTTTTTTTTTTTTTTTTAATTAGTTGTTGAAAAGAGGAAAAAAAATTTTTTCAAAAGAATTAGAATTAAGAACATTTATGTTAGCAAAAAAAATTTTTTTTTTTTTTTTAGTCTTAATATTGCATATATATTTTTATATTTAAAAAATTATACAATAACCTAAAGTTCTATTTCTAAAATTAAATTAATATATTAAAATAATTTAGAAAGAGGTAACGGTACCACTTCTTATTCGGTAAACCCTATGATGGAATGCTACAGAGTGATCAATTAAATTATTTGAATTTAAGTCTGACTGCATAGGATTTACCACTATATTGCTGTTAATTGATTAATATGAGTATTTTAAATTATCCGAGACGTATAGTATTTATTTTGCACCTATGACTCTAAGGATCTGATATGATAATTTATACTTAGAAAATTTTATTAGACAAATTATCAATTAATTATAGAAAAGAAAAGGTTGCGTTGTGAATTATTTTTGAAGTTCGGATCCTCTTTGAGCCAATTACAATCATCAAAGGTTACCTGCAGAGAGTTATGTAACATTAAATATATAATGGCTTATTTTAAAACCTAGATTGTAATATTAAAGAAAACATTTCCTAAAATAAAAGACTTAATATTAATTCAATAAATTAAGTAAACAAAAGGAAAACTGACTAAAATTAATTGAATATAAAATTGAGTTTATTTACAAGGTAATTATAAGCATATGATTAAAAACAAACATAAATGTTTAAAAAAAATAAAAAATATTCAATCCTAGTTGAGAACTGTATTCTCAACATTTATTTTCTGAGAATTACAGTTTATCTTACTGAATAAAAAAATTCGATTTTGAAAGGCAGAGTTCCATACCCTAGAAGTATTTATTTGATTAGCCTTTTTATGTTTAGATCGGGGTAGGATCTTCATACACACTTAAATTCGTATTATTAAAAGAATATAGCTTAATTAAATAAAATGGAACAATGGTGAAGGAAGATTGTTTGTTACCTTATATTACTAGATAACGTTGACAGCAGGAGGTAATGGCTGACGCGTTTTCGCTTTTTCTTAGCGCGTACATTTCCATCTATTGGCACACACACTCAAAATCTGTTTTTTTTAGTTAGAGAGCAGTCAACCTTCTACTTTTCCATCTTTTTTGAATCTGAACTCTCAAGAAAAATCACATTCTTTTCGTGGAGCAAAAAAAAAGGGATGGAACCATTTTTCCCTTTTCACATAAAATTAAGGCCTTATACGTTTTAACTTCTTGAAAATTTGCATGTTTCGGCCATACCTCTGATTTTAGAGAGATGACCATTGGCATGCGGGAGAAATTTGGTACTCCCCTTGAGTGTTTCATAGGTCCGTCGGTACAATAGCGATTCCTCTTGACGCCGTGCTGTGTCTGGGAGGTAAAGATGCTTTTACTTGTGAGGTCTTCGTGCCTATTTAAGCTCTCATAAATAAATGTGTCATATTATTGTTCTGACAATTTTCTCCATGACATTTTTATTAGGTGTAGTTAAATCATTCGTGGGAACGGAAAACCAAATATTTCCTTGACTGCCGTGGTTCACTTTGTTCCACAATTATCTATCTGTATGCGCTGATCCTAAAATGGATCATTAATTTGTATTGTTCACTGTTCACTGATTAAAATGATACCAAATACTCTGTTAATATGCAGAAAAAAAACCAAATACTTTTTTTTTTTTATAGTGTGTGCTAGTTTAGATCTAGATGGTGGTATTTCTCACCATCAGTACTGTATCCGAAATCTTTTGCATGTCCCTGTAAATGAACGATATATGCTGCGTACATAATAATATACAACAAATATCTTCTAGTAAATCTCAATAATGTATATCAATTGATTATATTTCAAATAGTGCAACAATTCTGAAATACGTTGTAAACATCTATTCCTTGTATTCTATTATGTAACCGAATGCCTTTGTGTGGCCTCGTAAATGAATGATAAATACTTTACACTCCATATTCCACAGAAAGCATGTTTTAGTGCAGCTTAGAAAAAGAGATCAATTTCAATATGTTTGTTGTAGTGTAACATGATTAAAATTCACCTCAAACAATTTTACGCCATAGACCATAATACAACGGAATTCCTTTGTGTTATCTTATAAACTAATTATAAGTGTTACACTTGCTATATTCGACAGTAAGTATCTTGTAGTGCACTTTAGCAATGTATATCAATTTCAATATATGTAAAATTGTGTAACATCATTAAAATACACTGCAAAGGATTTTTCCCCATAGACCATAATGTAACGGCATTATTTTGAGTGCCCCTGTACACGAAGTATAAGTGCTACGTACTTCAGTTTCAGTATGGAACATACCTTAGTAAATTTCAATAAAGTATATAAATTGCATGACAATGTGTGTATATTTACGTGACTTAGAGCACGGACGGGCGACAGACAGACAGGCAGAGAGACAGACTTACAGACAGACAGCAGAGGTCGATCCAGGAAAAATTTGGGGCCTATTTAGGGCCCCTTCACAAAAATCAATTCGGTAAAATGGGATCCTTCACAAAAATCATTTTGGTAAAATGGGCCCCTTTACAAAATTCTATTCCATAAAAACTTACTATTTATTATTTATTTATTACTTTGTGATGTTTTAAAATGTATAATTTGTAAACAACCAAGTGTACCAGAGAGGAAAACTGCAGCAAAAGGGTTTAAAAAAGTTTTTGTTTATAAATGCTTGGTTCGAATTTGAGTATAACTTGATTTCATCTTTTATTACAAAATGTTATTTTTCACAAAAATATAATAAAATTTCACAAAAATAACCTTTACTTTTCACAAAATGGGCCCCAAGAAAAAAAACCTGCATCGACCTCTGGACAGACATACGGAGAAACCGAATTCATTAACATTTTTCAACTATGTTGGAAAGTGTTAAAAAGTACTAAACATTATTGTATTTTTTAGTAGCAACACTTATAATTGAAAACTTTTAGCAAAAGAATATTTAAATCACTAAGTTTAATCCATTTATATTCCAAATAATAACTCGAATACAATGCGCCTTACATTGTCTTAATTTTCCAGGAAACTCAGTACGGAATAACGATCTTCTTCACAGTGCACTCGCCAAAGTGCGACAATCAATCATTTCATATCTCAGAGGAATATTCAAGAAGTGGGATTTGAAGGGGTGGGCGGAAATTTTATTGTTTAAATAATACCAAAATTTTTAAAGAGACATTTTTACCCATGGCAGCTTATTGTCTCTTTAAAAAAATACTAGGGTATTAAACCCGGGCGTCTCGGGTCATAGAACATAGGTTGAAAATATTTTTTTTTAATTGAAAACTGTAATATATTTTTTACTTTTATTATATATTTTTGGACTGCTCATTAATTATACCAAAAATTATTTTTCTATGAAAATTATTATTAATGTATTCCTATAAAGCTATTTAAAAAAATTAAAAGCAATTTTTTCTTATTAGTGGCATGTCAAAAATTAATAGCAGAAGAAATCCCCAAAAATGACGCTACTTACAGCAGCTATTTTGATTCTGATAATTTCCAGTGGTTTACGCTGGTAGAACATGAATGTTAAAGTTGAGTTTTGTTTTTGTTATTTTAATATTTTATTTAATTTTGTTATGGATTATTAGTTGCAACACATGCTGGTCTATTGATATTGTTGTAATTGCAAATAGATTAATCTTCGTAATCGGGCTGCATAGTGATATGTTTAAATAAATCCACGCGTGAAAATTATTTTGAAAACTATAAAAAATCAGTAGATAGAGATACAATTTTGAAACAAATTGCGTTTGAAAGAGTATATATTTTTTTTCATATTCGACAGTGTAAAAATTGAAATTGAGCGATGTTCAGAAGTTAAAAAATGGCAATATAGGTGAAATTTTACCAAAGTCAATAGGACGTGAGATTGACTCACAGATCTGTTTTTACTTTATAATATAGATTAACAAACTTTTAATAATATCTAAATTACTGTCATAAATGTTTTTTTTTTTATTAATTTCACCACTTGATCCTAAGCATAATTTAAAAAGCATTACAATTTAACAAATTTCATTTCCAAAATAACAATTTTAATATAATAATACTTTTCATACATGTTAATAAAATAAAGATGTTTGTGTGTCTGTGTGTCTGTTGATGATAGCTAGCAAAATCTATCGAATATAAAGGTCAGCTAATTTCGATAAGGATAGACAAAAACAGGTCTGAATGCACCTGAAACTTTGACTTTTTTATAATTAGCTCAGATATTAATTAAAAACGCTCATTGAACGCTAATGAACGAGTTTCCACTGTTGCGGTGATCGCTTCTGCGCATGTCCGTAGAATACAACTTTTTTTTTAAGCGGAGGCGTAGTAAACGTACCTTTTTTTGTGCATTTTAAAATCGCAATCGCCTTTCGCCTATAAAGTTACAAAAAAAGAAAGAGAAAAATATAAAAAAAGAAGAAGCAGAAGAAAAACTAAGTTCATGGTACGTAAGCGATATCCTTTTTCTTCATAATAATTATCAATATTTAATAATTCAAATTACATTTTTTTTTTTTTTTTTTTTTTTTTTTTTTTTGTAGGTCGTTTTCACATTTTCCATTTTTTTCTTCAGTTTCAAACTTATTTGTCGCCGGAATGGAAATTCAGAAAAATACACTTATAGAGGGTTCATTTCTGTTCTAAAGGACACATTTCATTTAAACAATATTAATATTAACTAGTTGGAAAGCACATTTTATACAGGTCTTTTTTATCTCCATCTTTTCCGCAGTTTTAAACTTCCACCACCGATGCCCGGGTAGCAGCACAAAATAAATAAATAAATAAATAAATAAATAAATAAAATAAAAACATAAGAATTATTCTTTTCATTAAGCGGTACCATTCATTAAAAAAAGTATGAATATTTACTTTTCCAAAAAAATGTTTTCTGGAAGTTGTTTTCCTTTTTTCGTTTTTCCTACAGATAGAAATCGCCATTCGCGTGGTCCAGATGAAAATACATAAGATAAAAAAAAAGCAGTTATAACAAATTGTTTTTTTCTGTCAACGGTATATTTTATTTAAAAAATAGGTATACTGTAAAATATTACTAAAATAAATTGTAAAATATTACTAAAATAAATTATAAAGTGTAAAATATTACTCCTTCAGAAAATTATTTCCTGTATGTCGTTTTCATATATTTCGTTCGTTTCTTTCCTGAAGCTTAGATTGCAATCGCTGCTAAAAAAAACAAAAAAAAAAAAAAAAAATTCTCAGTTTCTTTTCGGATATACATTTCATATTTTAACACTAGAATTACGGCAGCGGTCATTTTGACCGTAAATCCAATATCCAATTTAACATATCATGACTTTGTAAATTTTTTGTTTATAGTCTGAATATTGTTTGACTTTTCCTAAAAACCCATGAATATTACATAAAATCTTTTTTGTTCAATTTAAGTAATTATTTTTGAAAATATTAGTATGTATACCTAGAATTACGGCTACCGGTCATTTTGACCGTATCTAGAATCTTCATTTTCAAAGCTATTTCCGCTATTCTAATAGATAAGCAGGTGCATCTGTGGTGAGGGGAATATTGTTTTGTGTATTTCAAAGCATTATTTGTTAAGTGGGAAGCGAGGAAAGGGGAGGGAGAGGAAAATCACCTGTTTAGAATTGCAGCGCTCCTTCTGACTGCGCATTTCTTTTGTGTTAAAATGTTATTTTTCAACGGATACAAATATATTGAGTTGCATTTCGTTTCAGTGAATGTCAGTGTTCAGACTTGCTTATTTTATTTGCTTCTTGTCATGGCGCGTAGAAGTGTTGGCAGAAAATATCTAACAAAAGAAGATGCGCTAAAAGTTTTTGAAACTATTTCCGATGATAATTCTGGTTCAGATATTGAACCTGAAGAAAATTTTCATATCGAACCTATATCCAGTTTATCCAACGAAGACTGGATTGTTCCTTCAGGAACAAGTGAATTTGATTCATCTGATGAAGAGTCTTTTCACGAAACACCAAATGAAAATGATATTTTAGATCCAGAAAATATTCCTTTGCCTGCTGCTAGTACAGTTTTTAGAAATGAAATCAGTGGCAACAGTCAAGATCAAGAAAGTAGTCAAGACCTTCCAAACAGAACTAGAAAACAACTAAGACGTACCCAGTGCGAGGAAAACAAAAAAGATGCAGAAACAGCAAATGATGGTTCAATTTGGAAAATAGGAAATATTTCGACAAATGTTACAGGGAGACGTCCCCATCAGAATGTCTTACGAGAAGGGTCTGGGCCAACGTCGCATGCAAAAAGAAAAATAGTTGATGGCAGTGCAAGTAGTGCATGGGGATTGTTTATCAACGAAAAAATATTGCGTCATATTCAACAGTGCACTGAAGAAGAGGCTCGGAAGAAATCCCAAAATCCAAATTGGTCTTTGTCACTCAATGAGTTAGACGCTTTCATATCACTGCTGTATGCTCGAAGAGCTTTGGCTGCAAAGAGTCTTTCTATTTTAAGTTTATGGTCAAAATCCTGGGGTTCGAAATACTTCGATGAGACAATGTCCAGGGATAGGTTCTTGGAAATCATGAAGTATTTGCACTTCGACATGAAGTCAACTAGATCCCATAGGTTGCAAACTGATCCATTTGCCCTTATTTCAAATATTTGGAATACATTTATCGAAAATTGCTTGATGAATTATAAACCGGGGGAAAATATTGTTGTGGATGAACAATTGTTTCCCATGAAGACACGATGTCGATTTATTCAGTATATGCCTAAAAAGCCGGACAAATTCGGCATTAAGTTTTGGCTGGCGACTGATGTGCATTCAAAATATTTACTTAACGGATTTCCGTATTTAGGTAAGGATGAAACCAGGACCTATGGTAGAACGGTTGGCGAACATGCAGCTTTTCGCTTGATTGAACCTTACTACAACACTGGAAGAAACCTGACAACGGACAATTTCTTTACATCACTCAATTTAGTAAAACAAATGAGAAACGCAGGAATAAGCTGTGTTGGTACAATAAATCGTTCAAAAAGAGAAGTACCTAATTCTTTCAAGAAAACAAGAGATGTGCTGTATTGTAGTAAGATTGCTAAGCATGAAAATATAACGCTTACGTCTTATCAAGGAAATTAGAACAAAAACGTCTTTCTCCTGAGCAGTTTACACCCAACATTGGAAATTTCATCTAATGAAAAACAAAAACCTGAAGTTGTAAATTTTTACAATACGACAAAATATGGAGTTGATGTTTTGGACCAGATGGCCAGAAAATATTCTGTGAAGTCCTCATCCAGACGTTGGCCAGTTCAAGTTTTTTTAACATTCTTGATTTTGCAGCGATAAATGCATGGATTATTTATAGAGAGACGACTGGATATAACAACTACAGACGCCGTGATTTCATTTTAGATACAGCTGAGGAGCTCAGAAAGATGTACGTTTCATCAAAAACACCAACGCTTTCTTCTTCTAACCAGTTGAAAATTGATGCTTGTCACTCTCCATCCCGTAAACGTAAACAATGCCAAATAAATGCTTGTAAAGGCAACAAAACTCAGAATATTTGTGAAAACTGTAGAAAATATGTTTGTGGAACCTGTACAAATAAAATTAAGAAATCAGTAATCTGTGTATGCTGTCAAACCGAATAATGTAAGTAATACATTTATTTAATTTTAAACAAAATCAATTTGTATTTAAATTTGTTAAACTATAACAAATTTTTAAAATCTTGAATGTTTTTTATTTTTTAACTCTTTGTTGTGCTAAATTAGCATTTGTTTACATTTGTTTATCTTATTAACCATATAGTTTGCTTATTAAAAAAGCATGTTGTATATTTACAAGATTTAACTTACATAATATTAGCAAAAAATGCGCTTTTTCGTTTATTCGAGACAAGCGGTCAAAATGACCGGTGATCGTAGTTATAGGTATACGGAAAACGCCGTAATGCTAGTGTTAAAAGACTTGCGACAGGGTTCTTGTTCTCTTTCACGTGGGAAGGTTGATATATTTTCCATATGTGAATACAGAAAGACGTGTGTTAAAAATATCAATATTTCATAACTGCAGAGCTAAGTGCAATTTTCTTCTATGAATTCCACCGTACCCCCCCTCCGGAGCTTCAAACTTCAACACCCCGTGAAAAATGTCTTAAGTCAACACTGATTTTAGACACATTTTAATTTATTATCCCGTGCCCGTGCCCGGCCAACGCCATGCGAGTTAGCTAGTTATTCATAAAAATACGTCTTCTAACGCAATTAATAGTACGTAAATGAGATAGAATTATAAATAAATATACCATTAAACTTTGTGGTTTAAAAAGGTTGTTTAAATAATTAATACAATTTTTCCAATAATTAATACAATTAATTTTTTACAGGTTGTTTCAAAAATTAATATCATAATTTTTTTAAAGGTTGTTTCAAAACTTATAAATGAATATCAGCTGCGAAGAAATAACTGAAAGACATTGCCTGTATGATTCATATACTTAACAATATATTTAAATAAAACGTTCCCAATAAAACTGTGACTTCCGTCACAATTTATAGCATATATAATGAGATCTTTCACGCAGTTTCTCAATTTGACGCCTAAGAACTTGAGACTGAAAAGTGATCTCCATCATAGTGACATGCGCTTAAGTATACGATAATCGATTATTTTAAATCTATGAGGAGTATTTAAGGAGTGGGATTTCAAGTCGTGAGAGGAAATTTTTATATTTTAAATACCTTACCCGTGGCCCTAATTCTTTGCGCACCAGTTTAAAAGTGAAGCTTTTCAAAGAAAGAAAACGCAAACTTAAATTTGTGTAAATAAACAATCAAATTCTTCAAATGCCAATCGTCTAAAATGAATTGCACTGAGTAAAAAAAAAATAAAAGAAGTCGCACACTTAGGTTTGGGTATGTAAAACAATTTCCCTCTTAGAAATAGAAAGCCCTATTGTTTTGTGCATTTAAAGAAAATTTTCGACAAGTGCAATTGGCTACAGTTATTTCCAATCATGCAAAGTATCGCATACGAGACTGGTGGCACTGGTTGTTTAGAAGAAGAGCGGTTTAAAATCAATTAATAAAAAGAAAATAGGTGGTAAAAGATTGACGGTGGTAGAGTTGCTTAAAAAGATAATCGAGAAACGAAATAGTGAGTGTCGATTGAGGGAAATAGGTAGGTATTTGATTATTACTAAATAAGCAGTGCGTTATGTTTTGAAAATTATTGCTGCACCCGGAGAAATACAGCCAAGAAACAGTACCGGTCGCCCATCAACAACAACGGCCCGAGAAGATCGAATATTGCGTCGAGTGGAAATGAACAAAGATCAGGAACGATGACAGAAGCCGCATCTTTACGGCAAGACATCTTATAACGACCAGTGAATCTTAGAATCGCTACAAACATTTGCATAAAATGGGCGTAAAATCTTACAACAGCAAACGTAAACCAATTTTCAATCCTGCGGTCCATTTAAAATTGACAGATCAGCAATGACAAAGTGTTATAATGGTCGGATAAATCCCCTTTTTCCGTTTTTCATAGAAATATCTCTAGTTGGGTCGTACGGCAAGTGAATGAAGCTTAAAACTCAAAATGCGTCAAACAAGATTGCAAGTTTCCGTTATGTGTTCAAATTTTGAGATGTTTTGGTTATTCTGGTGTCGTCCAAATGGTGCCATATGAGAGACTATCAATGCACAACTTTATCGGATATTTTTCAGAATCAGTTGTTGCCTCAAATTTAAAAAACTTGTCCTTCAATCATGTTATCTTTTTCAACAACACTTAGCCAAACAGCATACAGCTGGAACAACAAAAGCCTGGTTTCAACATAAATGGTGTTCCGAATTCCCCGGGCATGAATCCTATCAAGGATTTGTGATGCTACTTAAACAAGGAGGTTCGAAAAAGGAAACCACATGACAATCAGCAGTTGACAAGAATTCTTCTGGAAGAATGGCGAAAAATTCTAATTTCTGAGTGCCAACGATTAGTTTCAACTATGCCGAGAAGAGTGAGAGATATTTACGCTGCCAAAAAGGAACACCAACGAAGTGGCAAGACTTACTCATTTCTTCTCATTTGAGCAGGCGCAAAACATTAGGGACATGAAAAATAATTTCATGGGCCACAAAATTTCTGTCGTTTATTATTTTTTGTTCAATTTCACTATGTAATAGTAAAATATATCATTTTTCATTAAAAATAATTTGCATAAAATATTTTGAATTATTTTCTAGTTTTATTGTCAAAAAAGCATTGATAAACCAATGCACAAAAAATTAGGGCCACAGGTAAGGTACTATGAAAAGTTTTGAAGAAGTCTTACAGACATGACAGATGACTTCGCTTTTTTAAAATATCAGAATTTCACAGCAAGAAGTAAATAAATACTACACTAAACTTTTTTATCACACGGACTATTTTTGAAAATTACAACGTTCTGGAAAGTATAATCACACAGTCATTTAATACATTTCACAATCTAAATAATAGCTGGAATACATTATTTCCTTTCAGCAAGCATGAAAATATACCTGCTGGCATAACTCCTAGCATAGAAAATGAGGTGTCATTACTGTCAATTTTATATAATAAATTAATTAACAGTACAAAACTTTAATTTTTATCTGTTGCAATTTTTATAAATACACTTCATGAAAAAATATTTTAAAAAAAAAACATAATCGTTTAATACTTTCGAATGCTAAATAATGATTCAATGATTTCTTACAGCATTCCTAAAAATAATTTCTGACACAATTAAATAAAATTACACACGGAAATAAGATTACACGATAGTTAAGTTTATAATAATATGTAAATTAGTAATTTACTATGCTATTATGCAATATATTTTTTTGTATATTGTATGATATACACTACTATACGCTTTTTTCCAGGTTGTTGCAACACTTATAAATGAAAGCTTGGAAGAAAATAATACACTTTGATTTTTAATATAATTCATTTGCAAAATAATTAATCTAATACAGTTCTCCTTTAGAGAATAAAAAAAATGTCTTCCAACACAATTAATAGTTTAGGAAATCAGATCTTTCACGGAGTGTCTCAAATTTAGACCGAATAACTCAAGACGAATAATTGATCTTATTCATACCGACATTCCATTAAGTACGATACTCAATCATGTCGAATCTCAGTGAAGTATTGAAAAGGCAAGATTTGAATTTGCAAAATCTATTGTTTAAATACTATACAAATTGTCAAAGAGCCTTTTTAATCATGCCACCTACTTATATCTATTAAAAGATTACAGACACATTCGTTAAGTAAATTGATAAAACTAAGCATTTATATTTATTTATTTCAGAACTTGCAAAGAACACTTGCTGCAATGTAAAAGTTAAGAAAAAAATTCTTATACTAAATAAAATCAACAAAAATGTCCTAAAAACATATACATAACATTTCATAAAATATTTTACTGAAGATGTTGTGACTCCATATACAAAACTGTATTTTACATATACAATATATGGAGTCAAAACACCTTCAGTAAAATATTTTTTGTAATGGTATATATACGTTTTCAGGAAATTTTTGTTGATTTTAATTAGTATTTGTAGTACAAGGTGAATATAGTTTCAAAAAGTATGTTTTATCATAACTCAAGTTTTTAATTACTAAAAATATTTTTATTTAACAAATTCCACTTGCTGAATACTAATTCAAATATGAATACATTAATATTACGCTAAATAGTAACTCAAGCTGGTCAGTTTCATAATGGCATTCGCTAAAGTACTACAATCAATCATATCGAATCTCCATTTACCATTTTGAACGTGTCAACAGCTTATCTTTGTTCAAAGACTCCAGGGAATTTTTAAGTAATATGTGAATTAATACTACTTAGTATTATTATTATTATTATTATTATTTATATTTCAGCACTAGCAAAGAAACACTTGTTTCACAGAATAATCTACCACAAATTGCACTTTTAAAAGTGCCCATTCTAAATAATAATTCAAATACAATGGTGACTCGGTGGCTCAATTTTATGCCAAATAAAGTTGAGATGAAATACTAATCTTCTTCATCCTGACATTCCCTTGAGTACCATAATCAATCATTTCGAATCTCAGTGGAGTATTTAAGAAGCGGGATTTGAAGTGGTTAGAGGAAATTTTATTGTTTAAATTTTATGAAAATTGTCAAAGAGACTTTTTATCCATTGCAACTACTGATCTGTATTAAAAGATTACAGATAAATTTTATTAAGTAAATTAGTACTACTAAGCATTTATTTTTATTTATTTTCTACTTGCATAGGACTCTTGTTTTAAAAAATAACCTGAAACACTTTACCGTTAAACATAGTTCACTTTCTAAATGAAAATTAAAATACAATGATGACATTTAGTATTCAGAAAAAATGAAATGAGATGGGAATTGTACAATTAAAAAATGTTCTTTTATTTTAATTCTTTTATTTTTATTTTTATTCATATCGCGTCTGTCGGTATACAATAAAATAAGTGCGGTAGAATGAAAGGCGTTAAAATAATGAGAAAGATAACATACAATAAGATGATTTGCGTATATCTCCAAAGTGCTAATTTATACACATATTGAATATAGAAAAATTAAGAGAGATCTACGTAAATCAATCCATCTTTAAATATATGTGCATAATAAATGCGATTAAACTACAGCTTATTTTATCAAAAGGTGCAAAAGAGAATTATACATACAAAACCAGTGATAAAACGATGGTTACTATTATTGTCTGAGTGAAACGACAACTCATACAGAGCGCAATATTACTTTGCCCAATATATAGCTACGGTAGATATTAAGCATAATTCAAAAAAATATTTGACAGATTTCGTTCTTATTTTCACAGACGGTACCTAAGAGGTGGCAACTAATGTGACAAATTATCAAGAATAAATTTCAAACCGTTTTCAAATTATATTAAAAAAATAAATAAATAAGCTCAATTAAAGTATATATGTCATAAAATTTAAGTGTGGACCAGCTGGCGGGAGATTTTCGTAGACTACCGGATTAGAGAGCATGGACAAAAAATTTACGCACGCACTAATATTAGAGTATGAATTAAACATATTTCAATTTAATCCAACTGGAAAATAAATCTGGGATTTTGTTATTTGAAAGAAAAAACCCTTAATAGCTTATTAATAGAGATAGCTTATTAGTAGAGTTAGATATCTCTCCAATAGAATTTTTTAATGCGTGTTTTAAATAGATGTTTAAATAAAATGTTTTGATTTATGACATTATATCTTATTTTTTTCCCTTTTTGCCATTTTAAATAAAATTAGTGAAATGCATGTATTTTAAATGTATATAATTTAATGAAATAGGCGAAGTCATGTATTTTTAATGTATGTATTTCAAATGATTTGAGTAAATATTATATACTGTAATGAGTATATATTATTATTGAGTACATATATTTCAAGGTGGATATGGTATGAGTAGAATATTTGGCAATTTTTTACCTACGCCTGTGTAACATAAAAGTACCACTGTTTCAAGTGGTACGTGGTATGCGAAATGGAAGATTTATGGTATAACCACCATTCGCACAAGAAAAATAGCTAATATTACGCATTCAGATACACATTCAATGTTGGTGTCAAAAAGAGTTAATGCTAGTAACAATATTGTTTTATCTGTATGAGAGTCATAAAAATGATATTAAATGCTTCAACTGGCTTGGATCCTGATCACGGAAGCTTCTCCTACAAAAAAAAAACAATAATAGCAATATTTAGCATCTGTTTCGAGTGAAGCTTGGTCGACAAAGTACAAATTAGTTATACAAATAACAGTTCCATAAAACTGGAAGCAAACGTTTCAATTCAAATTTGCAAACCGTCACCCACCCCCTCCTTCCCACAAAAACGAAAAAACATAATGTTACACCAATGAAATTAAAATGGCGTTAAGCCACGCTTTCTGAAATACGCAATTGGTTACCAACCCGATTATGAAACTTTCCTACACAACTTAAAGTAATAACATGTATCTAATAGCCCTGAGGTTACTTACCTGTTATACGGACCTTGGAGCTTTTTTAAAAAGCTTGACTTAGTTCGGGTTAAGTTGAGATTTACTGCTAACATATATCAACTATGAAAATAAAACTGATGAATTATTCTGCTGCTTTATGTATGTATTTCAAAAACGGCATCTGATTACACTTATTAGATATGTTTACATATAATTACAAATAAACAGCGTCCGTATATTAAATAAATTGCATAAATATTGGGAAGAGGTAGAGAGGCTGGTAGAGTGTGAGGTAGAGAGACGAGTAAACAGACGGGTATACATACTAGTAGTGAGATGGGTAGAGAGACTTGTAGAAAGACGGGTAGCGACACAGGTAGACAAACGGGTAGCAAGACGAATAGAGATACAGGTACCATACTAGCAGACATAAGAGTAGTGATACGGGTAGCAAGACGGGTAGCAAGACGGGTGTACAAAGGGGTAGCAAGATGGATATAAAGACAGGTAGCGAGACGAGTAGCAATACCGGTCGACAAGCAGGTAGACAGATAGGCTGCGAGACGGGTAGAGAGAGGAACAAAGAGACGAGTTGACAGACTGATAGAGAGATCAGTATTGAGACAGACAACAGTGTCAAGAAACGGATAAACAGACGGTTATCGAGATGGGTAGAGAGACGGGTAGAGAGACGGGTAGCGAGACGGGTAGAGAAGCGGTTAACGAGATGGAAAGCGAGAAGGCTAAGCGAGAGACAGATAGATAGATGGGTAACGAGATGGGTAAAAAATTGGGTACCAAAAAGTGTAGAGATACCGGTAAAGAGTACAGACAGTCGGCTAGCGAGACGGGTAGGACAAGCTACGCCACCAAAGGCAGACACACTCCGTCACCGAGTCCAGGTTCCCGTGAACCCATACGAGTTATCTGCCAATGGAGGGCCGGTTTACCTGGACAACTCCGCAAATGGACTCTTCGGCCTGGGAGCATACGCCAACAGCGTGTCTCTCCCCTACCCCAAATGAATTGACGATAGAGGTCGTTTCAACATGCGGTGGAGCTCAAACATAGAGGACGCCACCACAAAACACTTGGGGAGTTTCAAAAGAACTTGGTTTCCAGTTAGATCTCACTTCTTTTATCAGCGAAACCGTTAATGAACTTGGCATTCTTTCACATGTATGTTTTTGATGGAATTTCATTACTTTTTGTACTGTTACAATATAATTAAACACTTTACTTAATGGTTTTTTAATGTGTTTACAAGTGACTATTTTATTCACCAGGCATCATTCAATTTAATTTAAATTTCCTACAACAAAATATTTGGCTGTCAATTTGCGGCAGAAATCTGTATTTTAATACTGCTGTATTTAATATTTGTTTTCAAACGAAGTGTATTGATTCGAAATTTTCATTATTTCTGAAATAACAATAATCATATTGACAAAATTTTACGTTTTACCATTACAGACTCATTAACATATAAATGAACAGTCCGATTCATATTTACAAATAAAATGACGAAGCTATCCAAATAAAATCAAACAAATAGTATAAAATTTACTGAAAATTGAAAATTAAATCGGCATTGTTTTCATAAATGAAATTAAATTTTCCTCAAATTAGTGTTGCCACAAAAATGAAATTCTGGATTATATCATGCTCAACAATGATTATAAAAAAATAAATAGCACAAAAGAGATAAAGTGTGACATCTCCGCACGTGTTTATTTTGTATTTTATGATTAAAAAGCAAAATTGAAATTGCAATGTTTAGGAGAGAAAGACACCATGGATTGTCCCATGTTTTTTTCGATGCAGTTAAAATACGACTGTTATTTTTTTTCGCGCGTGCCTTTTTGTAAATTTGATGGAATAAATGAGCTGATAAATGGCTTGACTAATTAATGTTAGGAAACAGGTATCGCAGACGCACCGGGGTTGGCGCAAATATTTTGTGGTGCTATTTTGGCGAGAAAACCCCATTTTCGAAATTCCCCATTTCGCCTAGCTTGCGAAAACATGTCAGTTTTATTTTATAATAAACTGTATTATAATTTTACTTTAAAACACACACATTAAATTTCATTATTACACACAGTATTATTTAACACACACAATTTTATTACAAATATTTTAATTTTATTTATTAATTATTTTTATATTATTTTATTTTTAATTTGTTTACGTACGCATTTCATTTTATTATAAAATACCAAGCTGCCATACAAAGCAAAAGTCACCAGGTTACCCCGCCAGGCAAAAAATTGCCATTTTGGCGCCAATGTAAAAAATACTACAATGCTAAAAAATTTGGATTGCAGTGCGAATTCCTCGCATGGGTCCTCTGGTTAGTACCAAAAGACTCAAGAAGTGTCTATTTCATTCGCCAGGCAACATTCAATTTAATTTAAATTTCCTACAACATAATATTTGGCTGTCAATTTGTAGAAATTGCAGAAATCTGTATTTTAATACTGCTGTATTTAATGTTTGCTTTGATACTCGAAATTTTTATTATTTCGGAAATAACAATAATCATATTGACATAATTTTATGTTTTACCATTACAGACTCATTAACATGTAAATCAACACTCCGATTCATATTTATAAATAAAATGACGAAGCTATCCAAATAATATCAAACAAATAGTACAGTACATTTACAGTACATGTAAAAAGGCAAATAGAGTATTAAAAATGACAAATGCAACATCACCTACCACTGCCTATCCCTATGTCTTTAACGTAAAATAGGTAAAAATAGAAAATATACGTTTTTTCCACAGCATAGACATATATTTTAGTCTTTACATCCAGAAGAGTTTTAATGTTCCATGTGTTGTTGAAACTTAACACAATTTTAACTTTTAACTTCGCAAAATTTCTTGAAATCTAATTTTAGACACTGACTCTAATAGCATTAATACCTGTAAATTTTATTTTAGAACATCATTAAAAAAATGGAATAATATTGTACAAAACAATACTCTCTATGAGTGTTGTGTATGTGTATAATATAACACACAATCAGCATTTCGAGATTATCATCTTTATAAATATAAAAATAGCTTTTTTTTCTTTCCCCTTGCAAGTTTCTTTCCTGTTAGACATATTTTTCATTCACATTATCGACTGTTGATCGCCGTGTTTATTTCGATTTGAAATTTTAAATATATGTCGTAATGTATATTTATGTATCAGGTATCGAAGCCTCGTACATTGTGTATACATTTTTATACACACCACTCAGTATTTTGAAATTAATTTCACATATAAAACGAGTTACATAATTACAAGCTCACTTCTGAAAATTACCATCCATATATGACTGTATATACAATTTCATTTGTGCAGCTCTCTGTATTCAAATTTGTTTATAAAATACAAGCTTCGCTTAGTATACTAATATCTAGCTCAGATCGAAAATTCATAATTAAATTAAAGAGAAATTTTGAACCTTTTTCGTCCATACACTGCAAAGCTAAAATTATTTTATGCAGCTCTGTATATGATGTATAACATTTATGCATACTACGTAATACATTAAAACTAATTTTAAGTTAAAAAGCATACCTGAAAACCCAATAGCAGCACTTATCACTCGTAGAAGTACTGTAACTGTGTAAGGGATCGACTACTCTCATCACTCTACTCACTCACATTTTGTGAGATCATTTTGAGGATAATTCGTATTTAAAGGAGGTTATGCTGAAAGTTTTATCGATTTGACCGGTTTTTTGTGTGATGGGTTAAAAGTACAAAACTTTACATTTCGATTTCAAAATTTAATTTACCGTCACATGTTGTGCTTATTTTTGACTCGAAATTTTTTAAAAAAAAGACGCTGCTCTGCATTCAACCATCGCTTTTTCTTTCACAATTTCCGGGAGGGGTTTTAAGGGATCGACTACTCTCGTCACGTGAGTAGGCGATGTTTAAATGAGATCGTAATTTTTTGTCCAATAACCGGCCATGTGTGTAAAAGATTTAGCAATGCTCTCTTTCTCTAACTTTCGAGGGATGTCTGAATCTCGGAAATTGTGAGTCGCCGTTTTCTTTCAGTTATGCAAATTTTCTGGAGCTGGTCGGTCGATACTGTGAAGTATATACGCAGCGAATTTTCATTTCAGAACGGAGCTCAGGGGAGCTAGAGCAGACTTAGCTTGGGAGATTTAATATTGAGATTTAGATTGAGACTTAGATAGATTTAGATTTAGCCGTGAGACCTCGCATCGAGTCTCAAGATTAATTATTGGCCTTAGCATTTCTATAGTGAAGTTCTATGCTGTTGTAAAGCTGATTTGAGCCTGCATCAGTGCTTATTTAATTTGAAATATAAAATTATTGGATCGGGAATTTGCTTTTGGATAGTTTAAGTTTAATTATCATATAGTTTTAATTTCTATACAGCTACGAGTCATTAGCTTCCGTTTGATTAATTTTGAGGAAAATGAAGTGGAGCTCGCTCAACTTCCCTACCGTTTTGTTTTAATAAACCATTTTTGGTTTTAAAAATAGACTTGTTATTTGTCTCTGCTCTACCGGACGGCCTGACATCAAAGATGGCCGTCACAAATGGCGCCCAACTTAGTGGTTTAGGTAACCTTGTCAGTCCTACTGACGGTCCCTTAAACGAATGCCCACATCCAAGAAAGATAGTCCCTCGAGTTTACTTCGCCGGAAACACGGATGTCACTGAGTTTCTGGCCAAACTAAACAATTATATGGCCTTTAACAATATTCCCGATAAGAACAAGTATTTAGTATTGAAATGCTCTCTAAAGGATGAAGCCTTGCTTTGGCTTGAAAACATAGGAAGATTTTTGGTGACTGATGACGCTAAACGATTTGAGCAAACGTGTTTGGAGTTAACTAAAGCTTTTCCGAATGAACGTAATGCAACCGAGCTCAGGCAATAATTCTATTGTAAACGCCAATCCATTTACGAAAAGGCATCCGGATTTTTTTTAAGAAAGCTCGAATTGAAAAACAAATTGGCACTTTACGTTACTCATAAGGAGCTGATAGACATTATTCTTCCTCTCTTTTCGGTGGCAATCCAGGATTATATCAAACTCCGTGACCCAGCAAATACGGCTGAACTCTATCAATTATTAATAAAGTATGAAGCGCGACACGAGGCGGATCACCAGAGACGGAGAACCACACGAGAATTCAACGAGGGGGATAGGTTTATTAATTGGTCCAGGAATTATGATAATGAATATAAGGGCCGTAATGTTCGTGGTCCAGTTAATTATGTGGAAGACAAAATTTTCAAAGAGTTAGTGGTGGTTTACGGAATTATGATCAAACTTATAATAATGGTTTCAGAAGAAATGAGGGGGTGAGCAGTCGCAATAGAAATGGTTTGGATAGAAGGAACGAGGTTAACCGAAGGCAGACTAGCTCGTCCAGGGTTAGACAGTTAGTGGTTGGTGAAAATGTCGTTAAGCGGACAGAGGGAAAGTCTTGTGGTATTAAAAATCGTCAGCAGGGGTTAAACTGGTAGGTGGCTGTTGCACGGAAGGTCAGCAGTCACAGGTTAACTCTTCAAAGCCTTCTGTGATAAATTTAATTACGGTAGTAGTTAACCCAGGGGAATTACCTGGGTTGCTAATAGTTTTGAGTGGTATAAAGGTAAAAAGTGTTCTGGATACGGGTGCGGACAAGAGTTTTATATCGTTTGAGGTGTATAAGAAATATTTTTCGTATAAAAGTTTGCGACATGTTAATTTAGTGGTTCAGTCGGCTCAAGGGATACAATGCAGTATAAAAGGTCTGCTGGATTTGGATGTAGAAATACGGTCAGTTAAAGCGAGGTGGCAATTTCTAGTATTAGATGGATTAAAAGCACATTGTATTGTTGGAGTTGATTTCATGAAAGATAGAGGGATGAGCCTGGATTTCTCTACACGGACATTAGAAGTAAATAATGATGAAAAAACTTGTACAAACGTGTCCTCATCAGTTTCAATTGATTTAACTGAATCTGGTTTAACAAAGGGGGAGATAAGCAAATTTAATAAATTTTTAGATGATTTCAGGGAAGTATGTTCAGAGAAACCGGGGCTAACACACGTCTCCTGGCATGAGATTAATACCGGTTCACATGCGCCAGTAGCAAGCAAGCCATACCGTTATGATAAAGTTAAACAGAAAATTTTTAATTATCACATTCAAAACATGCTCCGCGATGATATTATCATGCCCATTGAGTCTCCATACGCATCACCAGTAGTATTATGTCGGAAAAACAATGGAAAAAGCATTGTGGATACTGAGGCGTGGAGATTCGCTATAAATTATCGAAAACTAAATTCAATAACCCAATATACACAGTATTCAATTCCTGTAATAGATGATATTTTAGCCAATATACAAAGCACTAAATTTATGTCTACACTCGATTTAACTTCCGGGTATTTTCAAATAGGCATGAAACCGGAAGACATACCTAAAATAGCATTTATAACGAATAATGGGTGTTTTGCGTTTAAACTCATGAGTTTTGGATTATCGGGGGCTCCAGCCACGTTCCAGAAGGCGATGGATACCATTCTGAAACCCCTTCTTGGTTTCGGAGATCTGGTATACCTGGATGATATTATCATCATGTCTGAAACATTCGAAGAACATATAAATTTATTACGTAAAGTCTTCACATTACTCAGAAATGCGGGTCTCACTGTCAAATTAGAAAAGTGTAAATTTATTGGAAAAGAGTTAAAATATCTTGGCGTTCGGATCACGCAAGAGGGCATACAAACTGACAAACAAAAAACAGATGCTATTGCGGCAATGGCGCCTCCAAAGAATTCAAAACAAGTAGCGACATTTTTGGGTATGGTGGCTTGGTTTCAAAAATTTATACCACATTTTTCAGAAATATGCGAACCATTATATGCTTTAAAGCGAAAGAGGGTTAAATTTGTTTGGTCGAAAGCGGCTCAAAATGCTTTCGAACATTTAAACAATTCTTTAATTTCTTCACCGGTTTTGGCTCATCCCGATTACTCTTCACAATTTGAGTTATACTGTGACGCTAGTGCAGTTGGAATTGGTGCGATGTTAGCTCAGAAAGTTTGCCCCATAGCGTTTGCGTCCAGAATTTTAAATGCAGCGGAGCGTAATTATTTAATTACGGAACGCGAATGTCTAGCGGCAATTTGGACGTTGAACAAATTTAAATGTTTCTTCTGTTCAATCCCGGTCAAAGTGGTTACGGATCACTCTGCTTTAACAAGGTTAACGCACGGAAAAGGTTTATCTTCTAGAAAGGTTCGATGGTGTTTAAAGTTAGCAGAGTTTAAGATTGCAATTGAGCATAGGGCAGGAAAGGAAAACGCAGTAGCAGATGCTTTATTGAGAAATCCTCAGGAAGGTGTTGAAATGGTTGAGGAGGTTAAGGTTTGTGTTTTGTCGTCATTAGTTTTTAAATCGAGAGAGCAACTCAAAGATGAACAGAAAAAGGATGAGGAATTTGGTCAGCTGTATAGATATTTAACAGATGGTGAAATGGTACAAAGCGCGGACGCGCACATGTTCCAAAACTGGTCCCAGAATTTCAAAATTATCGATGGCCTTTTATTTTATTCAAAAACTGTCAATTCTCGTGGTGAGCTAAGAGTTTACATTCCAGCTTCTCTTTGTAAGGCCATCTTGCATGAATTTCACGATAATCCATTAACAGGTCACCTAGGTGTAAGGAAAACGTACGCTAGATTATGTGACTCCTGCTACTTCCCTAAAATGTGGGAAGCAGTGCGCGCTTATGTCTCCAGCTGCGACACATGCCAAAAATATAATTATAAAAATATAAAACCAGCTGGCAAATTAATTTCAATTAAAAAGTCATTTCCCCTAGAATGTATCGGAGTTGATTTAATTGGTCCTTATCACTTAACTGTCAATAGATATAGATTCGTATTAGTAATTGTAGATTATTTTAGTAAATGGGTTGAGTTCATCCCCCTCAGAAAAGCTTCAGGCAAAATTGTAGCTAATGCTTTATTTAACGGCTTTATTTCGAAATATGGTGCACCATCCCAAGTAATTAGTGTTCACGGTCGCTGTTTTATATTCGAAATTTTTAAGGAATTGTGCGCACAGCTGGAGATATCTCATTCTTTTACAGTTCCTAACCGGCCACAGTCCAATACGGCTGAAAGGGCCAATAGAACTCTCATTCAAATGATTTGTTCTTTTATTGGCACTCATCATTCAAACTGGGATTAGTTCTTGCAGCATTTTGCCTATGCTTTGCGTACGGCAGTACACGAGTCCACTGGGAAAACCCCTGCAGAATTGTTTTTGGGTCGTAAGATTATAACTCCTTTTTAACAGTTAACTAGAATCTCGGGTAATGAAAACGAATATATGATTCAGGATATTGATAAGTTGGTTAAGGAAGCACAAATACAAATGGGAAAGGCTCAGAAAAAACAAGCGTTGTATTATAATATGCGTCGGAGGGAGTTGGAGATTAGAGTTGGTGATTTTGTGTTGTTGAAAAAGCATTGGTTAAGTTCTAGTCGGCAAAAACGAGTTGCTAAGTTTGGACCTAAGTTTGAGGGATCCTATAAAGTGTTGGAAGTTAAAGGTAACAATTTAATTATTGATGTTGACGGTTGTCATACCACGGTAAACTTGGATCAGGTCAAAGTTTATAAGTTTAGGGACACTATTTCAAATGGTTCTCAAACGTCAGACGGTGAATCCTCTATGCCTCAGTCAAAGACCTCTCATTCTCCCGACGTCAGTCAATCTTCTCATGCAAATAATTCTTCTAATAATAATAGTGATAACATACGCACGGAGGTGAAGCGTAAATTTCCTCAAGTTAACCGAGACAGGGTTAACCAGCCAGCTGAACAGACATTACCTAAAGTGGTTCATAAATACAGCAAAAGACAGTACCCGCATTCGATCTCGACAAGTAGTTCTAAGCCTCCAGACAAGAAGTTCATGCAGAACCCTTCTACGTCACATCGACCACAACACAAGAGACGGTTGTCAAAGCCATCGACAGACATTCCTGCCAAGAGAGGACGGAACGGCAATCCATCAACAGATCTCGACGAATCTACCGATAGTCAACTATCTCAGAAGTCATCACATCGACAGTTCCGAAGTAATGCACAAAAACGCAGCACGGACGATCTTCCACCAACAACTAAACGACACCGGAGAATTGGCAGAAAGAGAACTTTGCATTCCACTTCACTATCGGGAGCCTCCCGGAAAAGACAGCCTTTTGATCCGACAGTCTTCGATCCTAGCCATCATCGAGAACCGTCTAGCAATCATCAAATAGACAAATCAGTAACCCCGACTAGAAGTCGTCGAGTGGAATCTACTAGCAATCGTCGAGTGGAATCTACTAGCAATCGTCGAGTGGAATCTACTAGCAATCGTCGAGTGGACCTTACTAGCAATCGTCGAGTGGACACTACACGAGCTCCTCCAAAAGGACGTCGCCATGGTTACAACACCCGGCTACAGGCACAACAAGCGACAGTGGCCTCTCCTTACCAGTCTGAATCAGAACGGAGTTTCGTCCAAGGATTTTGGGGACGCCGCCAGAGTTCTTCCATGAGCCTGCAAGCTTCAAGTTCTTCATTATGAAATCAGGTGACGACGTTCCATTTTTTATTCTTATTTAAGGTGCCTATATAAATGTCAACAAGTTCTATGGACTGGACAAAGCAGCTGAACTGTGAGTTACCTTTCGACCATTGTTTGATTTTGTATCTCGGCTTCACAAGTTGTGCATTTAACTTCTGTTCAAAATTTTTTGCCAAAATTTAAGTTATGATGTCAGAGAACATCTTTTGAGTTTCACTGCTTTCATGTTCAAGAGATTGTTAAACTATTGTTTGTATAATTGTTGTAGGGTTGTTCTATGAATATTTTATGTATATATTATGTATGTATTGTATTATTCTACATGTTGCATTTGAAGTATGAATTGATAGTATTATGGGTTTTTTTACTCGCGCCGCGGCTAGGCGTACACGTGTTTGGCGGTCAAGCGTTGCCCTTGACACGCGTGTTCTATCTGATACCTTACTAACATTGTTAATAAGTTTAACTTTCTTCCTTCGGTCGTTGTTCGTGTTCGTTTTCGGTTTAGTTTTTCGTGTTGGGCTTTCGTAAGTTATGAAGTTTTGACGGTGTTACTTGTAGTTCACAGTTATGATGTAAAGTTTATGTACTGTAAAATATATGTAGCTAATAAAGTTTGTTCCAGGAGGTAAAACCATCTTAATTCAGATAATCTATTCATATAAGTTTTTTTATTTTAGTTACCAAGAAGAAGAGTTATGTCTTGAAGATTTTGTAATGTATATTTCCAATTTTATATTTTATAGAAATTGTTTTACTTTCACAGCTGTTTATAGCTGTTAGTATGTGTCCCCTGTAACCGAGCGAGTATTTACACTGAATTTTGAGGATGTTAGTTTTTGGCATGATTGAGAATTGTAAGTTTAAGAAAGGCACTTTAGTTGATAGGCAATTTGAGTTTGCACTTTTTTCGGCACTTTGTGGAATTGTTTGAGGTAAACTGCGTATTGATTTTGGCAATCTTTGAATTTTTTGAGGAAAATTTTGTGAGATCATTTTGAGGATACTTCGTATTTAAAGGAGGTTATGCTGAAAGTTTTATCGATTTGACCAGTTTTTTGTGTGATGGGTTAAAAGTACAAAATTTTACATTTCGACTTCGAAATTTAATTTACCCGTCACATGTTGTGCTTAATTTTGACTCGAAAATTTTTAAAGAAAAATACTCTGGTCTGCATTCAACCACCGCTTTTTCTTTCACAATTTCCGGGAGGGGTTGTAAGGGATCGACTACTCTCGTCACGTGAGTAGGCGATGTTTGTATGAGATCGTAATTTTTTGTCCTATAACCGGCCATGTGCGTAAAAGATTTAGCAATGCTCTCTTTCTTTAACTTTCGAGGGATGTCTGAATCTCGGAAATTGTGAGTCGCCGTTTTCTTTCAGTTATGCAAATTTTCTGGAGCTGGTCGATCGATACTGTGAAGTATATACGCAGCGAATTTTCATTTCAGAACGGAGCTCAGGGGAGCTAGAGCAGACTTAGCTTGGGAGATTTAATATTGAGATTTAGATTGAGACTTAGATAGGTTTAGATTTAGCCTTGAGACCTCGCATCGAGTCTCAAGATTAATAATTGGCCTTAGCATTTCTATAGTGAAGTTCTATGCTGTTGTAAAGCTGATTTGAGCCTGCATCAGTGCTTATTTAAATTGAAATATTAAATTATTGGATCGTGAATTTGCTTCTGGATAGTTTAAGTTTAATTATCATATAGTTTTAATTTCTATACAGCTACGAGTCGTTAGCAAAGCCTTCCGTTTGATTAATTTTGAGGAAAATCAAGTGGAGCTCGCTCAACTTCCCTACCATTTTGTTTTAATAAACCGTTTTTGGTTTTAAAAATAGACTTGTTATTTGTCTCTGCTCTACCGCATGGCCTGACATCACAGATGGCCGTCACAACCGAATTATTTTGTGCGTCCCTGTAAATTGACGATAAATAATAAGCGCTCTCCGTTTTATAGAAAGCTTGTTGTTATGCACTTCACTAACGTATATCAATTTTATTCTATTGCAATCAGTGTAACATCATTAAAATACTATGCAAAAACTTTTCTCCATAGATTATAACTCAACTCATATTCATCAAATATTACTGCCTAGTCTATTGTGTGTCCCTATAAACAAACGATAAATGCTACACACTTCATTTTAATAGGGAAATTTTTATAATAAACCTCAGTAAATTATACAAATTACGTGAAAATACAAGTATAATTACGAGAGTTGAATCGTAGGCAAACAGCAGCAGACAGGCAGACATTTCAAAGTCATAATACCTTTTCAACTGTGTTAGAAAGTGGCAAATAAACCCTTAAATAATAAATGATTAAAAAAAGCCTTATTGACAATTTCGTTTATACTAAAAAACAGTTAAATTTGATAAGTACTTTTTAACATTTTAATTACGTTCATGGTTCATGCTGAATACTCCCTACTTAAATATTATCCTATACTAAAGTTTATAAGCAACTATTTTTTTAGATTTAAGAGCTAACTAAACGAGTAAAAAAAGACGAAATAAATTATGCAAATATATAATGATGAAATTAAAATAATAAAATATTCAAACAAATTTTAGCTGTCATATATTTAATAATAATAATAATAATAAAAAAAAAAAAAAAAAAAAAAAAAAAAAAAAAAAAAAAAAAAGCTGTCCTAAAAATACATAGACAACAGGTGTTAAGCGCTGATTTAAGTATACTGATATCCAAAATTTGCATATTCCAAGGTCATATACGAGGCTAACGAAAGAGACAGGCTACCGCGGTGCATTCCACTTATCTTTTTTTACAGACCGCTAGAGTGACGTGATGCTCTTTCCGTACACCTGCATTGGTGGATTCGAGCATCACGTGACTCTCGCGGTCTGTAAAAAAAGATACGCGTAAAGCACCGCGGTAGCCTTTCTTTTTCGTTAGCCTCGGTCATATACTTGTGACGCAATAGTTTCCTGAGAAAGAAACAAATATGTCTTTCCGTTTCCGAATGATTGCAAAGATGCCGGGAAATATGCAGTTTTCCAAAGAGAAAATTTTGAAAATCTATCGTTTAAAGGGTCGGGGATGGAAAGATGGGGACAGTGAAGAAATGTTGGACGCAGCAGGATTGATATTTACCAAATTCTGTCAAAATGTTATAATTTTGAAACAAAATCCCGTTCTGGACGATCATTGAAAACAACTAAATGGCAAGACAGAAAGGTTTCTAGATTAGTTTCAACCCAGAGCCTGTCTGTACGTCAGTTTCTAAAGACCCAGTCGGTCAGTTTCTAAAGTTCTTTTCATCAACGACGACTGTAGGCAAGTACATTTCTTGATTATCGCAAAATACGTCGTTCGTCAAAATTTACAAAACAACATAAATACGCTCGTGTTCAGTGGGCCCGATATCACACGAATTGGATGGATGAATGGTTGAGTGTTCTTTTCAGTGATGAAAAGAAATTTAATTTAGATGGCCCCGATGTGTTCGGCATATTACTCGCACAATATTTGCAAGGTACCATAAACTGTTTTCAGTAGACAAGAGGGTGTTCACTCATGGTGTGGGGAGCAGTTTGTTATAATGGAACAATTAATATTGTTTTTTTGAAAGGTCGCGAATGTTCTGAAGATACCAGGAAACGTCTGAAGTACAGTTACTTCCATTGGGAAAGTTGCTAGGGGAGAACAAGTGGATATACCAGCAAGTCAATTGCTCCATTCACGTGTACAACCCTACAATGCAGTGGTTTACACAAAACCAATTAGCTGTTATGGACTGCTATGAACTGTAAGTCCTGACCTGAATCCAATAGAGAAACTCTGGGGAATATTAGCTAGAGACGTATATATTAATGGGCGGCAATTTCAACGTTTCAAGATCTAAATCTGCAAATTTTTCGAAGTTGGTTTTCTTAAAAGCCAGAACTTCTTCAAACTCTTCTTTTGAGTATGCGTGACTGAGTTTTTGAGGCGATTAGAAACAACGATTTAAAAATCTAAAAGTTAAAGGGAAAAAAATGTGTTGTCTACAAACTTTTGGAACAGTAAAATTTAAGTTTTAATTTTTCTCTCAAAGTCTGTGATTGTGTAATGTTATTTTTGTGTAGTATTATTATTGTCTTGATATTATTTATAATTATAAATTGTTTTGAAATTGTTACTCCTCTTTTTCAATTGTAAATTAAGAAAACCCCGTTGTCTGTAACTTTTGGGATGCATTGTATACATATTTTCTTTACTTATATGCTTAACAATATTTATGCATCTCACAAACATACCCACGTCTTATATATTTATATTTATCTTATATACTTATATACTCATAACCTTATATACTTAAATATATCTTATAATATATATTATATACTCATATTCAAAAAATGTTACTGCAAACAATAAATATAACGACTCTTTGTCAACAAATAAAAACAAAAGTAACTACATGAGAAAAATTCCCTAATCCTAATATGAAACACAACAATCGTTTTAACAATGTTTTATTTTCCCGGATTGAATTGTCGTTATCCTAAATTACGTGACGTTTTTCACTCTATTGGAAACAATATTGATGTATGTGACTTAAATGTTTACTATTTCTGCCATTGGGGTTTATAAGGATATAAAAATACCTTTTTGAAGTGCATCTTAACGTTATACCCATAGACCACAATTTTATGTTTCAGTATATTTGTATATGTATATCTTTTTCTCATTTTCATTTTTTTATTTGCAATTGTATAGATGAAATTGAAATGGAAAATATATTTCCTCACATTCTTCTAAATAAATCATAATATTCAAAAACAAAAGTAATAATATTTATTTTATGTTCCGTTAGATTTAAGAACTGCAATTAAAGAAAACAGAAACATATTGAAAAGAACTGCTTTCGCAATTCTTAACACAGTTTTCTTTAAAATACGTCAAATACGTCAAATACGTCTATATGTTATTATGCTTCCAAATTTCGTTTCCGTTTTGTAGAATTACATTAGCATCTGTGTAGATGGAATTGTAGAATGGAGTTTTTCTTTAGGACGCTCCAATTTAAAAATCTGCATTAAAAAAAAAACAAAAAAACATAACTTTTTCTTTTCTCTACCATTGGGTTGAACATATATACTAAAGAAATTAAGAAAAAATGAAAATTATCACTTAATAGTATGGCAAAATATATCCAATTTCATTTTATCCTCATTGTCGGTTTTAAAACTTAAGTAAAATTAATATGTGAAGTGTTTTATAAAACTTTAAAGGAAATTTATCCTTCGCTATTTTTATAATTTTTGGTAGTAAATACAGATTTCTAATATGCATCAATGATTTCACATTATGTTGAAATTTGTTAAAATGTTTAGCCTCGCAAAATATTACATAATTATTTTTGTAGATAATTTCAACTTCCGCTGATTGTAATTTGCACTTCATAAATTTACAAGGAGAATAATCGATAAACTTTTATATTTTTTCATAATTTAATTTCTGATTAATAATTTTTAATATAATATTGGGAAGATTATTTATAGGGAAGGTATGAGGTAACTTCATAAAGCTTAAATTCATAAATCAATTAAAAACTGAATCGAAAATTACTTTTTTCTCTATATTACAGAAATTTTGAGTAGAAAATACTTCTGTTGAAGTTTTATGGTGAATTTAAAAAGTGTGTTTCAATAGTAATATATTTTACACTATTTTTGAAATGTTTTCTTTTACAATAAAAAATTTTGAAGACTTGTTAAAAATTCATTTCAAAACTACTTCTTATTTCTATATTCTTCTTATATACTCTTCTTATATCTTATATATCTTCTTATTTCTTATTTCTTTTCTTATTACTTATAATTAAAAAAAATATTGTTCGAATTCGTTTATTAAAAATGTTATTTTATTAAAAATATTATTGTTATAAGCAAAACATAAAAATACGATCCCAAATTTCACTGAATTTTAGCTTTAATTAATTTATGTAGAGAAGTTTTAAAACATAAAATCTTTTAAAAAACTTGCTATTCATGTATTTGTATGTAAAAAATAATGCTAAAACGTGGGCCACAATTATTTTCGATCAGCAACAAAAAACAACGAAAATATCAACGAAAATTTAAATATATTTTTTAATATTTCTTAAATATGATTTAAATATAGTTTGTCAAATTCTGCGTTATAGTGATAAAAATTACACATAATTCATTCGCAATTGAATTTTCAAGAAATGAAGAAATTGATTTAATATTCATTAATATAATTTGTGTATTTGATGTGATTACATTTCATATTCAGTCAAAGCAATAAAAAATTGTTATTTGATACTGATATTGTACCGTTTCACACCAAATATTTTCTTAGAAGGAAACAAGAAGGAAAAATCATGCATCAAGCATAGATAATGAAACTCTTTCCAACCCTAACAGAATACATTAACAAACCTTTGCTGTTTCATAAGGTAAATAAAATACCTAAGTTTTAAGTTAATTCAACATTTTAGAAAACACAAAACCCCTTTATAAACCAGATTTCAGCAATTACAGTTCATAGCCAGAAATGTACTCCCATTCTTTTGTGCAACCTTGTATATAATCTATAGATTTGTATATACTCTATATAGTATACTGCAATTTAATTTAGTATAAGAAAACACATAAAACAGTTGAAAATTCACCTTCAGCAGTTTTTAACAATAGACGGAAACGTATTTGAATTCTTTTGTACAGTGCTGTATACTACTGTAAGATTTTTATACACACAACATAACAAACAACTAAAGTTTAATAATGGCAAAAACACGCTGAAAACTATTGAAATCATTACTTACCCAAAATTAGCATACAGAGGCGGGCATATACCCAGTTCTTTGCGTGGCCCTGTATATGATTTTATTTATATTTAACAAACATATCTTAGTATACTAAATACATTTCACGTTCAACATGCATAACCTGATTAAAAAAAATCTAAACAATTTACGCTGACACACAGTAATGCTTACGAATTCTTTTGTGTAGCACTGTATATGATGTATAGCATTTATACATACCACACAGTATGCAAAAATTTAGATAAACGCATACCTAACTGAAACCGCACTTCTAGAAATTATCGCTTATAGATAATACTTCGGATACAGATAATACTTCGGATATAGATAATACTTCGGTACTGTATCGTTTGTGTGTCCCTGTAAATGAACGATAAATGCTATGCATATCCTATTATACAACAAGTATCTTGTAGTGAACCTCAGTAATGGATATTAGTTTCATTATATTAAAAATAGTGTAACATAATTAAAATACACTTCAAACAGTTTTTCCCCGTTAACCATTATTAAACCGAACATTCTGTGTGCCCCTGTAAATGAAAGATAAATGCCTCACATTCCATATTCGATAGCAATCAGGTTTTAGTACACCTTAAAAAATAATATCAGTTTCAATATGTTTTTATTAGTGTAACATGATTAAATTCACCGCAATCGATTTTGCACAATAGACGATAATATACCGGTATTATTTTGAGCTATCCTGTAAACTAATTATAAATACTACACGTTCTATATTCAATAGTAAGCATCTTGTAGTGCACTTATGAATATCAATTTAAATATATTTTAAATACTGTAGCATCATTAAAATACACTACAAAGGATTTTTCCCCATAGACCACAATATAACGGCATTACTTTGAGTGCTCCTGTGCATGAAGCATAAGTGTTACATACTTCATTTTCAATACCGAATATGCCATAGTAAACCTCAAAAACATGTACCAATTGCATGGCAATCCGAGTATATTTACGCGAATTAAAGCACGCACAGACGGCAGACAGACAGACAGACAGACAAACTGAATTCATAAGCACTTTTAAACCTCTCGGCACCGATTTTTTTTTCCAATTTTGTGAAAAATTACTTTTACGCTAACAAAATTAAAAGTAGCTATCGAAATCACAGAAGTTACACTTTACTGCAATTTAACAAATATGTTCTTTACAGAAATCTAACGAATGTAGTTATGTTGCGTGTTTTCCCTATGAAAATAGTCTAAGGAAATTTTTTTTAAGACGTTTGAAAAATGTCGTATTACAACCAGATTAAACAAACATAAAAAATTTAGTAGTATTTTTTATCTTTTATCACAAATTACTAATTCGGAAAAGGAGTCCCTAATTTAAATTTAAAGAGTGAAACATATGTTTAAATTAAAAGAAACGCCAACGGTTTACTAATAATTAATAAAACTTTTATTAATATTATTGTTATTAAATGCTGAAACATAAGTAACGCGTCATAATAGTAAATATATCGACATATACTATCACTATTAGGTGCTGGAATTAACAAAAATAATTTTTTTCTTTCAAATATTACAATTCGAAGTAGGAGCCTCATATGAGGCCCTGGGTGACGAGAGGGTTAAACTACGTTCGAAAGTGTTAAAAAGACATTCTGAAAATTCAAAATATAATACACGTTAGTATGCCTATACTTTGAGGAGAGTTACTGCAAAATATAACCATAAAAGATAATATCACTAGTCTTACATGTTAGTTTTCACTGTTTTAGTACTTAGTTGACAAAATCTGAAATAGATTGTAATAAATTTACATTTAAAGTATTTATTATAAATATTAGAAATTTTCATTGTACAGCAAAGCATTATTTGGTATATTGGTTATGTTTGGTCCCGCAACTGTGCGAATATTTCATTCATCAGAAATATATAAAAATAAGTACTGGCTTTATTCGGAATAATACTAGCTTTATTTGGAAATATTTACAATGTCACATATTTATTTATGAAATATGCATTAAAAAATTAGGAAATGTTTACTTTTTCGAATTAAAAATAATTGATCCTGTAGACATTAATTTGAAAAAAAAATGAAAAAAGTAAACTTATATAATTTTTAGGCTCACAAAGTATGATTTTATTACAATGATTTTAAATGCTCTTAAAATTTAAATAATTTTCTTAAACTTCTCTATCATTACATTTTAAATTAATGTTCAGCATTTTCTATTAACACAGAAAATTTTTGAGCATCATGATTTCACATATTTCATTATACAGGGTGGTTCAGAACTATACGTCAAAAATGTAAAGGCAGGTAGAGGGGACCTAAATAAGCAGATTTCGTATAGGAATGTGGTTGCGGAAATCCAGCGTTGAGGCAGCATGCATGTCGGCAAGCTCCGCATTGGTGTAACGATGTATGGATTGATTTCTGAAAATTCAAGCCAGTGAAGCGCTTTCATCCGCCAAACTCAGCAGCGCTCTCTACTGCCTCAACGCTGGATTTCCCCACCCACATTCCTATACGAAATCTGCGCTTTTAGGTCCCCCCTACGTGCCTTTACATTTTTGACATATAGTTCTGAACCACCCTGTATATGATACATAAATTGCATTAAAGTAATGAACAGTAGGATTAAATATTATTTATGAAAATTTTGTACGAGACTCTTTGTCCAAAATAAACAATAAAAATTTGTAAAAATAATAATTAGGAATAATGCTTTAATGAAGTGAATAATAATCATATTCTAAAAGACATTATTATAGTAGCATAAACGTAAATTTTAAAAGTAGTTCACACATAACAATAACATTACTTTAAAAAAAATGTTTAAGTTTGTCTTTTTTTTGTTAATTTAAAGTCTTCTAAGTTAAGATATTTTAAATCAATGTCTATAAGTTAGTATATATTTATTTTAACTTAAAATGTCACCATATGTATTCAATCGATTTATAACATGGAATGAGTTTACCAGTGATTTTTTTTCCGTTACTGCAGAGCGTGAAAAAAACATAAAATACTGAAACACTTGAGCATTTCTCAAGTTCATTCAAAACATATTTTCTGGTATAAGTTAATATCTTATTAAAATACCTAAAACTCAATATAATCTTTAAAAACTGCTCTTGTGGTCTTAACGTTTGAAATGTTTTGCTTAAGAAGATTTTGACAGCACTACTTATAAACACGTTTAATTTATAAAGTAAACTTTACCAGTGAAAACCAGTTGGAAATTGTCCGTCAAACGTGACAAATGAGGTGCGTTCGTACTATAGCTAGTTATATAAATATTCAGATCTTGATGATTTTTAATTCTGTGAAATGAATTATATCGTCTGCAGATTAATTTCTGTCATAAAATAAGTATCTCGGTCGCTTGACGATTTAACCTCGGAAGCTCCTCTAACAAGAAAGCAGCGATTAAAAAAAAAAAATTCAAATTTCTTAATAAATATTTTTATTAATATCTCTTAAAGTTTTGATTCGAATTTTAAAAATTTTGAAATGTCTCGACAAAATTCTGCAAAGATAATATATCTTAAATTACAAACCATTCGGTTGGGTAGTTTTTGCGTTGTTATATGCGGACGGACGGGCCAAGCGACGACAATAGGTGCTACGTATTTATATAATTACGAACGCACCTAACTAGTAACATTTAGTTGCCTCTTTTATGGAAGCATTCGTTTTTATTTATTTGCTGAAGATACTAATTTGCATTGCAAAAGTGATTTTATATAACATTTAAGATAACAGCTTTTTTCTAGAAATAGTGAGTTTTCTTTAATTATTGTATTTTAAAAAAATGTCACAATTTAACCTATTTTTGAGCACGTTTTCAATTCTTTGAGAAATTCATGTGAGGCTATTTACAATAAAATATTTGTAATATTTTTTATTATGTGAAAGCTTACCGTGCATAATTTTAATATTATCACAAAAGTTGACTGGAACTGTATTTTTATAACTTGTACGAAATGTAGAATAAAAACAATTTTTAACAGAAACTGACCGTGCCCTTAAGAAATAAAAAAAAATCTTGAAATAAATCTACATTTAAGATGCTTCCTACTTTCATCTCTACAAACGCAGTGAATTATATCAGTTTGAAAAGAGAAGTTTTCAACATTTCTTCATTATTAAAAATGGCAAGATCTTTGATATATCACTGACAATAAAAATTTTAAACAAAATGGAGCATTTATATAAAAGTGTATTAGTTTTCATCATGGAAAAAATTATAAGATATATTATTGTGTTTAAATTTTGTATTTAAAACCGCTTTTGTATGTTTGCTTTCTGATCCGCATTATCTTAGCGTAAAAACGGATGTCCTACGTGGATTAAGAAAAGGATATTAGAAAATATTAATTGAAGATCCTTTAAAATGTTTGAAGAAAATTCCGTCAGAAATACATGAAGAACTGTGTTTGGGATTTTGATAAAGCTGATAATGAAATTAACGCTTTTTCTGCAAATTTACAATATTGCAATAAAAATGATTATCCCTTAATATTTAAATAGTAAATCCCTAGACATAGAATTTAAATATTATTAGTTTATTTCTTTAGTTAAAAATGTAAAATAAAATATAGTTTTCCTTTGAAAAAAAATTGTACAAACATTTTCATTTCCCGCAATTTAAACATATCGATGCGGTTTTACCTCACCGATGGGGTAATAGCGAATGATTTAAATTGTTATAAATAATCATTTATTAATGGAAATATGGTGAATTAATCTTATATTTAAAATTATATTATGATACAATGGTAATTGCAGAGTATGCATGCAAAATTACATTAAATTCTGTTGGAAATTTCGGCCTCAATAAGCAACTATTAATAAGGTATGTGATTTTACCCTACCATTCTCTTACTATAAACTACAATTTAATTACCTTCAGCATAATGGTATAAGGTAAAGCTAGGAGAGTCTGCGCACAATTCAAAAGAATAGCAATAAAAAATCTAAATATAAATTTTTTGCTAAACTATCCATGAATAATTTTTACTTCATTTGTTTTTTATGCATTTCCATTGCTATTTTGTTGTTATGTTGCAATTTAATAGAACAGTTGTAATAAAATCAAGAAAGTTATTTTGCACAATCTCTCCTTTCAGGGTTGGTGTGATTGCGCACAGGGGTAGGAGAGATTGTGACTAATAATAACTACAATAAAATTGTTAACAATAATAATTACACTTAAATGACATTGCTGTAAGGTTTTTGTGAACAAATTTCAATGTATTGGGAGTGAATATTTCAATCTAATGCTTAAAGAATCAGAAAAAGGAAATAATTTTAAAAATAATTACAAATTTTTAATTACATGAAAAAAATAAAGAATCAGAATAAGATTACAAAATAGATAAGATTACAAAATAAAATTATGTAACTTCATAACACGTTTAACTTAAAATTAGTCCATTTTCATTTTTCATTTTTTATGCAAATTTACCAATAAGCTGCGTAATCTCTCCTAGCATGGAAACTAATGGAAACAATGCGCCATCTCTCCTAAGTAGCAGATGCGTAAACTCTCCAATTTCGGTAGGAGAGATTGCGCGGCCTTTTATTTAAACATGTCCGCTACTAAAACGAACCGTTGATGTTCACATTGTTAGTCTAGATTAGTAGCTTATGAGAAATCGTTTAAGTTTAAAATATTTTGTACTATTGACATTGTATAGAAATTCTGATGAATAGCTATGAAAATTCAAGCACTTACTTTGGGAATACAAAACAA
Source organism: Maratus michaelseni (assembly GCA_963931845.1). NCBI lineage: Eukaryota > Metazoa > Arthropoda > Arachnida > Araneae > Salticidae > Maratus > Maratus michaelseni. The sequence goes on along the minus strand of OZ007590.1, from coordinate 78,183,944 downwards.
AATAGCAATACTTTATCTTAGACGCTCAAAGCAATCAACGTGCACTTTCAAGTAGACACTCCACTACTGTCATTGTAAAACTACCTTGAGTCACTGCACTCTCATTCTAATCCTTCCCCCTGAACCTCTATGTGCGCAATCTCTGCGACTGCGCCATCTCTCCTGGTTTTACCTTAGAGTTGATCCTAACCAGAAAAACCTCTTTTATGTTGATATGGCAATGTATATGTAATATTATTTTGGCCAAAAATGAGAAGATAGCTCTGATATTTGCTTATTATACGGTGACAAAACGTCTCCCAAATGTCACCAAAATTGGCGGACATAATTCACAGACTTCTCGCAGTGCTTCATTTAAATCACTCATATGTTTTACGAATGTGAGAAATTCGATGTGACTAGAGAAATCTTCAGCGTGCACAGTATTTTTTTCGTAAGACGCATTTTATAAGTTTTATATTCAGTGAATTGTTTGATGAAGTTTTGGTATCCGCAGAAGCAAAAATTGACCAAGTTTCTCCCAAATGATTTTCGGGATTTACGGAGTGTTTTGTACTTCCATTTTCTTCACGAATAACATACATATAATGCAGTACGTAATAATGTAATAATGTTAATTTTGAAGGAAGAATAAAGCTACATGTCGGTCTTAAAAACATACTATTTCGAGCACACTATCTAAATGTTCATATACTCCGGAACAATGGAAGCTTTCACTTAATAGGTGAAATGAGACAAAAATGTCGCTGAACAACATCTTTTGAACTTATCATCTCCGTACTAGCATTCGTTATGATCCCCTTAAGGAAGAGTTATAAGGGAAAATATTTTGATCATATGAAGAAATCAGATAATTTTTGTGTAATTTGCTTTATACACGAATTCTTTTTCTTATAAAAGAATTTTAAAAAAAACTTCCAATATGTTCCATTAAAGAGTGAAAATGTTAAAGAAAGCTATTTAGAAAACTAGCATTGGTACAATTTTGTTATATATTTTTAAAATATATATATATATTTTAAATATGTATATTTATATATTATTTTAAAATTTTCACCTGTATATTTAATCCACAGTCGTATATTATACAGAAAAAATATTTTAAAATATTCGAAAATTGTAAACTAGAATACGAAATAAATTAACTTCAAATTAGAAAAATAATACCAAACAAAAATCTAAATATTGCAGAAAACACGGTTCGATATTATTATTGAATTTATTACAAAGTTAAATAAAACCAAACATACAAATAACACCTACTAATAAATAGTTTTTTCCTCTACAGAATAACTCAAAATCGAAGCAAAACGTATATATCAGATAAATAAATAACTTGTAACAGATACATTTTTAAATGTCATTTTACGATACTTGTAAGTGAAAAAATGATATGAAGATAAATTAAAATCATACTACCAAGCGACATATTTTGCAAAAAGTAAAACTAAAACAAGTACAATGCAGAACTCACAAAGATATGTTATACATCTCAATTAATAAACCAGAAAATAGGATATTTCAAGTGATGTCTTTTGTCACCAGAAAACATTTCTTGAAAGTGGCATTCACTAAAGTGTGATAATAAATCATTTTCCCTCTCAGTCAAGAATCAAAAGGAACATTTGCTTTGAAGAGGTTGTGAGAAAGAGATAAAAAGACTTGTTATTGGTCTAGATATGAATTTGTTAATTAGAGTGCGTTAGGATGTGAAATTGTTTTAGAAATGGAACGCAATCGGTATTTGTTTTTAATCCTCTAAAACATAACTCTAAAAAAGTACTCTTTTTTTTTCACACATGAGAAATATCTGTTTACATTCAATTTAATTTTCTGAAGGTTTTTATTTTATTTCACAAGCTGTAATTTCTCTTTTATAAAGATGAAAATCTCAGAAATAAAATCTAGCTTGAGAATTTAAATTTATAAATAATTTAATATTTAACTGTTTCACTTACTAATCATAAATAGAGGTCAGTAATATTTAAAATAAACAATTTATAAATTAAACACTAAATATTTATGTCTATTTTAAATGAAAAGTTGTGACAAACATTTTTGGCGTCAATATATATACATATATTTAAGATAATAATTTAAAAATGTTTGTATTCAAATAATGAAACGAATTATTTACATTAAATTTAAACGTTTTGGTTAAACAAGAAATATTTGTACCATTTTTACAAGTTCCGAATTCGATCATATGAAACTGAAAATTATAATTCAGAATTTAAATTCAAAATGCGTTGTATAATATTCTGATTAAGTTCAACTATTTTCCCCAATAATAATAAATGAAGAATAATAATTCATTAAAACAAAGTTAAATATTTAAAGAGTAGTAATTAACATAATAGGAAGTAATTGCATATATATTTCTTACATAGTTTTGTGGGCATATTTTTAAAGATTATAGCATTTGTAAAGTACAGAAAAAAAAATAGTCCGCTTTCAAATTTTTGAATTCTCTAAAAATGAGATATGCCTGAAATTTCTAAATTAGTTAATTAGTAATTATTTCAATTTTTGCAAATTGCATGCTCTCATAGACAATACACTTACATCCTAAAAATATCCAAAGGTTATCATAAGCAAAACAAATTTCCCTGGATGGTTGAAATTGTCATGTAAACAGTCACAGGTTTACTTCGAGATGTAAAAATGACATGCCTAAAGGCGCAACTATTATGACTTTTTGATATATTTTTGGAAAATTATACGATAAATGAAGACGAGGAAAACAAATAAGGGAGAATTCGAATCTGCTGGCTTATCGGATACGAGAATTAATTTTTGTGGGAGGAATATAATAAATAAATCTTTCATCAGATCCTCTGGATATCTTCTGAACAGTTGTCATAGGATATGACAACTACAGGATGTGTAGCAGCACTGTAGTACGTACACAGGACGATTTTAGTTTTCTAGGAAGTGAGTTAATTAGAAGAACGAAATAATTAATTAAAATGAAATCCCTTTTCAGTTACGAATGGCACATGTCTATTAGAGCTGCAAGATATGTCAAAGATTTTGAAAAAATCATCGTCTGAAGCATTTATCCGAAGAAATATTCTTTAACTCGAAGTTAACGAAATTAAAGTATAAATAAATGTAAGTAGAAAGGAATTTTTTTTAATGAAAAATACAAAATTAAACAAAGAATGTTAATCCAAGTTATTAAATTAGAATGAAAAAAATGTCTCACTTACTTTGTGTTTTATCATTATTAATAGAGCACTGGAGTTTTTGTTATCCAGCTGAAATCTTTAAAATAGCAATAAATTTTCATAATAATAAATAAGAAGTCTTACATGTAATCTTATTAATTTCTGTCTTGTAAAGTAAACGCATAAAGGAAATAATATAAATTACATATTTTTAGAGTTGGCACCTGAATGGGGAAATATATCGTACTTTACAATAATTATTTTAAAGTAACAATTTCAGGGACATATTTTATCTTATCCTATAAAGAAAATGTAGCGGTTTTATTTATAAAGGTTATTCCATGACGCTACCTATAATGTAAAAGAATAAATAGTTTAGAAAATAAAGAAAATATACCTGTGAGCTACATTAGTACATTTTTTTAGCTATATGAAATTAATCATATAAAATAAATTATTTCCTTAATATTTTTAGAAGAAAAATAAAAGAAGGTGATGAAAAGTTCTTTAATGAATCATGCTGATTAATAGCAATACAAGTAAAATAGATAAGATAAACTGTACAAAGCATTAAAATAAAAAGTATTTACTGCTATTGATAAATAATACATGTCACTCAAATATCGAATATTCATAATGCATAAAAGGTACTTTATTTTAATAATTTATACTGCTTATTATATCGATTTTTCTTATCTTTTTCAATATAAAATATATATTTAGAAGAAATTATAGTTTTTACCGCTTTGATGGTCTTCTTAGAAAAGTTTTGTGTCATTTCGTTTGGCTAAAAACTTATAAAAAAAAACACAAATTCCTATATTTAAAATCATTCCTTGGAATATAGCATTTTCATTACTAAAAACAATGACGCATTTAAAAAATTCATGCAAAAAAAGATGATTTTTGTTTCTCTCTTTATAGGCTGAACATAATGTGATAAAAGAAAACAAATATAAATGTTCATATGTCCACTCATAGAGAGCACTAAAATTATTAAAACTTATATTACAAGATCGGAGTACACTAAAATCTATGTTTTGTAATATTTATTATTTCCTTTTAAGTCATTTAAATTTTCTATTGGGGCTATTCGAAATGTAATGTTCATGCAAATAAACCGCAAATACAAGATGAGTTGAAATCAAACATTAACATAAAAATACTATGCTCATTGCAAAGAGAAATGCAAGTATTAATAAATACAGGGTGATTATAAAAAAAACTATCCCGATATATGAGCCCCTAACTGTCATACCGTTCACAGAAACTGAAGTAAATTCTGGCCTAAAGTATTTTGACGTATCATGTGAAAAACAACAGTTAAATTCTAACAGTTACGGTTACAGTGACAAAATTTCAAAAATTTCAAATGGCAACACCTACTTTTTTTATTGGAATGTGATCTTCATAGTGAAAAACCATAAAAAGCCTTGGAACGGTACCTGTAGCACGAAAATTGCCGGCGCTAGACAGACTAAGAAAAATAGTGAAAACAACCAATAAGGACAGAGAAGCAACAGAAAACAAAACATTTTATTGTGTTTCATACATTTTTCATTTCACACACGACGACACTTTACATGCGGCAGATGGTGGATAGCACTAAACAATAAAATGTTTTACTTTCTGTTGCTTCTCTGTCCTTTATTGGTTGTTTTCACTTTTCTTCTTAGTCTGTCTAACGAGGGCGATTTTCGTGCTACAGGTACCGTTCCATCGCTTTTTATGGGTTTTCACTATGAAGATAACATTCCAATAAAAAAAAGTAGGTGTTTCCATTTGAAATTTTCGAAATTTTGTCACTGTAACCGTAATTGTTAGAATTTAACTGTTGTTTTTCACATGATTCTTGAGCGCATACCTCAAAATACTTTAGGCCAGAATTTCATTCAGTTTCTGTAATCGGTATGACAGTTAGGGGCTCATATATCGGGATAGTTTTTTTTTATAATCACCCTGTATATAATTGGAATTCAACACATATTTAAATAATACATTTTCCATTCAGTTGTCATTGATCATACAAATAATAAAAATTTAATACATTAACAAATTTTGAAATTTTTTATCAAAATTTAATACCATAACTAGCCATTGGGGGCCACCGTAATACTTACCCATCATGGATATGCATAATATAAAATATGAAAATAAAACATGTGTAAACTATTTATAAAATGCATTGCAATCCGAATAAAATCGTGGCTTGATGATGTCATAAATTTTAAATGCTCTATTACTGAATTGCGTAAAAGAAACATCCTTGTAACGCCAAAATTAATAATCATATTAAATAACGGCTTACTGCGTCGGATAAAGCGTCTCATAGACAATTAAAATATATCTTTTAATTGAAATTTGAATGAAATACAGGGTCATGAAAAATCGAAGAGTGTGGAAAAATAGGATTACAAATCTCTCGGCAACTAATTATCCGATTAACTTCATTCTTTATGTAAATTTATTTTTTTTTATTGTCTTTTATATTCATTCCTTAAAATAAACAAGTTCGAAAAATTGTATATAGCTTTTATCAGAACGAATATTTCGAGAGTCCAAAAAATATAGTTCCATATAATCGAATTTACTGAAATTCAATAAGCTTCTTCCCATTATTATATACTAAGTAGATACCAAATTTCAAGTCTCTATCTCAATTGTTCGGGGAATAGAGCGTTTACACACACACTCTCTCTCTCACACACTCAGACAGACAGACGGACGACAATTTTTTTTCTAAAAATATATTTTTCGGAATCTCCAGTGTCTGAAACTTGTAAATCCGTCAATTTTTTTTTTCGATTTTCAAAACGATTACAAGATTTACCCTATACTACGTATGATGGGTAAGTAACAAACGACTGCCTTTATGAGGAGTCGCTAATCCAGTACAAAGTTTCGATGTTTCTATTGATGCGCTTTATTATTTCTTTATTTAAAAATACTCTACCGTTTCTTCATAAACTAACAGGAAACTACAGAAAAATACTAAATTTATGATCAGTAGGAGACATGGTTCCCACCGTTTTTAAACGTCTAACGGGAATTCACTTGTGGATGGGATTTATTGTTACTTTGAAATTCCTTATTAACTTGGAGTCGTAAGTAGGTGAAAAACTTTGAAATTACGAATCACATCAATCTTCACCTGACTATTGTTTTTAGGTAGATTTCATATGAAATACTACCTATTACATTCTCCCCTTATTTGGAATTTTTGGAACATTTTTGCAGATCTACACCGAGCATGACCCTCAGATTCCAAAATCACCCCCAGTTCAAAAATTCTGCACAAATCTCTTCCAAACTGATACATAAAATCAAGGGCATAAAATCTCAGTCAGGTTCGTTAATGGGCAAAATCGAACAAAGGAGGGGGGGGGGGGAGGATTTTTGTGAAAACAGAAAAAAACCATAACCTCTTAATTATGATATGTATCGAATCGGTTTAAAGTTATTATTACTTCTAGCAAAAGGGCCGAAAACTTATGTATGACAGATTTTTGATATCATTAAAAAAGGATTCAAGGGGGGCTGGGAAAAAGGGGTTTTTGAAGAAAAAAATTCATAACTTTGTCAATTAACAAGATATCAAATCCGCTTAAATTTATTATAAATCTCCTTAATATTAGCTACAACTTTTATACTGACAAGTTTTTTATGGGACCAAACTTTACAACAACAACAACAAAAAATTAAAAAAAAAAATTAAAAAAAATTAAAAAATAAAATAAATAAATAAATAAAAAAATTATAAATAAATAAAAACAAAAAAATCCCTGCCGGCTTCGCCTACATACATATTTGGATTTCAAAGTGGGCGGTCCCAGCTGCCGCATCATGGCAAAAAAGGTAATTTCTTCCACAATTCCCAATAAATAGTCGTCCCATGGTCTACGTCTTCGAAATCTACCTGTGCCTGTAGACCAAGCCGTCAGAGATTTTTTTAATATTTAAATTCATGTATATTTTTATTTCTTCTTGTTTATTTCTTCTATTTTGTTTCTATTTTTGATATAGGTAATAATTTTCTGCTTTTTATACTCGCATTAAAATGTTTTATTAGTTTTATTTTCCGATTATAATCATTTTAAAACGACTCCAATTATAGGAACAGTATATATTCCTAAACAACATAGGCATATTTTATAAATGACAGCATGAAATCAGATAATTCGAACTTTTATCACAGTTTTTGCGGATTCGAATTAACGAGCGTCGGCTATAAAGTTGTAAAAAAAGGCCATCTCTACCACTAATTCTACCGCAAATTTTCCTATAAATATGCTAGTGTTGACAATAAGTTGTAATAACATTTACAAGGGGTGATCAAATGAAAAGGTACGAAACGACGTAAAAACGTAACAGTTAAATATTTGCATGTTCCGCCATGGGAGAACGTAGCGAGACATCTCCGGATGCGATTGGTGTCTCTGACTGGGATCGGAGCATGCGCGGGCGCCCGCATGCGCTGTAGAGAGCAGAGGCTCTTATCAAAAGCGGCGTCCAAATGATGCGGCAGTCCGTATGAGGACAGGATGACGTTCGCGTTGCAAAATTCGACGACTGAGGAGCAGCGAGGTGTTATCCGATTTCTGACAGCGGAAGGTGAGAAACCGGCAGCTATTCATCGCCGGATGGTGACAGTTAACGGAGAGAAACGTGTCTCTGACATGTCTGTCAGAAAATCGAGTGTCCGTTTTCGTGCAGGCCGTGAGAGTCTGGGTGATGACCCGAGACCAGGCCAGGCAAATACAGTCATCCCTGCCGAACTCATCGACAGGGTGGACGAAAACGGAAGAAGACCTGAAAGGGAAACGATTCAATTCGGACGACGAACTCAAGGACGCTGTGAAGGACTGAGTCTTGTCACGGCCACAGGAATTCTCGGAACAAGGAATCCTTCGGCTCATTAATCAATGGGATCGTTGTGCTCAGGCCTATAGTGTATACTTTGAATAAAGTCTTCATTTATACCCACAGTGTCGTTACGTACCTTTTCATTTGATCACCCCTTGTACTAATATTCTATACATAATACACGTTATGTATAGAATACCGTCAACATATTAAATATTTTTATAACTTTGTTTTTGAAAAGGTAACACCCACTTTTGACACTATATTCGAGTTCTCTATATCTAATTCAACTTTAAAATTATAATCATGTTGTATTTTCTTATGCTAAAAATCGTTGTACATCATCAATAACAATACAATGCTTAATTGAAACAATCACAGCAGATTTAATTTTTAATACATACTGTCCTTTTCAAGAAGTAATAATTTTCTAAAATATATATTTCCTGAAATTCAAAAGTTATTAGTTTAACCAAACAATCCTAAATGTAAGTATACTAATTATCTTTTAAGAAAATTCTTTAAGGGGTCTCAGGACTCTTAAAATTGAAAAAAAAAATGAAAAAAATGACCATTTTTAACATTTAATATCTTGAAATGTATATGATTTAAAAACACAATTTTTATTGGGATGAAAGGATATAAGCGTGTTCTTCATTTCACATATTTAAAAAGTCACAAGATGCAAAATTAATATTTATACGGGGCTTCAAACTGTCAGACATTTGTCGAGCAGAAAATTGACATGACAGCTTACGCGCACGATTACAAAATAATTTTTGCATCTAGAATAAAAATTTTGGAGTCTAATTATACTTCATATTGTAATAATTACACTGAACCTCAATAAATTTGTATTTAAAGCATTTTTATATTTTTAATGCAAAGTTGTATTGACCTAATACAATTTTTTAAGATTTTCAACGTTATAACCACTTAAAAAAATATTTTTTTTAATAATAAAAATTAAATTTTAGGTTCAATTTATGTAGACTAACATGACACATATTTTCGGAAAATTTCATGAAAAAATATTAATAAATTTTTGAGATATCATGCGCGTAAATGATGTTTTGCTTCAGCTTTGAGTATGCTTCAGCTTTGAGTGGGTATAATTCTAAAAGCCATAACGTCTGTTCTAATGGGAATTTCAAGAAAACATTTACACTAAAATGTTCAGGAAAGATAGGAGTTTAATATATAAAAAAATTAAAAATTCGAAAATTTTGAAGGATTAAGAGTCCTGAGACCCCTTAATTAACTACGTAACAGAAAAACAAAACCACATGTGATAATTTTCAGTTTGCCTAATTATAAATCAAGAAAGATATTTCAATATTTCAATAAGTTATGCAATTCATTTTAAATTTGTTTCTCAACGGAATATCTAAACACTATTATTATAGGAAACGTATTATAATTTTTAAAAATTTTGCTAATTGAAACTAATTTTCTCAAAAGTTATTAAAACATGTAAAATATTATAATATGCGTCTATGAATATCTATCCTTACTCTTTAAGTAGTAATAAGAAGTTTTATTTATGTAACAGACGGTATAAATATATATTTAGCGTTACAAATTTTTGAATTATTATACTTTTTAAAGAAAGCGATAAGTTTTAATGAATATTAAAATAAAATTAAAATTCATACAGTTAATGGATTTTTTTTGTATTATTATTATAACAGGGATAACTGTTATAGTAAATGCTCCTATTTGCCAAATCACTATTATTTATTATATAAAATCATATTAGACTGCTGTTTAAGTATTGGTAGTTTTTTATATGTTCTCTTAGGAATGAAATTTGTGGTAATTGTTTCTATATTTATGTTGTTTTCTTAAATATATATTATATATATATATATATATATATATATATATTTATTTATTTGATGAAACGGAAAAGCATATTTCTTGAACAAGTTTAATTGAAATGAAATAAAGTTATTGGCGATAACGGAATATCTTTCTCGCATGGTAGCTGTGACGTCACTGTAAGGTGGTCATGTGACATGTGTGACCTTAATTAGACCACTCACTGACATCACTGCAATTCACGTACGTCACGTCACAAATGCGACCGGAAATCTACCAGTATGTAAAGTCAATATCTGACCATAATTTCATTTTAAAACATCTTTGAGAATGAAGTAGATTATTTTGAACAGGACTGTCTGAATGCATTCGAGAGTTTTTGACCCAATAAATTTTTGTTTGTATTTTCCAATTAACTTATATTTACTTATTAATCAACCTACAGAAAAATTATATTTAAATAAATCAATTTTAGTTAATAAGCAATTGGAATTTATGTTTCAAATCCTTCAGGTGATTTGTAATATAAATTCAAAGATAATTAATATTAATAATAATAAGAAACCTTCTTTAAATAACATACTTAAATCTAAAACGTTACATGAAAATGTGAGGATAGCGTTGCATATACAGAAGTATATAAAATAGCGTTTAAAGAACAAGGATTTGCCGATCGAACGCGGTAAATTTGAGCATTACGTCATCAATAGAAAATAATTTGTGAAAATTGACTCAAAATGCGGAATGATTTTTTTTTAATTCAGCATAAGGTTTTGGACAAAAACTTAGCTACCATAACTTCTACTTTCCGAAAAAAATATTTTATATTAAATTAAGAGCATTTTTTAGCTGTGTCTTGTCATTTATGGAAAATTAATAACGAGCTAAAATAACTGCAACAATTGTATTAACATAAACTATTGCTGCCATCGAAGCCGACAAAATCGAAATCCAAGTATGACACATTGTTTTTTTCTTGGGAGGAGAGGGGGAAGTTTTATGACAAAACGGTGCCATGATATAATAAATAACATTTTTATACACTTGTTGGAATGATCTAGGACGAAGATGAATTTGGTTATGTTTTTTTTTAAAGTCATCCAACATGAAGAGAAAAAGGAGTGCGTATAACTTAATTATTATTTAAATAATGTTTCACTATTTTAAACGCATTGAAATTGATATATATCACTAAGGTGCATTACTAGAGGCTTACTACAGAATATTGTGTGTATAGCAATCATCGTTCATTTACAGGGACACACAAAATAATTCTCTACTGTCTGTTAACAATAATTACTGGAAGTGCGTTTTAAGTTACTGAACGCGATTTTAAATTTAACTCACTTTTTGTATATTACGTGGTGTGTATAAATTCTGTAGATCATATACAGGGAAGCGCAAAAGTTCGCGAACACATTTCCGTTTATTGACATAAACTCCAGAAGGAGAATTTTAAACTGGGCTACGCGTTTCTTAACTGAACTAATATTTAGCATCCTATGTAGTATATATACAAATCTATAGATCATATACAGAGCTGAATAAAAGTATTCGGATATTTTTCCGAATATTGTATATGTTGAAAATAAATGTTGGAAATTCCTGAAATTACGTTTTTAAATGTGTTATGCGTTTTCCAAATTGTTTACTTCGATGTTATCTTTCAGCTTATTAAACGGCAATGATTTGTAAAACTATTTTGGAAGCGTTGGAAAATGTTACATAATCTATGCTTGACACATGCTTTTTCATTCTTGTTTCCCTTTCAGCCAGCGCCACCTGTCACATCTACGTAAGCTCTCATCTTTCTCCTTCTCTTCATTTGTGACCTTGACCACTTACGGATACGTATTTACTTTGGCTTATGACGGGCTGTTTAAAATTTCCAGTTCGAAACGCGTCTTGTGTGTTGTTTTGTTTTTATGGTGATTCACACAGAGTTACGTTATTTAATTTATTTACATATTTTACAAATTACAGAGTAAAAAGAAGAAAGTAAAATAATAACATAAATATCATTTTTGTTTGAAGTGCTACTATTTGTAGCACCATTGTTATACTTCTTTAAGTTTGACATTCCTAAAATTATGACTTGATTTATATAAATCTCAGTCATCATTTACACTTGACGCCGGATATCACTTAGAATTAATTTTATAAAAGTTATATACTTCATTATTTAAAACTTATTTTCATTTGGAAAATTGCATAAATTTTGGAAATTTTCATGTCTTATATCAATTTTGCAATAAAATCAAAATTGTGCACACATTGTTATACAAAGCATGGTACCTGACATTCCTCTGTCATCCTTGATAAGCAGCGGGAGCCTTCTAGAATCTCCTCAGGATCTATTACTAGCCCCGCACACATTTTTATAAAATTAATACTCTTTTTATCTGAGGTCATTGCCTCTTCATTTAAGAAAGCAATCAAGATGCTAGTGATCATAATTGTAAAGCATTTCTGCTGAACTAGATGTTTAGAGAGATTTATGCAAGAATTCTCATTCAATCGTTGAATTGTTATTGTCAATAATATGACATATGTTTTGTGTCCACTAGCATTTTATCCATCTGATCTCCATGAATGCTAAACGCCAACTGTGACTGCAATATGACTAACCTATTGAGACTGTCAAGCTCCACCCCTAATTAATAAAAGCTTTGAGAGCACAGATTCAAGTGGCTCATTTCATAAGAATGAGATTCTCCGTATTGTTTGATTGTTTAAACACCAGTTTCCGCCTTCACACTCAGAAGACCTGCTGATTATTTCGTGCCAGGGCTACTTCTACTGTTTTATGGTGGTAAAGCCATATATAAACTTAAAGTGCCTCCTAAATATACTTGACAAAACTGTCAACTGCACCTAAAAAGCATTATGACTTCGAGACATATTGTCTCGACAGAGATCATAAAATTTGTTGTTGAAAGCAACCATCTGTAATAATAAACAAAAATATAAGCAAAATAAACAAAATATAAAAATACAATTTAATAGAATATGAATTAATAATAAAATAATATATAATTTCGACATCGTTATGTCTTTCCTATTCATTTGGTATCTTATTTGTAATTGTCGGATGATACTACGTCGAATTGTTATTTTTATTCATTTTTGCATAAAGTCTTTGTATGTCTTAAAGTTATTTCTTAATATTAAATGATGGGATTAAGGTTACATTCCATGATTAAGCCTTTCATTCCATCAACACTTAATTATGTTTTGTACTTTTAGTGTTTGATTAGTTTAAATAACGTAAGGAAATTAAGTTAATATAATTCCTTATCGAAAAATTCATCCACGATAAAGAGAGAAAGATAAAATGTCAAAACTTGGGGCTAGAATGCCTAATCAGCCTTTTCACCAGTGACAGTGACTGCTACAAAAATAATTTTGAAATTGAATGCATTTTGCTTTTTTGGAAAGAAAGGCCGGGCTTCTGTTTATATGTGTCCGTGTCCAAGAAACTGTACACTATAAAAAATGATTGTCAAATTCACTGCATTTATTCCAGTAAATCGCAACGTAATATTTCCGTATGTAAAAATACCGCAAATATAACAGTAGATTTAACCAGCGTTTTCGCTTTCAAAATCCTTTCATGCGAACAACCAATCAGATCACATCATTCATTTTCTAATCGGCGCCTGCGCGCAAAGACATTTTACTAGCATGATTTGCGCAAGGAACTTCTATTCAAAAGTACGTGCTCTTTCCCGCGCGACGGCGAAAGCGAGCAAAATGGTGTGTTTCTTGACTTACGCTTAGGAGCCTGCATTGTTTATATATCAGTGTTTAATTACAAATGGTATTTTATATTTGTATTAGATAAACGTAAGCTTGTAATTCTAGTCCAATTATCTAAAATATATATATATATATTATCTAAATTCTTCTCGTCCTTCAGAATTGAAGTGTTTCTTTTTTTAGTACTACAAATATACTCTCTCTATATATAATGTATTTACACATAGTATTATAATGAATATTTGATGTCTCAGTTTTGCCACATTAAAAAAATTCCTATTAATAAATTCTGAATTCTTATATATATCATATACAAAGCAGTAAAGAAATGTTTTATATGGGATTGAATTTCTATACATAAAATAATGAATTCCAATGTTTTTCAAACAAGCGATGAACTTTATGACTATTCTAATAGTCATCTAAAAATGAAAGTTGATTAAAATCAATGATTTAAAAAAAAATATGGCTTTTAAAATTACAGCAGCTATTGTGATAATTTGTACGGAAATAGGACTGTTAAAATTACAGAACTTTTTGTGGTAATTTGTACGGAAAAATGGCTGTGAAATTTACTACATTTATAACCGTTGAAATGAGGGAAAATATGCGATAAAATTTACATCGATTTTTACTGCTATTTTTACGTAAAAACTGCTGGCAACATTGCTGCCTGCAGTTTTTGCCGTAAATTTAACGGATTTGGTTTTACAGTGTATGGGATTCTAAATAATTTATCAATAGACAAAATATAACAGATAATAATAAATAACATAAAATATCTTATAGTTTCATTGGGTCCCCTTAAAACAACTATAAGTAACAGAGTTGGGCCTGAGTATAAAACTTTTAGAACCTAAAATTTTATTAAAAAGTAAAAAAAGGTATTAAGAAACACATGTAGCTCCTTTTAGCCGCACCTCATCCGTTTATGCCCGGCCCTGATTGAAAACAATTATGTTGGACTAAATACAGATTATTTTCACAGTAAAATAAAGTTCATTTATACACACGTGTTACAATATTAGATCTAACGGGATTTTAACATTAAATAAATATAAATTAAACAAAGGGTTAAATACTGAAAAGTATTGCAAATCATAAAAGTTCAGTTGCGAAAGTTCATTAAGAAACTTCATTTCTACTAGATGGAACTCGTCAAAACTTGACGAAAAAAAAATACCATAACAATATCAGTAAAATAAGCTTATTTATTATTTAAGAAGGGGTACGTATGAAACAGTCTTTCAAATATTTTGTTTTAAAAGTTTTTTTTCCCCCAGTGAATTACAATGCTATTTCCTATTCAAATTCCAAACAAACAATCCGTAAACAACTGTGTAATGCAAATCAGTTTGACATTACCGCTATATTCCCGACGGCAAGAAATAAAATTTAATGGAGCTATGAAATATCATCCAAATAGTATATTCCCCAATTCATCTCATAATCAGTAAATAAAAGAACATAGTAAATAAAGCACACAACTCCCCCCCCCACCCCCACTGTGATAGGGCAACAGAATCAGCTCCTATGAGTAGAGCATGTACATTGCATCTCTCCAAAAGCACCGTCGAAATTCGACGTTAAAAAGAAGTTTTAAAATGTTTAATTTAAAAAGTTTTAAAAATGTCCTCTTTAATCATTGTTCGTTTTAATTCTATATCTTCTAAAACGCATCCATTGTATTAAGCTAGTCAATTTTTATGTATAGATGAATAATTTTTTTACAATAATAAATAAATCTGCAGATGAGGGAGAATTTTAATGTTTTCAAGTGTAATTTATCTGTATTGTTTCTTCGGACCCTTTACATAATCAGGATGATTACCTCTTTTCCATCACAGTCGTGGATCTTTTCCCTGTTTTAGAGTAATACCCAATGGATCATTAAAAAAATACAATTCCTAGCATATTCTGATGCAACATATACATCAACAAATTCAACATATCAATTTTATGTTAAACATAAACTAAAAATATTTTTTATTTGACAGATTTTAGTTTAGCGCCAAAATGCTCTATCTTATGGATAATCTGCTCTTATGATTTATGAGGATTTTATTATTATTATTATTATTATTATTATTATTATTATTATTATTATTATTACTTTTTATAATGGTTAGGGAAATCTATTTTCAATTGCGGCAACTTTCCCAGGGGCTATTTTACATTAATTAAGCAAACTGATGGTCATTGTTAAGATAAATCTGAAAAACATTTCATTCTTGAAAATTATTTACAAAAGTCGTTAAATTAAGCGGCAGTTTTCAAATAAATTTCAATCGTAAGATAATTTTTTTCTGACTGATGATGTAAGAATTAAAAATGCAAAACGTAGTAAAATGTAGTAAAAAATAGAAATTTGTAGTATTTAGAAGTGATGTAAGTGCGATGAAAGCTAAAGCGATAGCACCGTTTGTTGTCACAACCGTTATACATTTCTAAAAATTGCCACTGTGTTTTGGCTGGCGTCCAAAAGTAGACTACCATTTTTTGACATCTAAAGAGAAATTCACAGTGAAAGAAGTATGACTTTGCCGCTAATAAGGAACTGTTAAATGAACTTATAATAAACCTACCAAAATAATTCCTAAAACATATTAGCCTATATTATTCCTATAACATATTTATTCTAGCTAAAATACAATCATTATTTCAAGTTTTTTTTTCTACCGTAACACTATTTTTAATAATTTTAATTTTCCTGAAATCCTTTACTTTCGTGAATTTTTTTATTAAAAAATGAAATCTTTTAACCTATAATAAAAAAATGTAATGGGTATCATGTAATCAAGTTATGCAATCAAGATGAAGCAATCAATAAAGGCTCCAATTCTAATCTTTAAATCAAAAAATTGAAAAAACAGCTAAAATTAAGTCATATTGACAAAATCATATAAATTTTTCACTTTAGTTTTATCAAAGTTCAAATGCATTTCAAGCTAAGCATAACGTAATTTTCACCTGCGTAAACTTTTCACACGTACTTTATATACGTTACTTTTATGCTTAAACACCATGTATACAAGTAAAAATATATTTTGTATTTAATTGTAAGGAAAAAATGGCATCAACAATGTTATAATACATAATGATAAAATAAACTCAACGGACAATATTCCCATGACGTTACAATAAATATGAATTTTTATTCGCTTATAAAAATTAAGTGTACGCGATAAATATTTTTACCGAAATTTAACTTGCAAATTAAAAAATTCGGCCTAAAAGCCTCTTAGGCTATTTAATACTTTTCTTTTATCTTCGCAACCACAGAGTTTCTTGTTATTCTGTGCTTCGCATCAGTGGAAGTTAACCGATTTCCTACTTTACGACGTCATGCACAGAAGTAAAAGCTTAATTTAAAATTACGGCTAATTAATAAAACTTTCGACAAACGAATATACGATAAGAAATCCGTGTCCAAATATGTTTCATTAAAAAAAAATAATGATGTATTTTTATGCAGTAGTTTGTTCTCATGGGCTGTCGAAAGAAAACGCTTAGCTAATTTTAAATATATAGATAAACTATTCATAAACATAAGATTGATTTATAAACGCAATTTATCATCACAAGCAACTCATGAACGATAAAATGAAGAAATAAAAATATCTGTCTTCATGAAAATACCATGAAAGAGCAGAAGGTTGTTGTTGAGTTTAGAAAGAGTGCCTTATCGAGGCGGAGGCAGATACACACAGTTACTCCTACAAAGTTTTTCTGTGCTTGTTCGCCAAGCTGTAATATTTTAAAATTTTACTATAATATAGTTTAACAAAATTATGCATAAATGGGAGCTTGAAACTTTTAATGAAGACATACGGCTATCTTTCATTGTTATCGAGTCACTTTTTGTCTACACATTTTTAAAAATAAGAAGGTTAGAAGTGTTTTTAAAGGAGCAAAAAAAAAAAGTTTTATCCTAATTAAACAAGTATGCAAATAATTAAAAAAAAATTAAAAAAAATTAAAATAAATAAATGAACAACGTAACATAGCACAGATAAAAATATATAAACAACAACGGCAAACAGCTGTTTCGGAGTACTTAAAGGTCCATCATTAGTGCCAAATTTAAAAGATTAAAAACTGATTAAATAGCTCAAGCCATGTAAATATGCCTGCGTCTCCCGCACGCGCCCAAGATTGAATGGCGGTGATTTTCAAAAACAACAGCGGAATTAAAAAAACACATGTGACGCAAAAGACGAATAGAATCGCCCGCCAGACTGGACGAGTTTAAATACGAAGGAGAAAAAAATAGGGAGGGAACGAAGAAAATGAATTAAATGGAAGGTAGCCAGACATTTGAAAAAATTGGTGTGCTGGACATATCATTAACTAGGTTGCCTGAATTCTTCCATGCATGATAAACTTCCCAAAAATATAGGTCGTAAATAGATGAGCATTTCTAAATTATGGAACCCTCTGAAAAATTGAAACTGTGATTGTCAGACCAACAATGGTTAGCAATCACAGATCGTTTAGTTTCGCAATTTTTAACATAGTTTTTATGTTTCCCCAAACGGACCTTAAGCGAGTAAACATTATTTAATCATTATTTAAAAATGAATTATTATTTTCTTTTAGAAACTCTAAATTGATTTCTCAACGTATAATCATACATTAATTAGTATGAAAATATTAAGTGATTAAAGGTTATATTGTTTTAATTTATATATTACATTCTATATTTTTAATTTTAATTTTTTACTTTTTAGTGTTTAAAATATTTCGTTGTTGGGGTTTCACAGGCAGTTGGCCTTTTTAGAAGAGCGTGGTTTGTTGCATAATTAAATCCATTGTTGTTGTAACTCGTAAACAATTGCAACTCTGAAATATATTTGGAAATCTATTACCTGTTGTGGTCTAAAATAAAGCCTTAAAATTAAATTATTTATTAATAATTAAGTTCTAAAATTATTAAAATGTTGTATTGCCATCAGAAACATTTTTGTACATAAGTTTTATAATTGTAACATATCAGAAAAGGATTTAAATATAGGTTACAAAATCCCATGTTTACACACACACAAAAAAAAAGAAAAAAAAAAGTTCAGTTAAATAAAATAGTGTAAAAACGAAACCTTAAATAATTGGATTTCCGTATTTAGAACCAATGCAGTAAAAAGAAATTCAAGAAAAATATGTTTTGAACAGAAGCCAATTACACTAAAGGCCTTGTGGATTTTCAGGTCATACATTTTGTGGAGTTATATAGTGTTTTTAGAATTCAGATAATGGCATGTATCGATTTGTGGGAAAACGAAAAATAAATTGGATAAAACAATTTTTATTCAATAGAAATCAAAGAATTTTAAAATTTAATGTAAATAATTATATTTCTACATAATTTAACATTAAAGGGAAAAAAATACAAAAATAGCAAATATAAAATACAAAAACATACATATCAATATATTTTTTGTCTCCAAATGGTGAATAACAGCACACCGTTATAGTTTCGATAATAATTAATTATCATCTGTCATTTAGGGGATCTTTGGCACATAATAGCAGCAGTGATAATAGTTAACCCAACAAGAGTAAAACACATTCTGCTTTACGGGAACTTGTTACAATAATCTAACCAGGGTTGTCCGTTTTTTTCCACTCTGGAAAAAACCGGCGGAATAAACATGGAAAAAGACCCTGAGATAAGACCCTGGTTGAGTCTTATGCTAGTAAACACTCACACCAAGTGTTAAAGCAGTTAAATAGACAAAATTAATTATAACAGAATTTTATTTTAAATTGAATTTTGTGAGATAATGCAATAAAATGTTTAAAATCATTATAAAAATATCAAGAAGAATCCGTAAATGTATTTATGTATTGTTTCTTATACACACATACAGTTGAAAACCTCTATGATATGTTTCAGAATTTCAAATTTTAAAATAATTGTTTATTTTAGACCAGTTCTTTTAAATAACGACTTTTTTTTAAGTTGTCTAAAAGTTGTTGTTTCTAGTACAATACTTGTTTAATTTTATCAGTCTCTTATATAACTCTATACTCTGACAAAGTCTTATCTTGAAATTAACTTTTAAGAAAATATTCATTATGTTATCATTTATGTTAAAAATTACAATTGCACTTTTTCTAAATTGCATCAGCCGAAACAACATATTGTAACTTGTAATTGTTGGATGTGAACAACAATGAATATTTCATAGAAATATTTCACCAGACTTCTGAAGCAATCGAACAGAAGCAATTCAAATACCGGGACAAAAAAAATCAATTACGGTCGATTTAATGGTAGCCTCAGGATATTATGAAATTTTCTGACAAAGATAAAAACATTTATTTGTATGTATATCTATACAGAAAGTGCACTATGTATATAGACTATATATAGATTAAATATATATAGACTAAATATATATAGACTAAAATTATATTTTTTTCAACTGAAAAGCTAATATTCGAACATCAGCATTTTGTTGCATTTTTTAAAATTATTTTTAAACCCGCATTATGAAGTTTTTTGAACGATTACATTAAAAAAAGAAGTAATAATGCTTGCTAGTATTTTTCAGTACAATGACATCAAGAGTTAAAATAGTTAATACGTAAGTATAGAAAACTTAATTGTATGAAGTTTTTATTTTTGATATTGTTTTAAGGTAAAATATTATACAAATTTAAAATGATTAGAAAAAAGGCTGACAATTTATTAAAATATCTATTAACAATTTATTTAAAGCTTCTTGTATGATCTGTGCAATAACCCTAAGTGATGACAGAGGGTATTTTTTAAGTGTTGTAAATAAACTGACCAAATGAATATGAGGGAGCCAATATGAAAATTAATAGATCAATAATTACAAATTTTATAAATACAAATTGGACGATTGGAAAATAAAATTAATATAAAATACTTTGCAATTAAGCCATATAAAACTTGTTGAATGGTACACAAGAAATTCATCTATATGACATAACATAAAAACATTAGTTATTTACCACATAATTATTAGTTAGTTTAGTTACAAACAGTTATTTACCACAAAATAAAACACCACACACTTCAATATTATATACGACATACGGGTAGTTCGTCTGGTAGGGTTATGCGATGAAATAGTGACGCGCTGAAGGGGTTAATAGCAAATAGTAAGCTAGTAAACAGCTAAGCAAAATTGTGATCACCTTTCAGAGCAGAGCCATCAAAGTAAACAAACTTGGCGAAAGTGGAATTTGAAGTTAATGTTTTAAAGCTTTCGTATTATTATTTACGGTATCCAACTAAAAACAACGCATTTTAGCATATTTCCAAAGTTGCGATAGTGCGAAGGCCTGATAACAAAATGTTAACAAGCCACATGACAATTGTCGCAGGAAAGTTAAATCGGAAATGAAAGAGTGATTTCTATATTTTCCGTAATATCTCAGTAAATAATTATTGCACAATAAAAACATTCGTATAAAGTTATTCAGAATAAAATTATCTTTCTAAAGATGTAACAATCTAAAAAGCGGTTTTTGATTATTTTAAAGGTACCCTTGAGTGAATAGTATTTTTATTGCATTTTTTCATATGTCATGGTAATTTATTTAATTTTTCTCAAACTTAACTTTTGGAACTCGTATCCCTATCGTTACAGAACAAAATTCCAAGAAAAGTATACAAAAAAGTTTCGCAAAGTTTAAAATTGTATTATAAGTAGGGGTTTAAAAATGTATTAAATTTTTAAATAATAAAAATAATAAAAATTTACCCCAAGATTTAAACTTTTCATCAAATAGTTAAATATTTTACGTCAGAATTTTTATTTAAAATTATTTAACTTATTTCTGTGTGGAATATTTTAAACTTATTTTATAAAGAAATTTGTGGATCCAGTTGACATTTACCCAGTAAGTCTCCGTCAACGTCAAGGCCTTAACTCTCGGTTGACCCTGAAATCCAATTCTCCGCTAACGCAACCAGGAGAAATTGGATTTGAAAACGAAGCTCGAGTTGACTAACTGAACCTTTGTTTTGAGCTCGGTTAGTAGAAGCGCGCATGTGCAGTTGAAGCAAATATGGTGGTTGCTTTGAATTGTGCCATGACGTTTATTTTATAGCCAACACTATTTGTGATGCAATAAGCATAGTCCCCAACCTCCCGATTTTTTTCATACCAGTTTTTTTATGAAAAAAAATTTGTTTTATTTAATTATGCAATTTCTGCTATTTAATAAAGCGAAAATTTTTGTATGATTTTACTGGTATTGGAAAAATTGGGAGGTTGGCAACTATGAATAAGCAAGCGAAATGTTAATTTAAAAAATATAATAATGTGAAAGAATGTGTTACTTTTAATTATTAGCCCTTATATTATAATTCTGTGAAGTCAAGATTATAGTGATTTTTGACAAAGCTTTGAAGGCGTATGATAACTACTGGGAATTTTTGGTATTTGGTAGCGCCATCTACCGAATGCGAAAACAAATGTTCTTACACCTCAAATATTGTATGTATGATTCAATTTTTTTTAAAGGAATAATTAAAAAGAAAAGAAGTTTTTCTTAAATTTCAGATTTACTCATACACTTCATGTTTGTGTAAAGCATAAAATCATAGAAGACGGAATTTTCTGTTACAATATCGCGTATGTTTATCCGTTTGTAGTAGATAAATAATTTGAATTAAACTAACAAATATATATTAGTTGGAAATAATTACTTTTTTTTGAAAAAATCATTTTTCAGAGGATTTCTTAAAAGTTTTAGCACTTGACGAGAATTATTTCAAACAGCTTCTAAAATTATTATACAAGGAATTAAAAGAAATCTATTATAATAATCTACGCATGAAATTAAAATAAAAAAAAACTTCTTATGTCTTGTATAAGGGATAAACAAGCATGCAATTTTTTCAAAGATAATTTAATTAAATCTGTAATCAATTACTTTAGATGAATAAAAATATATATATTAGAAATAAATATATGAAAATGTCTTTTTATGTAATATTCTTGCAAAATAAATAAATCTAGTTCGTCATTTGCTTTTATTATTCTACTTATTACTGTTAGCCTGGTCATAAAATTGTTTATTAAACTTAGATTATATATATATATATATATATATATATATATATATATATATATATATATATATGTGTGTGTGTGTGTGTGTGTGTGTGTGTGTGTGTGTGTATTTTTTCTTTAATCAAGTAACTTTAAAAAAATACTGTAACGCAAAATTTTGTAAAAATGAACGTTTTATGACTGTGACAGTAATTCTAAACAGTCAAATCAAAATGTTAATTCGAAATTTATTTGTAATTTTATTTATCTAAAAATAAACACCACAAGTATTATCTTTAAATACTCTGTTTTGTTTCGTTATTGAAAACTAGCTCAAGGGAGGATAGAACTCATGAAGGCGATTTCTACGTCATATGATCCCTTTGGCAAAACATATATACACAACATTAAAGAAGTGAATATAAAACATCACATATTTTTACTGAATGGTGTATACAAATTTAAAATTTTATACATACATTAATATTAAAAATATCGAATCGACGTTTGGACCACCATCTATGGTCATCTTCAGGAAAATTTTCTTATATTGCTTTTAAAGTTTCAAATGCGAAAAACAATCCGCCCGTTGCCACAATATTATTGCCGTCCACAAATTAAAATTTAACAAGGGTAACACACAACCATCGTACCATTGTGGACGGCAATAATATTGTGGCAACGGGCGGATTGTTTTTCGCATTTGAAACTTTAAAAGCAATATAAGAAAATTTTCCTGAAGATGACCGTAGATGGTGGTCGAAACGTCGACATTTTTAATATTAATGTATGTATAAAATTTTAAATTTGTATACACCATTCAGTAAAAATATGTGATGTTTTATATTCACTTCTTTAATGTTGTGATATTTCATGGTGTAATCGTCCAGCATTTATATCAGATATACACATTTCAACCTTCCATTGACTAACCCAGAGTCGCTTTGCTCTGAAGTTAACGATGAATTCGAAATATCAACCAGCAGTTAAATTTGCCAACCTGGGATTACTCAACTGAGAATTGAACGGCGAGTTGGTGGAGAGTTGACCGGTGAATCATTTAATCGGCGTCGAATTGACTGTTTCTAGGCGTTCTAATGTTAAATAATTTTTTTTAAATCCTTTAATAACACGTTAAAAATGCATTATAAAACACTGATATAAAAACAAGTTCAAAGGGTAGCGAACCCACTTAATACATTATCGGTAAAAAAAATTTTTTGTTTTTTAAAGTTACTTGTTATTTCTATATGTTAAGTACAATAAGTTGCTTCTGAATTTTCTGTTTAATGCTGAAGACATTTGCTTTATTTTAATGTCCAATGACAATAAAATGTTTTAATAGGATTATATTACTGAAAAATATTATTTTTCTTTTAAAATAATTAAAACGTGAGGTAATGCAAAGTAATCCGTTCCTATTATATACTTTGTAATATTTTAGGAATTTCATAATTTAAAAAAAAACTATATTAATGATAACTTTTTATAGAATAACAATGTTTTGATATTTTACTGAATGTATAATACGATTTTTCAAAAGTCATTTTACAAATGTACTATGCCTGTGAAAAACCATTCCGCGCGGTTTAAGTGAAAGGAGGCCATTACACAGATTTAACGAAACACAATAATTTTTTTTGTAACAGTAAACATGAAATTATCTTTGTAACGAGTATATGTATATGTAGACGACAATTGTTCAATTTTATGAAAGACCCAGAGGAGGAGGAACCCTTTTTCCAAAATTTAATAAATTGAACTCGTTTTAGTTGGCTACAAATGGCCTGGTCGTTCGTTTTACAAAAACATAATAAACTCAGTTACTGTATAATATCACTATAAATGAAATATCATGGATTCTGAAGTTGTTCTTTATTCAAAATAGAAAGGTCAAAATCTTACCAAACTGGGAAAATCTCACAGCCGACTCTATCAAACTGCTAATGGGAAACACTGCTCTAAGTTAGTACGTGGCTCAGTACCACGAGAGAACTCTTAAAACAAGAAGGCGAGATGTGTTCCAAATGCAAACATTTCTTCTCCTACCGCACCATATATAGTTGCTGAACAACCACAGATACCTAATTAACGTATCATTGCAAAAATAACCATTACAATCAGGTTCACAGAGATACATATGCACTTTGCGAAACTTAAAGAAAAAACGGAATATCTCTCATTCACGCACAAATGTTATGCACAAATGCATAAATATGCACAAATGCATAAATTCAGTACATCATGATCACAAGAAAAAGCTTCAAAACTCCCTCGTCTACTAAAAGTAACTAGGCACTCTGGTGCATACTATAAATGATTAATTGTTAAACAATTTCTCTAATACGGCTCAAAATGCTTCTGTATTATAGTTCGCTTAAATCTCCGCTATTTTAAAAATAGTGACACATGCAATGTATTATTATGAAGATATAACATGGCATGTGCATATATAAGGTATATATAAGGTGTGGGGTATAAGTATTATCAAATAAATTTAGTAATCAGTGTGAAATACAAAAAGGAGTGCAAAATGTCGCCAAATTTTACTACAAAATCATAAAAAGTAAGGGCGTCCTTACTACATTAATATAGGTTATACCAAGATACTAAGAGGTTATACCATTTTCCGGATAGATAAACTGAACACATTTTTTCTTTAAATTTAGAAATGCATTAGTTAGAATGGAGATCTTCCCTTTAATTTTTCAGTGTTAAATATACTTATATATTTATCGAAATATATATTTTTACTGTATTTAACTGTCTATTCTACGAGTATACAAAACAATAGTAATTTAATGTTTTATTATTCTGCTGAGAAATAAGAAATATATTTTTTTAACTCTATAATATGGTATTTCAGTGTTTATCCTTAAAATTAAACAAGAAAGTTTTCTTACACTTCAAAGTTATCTGATACTCTGTATTTTTGCTGAGAAAAAAAGTAAGAAAACAAATTGGGATTTCTAAAGAAAGGAAAAGTAATTGAAAAGGAATGAAGCAATTTATCTTTAATAGAATAAGGCATTCAATTTCTATTAGACTTTCTTTTCCAGTTATCTTGATAAAACATATTTTTTAAAAAGAAACATACCTACAACATAACACGCGCTAACTAAAACTTAGATTTCTATAAAAGGTTTAAAATTATTTATAGAATATTGAAAAATGTCCATTTAAAAGACATGCCTTTATAAAGAAACAAATGTCACTGCAAAAAATATACATTATTCAGCTTGAATAGTTTTACGTATAGTGAATAAAATAAACTATAAGGTACTGATCGAGTATATGTTAAACATTAAAATGAAACTTTTAATTAACTGGGTAGTTTAAAAATTTGTTTTAATACATAGCAATCCAAATACGGTTTAAATCATAAATATTTACCATTTTATCTGAATAACAATTATAAATTATTCAGGGTGCAAGTTACGAACGTACATATACGAATATACAGTACAAAGATTCACAATTACGTGGTCTACATTGGTGTCCTGTTGTAGGGTAAAAAGTTTATATTTTAAACTTATTTCCAAAATAATATTTAAAGTAAAATTACCAAAAAATTCATACAAGCTAGCAAAATCTATGTTATGAAAAATTTTAATAATATCCACAACGAAATTTCTCTGATTAATCTTTCACTTCAGTTAAATAAACGTTAGTTTTCTATACATTGAAGTATAAAAAAATAATTTCAATATTCAGAAAAAAATAATATTCAGTCACATTACTTTAAATACACAACATACAATTAGTTTATTATTGGTCTAATTTCTTAAATCTAAATGTAGTCATCACTCACTATGAGTCCTATTACTTAAAAAATAAATTATGAATGCATGTGAGAAAACGATTTTGCTAGTATTGAGAACATGAATTTCTATGTGCGATCTTTGAACTTTTTCATAATAGTAAAACTGTTAAAAATCACGTAGGTAATAAACAATTACTTATTAAATGTAATTCATTATTATCTTATTGCAAACAAGTATCTTAATAACAATTACTGTAAACAGTTATCTTATTGTATACAATTGAAAAAATATAGAAATATTCACATTAAAAAAATAATTTTATCCAATGAATATATTTATTTAAATGTTTTTCTGACAATCATACTTTACAAATATCCTATATCTGCATTCTTACTGTATATTACATGCGTTTTAAAGTTTTAATCTGTTCTTAATATGTTACTTCAACAACTATGAATAAAAAATATAAGCAGCATATATCTCAGTACTTCCACTATTTTCTTACTAGCACTCAGATAAAAACTGGAAAAAAATGTTATGACCGGTTCTATCTCTACCTAACTTTGATGGATGTGTGAAATTTAAGAGCACGAAAGACATTGCTTCAAATTTGTGAAATTTGAAAATTTGCACTGAAAAAAATTAAGCAGACTCAGATAAACCTAAGTTCAATACTTTATATAGTTTCACAAAATATTACTAACGTTCATTTTCTTCACCATGGATAGTATTGAAATTCTCAAAGTAAAATAAACAACTATTGATGTTGATAAACTTTTTATCTTGTACATTCCGGAATTTTCAATACAAACTGTGCACATGTAACCTTCTTTCTTATGATAAATGTACTTCCTTGTCATTTGTTATAAAAAACGTAAGCTTTATTGTTTGTATTTTTACGATGATTTATCGAGTTTTCATTCAAAACTAACGCTTTGTTCATATCTTTCAATAGCAGCTCCAGTTGAATAGTCATTTTGTCTTACATAACATTTCTCAGGCCATTTTTTCAAATGAATATTCATTTGATAAATATTTTTGGAAATGCCGATCGCAGTATCCGCATGTTTTAATTTATTAATTACGTATTATCTTTTATAAAATAAGTACGGAAACCTAAAAACATGTCCATGAGTAACACTGACATCATATTGAGGGTGACAATATATAAACAATAAATTTCGCTTTTACTGCATTTTTTTTTAACTTCGAAACATCACACAATTTCAATTATTACACTGTTGATTAGTTAAAGAAAAGTTCTTTAAAATGTAATTTATTTGAAATGGGTAACTCACTTTACTGGTATTTTATGGTTTATAAAATAATTTTCAAGCATGATTAAAAAAAAATCTATCTCTATCGCGTGCAACCCGATTACTAAAGATTAACGCGTTTGCATTTATAATAATATAAACAGTACGGCATTTGTTTCCTACAAATATTCTCTAATGAAATTAAAATTTCATCAATTTATAAAGAAAATAATAAAATCACGTGATAGAATTGTGCGCTTAAACCACTGAATAATCATAATAAAAAAGGCTGCTATAAGTAGCGAAATCCTTTGCGATTTTTTTCGGCTATTAACTCTTGTCATGCGGCTAATAAAAAGAATCGCATTTAGTAAATTTCAAAACTTTATTTGAATACATTAATGAATTTTTTCAAATAAAAATGCTTCTTGGAGTTTTCAGTGGCCAATTTAAAAAAAGTATATTAGATGTAAAAAAATATACTAGATTTTTCCATTAAAAAAAGGGAATTTTACCTATGTTCTGTAACCAGGGAAGGCCGCTTGGGATAGCTTACTTAATATAATTGAAATACATTGAAATTTGCTACAGAAACCTATGTTTCTTCTCTTATATAACCCATACAAGCAATCTTCAAACAAAATGCATCAGAGAGGCAGTAAGTATGCATTCTCAATTATATTGAAACAAGTATATCCTTTTTTAAAATAGAAAAATCCCAATCCTGGAGCATTAACTCTATGCGGGAGAGGGGGGGGAGGATGTCGAAAGTCAGTCCTTATCTACTCGCCCCTTTTGTAATTTAATGTTTTGAAAAGAAATATAAAACCAATTTTCTTAAAATTCTGTAACCCACACGTACACCGCATGATAGGTTAAAAGTTATAACGTTAACAATATTAAATAAAAATGAATATTGCGGAAATAAATATGACTCTAACAACGAAATTTATGGAGGACATTTATATAATATAATATACATATATATATTTGAGTATAATATTTGAAAATAATATAATATTTGAAAAAGTTAAAAGATAATGAGTCTTTACACTTGAAAAATAAACTAAATAAATGTTTCTTTCAAGAAAAAAAATATCAGAGAGCCAAAACCTGAGCTTTCCACGATACAAAACATGCTGCACAGTATATAGAACTCAATAAAAATATTTTTAATTAAAGATGCTTATATATACAGGGTGTCCATAAGTAAACGACCCTACTTTAAAGTTGTCTACAGACGAAACTATTCGTCAGAAAGTTGTGACCTTTTGTGAAGGACTTAATGAAGGAATGGGAATTTCTTTAAGCGAAAAAAATAGTTCAAAATTTTGCCACCAGATGGCGTTTCTAATGAATCAATCACATTTGCGATATATGGTATGTCATGATAAACCAAGAACTTTACCGATCTTAAAGACAGCATTTCACGACATGCTTTTAGCATTTCCCAGAACACACTGCGTTCGAATGTGGAACTCCTACGATTCCAGATGGTAGCTGAAAATGATAGCCATCATGTGGCACATGTTTTGTTGCAATAAAATATTTAAACTATCTTAAATGTATGCTAAATGTGTAATTTAATAAAAACCAAATCTGGTGGCGAAATTTTGAACTAATTTCTTTTTTCGCTTAAACGAATCCCCATTCCTTCATTATGTCCTTCACAAAATTTCACAACTTTCTGACCAATAGTTTCGTCTGTAGACAACTTTCAAGTAGGGTCGTTTAATTATGGTCACCCTGTATATATTTCTATATATAGTTTAGATTGTCCCCTAATTAAGCCAAAAATAATAGTATGAAATATAGCAGTGATTATACAATCAAATAATAAAGTTTTAAAATTTACTAAAAAAGGTATTACATTCGTATTAGCCGCATGTCAGCTGTTAATAGCCAGCCAGATATATCGCCAAAGATTTCACTATTTATAGCAAGTTATTTTTATTCTGATTATTTCAGTGTTTAAGCGCGTAGTTCAATTACACATCTATGAAACTTGTCTTTTATTTATTTATATATTTATTTATTTATTTTAGATAAGTTTTAATTTTGGTACAGAATATTAGTCGAAAAAAATGCTGAACAATTTACAGTGTTTCAAGAGCAAACGTGGTAATCCTTTGCAATCCAGCATTTAATTAGGTGGACAAAAAATAATGCTTAAAAGTTAAGTACATTTTGTCCTATTCATTTGTGTAAAAATTGAGATTGTGAGATGTTTAGAAGTTAATAATTTTACAATAAAAATGAAAACGATTGCCAACGTCGTTGCCATCGATAACACGTAACACTACTCAGGAACATTTTTTTGCTTTATAATATGTATATGTGAAACATTATTAATGTTTACACCTTGTAAATAAAATATTTTCGAACGAAAACGTAAAATAAAAAAATGTAAACAAATACTTTATTATTTAAAAAAAAATTGATTACCGGAAAATGAAATGGAAAAACGTTTGATTTGATTAGACAATATAAGGGTGATTAAAAAAAACGTGGACAAAATGACATTGTAGATCAGTCATACAATAAGGATAAAAAATCGCATAGGAACAGAGGGTCGCGAACGCCTGTACGAGAGGGCTAGATTCACGAGAGGGCATTGCGATTCAAACACGAGCTGAGCAAACGGAGATTGTATTCATTCGAGCCCATGGATTCGTTGGGAGTAACATGGCTAGTTACACGTCGTACTTGATCTGTGCATTCTAACAGAAAGACTTAACGGTTCCATTTAACTAACATTCTTGCAAAAGGTTCTGCCAGAGATGCTCAATAATGTTCCGATGCCTATTTGTCGATACATTCGATTTCAACACGACGGAGCGCCTGAGCATATCAGCACAGACGTCAGAGCACATTTACAGGCTACTTTTCCTGGCGGCTGGATTGGTCGCGGTGGACCAATCGCATGGCCACCAAGATCACCAGACCTGTCTCCCTTGGATTTTTTCTTGTGGGGTTTTTAAAAGGACTTGTGTATGAAACATCTGTTGCAACGCCGGAAAACTTGGTAGGAAGAATTGTTGTGGCAGCAGAATGTGTTCGAGATACACCTGGTATCTTTGAGAAGGTACGCCGTTCCATACAACGTAGATACCAGGCGTGTCTCGATGCATCTTGTAAAAACTTTGAGCATCTGCTGTAGGCTCAACATTTGGCTTGCATTAGTCGCATGTGAGTGAGATCAATAAAATGATCTGTAATGCTTTTGTTTCTTCTCTTTGTGTTATGTATTTTTTAGACGCCCTGTAGCGACTCCGGATCGCGGTTGCGACCCTCTGTTCCTATGCGAGTTTTGATCCTTATTGTATGACTGATCTACAATTTCATTTTGTCCACTTTTTTTAATTACCCTGTATATGTCGCAGACTAATTGAGAAAAACGGCTCTTTGTAAACAAATTAGGCTCTTGGCAGCCTGATACTTTTTACGTTTATTGCAAAGAGCATATGCAGTGTTAGGCTAATTCAAAAATGCCTTCAAACATGACTATTTGTTTCTCAGTCAGGCAGATTGAGACTCATTACAATAGGGTTGGGTTGGGTTGGGTTGATTATTGACGGCCAATTATCTACACTTGGGATATAGGCCCGGGGGGAGTGCTCTTCGTGGGGGTCTTTCTAAGGGAACCTAACCCGTATTTACACATGGATAAATCCACGGCTCGAAGAAAACCACGAAAACTCCGAACGATTAGGCCGACGGGCGCGATTGGGATCGAACCCAGCACCTCCCGTCTACCAGCTTCGAGAGCAGAACTTCTCGGCCACTGGTGGGGCCATTACAATAGGGCATAAGCAGTTTTAGGCTAATTGGAAAGTGACCACCGGTTTGATCAAGCAGTCTTGTACACATCCAGACTTATAGTAATAAGTCGAAGTTATTGAATTTGTATGCAAAAACGATAAACAGGACTACTGTAGTCCGATTATAGCTCGACATTTTACAAATTTATTGTTTAATATTTTATCAGTTCTACCTTCAACAATTTACCAATTCATCATTTTTATAACGAAACAAATAATGATAAAAAATTTCAACATTTAAAATTACAGTTCGCGCTATAGAGACATTTTGCTCAATGTAACACCAAATTTTTAAGAGTGTATAGGCTCCATGTCCACTCTATGAAAATTAAAATAAATTATATTAAATTAAATACTAAAAAAATGAATTAAAGAAAACAATAATTCTTCTGCAATTATCGTGCATTGAACCTGGTATTAAAAAATGCAAGGAAATGAGAGCAATCACAGGTGAATGTCTATTTTACGGACCTAAAGTTACTGTCATTGAATATTGCTTTCAACCGTCATCTATTTTCTATAAATTTATAATTCGTTACATATACTAAAATTCTGAGTAGAACACCTGAATTTGAATTTAACGGGCATCACAAACGGGGAAAGTTTCCGAAAATGTTGGTCAAAATACGGAAACAGTAGCTACATTATTTATATGCACAGCTTTATAGAATTCTATATCGGTATTTAAAATATGTTTAGCTAACCATTAATGCGTAGCATAAAGGCATTAGAATTTATCTCAACGAAAACTATTGTGATGTTGAATATTAATTAATTACCTTCATTGTTTAAAATGAAACACTAAAAATTAATCTTTTGTAGTATAATTACTGTGTTTCAAGCAAGATGTAAATGATGAGATGTAAATGAGTGATGTTTGATCGTATGCATTTAAGATTTTTTTTTTTTTAAATAGCCTATCTGGAATAAACAATTTCCTATTTCCTTATATAATTTTATTAAAAAAGTTTGAGATGAAACCGAATCCATTCGAATTTGTGAATAACAGAAACAGTGGTAATATTACTTTTGCAACATGATTGATTTTACTAATTGTTACGTATTACTATTTTCAGAAAAAAAACTTCGTATTTAAATATTCCAATCAATGAATAGTAGATTAAATGGCTTGAATTTTACACGGAAGTTTAAAAAATTGCATTACAATGTAACTGTGCACATACACATTATAAAATATAGATCCCACTCAAATTATGTAGTAACGTACATTAAAAAAAATTATTCATATTTCGAAATCAAATATATTGCTACCTTCATTGCAAAAACATTTTCCATATTCGCATAAGAAATTACTATTTATGTATTTTATTTGTCTTGTTATTTGTATTCGTAGTAAAACAGTATTACGAAACCATATGCCATTTTAAAAAAATCGATTTATTTTTCAGTTATTTATTTTTAAAAATCCCTAAGTAGAATATTTATATAACCTTTGATGAAGTTTGTACGTCAAGGGACATTTACGAATTTGCAGAACTAAATATAACGTTCATGTTCCAATTAATAATGATAAATGCATTTTCGTCCTTATTTTCCGGATTGGCAATAGTGAATTATGTACTTCGAGTGTTCATATATGATGCTATCTATTACTTTATCTGTCAGAGCCTGTTATTACATGATTCCTTAGAGAACTCTATTTCGACACATTTATGCCTGATTTCTGCCGAGAAAACTATATAATGTAAGGGAGAGAACAGATTGTTATTTTACTATACGCCTTGTTTTATTTTATTGCTTAACTGATAGTGTGTATTTACTGTAAAAGTATTAAGAACCTATTTCATGCGTCGCATTTTTGATGTACTTTAAAGATTCTTTCTCCTGAAACATTATTACTTTCCTTCTGTTTTTGCTATACAGAAACACACATAATAATAAAAATATATTTTCTATCATGCAATAAGGTTATTTTTTATTAAACGAAACCTAATTTGGAAATGCAAAAATATTTTATGCATGTTTGATATGATTTAGAGAGAAAATGAAACTACTAATTTTCATTATGTCTTTCAGAAAAAAAAAACTTTTATTTCTGATTTAAAATTGAAATTCGACGTTAAAAAAAAGTTTTAAAATGTCTTTTTCAATCATTGTTCGTTAAAATTCACATCTTCATAAACGTATGCATCGTTTTAAGCTAACCAATTTTCATGTAAAAATAGAGAAATTATTTTAGAATAATTGCAATCTGCAGATGAGGCAGATTTTTAATCTTTTCGAGTGATTACTTTGTATGGTTTCTTCGTCCCCTTTCTTTAATCGAGATGGCTGTCCCTTCCCCTCTTATAAAATGACATATCTAATCGAATGAATCTTTAATAATAATAATAAAATAAAATTTCTAGCATATTCTGATGCAACGCATATTTCAGCCAATGCAATATGGTATTAATTTTGTGTTCAACATAAATTGACAATCTGTCTTTTTGTTAACTGATTTTAGTTTAGCGCTGAAATGATGTATCCTATGGATAATCTGATGCTATGTTTTATCATTTTTTTTTTTACCCTTTTTAAGTTGGTTAGGGCAATTAATTTCCAATTGTGGTAACTTTGTTTGTGACTACATGCTAATGGCTACTTTACATTATTGAAGCAAACTGATGGTCATTGTTGAGAAAAATTTGAAAAATAATTCATGCTTGAAAATTATTTAAAAAGTTGCAAAAATGATCGGCAATTTGCAAAAAAATTTCATTCGAAAGTTATTTTTTCCCTATTCGCGGATGTAAGAATTGAAATTGAACGGTGTTTAGCGATAAATGCGAAAGCAGTAGTGCCATCGTTATACCACTATCGTTATACATTTCTAAATATTTCAACTGAGTTTTCTCTAACGTCCAAAAGTAGACTATGCTTTTTTGACGACGAGAGAGAAATCCACAGTGAAAGAAATAGGACATTGTCGCTAATAAAGAACTGATAAATGAACTTATAATAAACCTACAAAAATAATTCCTATAAAGTATTAGCTTTACACTGTTTAATCTAACTCCAAAAATGCCTTTTTTACCGAAACACTGTTTGTAATAGTTAAAATTTTCTGAAATCCTTTACTTTTCTAAATTTTTTATTAAAAAAATAATTAATCGTACCTATAATTTTTTGTATAAAGCAATAGGAAAAATGTAATCAAGATGTACAATCAACATGAAGTAATCAATAAAGCTCGAATTCTAATATTTATAATTAAGAAATAAAAAATCAGTTAAAATTACGTCACAATCATATGCATTTTTCTGTCTAGTTTTATTATTGTAAAAATACATTTCTAGCTAATCATAACGTCGTTTTCAACGGCGCAAAGTTTTCACGAGTATTTTATATACGTATTTATATGCTTAACAGCCACGTATTCAAATAAAAAATATTTATATCTAATTGTAATGAAAAAAATGGCATTAAAAAGTTGTATTACATAAAGATAAAATAAACCCAATAGACAATATACTCAATTAATATGAATTTTTATTCGCTTATAAAAATAAAGAGCACGTGCATAAAAATTTTTACCAAATTTTAACTTGCAAATTAAACAAATACGTCCAAAAAGCCACGTGTCGGAATATTTTGATTATTTCTCTTTTCACTGCCACAATCCAACAGCCACCATTTTGAGAAAATTTCATAAAATCATATAAAATTAAAATTAAAACATAAAAATGAGAATATTTTAGAAAATAGCTAGTGCAGGTGCATCTACAAAAGATCAGCTTTCATAAAAAAAAAGGATTAGCAAAATCGTTTTAGTGGAAAGCGTAGGGCAGATGGCTTAAAAAACAACCTCCATTTTTAAATATATAAATTTTCATTTAAACCATTAATATTGCAAATGTCATTTAAATTGCTGGGTGCTCTTTACATATTTTGATTTGGGTAAACTACAAACAAATATATCAAGTCGTTGTAAAACACAATGATGATGTAAGAAATGTTTAAAAATCTCTAAAAAGAGTAAAGAAAACACAATGCGTTCCGATATAATTTACTTCTTTTCTTTTCGGAGAAAAGGGATCTGCTACTTTATTGATCCAAAAGAAAATTCGGAACAAAATATAAGAATTACGAATACTAGGATAAAATAGTGAATAAGAAAACAGGAACTAAAAAGAAAGCAATCAATCAAAAAATGACACGAGAAAAACGTAGAAAGTAGGGAAGATTTAAACAATATAAAAGATCAGAGACAAAGAAAACCAATTGCAGTTAAATAAAAAAAATATATAATACAATAACACAGGACCTAGATAAAACCCGACACAATTTGACGGTAAAGAACTCAAATCTTGCTGAGAAAACATTTTCATAACCAGGGCTTTACAAATTTGAAAAAAAATCTGGATCCAGGTATAAATTCTAGCCGCCAGTAAAAAAATCTCCCCTCCCTCCATTATTGATTTTTCAAAAAGCACAAAAGTTTTTTTTTATGAATTAAGTGAGAAAAAATAACAACAAACATAATTTAGAATTATTATTTAAATAGTTTAGAATAGTAAATTATTTAAAAATATAATAAAACTAAGTTTTCTAAGGAAACTTATCAAAATTTCTTAAAAAAGGGAAATATTGTAAACTCTGAAGAAACTGGCATGTTCGGGAAATACTGATTGCCGAAAGCTTCAAATGTTCGAATAATTGAGTACTGAAAAATCTATATCTGATCAGATGGCATCGATAAATTAGTGAAGCCGAAAAACGATTTTTGCCTATTTAGCCTATCGAATTCTGTCAAAAAATTCTGATTTTATTATTTTAAAATTTGCATTTTACAAACTCCTTTAGTTTGACCAAATTAAAAATAAAAATTTAATTTAAAAAATAAATATATACACTGTTAAAAATTTGCAGCAAACTGTCCAGTCATTCGACATTTTTTAGAAAATGGCTACATAACCTTATCTTAACTCTAATCTGACCATTACATGGGCAATAATATGGTCAGAAGAGAATTAAATTACGGTTATGTAACAGTTGTCTATAAAAACGGTCAAATGACTGGACAGTTTGCTGCAAATTTTTAACAGTGTATAAATATATAATTCCAAGTTTATTTCTTAATATTTTGTAATTTTGCTGCATCCATAACGAGGCATCTTACAAAAAAATTAATTAAACATTGCGACGTTCGAAAAATAACTCGGTTTATTTTGATGCAACGATCTACGATAAGAATTTCAGAATAAATAATAATAATAATAAAATACCTTACCCTTCTAAAGTGCAATCAGGGATTTTTTATTTCAATTTACTGCAGATAATAATCGAAACAATGTAATTATAAAATATTCTTGAGCAACAACCCAGTACCAGACACTTGTTTCCAAGACAGGATGACGCGAAACTATTGTCCAAAGTTGCACACAGGCGATATGATATTATAGGCGATGAGCATTTTAAGCGGAAAAGAAATATTAAAAAAGAAATATTATTATTTTTATTAAAATGAATTATTCTTGAAATTTTAATTAAGTTTTATAGATTTACTTCAAATAAATTACTTATAATCACTTATATGTTATTATTCTTTAAAATGGATGTGAAAGTTTAATCAGTTTTAATTCTTAACACAAAAATCTGATTTGAAACTTACAATAAAAGCGTAAGCTTTTTTTATCATTGCATCCAATTTTTAAATGTCACATAGGGTGGATTGACACTATTTCTTACTGTTTTATTGAAACTTCCCTCCTCTCCCCACATTCTAATCACGTGACACGGTAGAAGATTAGAACGGAAAAGAATGGCGTTTTATATGCATGGAATGAAAAATGCCTTTCAAACTTTGCTTTTCCATTAAAAGTACGAGAGATGAGGGAGATCACTGCTTGCTTCCAGCACGAGTATGGGTGTTGACGAGACAAAATGCCGCTTGTGCTCATTTCTTAGTTCAATTGTTGTAAAATAAATAAATTGAGTTAAATAAGTAAATGAATAAATAAAATAACAAAAAATTAACTGATTTGTCAAGCCCTGTATAACACACATTAAAATATCAGAATATTTTTTAATAAAACCTAAAAGAACTAAAACCATCTCTTTTTATTACCTGGTTGAGCACGGTCTGCATATTAACTCTCTTTCTTTACACGGATACAGACAACAGAACCTTTTCCAGATAACTCAATTTTCAAATTCCAAAATAAGCAACTCCGTGTATTTTATTTTATAGAAAATTTTACAAATAAAGAAAATTTTGAAGTTTAAAATGTTTATCAGGTTTTTCGGCATCATAATAACAATAGATGGCACCACAGGTTTTATACATATATTTTTCCTTCTTTCAGTCTTTTTTTTACAAAATTAATCACTTATTTTTCTTAGTATGTATGCATTATAGATCAATGGTAATAGAAAATATACCAATAATTGTAGATCATTTGAGTTTAATCCATGTAAACGAACTATAAATGCTACGCACTTTATTTTTGATAGTGAGCCTTCTATATAAACCTCAATAACATGTAAAAATTTAATGCCAATCCAAGTATATTTATTAGAGTTAAAGAACGGAAATACAGACATACAGACGGCAGACAGATAAACCGCATTCATAAACACTTTCGTGTTAAATGTAAGACAAACAAATTACCAAGTTTAAATTTAAACAAATTTTTGAAGAATAGAGGTAGTTTATAGTGAAAAAACCAATATTTAAAAAACATATATCGATCAGAAAAATGTTTTAGCTTCTTTTAACAACAACAGCTTTGAAAGATTTAAGATATAGCTGTTAATATCTTACTTTATATTCTTTAATTTGTTTTTACTCAATAGAAAATAAAATGAGAAATCAAAATATTGCAAATAATTTTAGCATTAATACGCTGACTTGAATAAGCAATATTTTTCATTTTATATTTAAAAAAAAAATCATCTTTTGTGTTAAAATAGTATTGTTTTAGAGTTTAAAAAATACCATTCCTTAAACGAAATTTTTCCTAATGAGATAAAAGAATGCTATTTTTTTTCTCTCTCTTTCTTCTAAAAGGCTATCTTTGTTGTCTAATAATTTCTTGAAGGTTTACAGCAAAGATATTCAAATGAGATAAAGGAAAAATTTCCTTCTGATCTGCATATAAAAGGAAAAAGAGCCAATTAGATAAAAAATTATGTCGCGCACATTTCTTTCAAAAGTGTGATGATAGTGCGCAGGATGTAAGAGAAGAAATTTAACTTAAAATAAGCAGAATAACACCACCATGTAAAATTTGATTAATAAATTTAATTTTTTTTAAATAACAATACAAATATAAAAAGTATAACTCAAAATTCTTATAAAATTTATCATATACTCAAATATACATTCATATATTTTTCAAATTTCTTATATATATATTTTTTTTTCATTTCATAAAAGCAATAACAATATTAACATGTCAATTGTTCTTTATTATGTAGTTATTTATTTTGACGCAACATGATTTTTATTTGTAGGGTTATTTATAAAAGCAAATTTGTTAATCAAAAACGTAATAATAATATATTAGATCATTAAAAAGAAATGTCAGCTTCGATGAAATAGATTTGTATCATGTAAATTATCAGTAAATTTATTAAATAAAATTCTAATTGTAGACGTACACAAAAACAAACCAAAAACACTAGGAATTTTATTTGTTGGGTTATTTATAAAAGCAAATTTGTTAATCAAAAACGTAATAATAATATATTAGTTTTTTAAAAAGAAATGCCAGCTTCGACGAAATAGATTTGTATCATGTAAATTATCAGCAAATTTATTAAATAAAATTCTAATTGTATACGTAAACAAAAACAAACCAAAAAACACTCTCCATTAATACTTCGTACCTTTCATTTTTAGGGTATCGTTCACTTGACGAAAGTCTCTTAGTCTCACTCCTCTGTCTGTCTGTCATGAGTTCGTACTCGGAAACTGTATAAGTTAGAGACTTGAAACTTTGAAATTTATAGGTGAATACCTCCAACCAACGACAAATCATAAAATTCGGAAAAAGTCTTATATTATTTTAATTAAATGAATTAATTAAATGACACTGAACCATTTCTGCGATTTATATTTTAAAACGCAACTTTAATTTCAGTCTTTTACGCATAGGCTAGGTGGCTCAGGGGTAGCGCATATATGCTATTCAAAATTTGAATATTGTTCCCAGAATAGATTTCCTTATCTAATAAATTCAATTTTTAGTAAATATTTTTGACATTTTAAAACCAAAATATGTTGATTTTTTTTAATTCAAAAATTATGTTTTTGAGAAATTTCAAAATTTAAGATTTTGTTTAAACTTTCTTTTGTTAACTTAAACTTTTGTTAAAACTTAATGCATAAACTTTCGCTAAATTTTTGAAATTTTGGAATTTTAAAATTCGTTTAAAGCATTTGTTTTGGATTCGAAATTTTAAATTTTGCTTTAGCACCCGCTAAATTCTTGAGAAATTTCAGCATTTTGAAATTTGTTGAAACATTTTGTTTTTGTTTTTGTTTTTAGAAATTTTAAATGTTAGTTAAATCTTCGCTATTTTTTTTTTGAAAATTCGGAATTTTGAATTTTATTTAAGTAATTTTATTTATTTATTTATTTATTTATTGAACAGCTGTTATATAAAAATATTAAGTTTCCTCTTTAAATCATTAATTCTCCTTAATAACTAGTGCTGCCATCTCACTTTTCATTTATTGAACTGCTAATATATGTGTTCTTATTAAAAGTGTTATAGTAAAGTATAAGAATTTAATAATTATTAATTAATGAGTTGGATTTATTAATTAAAGGATAAAGTATTTTTAAAGAAAAATTAAACGGACCCTTTGTGATATCTTCGATCACACTTACCCACTTGTTTTAATTGTTGGCGATATTTTTTAAAAGAACATATGTATGGCATAATCGGAAAAATTCCCATATATAATTCTAAACAGAAATGAATCCTTTTGTTGTAAAAATTTTATATGATTTCTGAAAATAAATTAAACTAAAAAAGCTTCTTTTTTTTTTTTAAAAAAAAAGGTAAAATGCACAATAATAAAATTAATACAAAACATAATAAGATCATTGAATTGTCTATTTT
This sequence comes from Maratus michaelseni, assembly GCA_963931845.1. Lineage (NCBI taxonomy): Eukaryota > Metazoa > Arthropoda > Arachnida > Araneae > Salticidae > Maratus > Maratus michaelseni. The sequence continues at coordinate 78,143,383 of OZ007590.1, read as the reverse complement.
AATGCAATGACAAAAAATGAAATATTGATGAGTGTGATAGTTAATTTATGTATAAAACAGAAGATGAAGAGATGGCTGTGCTTCCAAATTACTCGTGGTATGCTTATCAAATAAGATTAAATTAGAACATTTCATAATTTAAGAATTAAGTTAATATATTTTATCAAGCATGAATGAGGTGTCTTACACCTTTCATCGGAAGTTTATACTAAATTACAAAAATATAATGTAATATAATATTTTTATTATTCTTTATTCTTTAAAACTATACAATTATTAATAAATTCATACTTCAAAAAGTTTGAAATTATGAGCTACATTGATTTTTGCATATACATAATCAGTGTCTATGTGCTTTTACAGCTCACAGTTTATTCTTATCATTATATTTTAAAGTATAGAGAAATATAAATTCTCAGCAATCTAACGGATCTCCTAATATATTTTGCATCTTCCAAAAAATAAATAAATAAATAAAAATTCTATAAAATTTCCATGTTTATAAAATTAGTTTATTTTATATTTAAAATTTTTCTAAAAAAATTCTATTTAATAATAGAATAATCCCGGAATTTTTCCTGATATGTTCTTAATTTTGTTTTTCTAGATTTGTGAATAAACCTACAACACATTTTCTTTTAAAATTTTATGAAGATTAAAAAAAATATACATTTTAACTATATAGTTTTCCTAGATATTTTTATCTAAGGAACTCAAGTAAGGCACCAAAACTGGGTGTTACCATTTGAAAAATTAATGTTGGTATAATTTAACATATACAAAGCACTCAAACCGTAATCCCTGCATAAGATTTCATTGTAGACGTTATTACTAATCAGCTGATACCAGAACTATTTTCCGGCGATAATTTGCGGTAATATTAGTGGAGGAGCAATGCGAGGGGGTCTTTTTGATATGGGGCAGAATTCAGTTCAGACAAGGTAGATTCTCGCCCTGTATTTAACTTTTTTACTTCTAAATTAATAACAAAAGTGGTTTATTTAATGAATTTACTTCAAATCTTGATTATAAGCCCCTTCCCTAAAATGAACTGTTTCAGCTATTGAGAAAAAGCTTACTATCCAAATTTTATTGTAATATGTTATATAGCCTTATGTAATACAAAAATATGAATAAAAAAAATATTTTACCAAATTTTGTGTCAAATGCATCAACACCCTGGTTACGTCTCTGACGAAAGTCCGGCAGCTGCGTTCATTCAATTTTACACTTTAGTAACACTATTTCATTCAATCGCAGAATTTTTTATTTTAAGTAAGTCAGGTATTACTTTTCATAAATAGTGGTACTTAAATTTAAAAATTACATCTCGTGTATAATAAACGCCACAACATTATTTTAACGGATGGAAATTCACAACGTGCAACCCTATAACTTGTTGATGTTCAATCATGTACGGGTATATACGAGTAATATGTGTCTGTAGTCAAGCTGTTAATGTCTATTACCTGAAGTACACTTTTAAAAGAAAACAAAGTATTATAACGCAAGTTTAACTATATATATATACATATATAAATATATATGTATAAATTCTTATTGTGCATTTTAAAATGCATAACAATATTTTTCTAAAGTTTATTTTATTAGAAAACAGAAAAGAAAAAAAATATCTATGGCCCTTATGATATTGTTCTTTCTTTGAAATTAAACATCAAGGAATGTTTACTTAACAGAACAGACTTATCTGAAACTGTGCAAATGTATTTCTAAAGAAAAGTACTCCAAAGAAAATAATATCAAAACGTAAAAGGTTTTAGTTTAAGCTATCTTCAGTAAATTTCTTTTTGATTGTCTATTTGAAATAAAGTATTTTGGAAACTAATGAGAAAACAACAAATTTGTTTCTTTTAACTTGTTTTTTATTTATTTTGTGTTAAACTTTTAATTCCATTTTAAATATTGTAGAGGTGACTTTTATAGAGTCAAATATATCATATTAGAAATACATGTTTGAAAGTATTTTTTTTCAGAAATTAGAAACTTTTTAAAGCTAAGTTCTTATTTAATATTTAGAAATTGTTAAACAAAACTAAACAAATTCTTGAAAATTTAGCATGATACTTTTATACATTTTAATGAACTAGATAATATAAAAAATAATTACTATATTAAATATTTAAAAACAAATAAATCCAAAGACACAAAGATTTTATACAAGATTTTATAACATATTCTGCTTGTCTTAAAAAAACGAAAAATGAAAGACTTATAATTTCATGTAAGTGGTTTTTATGTAGAGAGGTTTGTGATACACGAATTTGTGATAAACAATTCTAAAAATGTTGTTTACAAAATTTAAAGAGAATTTTATTTATTAGTTATTTTTGAATGTTTAAATCATAAATATAAACACTTTTCAAATTTTTGAAATGTTAAAATATGTTTTTCAATTAAAATAGGAACTTCAATTGCATACGAGTCATCCAAAAAATACACTGATGTCCAAAAATTAAGAGGCAGTGACCGGACTCTTTCGATTTTAGACGTTTTGTCGAGTATCTACTGAAATTCTTCACGAATTGTCCTTGAACTTCAAGAATGTAAAGAACATGTTTGACTTAAAATATGAAACCATTAAAATGGATCACAGTTTGTGTAATTACTAAAATATGTATAAAAAAATAAAAGGCTTTAAAACATTAAAACCATTTCAAGATGTTACAAACATCCATCGGAGTCTCGAGCGCTTTCAACCAGAAAACCTGGCCATCATCAGAGGGTGGAAATGAGAAAAAATTCAGAATTTAAAAAAAAAAAAAGCTTATTTGTTAAAATATACCTTTAAATGTTGTCATTCTCATCTGTTGAAATTGTAGCTTCACTATCGCTTGAAAAAGTGGCTTCCCTATAATACTCAGTGTCACTTTCGCCAGTGTCTGTTAATGAAATTATCAGGCATTCACACATTTCTTCAATAATAGATTCTTTGTCTCAATATTTAAATTCAAGATTTTGAACGTGATTGTAATGATATTGCCACCTGTTACTGGATAATTTATTTATCGCCTCTTATGTTTCGCTGAGTAGTTTATTCATATTCATATCACATGTATGATTCATGTTCCGAATTTCTGTTTTCAGGTCTGGCTAAATGTACCCAATTGCGTTAAAGTCACAATGGTAGGGAGAAAAGGAAAAGTACTTGAAAGCCATTCTATTGTAGTTGTTGAGGAAATTTATAAGTTTTAATCGTGGGAGTATTTAACTTTACGAGTTCTAACAATTCCACTTTTAACGGACCTAAGGAATGGATAATTGATTTCGTAGCAAGCCAATCTGAAATTTCACTTTTGCGGCTGTTGGAATTTGGAATTTTGTTGATCAGCACGGTTTCATAGGGCGCATTATAAATAACAACAACAGCATTTTCTGAGAAATTTGGTATTATTTTTTCTCGCACTCATTTCTCAAAAATGTTAGAGTTCATCTGTCCGTGGTAATCCTTTTGTTGTATTAGATTTATAGAGAAACTTTGTGTTCTACAAAAATCCCATTGAGTCCCCTGCACACATCACGATAATAAATCGTGAAGCTTTTCCTGTTTGGAGTATACAATCCGCTTCTTCTGATTGCCAAGATTTACTAAAAGTTAAGGTACTGTCCACCCAGGTTTCGTCGATTTAAATTATGGGTCTACCTTCTGTATGATATATTTTCATAATTCTTAAAAATTGGATTCCCTTGAGACTATTTCCTCTCGTTCCAATAGTGTTTTTCTTTTGTTTTGGCATCTTTTCCACTTAAATCCAATTTTATGGAGTAAATGACGCAAAGTTGCTTTGTTCCAATTAAAATTGATTGTTTCTTTTAAAACAGGAAACAATTTATTCAAAAAAGGTATTTATTTCCCTTGACATAAAAATCGTGTACATTTCGTTTAATAACGCTGCAATCAAACTCATCTATAGATTTTTTTCAAAGACATTCTTTTTAACTATTTTTACTTTTTTCTATCTATAATAGAAGAAAGTATTATAATCGAAATTTTTTTCGACTTCCGGTTTTTGACGGATTTACACGTTTTAGGGGTCAGAGATTCCGAAAAACATGTTTTTACAAAATGTCTGTCTGTCCGTCTGTCCGTCCGTCCGTCTGTCCGTCTGTCCGTCTGTTCGTCTTCATTGTACCATCTAAAAGTGTATGAAGTTATGCTTCAAATTGAACCACATTTTTTTTTCTAGGTTTTTGGCTATGGCAAGCAGGTTCTATTAGAATTTGGGGATATTTCGACGAAAGGGGGCGCTGTGATCGATATTTTTGTTCCATTTTCACTATTGTACCATCTAAAAGTGTATGAAATTATGCTTCAAATTGAACCACATTTTTTTCTAGGTTTTTGGCTATGGCAAGCAAGTTCTATCATAATTTGGGGATATTTCGACGAAAGGGGGCACTGTGATCGATATTTTTGTTCCATTTTCACTATTGTACCATCTAAAAGTGTATGAAGTTATGCTTCAAATTGAACCACATTTTTTTTTCTAGGTTTTTGGCTATGGCAAGCAGGTTCTATCAGAATTTGGGGATATTTCGACGAAAGGGGGCGCTGTGATCGATATTTTTGTTCCATTTTCACTATTGTACCATCTAAAAGTGTATGAAGTTATGCTTCAAATTGAACCACATTTTTCTTCTAGTTTTTTGGCTATGGCAAAGAGGTTCTATCAGAATTTGGGGATATTTCGACAATAGGGGGCGCTGTGATCGATATTTTTGTTCCATTTTCACTATTGTATCATCGAAAAGTGTATAAAGTTATACTTCAAATTGAACCACATTTTTTTTCTATGTTTTTGGCTATGGCAAGCAGGTTCTATTAGAATTTGGGGATATTTCGACGAAAGGGGGCGCTGTGTTAGCCATTTAAAGATTTCAAATTCAAAAAATGTGCAAATTCAAAAAAATTAGAAATCCTAGAACTTTTTTATGTTAAATGTTCGGCCTTGATCCGGAGCAATTTTTGTTTTGCCTCTATCTTGAAAAATAGCTGAGATATAGCTGTTTGAAATTTTAGGGTGGCTGACGTTTTCAAACAAGACGGCGGAATTTCATCCATAAACGGGTTTAATTTATGAGTTTTAGTTAACATGATTTCGGCAAATTTTCTTTCATTGTCGTAACCATTCATCCTATTACATGCTTATCACTATATATTTATATTCGCCAACGTCGAATTCTCGCCAAACTTGGCGACAGTTGGCGGAATTTCACCAAATTTGGCGACCAACATAAGTTACCATAAATGAAGCCAACTTGGCTGTAGAGGACTAATTTGTTGATATCCTCATTCAAATTCAATGTTGACGAAAACTGGGATTGAATCTTCTTTATTTATGTTCCACGCATTTGAGCTTCGTGTTTTCCAGTAAAATTATCTAAAATCGTAAAACCAAGGAGTAGGGAGGCTATCTGTTCCTGTCGGTTCAGGCCAGAAGGACTTTTCGTAGTTTAGTGTACATCGGTTGTTCGCATCCCTGTAACTCGACGATTCGCAAGCAGCTGACGTACAACAGAATGACGAAAAATATTGATTTTATTGGCGATGTGATAGCGAATTTTGAAGTATTAACATGACTGAGATAGAAGAAAGTTTTGGGATTGGCACATCCGACTAGTTTGTTTAGGTGAACAAAAAACAGGATTACGCTCATCTCCAGCTTCCCGGCAATACTTTTTAATAATACTACAAGAAACACCGGCAATTTGACTGAATCGTTTTGTAGAATGAGCTATCGGAACAATTAATTCTCATTTTTCTGATTCTTGATTACAAAATTGAATGACATTATATAGAAACTTCTTACTACCACTCCTGGAAGATTTATTTCCACTTGAAATAGCCATTTGAACTCTAAATATAAAAGTTTTAATTTGAATTAAAACAAGATGTTAATAGAATTTTTAAACTTTGATCGGAAGTAAAAAATAACAAAGTGAGCGCCAATCTTAGTGGCAACGTACAAGTGAACGCCGAAGTAGAACTTCAAAAAATACCCATCTCAGCGTAACACCCTTTTGGATAGTATACTGGTGTCCAGAAATCAAGGGGCAGTGACCAATTTCAGACGATTCGTCGAATATCTTACTGAAACTCGTGAGGAAATGCCCGGAATGCCCTTGAACTTTTCGGATGTAAAGAACATGTTTGACTGCATGTTTTAGTGAAGATTTTGTCGCAAGGACAATTAGAGGGGGGAGGGAGCAATAATAATTTTAATAATAAAATAATATTTTCGATCACCCAAGTAACAGAAAATTCTAAAAAATGATCTGTCACTTTAGCAAATGACTATGTAGGTCCTGTTCAACATTTGTGTGCATTGGTGTAAGCATAGCACGTATATTCGTGAAGTTGCTAACGTTTCTGTGAAAAATTCAAAAGTTTTTTTTATAGCATGCTGAGGTTTCAGCCGAATTTAACACCGCTTTCTAAATAATTGACAAAAAATCGTAGAAATAGTATACTGTGATTAAAATATTAATATATTGAATATATGATGAAAAATAGGTATTTTTATCAAATGAAACTGCGCATGCGTGAACTAAAGCAAAGATTTTTTGTCATGATTTGATAGTCAGTACTATAGGACAACTCATATAAAAAGACCAGTGAAATATCGTGAAAACTCAAAATGTTACAACAATAATTGAAAAATTATGGAGGCAATCCCATATAATCCTATGAGATGTTCTCCTCAATTTGTCAATTATTGCTGTAACTTTGAGTTTTCAGGATATTTTACTGGTCTTTTTGTATGAGTTGTCCTATAGTATTGACTATCAAATCATGAGAAAAAATCTTTGCTTTAGTTCGCGCATGCGCAGTTAAAATTCATTTCATAAAAATATCTATATCTCATCAAATATTCAATATATTAATATTTTAATCACAGTATACTATTTCTACGATTTTTTGTACGATTTCTATGATTTTTAAGGGCATTCCGCGCATTTCCTCACGTGTTTCAATAAGATATTCGACGAAATGTCTGAAATTGGTCACTGCCTATTAATTTCTAGACACTAGTGTAGAATCGTCCCAGAGTACTAGGAGCGGCTTCCGAAAACGAAAAGTAGTTTTACGGCTTTCAATCAAGAGAATGGCTGTCAGACATGGCGTGACACGTGACATGGAATAAAAGATTATTTATTTAAATCGTAATTTATTTCGCAGTGTAATTTGTTTCTCTAAATACAGAAGGACGTCATTTTCGAGACTGCTAGAGCACTAATTTTTGTTAACAAATTCCAATTTTCTTGCAATAAAATATTTCAATTTTAATATATTTATGTTTTTCTGTGCATTTCTCTAAAAATCACTTCAAGCTACTACCACTTCTTCCAAATGCAATTAATAAATGCTATTTTATATAGTCAGCTTGAGAAAGCAACGTTCTCGTGAAATCATATGTCAAACAATTGATATTGAAGCAGCTCTGTTTCTGGTACAAATGAAGCAATTTCACTATTTAAAAAAAATAGTTTTGGAAGAATCTAAACTGTAAATTTGCTTTTCGTTAAGAACTAAATAAACAAATTAATAACTACTTGTTTAAAATTTTACGGGGTTTTCTTAAATTAAAGGAATTGTCTTTTTAGAAAAACAAAACGATTGCAATATAGCTAATTGTAAATCGAAATGTTGCATCAGGCATAGAATATGAAACAATTTCCAACAGTAAGAGAATATTATCTAAATAAGCAATTTAATAAACAAATTAATTAATAACAATCCATTTTCATCAATTATTGCCCATATCCCGAAATGTGTGCGAATTGTTTCGTTTAGCCCTACCTGTGATATATATAAATTTTATACACCACGTAATACACTAGAAATTAAATATATTTAAACATCCTACCCCTGCAGAATTCCTTCCAACAATTATCGATTACAATCAATCCTGTAACCAAATTATTTTGTGTGTATATGAAAATGAACGCTAAATGCTAAGCATTCGATAATCTATGGAAAACATGTTGTAATGTACATTAGTGATCATTTTTTATTTCATTATATTTGAAGTGTCATAATATCAATAAAACGCCACGCAAACGATTTTTCCTCATATACCCTAATGTAAAGGAATTTATTTTTGTGTGTCTCTGTAAAAGAACTGTTAGTACTACACACTTCATTTTCAGTACCAAACATTCTATATTAAACCCCGACAACATATAAATATTACATTATATAATCCGAGTATATTTACGATAGATAGAATTTTTTTTCTAACCGCGGAACAAGGCCCCTACCTGCCAGGCTTTTGCCCAGGTTAACGGATTGATACTTGGCAACCGGGCGAGGATTCGCCTGGTTTCCGCGTCCTGTTGCTTTAATTGCTTTATCTTAGTTGGTCGGTTGCTAATTGATTTTGGATGGTTTTTGGCTAATTGATTTTGTAAAGAAGACTGACCATGGTTATAAGACTGACAGGCAGACCGATTTCACAATCACCTTTGAACTATGTTGGGGGAAAAAACTGAGATTTTATATAATTGTTAATATTATTGCCAATAACTTCTTACATGTTTAAAAAATTATACTTGTTTTCTTGAAGAAAAAAAAAGAAATAATGAAATCTTTTAACCAATCTTTCTGGCATATTTTCTAGGCCACAAGATTTTACAATAAGAAAATTTATGACAGTATAAATAAATTATCCTTCACTATATTTTTACTTATGACAGATGTCAATACTTTCAAAGAAACAAACTAAAAATATGTAGTAAGAGCATTTCTGTCGTTTTTATTCTGAAATCTATGTTCAAAATTTACTTTTACCTGTCAATTTTACTCTGATTTCGTAAAACAACGAGTATGGAATTTTATGATTAAATTAATTTTAATGTCAAATTATTTTTTTATTTAAGTATATTGCTGTGAATTTGATATAAATTAAGTTTTCACGTATATTCATGACACATTCTGTAAAAAGCATATATATTTTCAACTTTCATAAAATTCGTATAATTTTTATTTTGTTTCAAATTTTTTAATAGAATTATAATAATAACAGTTACATTCATTATAAAAATGAATCTTATCAAAATATTTATAGGATTAAATATTTGTGCGTTTTGAAAAATATACATATTGTTTAAGAAGATTATATTTTTTTTATCATACTGTATATCATAATTATTTAAATACAATATTTTTTTCTTCTCTTTGAATTTTAAGTTATGCATGTTTTAAATTGATTAATTTATTCGCTTTGTCCAAAAAATTATGCTATACCACACATTAGAAAAATTTATGCGTGTCTACGTGTACGAGGATAAGGAAATAATTAGTATGAGATAATTGCTTTAAAAACGGTCACTGTGTATTGATTCCGTTAAATTTTCTCATTATGCACAAAGATTACACAAAAAGGTATGCATTACACAGGTATGTCGTTCACCCGCAAGAAAATTGACACAACTCAAAAAATACTATATATTTCACAGGAGAGGCAAAAGAAGATTGCTATTTTTCTGCTGTAACATAAAACTATAGCACTTAACTCTGCATGCACATGTAAAACCGAAAAATCCTTAAGATTCAAGACGTAGAAGAGATAGGAATGTTGAGTAAAGGATCAGGGTGTCCATACGCCGTGTTTTTGGCCCATGAAATAAGACTAAAATTCGATTTTGTTAAACTGACTTAATTATTTCACTTTTTAATATTAGAAGGTTTATCCTGTACGATTTCAACAATGGTTTTTGCATTTTGTTCGGATTTATGCAACTTACACAAGCTCAAAGTTTGTATTATTCGTAGTTTTTGATGAAAAATACGCAATTTCTCGTAATTTTACCTCAATTTTTAATATATTTTAAAATATTTTACTATGAGCGCAGCTTTGCAACACTTTTATTTTTACATATATTGTACATCTTGATGTATTTTATAATATATGTAAAGAAGAAAGTGTTGCACGATTGCGCTCATATAAATAATTGAGTTAAAAATAGGAGAAATTGTGTATTTTTCATCAAAAACTACAAATAATACGGACTTTGAGCTTGTGTAAGTCATTTAAATCCGACCAAAATTCAAAAACTATTGTTGAAATCGTACAGGATAAACTTCTACTATTAAAAAGTGAAATAATTAAGTCAGTATAACAAAATCGAGTTTTAGTCTATTTCATGGGCCAAAAACACGGCTTATGGACCCTAATCCTTTATACTCTAAACAATTTGCCAGCCCTTCCCCTTCGTGATGACAACGTGACAACTAGCGTAATCCAGCCGTTTTTTCCGGATTACTACATTTATGAAATTTTTCCTGTAGGAATACGCACCTAAGTCAAACCTATTACTGCAATATTATGCAAACTGATTTTTTTAGTTGTGTCACGTTTCTTGCAGATGTTATGATTTTAAGCATTAGTGTGAAAATGTAAATAGTACAGTAAAAATTACAAAAATTAGTATTCCATTAAAATAAATTAAATGTTGATATTGTGAACTTGTAAGCATTTATCTATCCCTGATGCGTATCTTAAATATAAAACATCTTTTGTTTGCCTTCTCCTTTATCGGTTAGTTCGCGATTATATCTTTCACATGACATTTTGTCTAAACAATTCGTATTAGGAAATTGTTATCGTTCTTAATGTATATGGTAGTGAAACTTTCCTTTTACCTGAAAAAAATATTTTTATTTTTTTTAATTCATTTATGAAATACATTTCATATAACTTATTTTTCATTGTTAAAGTACAGTTGTGTAAAAACTGTTGAAAGAAAATTACACAAAATTGATAGCCTGAAGCCTACTTATTTTTTTAACACTATATTGCAGGAATGTTTTTTCTAGAAGTAGGTTTTTTCGTACTCATTTTAAAGTTATATACCACAAATTTTAAAGAGTTGTTCTTCGCCTTATGCAATAGAAGACGTCTCTGATTACATGAGGTGGATACTTTTCTTTAAATATAGTGGTATTTTGAAACTAAATCAATTTATTGAAGGTTGCATTTTAATTGATTCATATATGATTCATTATATTGATTCATATCACTGCGTAGTGTAGAATTAAATAGAAATGTACCATAAGGTAGTGCGCGGCAGTCTCAAACATAAGGAACAAGACTTACTTAAAAAATATCCTTGTTGATAGATAAAAATATAAGCTGACATTAATCTGTTTTATATAGTATAGCCTTCAAGAGAAAATGTTTGTATTTGTGCATGATCAATTCGTAAATAATTCTCCCGAATATTGTGACAAATATAAAAGTTTCGTACTTCAAGCTTAACGGACCATATCTAATGTTAGATGCATCTAGTCCAAGAGATATTATGATATTAAGTCCTTCGTTTCCGTTTTTTACATTTCTTTAGAAACGTGGAGTTACTCGTAAAAAGAAAGAGCCATTCTTCAATAATTTTAACTTTCAAGAAATTCAACTTAATAAATTAGCATTTTTAAACTTCTGGTTTTAAACTTTCTTGTTCTTGTTGCTATACTTAAACATGATCTTGTGTTTCATCGATGTTTAAAACTCTACTATCGCAGTGATACCCTTATCATTCACATATTAGTGAAATAATGGAACAGGGACGGTAAGGTAAATTACCACTTATTTTTGGCAAGTCATAAAAGGACTAAGTAGTAGCCACAATGTTAAGTGATTTTTAGCAACAGTTATTTACTTTGAACCAAATAACAAAAAAGAAAAAAGTATTTATCTCTAAAAATTTATGAATAAATATTGGAGACGGCAAGACTACCAATAAAACCACAATGTTTGAAATTCATATTTAAATGCCAATTTAAATTCCGCAGAAATTTTCTTGTCAAAGAACTACAGACATTTGTTTTCTCTAGCATAGTTATGTATGAGAAAAAAAGTTGAAATACAAAACTCTGTGGGTGCATGTGGAGTGAGTTTCTGCATAAATTTAGAAAGAGGATCAGTAAGGATTCTAAAATCCGGGTCAGATTAAAAACAATAATAATTACCGTAAAAATGCATGCAGTCTAATTTTTGTACCATTTTTATAGAAAACAATAGTTCCAGTTTCCTTAAAAAATTAAGTAGAAATATTTTTTTGATACAGTTTTATTTAGACAGCTCCAAACTTCAAAATCAGCATCAGGGACAAGATACGGTAACAAATTTAATACTACATTTTGGACGCCAAAGTCGTTCAATACTGATTTACCTCATTAATATTGTTATACAAGTATGCAATGACATATTTTATAATATAAGAAATAAAAGTAAACCAAGAATATGTAATAAAATAAAAATTATTATTAAGGAACTTAAAAGTCAAAATTATGTGAGAATCGCTCATAAACAGAAAAAAACGAGGGGATAACGGGACGATACGTACTCTTGTTTTTCACAACTCAGATATATAAACACGAAGCTATTATAGGCCTAAAATATGACGGAAAATATAAAATTGACTTCAAGAAATTGTTTCTTGCATTATTGCACAAATATTTATTTATTGTATGCCAATTGGCGTATTTTTCCGAGAGTGGTTTGGCAAAACACAGAATTTTTGTGGAACCAATTTATTGGTATGCGTATTCACCTTAAATTTCATTGTTGCCAATATCGGTCACATTGACGCGCAGTAGACAATCACATATTTAAACTTTTAGCATATCCCTTTAATAAAACAGTCTAAGATAATAAAAGTATTGTTAACGAGTTGTTGACCGTCAGTGATGCCAAACTAACGCTATTTTGAATCAAAATATCTAACAGAATTATTGATTTATAAATTCACTGACACTCTGTGATTAAATAAGCGAAAGATTTTTTTTTCACAAATTCTGATAGATGTTTTCAGTATAAAAACACACTAAATTATTGATGTGTATAGCAGTCACCAGATAGAGGTATACTAGTCACCAGTCAACAAAATGTCAATACATGAAGTAGTACTGTGTAACATTAACAAAATATTCATTTATATTTGTCTATGGCCAATTTTTACTTACGCTAGCCCATAAAAAAGAGACAAGTAACAGATGGAAAGACAAATTTTTCATTTTTTAATGCCAGTGATATTAGTACGAGATCGTCTGCCAAACGAGATATTAAAAGGGAAAAATGGAGTAACTGTTCAAAAGTTATGCGTGTTTAATAGGGTAATCCTTATCTTCCAATTTCAATTGATATACTACTAATGCCAGAAAAATATTTTGTCAATCGCATAATTCTAATTGGTGCCACAGATGCTATGAATGTTGTCATTTCCATAAAAAAAGTACAATATTTTCGGCTATTATAAGAAAAATATTTTAATACCACTTTTTACAACATGAGAAATAACTATACGATATATACAATTAAAAAAAAGGTGTTCAATATATTCCATGGACGCATAGTAACAGTGACGATAAGGGACGAAATGGCATAGGATGATAAGTAGAAATGATCGGTATAGCTGAACCCGGTGGAATGGTGAGTATTGCATTGTTCTGTACCCAGAGCGGAAATGCGACTTGTGTACTTAAAAAGCACATTTCGCAATGACATATATGTTACAGAAAGAAGTTAAATATTAGACGAAATATTACCTTCTAATAAACAAGTTCTTCAAGTATTATTCTATACTTGAAGAACATATAGTATCAGATTTGTAAAATTGAATCTCCTCGAAAGGGCTTGGTTAGCGACATCTGACAAAGTAATTTTTATGCAATTTACTCTATGAAAATCATTTTTCCATTCCAAATTTAAGTAATTAAAAAATATATTTTATCAAGTTACATATTTACCCAAAAGGAAAAGAATTAAATGTTAAAGAATTAAAATGCAATTCGATATAACAAGAATAATAATGATAAAAATAAATAAAATAAATGCAAATAAAATAGATTTAAAAATGGAATAATATACAAAATTGTAAAAAAATGCAAAAATATTAATAATAAAAATTCTAAAAATTTGCATATTTGAATAAGTTTTTTCCAAGTTACAGAGGGCATGGTGAAATCAGATTTTCAAAATAAATGTAATCATTTTTCGGTAAAAATGAATAATTTTGGGTATTTTAAAGTATCTATTTTTAAGAGGAGAATTTCTTAAAAAGTAGTCCAACAAAGAGATCATTAATTTATTTTTATTTTCTCGCACAGACTCGTTTCCTTTTAGTGTGTAATTTTCTTCACCGAGGAAATAATGCAACGTCCAATTGCAATTAAGTTTGTAAAAATGCAGTTGACGCAATATTTTTTTTTTTACCTAATATCACATGAATGGTTTTACGAATAATACCATTTTAAATATATTTTTCTCTTTTTTATCATAAGATTTATGCATTTATCATTTGTTCAGAAGTTTACTTAGGATTTTTCATTTGAAACTAATTTGTAGAAAATTCACAACTATACGTTTTTCATCAAATCTTTAATTCCACATTTACTTTCATTTGTACTTGAATAAAAATTTAGTAGTAGCAATAGAAAAAAAAATTCAACTCTTTTTCTAATAATTTTGCATTTTTGTCTCAAACTGGATATATTGGCTCTCCATGCAGCATTAAATTGCTTATAAAATTAAAAAGATTTCGATTTAGCATAAACTGCAATTTTAAAGAAGAATAAAAACTTTCAAACGTAGTCAAGAACATACGCATACACTTTGTAAATTTATTAGGGTAATAGTGTTGATATTTTCCTGAACTAGCTTAAGAAACTCTTATAAGAAGGTACCACTAGAAAATGTTTGTTTATAATTAGTAATAATATAAGTCCTCTTTGTAATTCAGGTAACTAAGTTCTTTTTCTAAAAAGCGTTAGAAATGAACAAAAATACGTTTTCGAGCATATTCTCATACAATATAACTTTTAACCAAATCAGCATAAAGACAGTCAGAATGTTCTGTACCTGCTATTAAATTAGTGTATCTTTTCACGTAACATGCCAAAGATGATAATTTTAATAACGTAATTTTTTTATATTGATGAAATATATAGTTCTTAACTACATTACAGATATTTAAAAAAAAAATCGGAAATTTAAACCAATTCCAAATAGCAAAAAACATGTATTTTTTCGAAGAATATTTTTAAGTATCTACAATAGTTTACTTTTGATACTGCAGAATGTTTAGCAAAAATTACAAACACTAATGTTTAGTAGCTCCTATAAAAAGGTATATTGAAGATCGAAGTACAGAAAACAGCATTAAAAAACTAAGTTTAAAGTAACGTGGTCAAGGGGTTTTTGTTTATTGATACCATACATCTGACTTGTGTGCTTGACATCAAGTGCCCGCTTATAAGTCATCTTCAATATACAGGGACGAGATAGCCACAAGGAAATTTAAAACACCAGAGAATTACATCCGGAAGCTCCACAAAGTGTGTGCAATGGAGCTGGCGGGAGTCGAACCCGCCGACCTGACTCCTACGCTCTCAAGCGATTAGCGGAATGGTGTCTTAACCACTCGACCACGGAGGCCCCAGATCAAGAGGTGGTCAAGGGGAAGATCAAATGTAAACAAATGGAATTGTTTAAAATTTTCACACTTATAGTTGCCATAGATACAAAAGAAGTTTAATAAATAAGTTAAATATTTCTAAATAAAAAGGCTGGTGTAAAACATTTTTTTTTAAAACTTAAATAAAATTTTATGCGATTCTGGTATTAAAACCATAAATAAGACAAACGATCTCTGTTGATTTTTTTTCTCATAATGCCAGACATGCAAACATTTTAACAGTACAAAATATAGGGGATTAAAATAAACAATAATTTCTTTTTTTTGAAACTACATCTCCCTTTTTCTGAGAATTACCCATATAAGAGGTAACGAAAATGTACTTAATTTACTAGCCACTGCACAGCAGATGGCTTTTTTTAGTAGCCAGTTTTATCCAGTAGTTGATTTTTAATTAGTAGCCATCTACTGGTCATTGCCAAAAGTTGCATTAGTCCATTAAACACAAAAAGTGTACGGTAGGGAAGATTCTTAATTTTTTTTTCTAAATGTCGTTTGACACCACAAATTATTTAGGCTCTTTGGATGCGCACCGAACCCCACATCTCTATATTTCTACTAAACTGTGAGAGCAGCAATAAGCTAGGGGCAGAGGCTGAAAGGATATCCAACCTGCTGCCCTATTAGGCAGGTCCCGAAGTCATACACTAACCCGCCCTTTCCAATATCGCTCTTTTTCGCTAGGGTATTACACATGTTACTACCAATACTTCATTTAATTTTAAATGGTATCCTTCGCAATGATAATATATTATTGAAAAATTGGAGTAACAATGAAATTCATTTTATACTTGAAAGAAATATAATTGTAGGTTTTGTATTTCTTTCACATTTCAAAAAAATTCGATAAAAATATATATGAAGCATTCCACAAAAATTCCTTTTTTAACTACCTTGATCTAACGATCTCGTTAAAAAGCTAGTGGTACAAAATCCATTTAGTTAACTAAAGTAAATTTGAGCTACTATTTCAAAAAAATATTCACATTTTGGAAAAAAAAAAACTCAGGAAAGAAAAACGTTTGAATCGAATCGAATCGAAGTAATAGATCAATCGCATTTGAAATAATTATCAAACAATTCAAACACTTTTTACGTTTTAAAAAAGTAAAACAGGAAAAATTTGGCAGTCTATTAATGAATTCTAAAATAAATTAAATGTAACTAGAATAAAAAGAATTTAAAATCCTAGATATATTTTTCTTTAATCTAAAATCTTTTGATATCAAAATTTTTAATGAATTAAGACATGGACTTAATAAACTAAAAAATAATTAAAAACTTATTTATTATACCTTATTTATTATACCTGCAACACTGCATACATAAAAATATATGCAGTGTTGCAGGTAATGTAATCTTAGATTAAACTGGAGAATTTTGTGTAGATAATTCGAAATTGAATTCATATAAAATGTTTTTTTCCTAAAAGTTCGCATGCACCACAATGCGTCCTACACAAACTTTTCCATTCAAAAATTAATTTCAGTTCTTGTTTTAAAGACATAATCTAACCAGTTTTAAAATATTATATAAATTTTCTTTCAGAAGACTGTTTGAAAAACATTTCGGCTTTGATTTTTTTAAGCATGTTAGTTAACCATTAAAATTAATACAACATACATACTTGCCAAACTCCTACTGTTTCAGATTAAAATAATACTTTGAACGAGAATTTTATTTTGAAATAAATGTGTCTTGATTCTGCTATCTACTTGATTTTATTCATTAAATATCGTTCCTTTTTCAATATATATTTATTCTTATTCGAAAAAAAGTGGGATGTTGGCAAGTATACACAACAATTAAAGAAATGACTGTATGATTTATACGACATCACAAATCGATTCCTAAATGTTCTTCTGTTTATACCTAATGTAAATATAATATACCTCATATATACGTAAATGAACTCCTTATTTAAATTTATAAGATATTTTAGATGCAGGGTATCAACATTAATTCAGCATGAAAACGAATTCCCAGGCTTTTTTAAATTAATGTAATTTTAGACTTTAGAATAAAAAGGAAGATTTTTATTCAAGTTTACGCAAAAACACTTTCGTTTATAATGGGTATTTAGCAATTTTTATTGTGTGCATCAAAACAACCTACTAATATTATCAGATATAATGTCAGCAGTTTAAATAAGTATAGTGCTTCCACCTTCCTCATTAAATACAAAGAAAAAACTCAGTTAAACTTACATTTAAATCGCTATTTTTATATTTTTATAATGATTTTCATTTGCATTCTTTAAAAGTAAACAAATTAGAAAAGCGATTCGATTTTCATAAATAATACTATTTATAAAATTAAAGATTTATATTTAATTTTGTATATTGCTTTCATATTTTAAAAATATTATTTTACTAAATGCGGTTTAAAAATATTTCTTCGAAACAATTTTTACTGATATAATTACTTGCCTTTTTGTAACTCTAAACCTTCAGTCACTTTTAAAAAGTAATTAGTTAGATCACAACAAAATAAATAATGATGTTCATGCTATGTTATAACCTTGCATAGTCTCTTTGCACAGTATACTTCCTTTGGATGTCGTCGTTATATGGGTCATTCTCTGAAAAAGTGAAATTTTGTCTTACATAAAATAGACGAAATTTAACGAGGCTAAACATGATTTATTTTTATTTTAAGAAACACCGTAATGAACTCCATACTACGAACATGGGAAAAATAAAAAAAATTAATATATATATAAATTAAAAAGTTGCAAATATCATTAACTTGGCATGCCCCTAACTTCAGATTTGATAGTTTAAAATTATATTTTGTAGTGTTGGAAAGCATTAGAGCAAAACCAAAACAAATATATTATAATAAAGTTTTATCTATCTGCTAATAATATAATTAGCATTTAAATTTCAATGAAAAATATTAATTATATTTAATTTAAACTTTGTCTCTGGAGTTAATTGTCATTACCATTGTGGAGACTGCTTTCTTAGTTCATCACTAGAGCGTTCTAAAATATTTTTTATGTTGCTACATTGTAGGGCAACACATGCCCTAAGAGTATTTATTGTCTTTTGTTGAAATAGGTAGGACTGTTTCATTTTGATACTTTAATTAAAAAATTGAGAACAATGTGTTCTCTCTGTGTCAGATATATAAGAAATGTGTTGACGGAAATTGATTAAAATTATTTAAGTGCGGGGACAAGAGATGTAAAGTAGGTATTTGTGCTGAAATAGAAGAGGCGGTTGAAGTGATTGAAGAGAAAAGTATTAAATTCTGTAAGGTATATAATTACGAATATAAATTGAGTTGGAATGCGTGTAACCAACTGTATATTGGACAGATTTCCAACACATTAAATAAGCGATTTAATAATCATAAATCTGATATCAGAAATAACAAGACCAAAAACATGAACAGGAAGTTAAAATTACTCATTTCGCTGAACATGGTATAGAAAATATTAGGCTATAGAATATGGTTACGCCGATAGCTCAGTTAATAATAATTTATCACTACAAATAATAAACACACACTCTCAAAATAAAATAAACTCACTTGCGGACTGTATCTCATTTAATATCTCACAACACTCAATAAAAATGGTAGAGAGCCGAGATTTACACAACTTCACTGATCGGCATCTCAAGCCCAACTCACAAAAAAGTTGTAGTTTTTTTTTAAACATTTTACATAGACGGCGCTTCTAGCGGCAACATACCGCCGGGCCTTGAATGTTGCTAACATTCAATAATATAAATGCCATATAATTCAAACACAATCTCTAAGTGAAAAATACAATTTCAAAAAACACAATTTCTTCTCAAAAATACAACACTAAATAAAATACTAAAATTACAAATATAAACACAAGAATGTAATACACTGCAGGAAAGGTATATAGTTTAATAAAACAAATGTATGAATTTAAGTACTCAATAAACCATCATTCACATATGGCAAAACAACAATTTTTGTCACTGGCCTTTTATATGTGCCATTTTTATCTTTCAAGGTGACAACTCTTATAATATTGTCTTGGCCTGGATGAATTTTAATAATTCGGGCCAAATGCCATTTTAAAGGGCAATAAGTATCAGAATTTTTTACTAATACTAAATCTCCCTCTTTTATCTTTACCCTTCCCTTGTACCATTTAGGTCTATTTAAGAGCTTGTTCAAATATTCTGATGACCATTTTTTCCAAATATGTTGTGTTAATTTTTGAACTAATTGCCATCTGCTCAACCTATTCATAGGAATTTCTGTATAATTTGGTTCTGGTAAGGCCATTAAAGAGGAACCAATAAGGAAGTGAGCAGGTGTCAAAGCTTCAACATCATTTGGATCATTTGAAAGGGGGCAGAGTGGCAGAGAATTAAGAACTGCCTCAATTTGAGTAATAAGAGCTCATAACTTAAAATAGTTTTACCTACAACACGTTTTAAATGGTATTTAAGGGATTTGATATTTGCTTCCCACAAACCTCCAAAGTGAGGAGCTGAAGGGGGGTTAAAATGCCAGTTAATACCTTCATTAGCTAAATAATTTTCTATCTCCTCCTCACTTTTATCTTTAAATAAAGATCTGAGAATTGCTCTTAATTCTTTATTGGCACCAACGAAATTTCGACCATTATCACTATATATATCAGAAGGTTTTCCCCGCCTTGCTTATAAAGCGTTTAAGTGCTGCTAAGAATGCTTCACTTGTTATATCATTTACTATTTCAAAATGCAAGGCTTTTGTCGTAAAACACACAAATACACAAATAAATACTTTTTTACCTGTTTACTTCTACCTATGAAGTTTTTGACTTCAAAGGGACCACAGTAGTCCAATCCAGTACGCATAAATGCTCGGGCCATTGTTACTCTAGAAGCTGGCAAATCAGCCATCTGTTGCTCTGAATTCTTAGAATTTACCTTTTTACAAGTCATACAATTGAAAATGATTTTACGAATTATATTTCTAGCAGATAAGATCCAAAACTTGTTTCGGATGAGAGAAAGAGTTGTCTCAGCACCTGCATGAAAATACAAATTATGAAAATATTTAATTACACAAAAAGTAAAATTATGTTTTGAAGGAATAATCATTGGATATTTTTGATGATCAGTTAAGTTACTGTTTTTCAGTCTACCACCAACTTGGATTATACCATTATCATCTAAAAACGGGCACAAGTTTGTCAGTTTACTACTGTTAGGGATTGCATTACCCTTTTCCAAATACTGCATTTCCTTCACGAATGAAGTCTTCTGGATGTTTTTTACTATACAGAATAAGGACTGAGAGAGTTCACTGCTGGTTAAAGTCCCACCTTTGGGATACAAGGGATTTCTACAGTTATGGATCAATCTATTACACCATGCTACTACTCTTTGCAGTTTTATGAATGAAGAACTGTTATTAATGATGTCTAAAGGCTCAACAGTGTTAACTAATTACATACTTGAGTTACTGATGGTGCTTTCAATTCACGGATAAACAACTCACTGGTTTCAACAGAAATAATATCAGAAGACTCCACCATCTTAGGCTGTTGTAGGAATGATAGACCAAACCACCATAAATCACATTGCTGGATCTTGATGGGATCTAGGTCTCTAAAAATGAGATCTGCAGGATTTTGCTTGGAAGGTACATAATTCCACTCATCAATCGAAGTTAAACTTTGTATAATCGATACCCTGTTTGCGACAAATGTCTTTAGATCATTCGACTCCTTTTTTAACCATGCAAGTACAATAGTACTATCTATCCAAAAACAAGTTTTAGAAACTTCTTGCTTTAGAGCACTTAACACTTTTTGCATCAACTTAGATAATAGGACTGCTGCAGAAAGTTCTAGACGAGGGGTAGTAATAGGCTTTAGAGGAGCCACTCTAGATTTACTAGTGAGCAGTTTGATAGCAGAATCACCATAAGAATTAATAGGTTTTACATAAACGACCGCACCATAAACAAGTTCAGAAGCATCTGAAAAACCATGCAATTCCACACAATTAGGTTGTTCTACAAATACAAATCTTGGGATATTGATCATATTTACAGTTTTTAAGGAAATGAGAAAATTAGTCCATTCGATATTTTCTTTCACTGGACGATAATCACACCAATCTATTTTCAGCAACCATAATTTTTGGAGGAAAACCTTGGCCTTCGTAATTATTGGACCTATCAAACCCAACGGGTCAAATATTCTGGCAATTTGTGATAATACTGAGCGTTTGGTATACCTTTCACTTTGCTCTATAATTAAATTAAATCCGAAACAGTCTGGTTGCGGCTTCCACAATATTCCTAGGGTTTTTGTCTCATTGGAAAATGAATATTCAGATATTGCATTATTACACAAAAGAGAAGAATTATTTACTGACCATTTGTGAAGATCCATGCTTCCCTTCTTTAACAAAGATATCAGTTGTTGTTGGATCTCTTTAGCTGTGTCTAGATCATCAGCACCTGTCAAAATATCATCCATATATACGTCTTGAAATAATACATTTTCAGCTAAAGGAAATTCCTTTCCTTCATCTCTAGCTAGCTGGGTAAGGGTTCTTGTTGCTAAAAAAGGGGCACTCGTTGTGCCATAAGTCACCGTACTTAATTTATACACCTTAACTGGTTCATGTACCTCAGGTTTAAACAAGATTCTCAATAAATCTCTTTGACTCGGATATATCAATATCATACGGTACATTTTCTTAATATCTGCTACAAAAACAAATTTGTGCTTTCGAAATCGCAACATTATACTAAATAATTCATCTTGGATTGTTCCTCCGTTATATTGCAAACTATTTAGAGATTTTCCGGTAGAAGTTAAGGAGCTAGCGTTAAAGACAACTCTTAATGGTGTGCTACTTGATTCAGCACGGAACACGCAATGATGGGGTATGTAATAAGTGATATCTGGTTCTTCAGATTCTATCACCTCTTCCATATGACCCATACTTAAATATTCTTGCATAAAGACTTTATAAAGATCGTTAAATTTAGGTTCTATAACTAAGCGATTCCATAATGAATTTAAAACTTTCATAGCATTTTTCTTTGATTCTCCAAGACAAGATGGGTCTTCCTTAAATGGCATTTTTACCATGTATTGCCCTGTTGCAGTTCTGGAATAATTTTTCAGAAAATGTTCTTTACAAATTTCTGATTCCTTATTTCTAGAAACTTCAGATTCTCTCTCAATGTTTTCTATTTCCCAAAAATCTCGAATTACTCTTTCTAACTCCAAATTATCTGTTATCAACCCACAATGTATATTACTTTCAACCTTAGCCGGAAGGCTTCCGCTAACAATATAACCGAAAACACTGTTTTGTAACACTATTCTAGTATTTAATGGTTGGGGGTAAATTTGACCTGGCCTTAAAAATTCTTAGAAATTTTCTGCACCCAAAAGCAAATCAATACAGCCTGGCACATTAAACTTTTCGTCAGCTAATTTGATGTTATTTAACGATGAAATACAAATCTCAAGCGGTCTAGAAGGCGTAAATTCCGTAATTTTCGGAACGACTAAAAAATCTAATTTTAAATAAAAATCTTTATCTCTATTCGAAATAGTTGTGTTAACTCTAGATCTAACATTAAGAGACAAATTATTTATTCCTGAAATACAAATATTAGAACTTTTCTCTTTTCAAATTTAGTTTATCTACTAACCTTTTACTCATAAAATTAGAGTTTGCACCGACATCTAATAAACCACGTGCTTCATGAAAATTACCATATTCATCTTTTATTAAACAAACAAATGTGCTAAGTAACACAGCTTTTAACTCGTTAGACAAATTACATATCGTTGAAAATAAATTGCTTTGGTTATTAACTTGGAAAGGCTGGAATACTGGAGCTGAAGCATCCAAATTAGATTTATTACCGACTTCGTTTTTAGAACTCATTTCCTGTGAAGTTATCTCTGGATTTTCACCTTTATTTATTTTTTGGTCACGCGGGAAATGCAAAGTTACATGATGCCTTCTCTTGCAAATAATACAAGAGAATTTAGATTTACAATCAATCACTTTATGATTCATAAGACAGTTAAAACAAAGGTTTTTGGATTTTACAAGCTCAACTCTATTACCCACTGACATGTTTTTATAAACAGGGCATTTATGCAAAGGATGATTTTCACTACATGACAAAATGCATTTAGAATTTTTTACGTCAGTTAGAGAAACTTTAGAAACATTTCGATAATAAGTATTTTTATTACTCGCTCTAGAATTGTCAACCACGGGTTTTCCCTTAGACGTATAATATAAATCAATTTCCCGAGATAATCCAATGAGAGAAAACCACGATTCTGCTTGTCTAACATTTATAAAATACATGACATCTTTATCAAGCGTTTGACAAATCTTATCAGAATCTATTAACTGTTTTAAAGTTTTGAAATCTGTCACATTCCTCAATTTTAAATAATAATCCCAACTCGTTGTTAATCGGGATGCAAATTGTACATATGTTTCATTAGGATGACGTTGTGCTTTCCTAAAATGTTCTAAACAAGTCTGGGGGGATGGCTCAAATTCTCTAAGTACTAAAGCCTTTACTTTTGAATAATCTTCTAATTCCCCATCTTTGATGTACGTAATTACGTTTGTTGCCCTTTCTCCTAACAGATTTTGTAGAATTTCCGATTTTTATTTTTCTGGGACATTTTTAGAAATAAATGCTCTTTCTAACGATGAAAAAAAATAACTCCAACCTTCTGGTTTAGATGGAATTTTAATCGTTAATGTTCTTACACTTTTAATCAGAGAGTCTAAAGATTCTGTATTATCTATCGAGATCACTTAAATTATCATTTTTAGTTTCTGCACGGGCCTTAGCCAACTCAATTTCTAACTTTGCATGTTCAATTTTTAATTTCTTAAGATCTAGTAATTTTGATTCTTCATTTTTTCTTTCCTCAATAAAACTGTTTGCTATGTCTTCAACCAGTTTATTATCTGCTTTATACTTCGAACTTTCCTTTATTAAATTTATTAAATCATAAATAGTTAATTTGGAATCTGATATATGTATGTCTAATTCAGCAGCAATTCGCTGATAATCTTCCTTTTTTGCACCTTTAAACATTGTATTATAAATACAATTCACAATAAATAAATAAATAAAACTGACATACCTTTATCTATTAATAAATCTCCAAATCGGATAATTCCACATTGAAAAGATTTAATCCACTCTTTCAATTCTCAAATTAGCTCAATAATAAAGAACATCGGTTCTTTTCTGCGTAAACACATTCACAGTTCATTTTTCCGTATTACGAAATTCTCCAGGTTAATCGAAATTATTTTTCTTCTGGAAACAAAAAAACACTTCACAATATTCACACTCTTCTATATTCACACTCTATTCACAATATTCACAAAAGAGAATTCTTAATCATAATATTTTGTACTTTAATATAAATAATACGATGATTTAATTTTCGTTTTACTCATTCTAATTACTTGATAGAATTCCAAACACAATTTATCTTCTGCAGACGATTCCCGAAAAAACATAAACATCGACAAATTCTATTCTTTCTCCGGCGAGAGGAGACCAATACTATGGTTACGCCGATAGCTCAGTTATTAATAATTTATCACTACAAATAATAAACACACACTCTCAAAATAAAATAAACTCACTTGCGGACTGTATCTCATTTAATATCTCACAACACTCAATAAAAATGGTAGAGAGCCGAGATTTACACAACTTCACTGATCGGCATCTCAAACCCAACTCACAAAAAAGTTGTAGTTTTTTTTTTAAACATTTTACATAGACGGCGCTTCTAGCGGCAACACTATATATTATCTTAAATAAGTTAAAAAGAATGATCTGTGAAAGAGAAATGATGACAAAATAGGGAACGGTATACCCGTATGGTCTGAACATTTTATTTATGCAGAATGTTATAAAAAAAAACTTTAGAGCTAAAGATATGGATGATTCCATCTGTGTACAAATCAGTCATGACATGGGGAAATAGTTTGTTGTCAGTAGTGATAGTGGACAAAATATCAACATGAATAGTTCGAAAAATCTAAATATTTGTAAAGAAATAGAGAACGAAATATTTAATTGTTATAGTGATCTAAGAGAAAAATAAATTAAATGAATTATATGTAACATTGAAAAGGAATTTATTCCAGAGACTTTAACAACTTTGCAATCCAGTATAAAAAATGTTAACATTGATTTGGGCTTGGATTTATTGAGGTATAGAGTCAAGAGACAGTAATTACAGAGATAGTGCAACTTAAGGAACGGTCAAAAAAGTATAGAAGAAAAGATTTTTTTTAAATGGATAAAACAGGATTTGTTATAAAGGAGTAAAATTTAGAAAACTTTTAAACAAATACAATGATCTACTATCAGTGGTGGGTAACATTAAAATAGTTAAGCCATTTAAATCTGATGAGCTTCTAGGGTGTATAATATTCAATTATAATGGATCTGCTACAGACCTAAAGAGGGGTATTGATGAACGTATGTGCAGCTGAAGTAATGGAGAATTTATTAATTATATAGATAAATATTATGGGCATGTTATTACCGGTAATTTAAAAATTGTAAAAGACAAGGAGCTGAGGAAGAGGATGGAGTGCGGGACAAAATACAGAGTGAAACGACTTGTAACGCAAAGCGCTGCTGTTAAAAGGTTTACAACTAACATAGATATATTTATACGAAAATTATTTTATAGATATAAATTACCATGTAATGTTTTTGATGAGTTAAAATTCTACGTTTTAAGAGATTTAAAGGGAGAATATGTTAAAGATTATGTCAGTGTATCTCAAGGGGATTATACCAGGCTAACATATGTTGACAGTACAAGTTATGCATTAATCTGTAAAAAATTATATAGTGAGATCTTGAACGAAAATTACAGTAATAAAAATAACTATGAACTATTGAAATCGAAAGTTTCAGCAATTGAACACAAGGTTAAGGCACTACATATAAAAATGGTTCTTTGAAACAGAAAAGTCAAAGCTTCCCATATATTCCATAAACAAACTTGTTTTTGGAAGTTTTGGAAACAGTGAAATTTAGAATTGTGACTTGTGGGTATGATTCATACCTAGCGTTTGCAAATAGCAAATTATTGGGGAGTTTTAGCGGCATATTTGAAAGAGTGCTGAGTACGGAGTCTACATTTATTATAAAGAACAGTTATGTATTACTATTGGTTAAATTAAAAAAACAAAAACATAAAAATATTACTTGCGTATGATTTTGTAGACCACTACAGCCCCATTAACTTACTGGATTTAAAGGACAAAGAAATAGAATTTTACAATAAAGATAGTAATAACGATAGCGACAAAGATTGATTTCTGAACTTGTTTCAGTTGGTGGTGCAGGAGAATTACTGTATGAGGGGAGTACAGTGTTTAAACAGATTCGTGGAATTCCAATGGGAAGGAGTTGCAATTCAATTTTAGCTGATATCTACCTACATATATATGAGAAAAACAATAATTTAAATAGCGAAATGTTGAGTTATAGATACATTGATGATGTTTTAATAGTTCAATTAAATAATACAAACATAAATCTAAATTTGGTTTATTATACTAAGATTTTAAAGCTAGAATTCTCCTCCCGGGATAATAAAAACATAAATTATCTGGGTGTTAATATAAAGTTGGAAAATGACAATTTGCTAACGAGAGTTTATGACAAGAGAAACGATTTGGATTTTAAAACTATAAAGATTTTACATTTTGATTTAAATGTGCATATTTAGGTTTTCAGAAGTGTGTTTACGAATGGTTTAAATCATATTGAGAGATTGAGTTCAAGGATTGGCAATATAATTGAAGAATACATAAAGTTGAATAAACAGGCTTTGATGCAGAGTTACCCTGTGAATTTTGTAAAGAGAAATATGTTTAGTTTTACAAAGGGAAGCAAAAAATATCGGACAAAGTTGAATTCATTTTTAAATGCTAAAAATGGTTTCGATCAGTTGATTGATGATATTGGATAGGGTTGTGTTCAGTTGAGTTTTGCTGTGTGTTTGAGATGTTTGTATAATTTAATTTTGATCTCGGCAGAAGAAGGGGGACGCTGCCTGCATAAAAAAGAGTTTAAACCTGCTGTGTATGTCATCAACCCTGCCTCGTGGTTTCTGGATTGCATTTTCCTGAATTTGTTTTTCTGTTAGTAATTTTGAGTTAGGTTATATTGCAGTTATAGTTTAAGTTGGTTTTATTTTAAAGTTTAGGTGAATTGTTATTTTATTTTTGGTTATGTGGTGTGGTTAGTGTGAATATTTATATTTGAATACATATATATATATATATAAAGAGAGAGAGAGAGATTTGAATATATGTCTTTGTGTAGTATTATATTTATAGGTGCATATTATGTCTTTTTTTATGTGATTTAATGGTTATTATACACAAAAGTTTATACACTGCTCAAAACAATTAGGGGAGCAAGCAAAAAAGTGAAGACAATCGAGCGAAACAGGCATGCATGGGCATAAAATGGAGAGTACACGTGTATAAATGCACAATAAAGAAAAAAAATATGAAAGGTAGCTTTGATTCTTTGAAACGATGGAAAGAACATGAAATGCTGGTTTAAGGCAACAATTTGGTTACATGTAAATGTAAAGAAAACGTATTCTTTAGAAATGATTTAAGATGTTTCGTTTAAAGTGTGGTCCCATCGAACAGCTAAGAAGCTGCACACCTGTTTTCCATGGATTCGATGAGGTTTCCGATAAGACTTTGGAGAATACTGTTCCACTCCTCAAGAATTGCAATCTCCAAGTCAAATACAGTAAAAGATGCTTTTGTTCTCGCGGCAATGCTTCGTCCGAGTGTGTTCCAAATGTGATCGATCAGATTCAGGTCAGAAAAGCATGTACTCCATTCCATACGTTGTGATGTTTCAACTTCAAGCCTCTTTGCCACCAGACAATCTGTATACGATCTGGCATTACCATGCATAAAAACAAAGAAATAACTATGGCTGCAGCATAAGTTACGACATGAGGTCTCAGTATCTCGTCTGCATAGCTTTCAGCCGTCAAAGTATCATCCCTAATGATATGCACGTCCGTACGTCCACCTATGCTAATTCCAACCGATACCATCAACCCACCTCGTCTGTAATGTGATCTTTCACGAACGAGTGTTGGGTTATTTCAAGTGCCCCTTTCCCTCCATACCAAAACACGTTGAGTTTCGCACTCCTGACTTAATCGGGACTCGTCTGGAAACAGCATTTGACTCTAATCTCGATGTTCAGCACCCCACCTTTTTCGGGCCCCACGGTGGCTTGGGGTCAACGAAATACAGTTCATTGGCCTGCATGCTTAAGGACCATCCTGGTGATGCCTATTCCGGACTGTTTGGATGGACATCCTTCGTCCTGTTACCAAGAACAACTGTCTTTTGCAGCTGAGAAGCATTGCCTGTTCTGTTTCAACCAGCTGTTAACAGGATATATCGGTAATCAGTTGCTGTGGTAGCACGTAGCCGACCTTGACCTGGTAGACGTTTAATATATCCTGTTTCTTGGAATTAATTCCATAGCTTTGCAATGACATTTCTTGCGACTCCAACAGCATCCGCTACACTTCTTTGTGTTTGCTTGGATTCAAGTCTCCCGCTGATAGGCCAAGCCATAGATCCCGGTAAATCACGTTGTTGAGAAATTTTTGTCACGTTTTCTCAAAAAAAAAGCTGAGCAATGAAATTTCACAACTGAGAAAATGAAAAAGAGATTTCAACATAATCCCGATTTCTACACTTATCTCCTTTTTCTGGTTTTTGACGTCATAAACTTTGATTTACAAATGAACCTTTATTTCTTTGCTTTCTGCTACGCTTTAAATTATGGATGTTTTAATTTGAATTACATATCGGTATAAGTATTTGCGTAATTTCGTTAAAACCATGTGCTCTCCTAATTGTTTTGAGCAGTGTATATATATACACACATATATATTAAAAGAGAGAGTAATATAGAAATACTCTATATCTCCAGATCGTTCTACTGTGAAAGTCTTTTGGAAAAGACCCCTTAAAATATATTTAATTTGGTGAAAGGCGTGAACAAGTCTATTGTTACACCTTGAATTTTTGACGAATAAATAGATTACGAGCTCAGCTTACTTTTACGAGTATATATATATATATATATATATATATATATATATATATATATATTTTCATATACAGTGAAACTCGTTTAAGATACGAATCAAGGGAGCGAGAGCATTTCGTATCTTAAGCGGGATCGTATCTTATCCGGATTTCATAGATTCTCGAGTAATAATGCATACAAAGACAGTGCACGTTGTTATTACGTATTTTAACCATTTATAACTCTCATTTTACCCATTTCTAACATTTTTTAGATATTATAGAAAATTTGAATTTAAGATTTTGAAATAAAGAATTACTTTATTTTTCTCCAAAATTTTATTGAGTCACGTTTGTGCAATAACAAAACTAAAATGCCAAATTAAAAAAAGACAATAAAACGAAATTTTTGTTAATCTTTAGAAAACAACTGAAATACACTACATACTTAAGCAGGAAAAATAATAGATTTGCATAGTTACTTTTAGAAAGACAAACTAAATGTATGCCAGGATCAATAATTGTTACATTATCTAAATTAAAGTACGTGAAGTAGTTTTAATTTGTTGAATAAAAGTCGTTTACCTTGGTTTGGTGCACCTTAGGGCGAGATTTTATCACGAAGCTGTCTGCCTTGTTGATGTGGTAGAAAAAATCTTCGACGGAGGGACCAGCATCTATCGAAGAGGCGTACTGTCGAATTAAGCTGAGCGAGCTCATTACAGATGCGAATGATAGTATGGCTGGCACATCCGTTTCTTCACCCGCGTCGTCTTCTGCTTCTTCTGAAGGCCTTGGTTTATCGGAACTTTTGACATCCGCGATTATATCCGGGATAGAACGAATTGCACTTGTTACAAGCTGATCGTCAATATTGACAAATGAGTCCCAATCTTCGCATTCTTCTTGATACTGCTGCTCTTCTGCGATGTCAACGTTTTGAAAAGTGCTGTCGACGTCAAAGGCTTTACAGAAACAGTTCTCAATGGTGGTTGGTGTTATGTCTTCCCAGGACGCTCTCAGGAAATACATGGCGTCCAAGAGGTTAATAGGCCTACAGGTTGAGCAGGACAGATCCTTTTCACGATGATCTATTTGGCGTAGATGACGTACAACTACACGACTTTTGTATTTCATTTTGAGAACATGAATTATGCCCTGATCCATGGGTTGAAAAACGCTAGTTGCATTAGGGGGTAAAAAAGAGTAGTTCGACCTTTTGTAAACCGGGGATACCCTTGGGATGGACGAGACAGTTGTCGGCGAGACACAATACTCTACTGGACTCTTTTTTCATTCGTTCATTGAACTTGCGGATCGAACTTAACGAATATATCGCCTGCCATCCATGCTTTGGCTTGACTTTCATAATCGCAGGGCAGATTTCTAGCATTTTTAAAGCAGCGAGGATTCCGTGACTTGCCGATGACGAAGGGTTTTAATTTATCCGTTCCGTTCATATTTGAACCAACAAGAACATACGTTCTTTGCTAAGTTTGCCTCCAGAACATTTCTCACCCTTAAACGCTATAGTTTTATCAGGCATTAATTTTTAAAAAAGGCCCATCTCGTCGACATTGTAAATATTGCATCTTGAGTACTTTGTCAATAGCTGCGCGAGCACGTTATTTTTCCAACAATTGACATCATCTACATTCACAGCTGTCGATTCTCCACATACCTTCCTATAAACTATGCCGTATCTTTGTATGAAGTGGTTTAGTCAACCGTTGCTAGGCGTGAAATCCACTTCAAGACGTGTAGCAATTTCGCAGGCCTTTTCCTTAATCAATGATCCATTAGTTGGGATGTTCATCGATCGGGTTTGGGTGAACCACTCAAATAAAATCTTCTCCAATTCTTTAAATTTTGTTCACCTTAATTTTCTTTCTGCCAGAGCCACCAGCTGATGCACTGCTTTCCAGTTTCTGTCTATTTTTTTAACAGAGCTCGAAGAGTTGACTCGTGGATTCCCACAGACTTGGCAAAGACTGTCTTGTTTATCTCATTCTCAGCGTCGTATTTCCTTAAGACATCCAATTTTTCAGTCAAAGAAAGTGCTTTTCTTTTTACTATAAGTTGCTCATCCATTATTTACTCCTATTACTATTCAGCGGATAAACAAAAGACTAGATTTACGCAATGACGTTTCGACAGCTTTACCGGTACCGAGGTTTCGAAGGCACAGTGTTCTCAGATAGATTTTACCTTTTTCTCTAGATTCTAAAGTCACGTGACATGGAAGAAATTCTGCATTTTGATTAGCTGTAACGACTTGGCTGAATCACATACGAGATTCATGAGCACCGGTTTGTGTTATTGAAAAACAACTTCCGTTCCCACCCTCTGTTAGCGAAAGAATTGCTTGAAGACAATTGTTCCCCACTTCCCATCCCTTTACTTCCTCTTCCATCTATCATGTTCATTGCCAGAAAAACACAGAAGTCTAAAAAAAATCCATTTTTTCCATTAGATTTCGAGAAAATATTGCTAGTCTTCTAAAAATTCCCTAGAAATAAGAAGGAATTCCCTAAATAGACTTGAGTTTCCCTAGATCTAGGGATTTTCCCCTAAATCGGAAAACGCTGAGAAGGCACGGTATGGAGTTGCGTCACATCTCGTGATTATGACGTAAAGGAGACCTTTCCCGAACCTTCCATAGGGACTTCGAACTTAAAAGGGGAAGAAAAACCGGGTAGGGGGGTGATAAAACCGCCAAGAGAAAGACTCGAGCACAATTCAGTTGCTCTTTTTAGCTATTCTGTCCTAAAGACACGTGATAAACGGATTATATAAGCATCAATTAGTCTATTAAGCGGGTTTTTTTACATCAAGGGACAAATTTTCTTCGTATATTAAGCGGGATCGTATCTTATGCGTGCGTATATTAAGCGGGTAATTTTACACATGTTTAATAGGCATTTTTCAAGGGACCGAAGATAATTCGTATCTTAAGCGGGCGTATCTTAAACGAGTTTCACTATATATATATATATATATATATCCTCATATATATATGTATATATATATATCTTCAGACAGATTTATAGAAAATGAGATCTATATTTAAAAAAATTATAACATTTTGAAATTCCATGAAACGATAGAACATTTTTTGCTTTATTTTTGAAACATTGTAAACAATTTCTTCTTCAAAGAATTGAAAGATGATTTTTAATTTTTGATACTTTTATTTCGTATCCAATTTCTGCGTGCTTTAAAAATAAGACTGCAGTTTTTTTTTTCAAGTTACCGAATATTCCTTTCCGTTAAATAAATGTTTTCCCTATATTTTAGTAAAATTTATATTATAAAATAGACCTAAATGAGCCAAGAAAAAAAGGTTTAGAAAACACCAGTGCACATCTAATGGATGAGATCAGTAAAAAAGGTTTTATCAACGAAAAAAACATTTTCCTTTGCAATTTTTTTTCAGTCAATTCCTAGGATATTTTTCATTCTTCGTTGATAAATTGTTCAACGTAAATTAATTGTATCTATATTATTTTTACTTTTATAAACAGACTAATTATTAAAGTTAAAAATTTTCTAATATAGCGTATTATAATTAGCTAAATCGGATGGCTTTTGAAGTAAATATTTTGTATAAAATGATATACATATATCACACTGCTTTACTTATTTAGGCCAAAGTTAAAATAATAGAACAATTTTTCAGTAAGTTTAAAAATATGTAAGGTAAAGCCAGTTAGAGATGGCGCGGTTGTAGATACTGTGCATGTAAAGGTTCCGGGGGGGAGGGGAGGGTGAGCAGAGTGCGCGCGCGGCAACTCCAAGTATTTGTACAACAACAGTAGTGGAATGTATACTTGAATGTGCACGTTGATTGTTTTGAGCGTATAAGATAAAGCATTGCTATTTTGTTTTGTTTTCTCAAAGTAAGTGCTTGAATTTTCATAGCTGTACGTAAGAATTTCTATAGAATGTCAGTAGTACAAAATATTTTAAACTTAAACGATTTTTCATAAGCTACTAATCTTGACTAACAGTGTGAGCACAAACGGTTCGTTTTAGTAGCGGCCACGTTTTAATAAGAGGCCCCGAAATCTCGCCTACCAAAATTGGAAAGTTTGCGCATCTGCTAGCTAGGAGAAATGGCGCACTGCTCCCATTAGTTTCCATGCTAGGAGAGATTACGCAGCTTATTGGTAAATTTGCATAAATCGCAAATTACATATAAAACATGTGAATGAATCAATTTGTAAATAATTTTTGAAAACATATAATTATCGAAACCTGTAATTTACCCTTTTAATACTGTCATCACTTCATTTGGGAAAGCGTGTAGAGGCGCAGGAGGCTCACGCCCCCGTCTCTCCCCTGGGCCGAAGAGCACCACCTTGAAGGTGTCCGGGTAAACTGGCCCTCTTTGGTCGTGATATCGCGTAGATTCACGAGAATCTGCAATCGGCGGTGGAGTACGACTGCCTTCGGCAGCCATAGCTTGTCATTACCCTTTGAATACTGAAGTGATTACAGAACTCGGCTATGCTGTGATCAAGGCATGAATCAAACTGTTCCTGAAACCCTCGAGTTACCATCAGAATCCACAGATCACCAATTCGTTTCAATAACAGTACTCGTTACAACCAATGAAACCCAAACTTCTTCTAATCTAGGCCTATCTTCGCATCCCATTGCAGCAACTACATGCATTTGTCAACCATAAACTTCTAGGGAGTCTAATGTTACTCTCAGAAATACACATACGAAAGTTTTGGAAAGGCTCTCACCCATTCCAAGTAGTTTAATACCATCGAAATCAAAAAGAAAACCAAGTGCAACGAATGTCAGTGATCCACAAAATATACATGAAAAAAGATTTAAGAAGGAAGCAGCAACAACAACAAAACAAGCAAACATATGAACTTAAGGTACTTCCAGAAAAAGTGGGGTCCAAAAAAATGAAGGACAGAAAACGAAGAGCAATGAGAATGAGTGAACTGAATATCTTGAGCTATACCAGGAGACAACTTCAACCAGTGACTGGATTCAATGTATTAGGGGCTGTACATATATAACGTTATCAACATTTTGGTAATTTTGGACCACCTTCCCCTTTTACGATATCATACGTTATCATTCCTTGAACCCCCTCCCCCCCCTTATAAAGGTAACGTTATCAATCTCTAAATAATGTTTTATTTTTATTTATTAGACATTTAGAGTGATATACACATAATGATTACACATTTATTATTCACATACTTTGCTGGTTCAGTGTTATTTGATATACATTTCATGTATAATAGTGGTATTTTATTGACTTTATCTCTTCACTATTATACATGAAATATATATCAAATAACACCTAAAATATATGGTTACTATTCGAAAGTATTTAATAATAGCTTTTTGTTACATAATGCATTCATCAGTAATATTGTTTTCTTGTACTTGCCCTTGAAGGGGAAAAAGGCAAGTACAAACGTCTTATCAAGATATTAGGTGGACAACATTTTTTGTCTTTTCTTTATTATTAAACACAAGTATCATTTCAATCAAATGTGCTTCGCAACTGGTTTCTCCAACACCGGATTATAAGCGCATATGGTTGAACAATAGGAGTGCCGAACGTTGGGGTATTCCATATTTTGGAATGAAATGATTTCATAATTATTTATTGACTTTAATAACATTGTATTTTCATAAAAAGGACAACAGACTGAAAAAAACGGTAGCAAACAATTTTGATGTAAAAGGAAAAAATACAAAAAATAGAATTTTTAAAATTTGATAGCGATATCAAAAGATAACCCACCTCCCCCTAGAGATATCTTCCGATATCAAGTGCCACGTCCCCCTCTGCCCTAAAGTGATAACTTTATATTTGCACGACCCCCCTTACTTATGGTAGTTGGTTGCACGAAAGCTACAGCATTTATAACAATATGTGCATCGATAGTGGACAACGACAACTTCTGTCAGCACACAAGAAAACACTGAAACTTTGAAAATGAAAATGAACTATTTTTAAGTTAAACGTGTTATCAAGTAACTTAATGCTATTACGTAATCTTATTTGAACTTGCTTTTTCTGATTCTATAATTTTTTCCCTTTAATTAAAATTTTTTAATTGTTTTTAAAATTCTTTCCTTTTTCTGATTTTTTAATCATTAGGTTGAAATATTCACTCTTAATACAATAATATTTGCTCACAAAAACATTACAAGAATGTCATTTAAGTGTAATTATTATTGTTAACAGTTTAATTGTAGTTATAATTAGTAACAATCTCTTCTAGCCATGTGCGCAATCACACCAAACCTATAAGGACAGATTGCGCAAAATACCTTTCATAACCCTAATAACATAAAAAAAAAAATAGCAATGGAAATGCATAAAAAACAATTGAAATCAAAATTATTCATGGATAGTTTAGCAAAAAATTAATATTTAGATATTTTATTGTCAAGCTTTTGAATTGTGCGCAAACTCTCCTAGCATTACCTTATTTCTCAAATTATAAACATATTTTATTGTAAAATACCATCGAATCTCGTTTATGAAATCCCATTTCTTCAAATTCTACAAACACTCAATAGTTTCAAAACCCATAGTGGTCGCAGTTAGTTCTTATAAATGCGTAAATCTTCTGCATGATTTCCTTTGTGTGATATACTCACATCTCCAAGATACTATGAATAGTGGATATGAATTCCGCTCTTGCACATTCTTGTTTCCAGATGGAGGACCTCAAAACCGATATTCTATATTTCATTTCCGTATGTCAAATAACATTACTTCTATCATATAATATGCAAGTAGAATTTGATAATATTTTCCTATCTTTAAGATTTTATTACCTCATAAAATATATTTAAAGATTTTACGACTTCCTTTATTTAAAACATTTCAATAAAAGAAGTTTATATGCTTTAAAATCTGTGTTTTTATCTAATACTAAATAAACCATCTTTCACAAATTCTATAAACAATAAAGCTTATACCAAAATAATGCGACAATAATTTTTGGATTAAAGAAAATGATTTATCTTGTTATGTTTTGGCTATAAACATTGTCATTGGAAACCCCAAATGTAATAAAGAATATTTAATGGAATGGATAGAATGTTTTTATATTCAAAAAACTTTCTTGCTTACTAACTGCTGACCAGGCTCCTACCTATTGGGCTATGACCGAATTTTACGGGTTTAAGTGCCTGGAGAAGGGGCGAAATCGCCTGATCGCCTCATGGCGAAAGTCTGCTGAACTAGCACTTATGCCGTCTTAATAGCAGCTCTGTTATACTTTGCTTTGGTTCTATGTTGATCGTTTACTTAAAGTGGATTTGCTTGTTTAATTTTAGGCTGTATCGCGCACACATACGTCATATCGAGTCTTCCGAGGCTAACGAAAAAGACAGGCTACCGCGATACATTCCACTTATCTTTTTTTTACAGACCGCTAGAGTGACGTGATGCTCTTTTCGTACGCCTTCATTGGTGCATTCGAGCAACACGTGACTCCGGCGGTCTGTAAAAAAAGATATGCGTAAAGCACCACGGTAGCCATTCTTTTTCGTTAGCCTCGGAGTCTCCGAAGGGCATGCCATCGCTAAGCGAGTTGGTCTCGTAATTTAGAAATTTTGTCAGTTGACTAAGGCACCTCCATAGGTATAATTAACAGAGAACTTGGCAGACTTTGCACCCACGGCGGCCTTTACATGCACTAGGTGCCATTAGCTCATATGGCAGATTCTTAGCTGGCGGCAAGCCTCGAGCCCACGACCTTGCGGCTACGAGTCCGAAGCTCTGCCAACTGGGCCACCACTGCATTGGATAAAGAGCTGTGTTTTACTACTTTTTTTTTCTTTTTTTTTAAATATCCAGCAGCACACTCGATTACACGGTTAAGCCCCCGCAGCACATTAAACTCATGATGACTAAACACACAGTGCCCATTTCTTTGCATAGGTGTTGCATAGGTGCATAGGCTCTTCTTTTTTGGGTTTTATATCGATCGATGTTGATGTCCTATTATTTATGTAGACTCTGTCGTGGGAGTTGTTCTTTTGGTTTCGATTATAAAAGCTTATGAGAGTACAGGGTGGGACTCGAAAATCGGACCCGGGACACGGAATTTGACAGAACAGATGAAGATAAACTTGGTAAGTGCGTTAATTCCAAATTAGTAACTGTACCAAAGCGTGCGTAGGTGCTGGCGTACGACATTTTCAACATTTATTGTGAAAGTACGTGTATTTATTATTCTTTCTTTTTCTTCTTATTTAATTTGCATCGGTACATTTTGGCAGAACTTGAGCTTCACGGCCCACA
This sequence comes from Maratus michaelseni, assembly GCA_963931845.1. Taxonomy (NCBI): domain Eukaryota; kingdom Metazoa; phylum Arthropoda; class Arachnida; order Araneae; family Salticidae; genus Maratus; species Maratus michaelseni. The sequence goes on along the minus strand of OZ007590.1, from coordinate 78,105,475 downwards.
CTGTACACAATGATTAAATCCGTGTTAGTAAAACAGAATTTATGATCAAATATGAGATTGATTTTTAAAACTCTACATGGTCTATTTCAATAAGCCTCTTTATAGAACGTTATTCAAAATCCTTAGTAGCATATCTTGAGGAAAGGATATCTTACAAAAGGAACATCAAACATAGTGCTCACAGATATTGATGATTTTAAAGTATGTTATGGAATTCAAATCCCTAATTATGCTGGGGGAAGGATTTTCTTCAATTGGCCATTAGCATTAGAGAAAGTTCGAGGTGGACGTCAAGGTAGCAATGCTCACTTGCTGTTCAGACGTTTGGTGGGTATTAAATTGTACATATTAAATTTTTCGTTTTTATGCTGACACATAATATCGGATTTGTGGTTATTGGTTAAAATGTTGTCATTAGATAATTTCAATTAATTATTTTATTCATTTAGTGCTTTTTTAAGTTGGTTTATATTTTTTTGTAAAAGTTTATTTTAATAGAACCCATATTTAGTGTATTTTAGACTATTTTACTATAACTACATGCAAATTTATCTACAGGATTTAAATCGTAATACTAGGAGGCAATTTACATTTGATTAAAAAAATAGCTAATTTGTAGCTACAGAACTCACGGCGTTTTTTGAGGTGCTGCGTTTCCTTAATAACATTACAAGTCCAATCCCAAACTGTTTTTTCTAAGTTGGGATGTAAGACTTTCTTTAAAATCCTAGTTTCAAATTATTATTTTTTTTTAAATTTGTATAAGCATATATACTCTGTCATAGAAGGATGAGTTATTTTCAATTGTGACAATTTTGTACACAGTCAAGACTTGCACAAATATTTCTGACAAACAAGAAATGTTTATAAAAAAAAATAATATTAGAACTTCGTAGTTACGCGTGATTCATGAAACATTTCCGTTACCTTTCGATCCCTTACGAGAAGAACGAGTGTGAAATCGTAGACATCAAAACATCAAAAGGTTACCAAATTCCACATAAACCATACAGTGGGTTGTCCATTAGCGATATTTTATTTAATTCCTCAGTCTTGTTAGAGATACATTTTTCTGGATCGTAATGCATCGTATATTCATTATCCGAAAATTAATTATATATTCTATTATATTAATCTATTTAAGCAGCATCATGTATATATAATAGAAACCTGCAAAGGCAAAAAACAAAAATAATATTTTTTAATGCTTTATATACATAAATAGTATATTACTGTTACAATATACAGAAACAATCGAAAATAAAACATTGTAACAGCACAACTAACAATATTTGTACTTATGACGAATGGATTTCCGAAAATAACTAGCATTTTAACAGTATTTTGTATTGATATGTCGCTCGACTGATGCTAGAGTGAACTGTAGATAATGGATTGAACTTATCAGTATCTGATGAAATTTTTCCCGTATTAAATCAGATAAATTGTTGTAATGTAACCTTCCTAATACCATTGACTACCCCCCCCTTTTTTAAAGTTTTCGTGTATCGAACCATTAAAAAAATAAATTAATAATTAATAAATATACTCGTTATACACCGCATAAAAAATCTACAATAAATTAACTTAAATTTCTGGTTCAATTTAAGCAAAAATTAAAAACGCTAAAAAAAAAAAAAATTAGAAGGGTTAAATGAGTTTTCCATTCGTTTCTATTCTCGCCTAAATTTTTAAAGACATATTTGCTCACCTTCCTTTTTATTTTAAACCCACTAAAACCTTATTAAATTTATTTTACAATAAATTAAAAGATTTTAATAATAACCACATAGAAACGAGAAACATTTCATTAAGTAAATTTTCTGGTACAAAGCATATTTATTTGACTTTAAAAAACTGGGAGATTCCTACATGTGCATTACCACAAATGTTCAATTCCAGGGCAAGTGTTCTAAGATATCTTAAGAATAAAAACATGTAGCTTATAAAATTGTTGTGCATAACATACAGTAATAAAGATTATTTTGGTTACCCTAAAGTTGTATTCATTCGTTACTTCCTGTTTATGAATTGCCAAAGATAAAGTGTTTAAAGTATGAACATTAACTGATTCAATTAAGAACTTGAGATATGTTAAATTATACTCATTGAATCTATATTCACCTTGTACTATAAATATTAATTAACAACATCATATACGTACCATTTTATAAAATACTTTACTGAAGGTGTTTTTATATACAAAACTGTATTTCTACATAGATAACCAGGTAACCAAGTTATCTATGTAGAAATACAGTTTTGTATATAAAAACACCTTCAGTAAAGTATTTTATAAAATGGTACGTATATGTTTTTGAACATTTATGTTGTTAAAACCCATTAGGCGCCGCAATATATATTAAGCTATTTTTTAATGAAACAGTTGTTTTTTCTTTATGAATAGAAAGTCTTTAAGGTATATCTGAAGAAAATTTTTTTAAAAATTCGAATATTTAGGAAAAATAGCATGTTCCCAAAATGGGAGCAATGGCGCTTAATGGGGGTAAATTTTTTCAAAAATTTTACTTATGCCTCCGTGCATTTATGTTTGTTATTTCTCAGTTCTTTAGCTATAAAAGGGATAATATCATTCTGAAACTTATAGTTTACGAAGAATTCATATAAATTAGTCCAACATCTACATTTACAATAAAAATAAAAAATAAAATTACACCGCAATGAAAATGATTATGGAACTGGTAATTTCATTTTGTTGTTTATTATAAATGTAAAAGTTGGACTAATTTATATGAAATCTTCTAAAAATATTCGTTTCAGAACGATATTATACCTTCTATAGCTAATAAATTGAAAAATAAATACCACAAATGCACGGAGGCATATGTACAAGTTTTCAAAAACATTACCGCCATTAGGCACCATTGCTCCCATTTTAGGAATAACTTATGTTTTCGGTAACTATGATTGATCTATTATACATATTAATTCCGATATTAATTGAAGTTGTTTAATATAATACACTGTTATAAACATATTTTAACTAAAAGATATAATTTTTATTATAAAGGTTTTTTTTTTAAATATTTTTTTCGAATACTGCCAAAAAGCTATTTTGCGTCTTTTTTAACACGTTTTAATAAATAGAAAATTCTAATGAAACTTTAAAAAAAAATTTCAGACATCATCTAATATATTCAAAATGCAAATAACATGAACCTTTTAACAATTTATAAAATACGCACTTTAGAAAAAAATCCTAAAGCAATGTTCCCAAAATGGGAGCAATTGCGCTTAATGGGTTTTAATTAATATTAACTGATTCATTATATAATTATAATGCAGTATTAAGTATTTAAGCCCATTTATGCCTAGCGTCGATGTTTTAGTAAAATGGGAAAAAGTGCATTTTACACCATTTTAAAAAAAAATAGAAATTTGGTGTCTTATTTTATCGAAGTCTCCTCGATAAAATAAACACAAAATTTCTATAAAAAAAGTGGTGTTAAATGCACTTTTTCCCACCTTTCTAAAGCGTCCCAAAATTGGGACGTTGGGTATAAATGGGTTAAAAAATTGATTACAATTACATTTAAAAAAAGGGTAAGATGAACCGACATGTGTAAAATGCATTGCCAGATGTAGCTACTTCGGATATCTCATTCAGTTTTTAACTACTATAAATGTGAAAAATAAGGCCAAACTGCGAAAATGATATACTTTTGCTCAGATTACAGATGATAGTTCAATTTCTTTAAAACAATTTAGGTTGTGCTTAAAAGCATAATAATCAATGAATTGTTACTAATACACTGCTCAAAACAATTGAAGGATTATTGTAAGTCTCATATAAAATAACGGTATAAGCGAAATTTTGTTTGCAGAAAATGGAAGTAGATTGTCACAAATGCAATTTTTCTCATTTTCGAACTTTGGAGTATGCAAATTTTGTGTTTGACGTCAAAAACGACGCTTTAGTAACAGCGAATGAAATTTGGCTTTCAACTTACTGAAAGACAAAGCGGAAAACAATGATCAACATTCAGTAAGTGCTTTGTTTCGATGAGTGTGGTGTCTTCACAAAGTTATTTAACCGAATCATAAGATTGGAGAGTTTCTGGTTGGCTAGATGGGGGCCAAGCACAAGCTAAATTAGCAGAAGCCAATAGAGTTTCACATAGTGTGTTTTCCAGGATCTGGAACCATGTCTTCGAGACGGGAAATGCAGGCTGAAGACCAGGGCAAAATCGTAGACGTGCAACTACGCCCAATGAAGATCGATATTTAAAGCTAACAGCTCGGAAACACCGAAATATGAATACCACTCTTCTTCAACAACTCATTCGCTCAGCTACTGAAACCATAGTTTCGACTCAAACTGTCCGAAACCGGCTCCACGCTGTATGTCTGTATGCTCGCAGATCAATGGTATGTGTTACGTTAACTGCAAGGCACTGTGTCGCCCTGCGGGATCCCACGGTGCCTTTTGAAAATAGCCTGTGGATCCCAGAGCATGTTAACTGGAGGAGAAATGAATGGCGCAATATTCTTTCTTCTGAAGAGTCCCGTTGTTCATCCTGATAATAGGCGTATTTTCATCTGGTGGGAATGTGGCACTAGAAACAATCCTGCGTTCGTGCAAGGAAGTGTCATATTTGCCGGTGGGGGAATGGTGGTCTATGCACGCATCTCCACTGATGGGCGCAACGATCTCCACATAATTCGAAACGGAGCTCTGACTGGTTAGCGATATAGGGATAAGATTCTCAGACCTATTGTAGTCCCTTGCGCTGTAGCAATTGAAGATTAAATGCATGTTAATGGACGATAATTGCAGGCCACATATGATTTTCTTTTCGAGGAAGTAATCATAGGAATGGAATGGACAGCGTGTTCTCTGGACATGAACCCAATAGAGCACCTTTTTGGACATTCTAGGCAGACAACTTGTTGGATGCCTACAAATCCCACAAACTCTCCAAAAAGTGGGAAGAACTCTTCTGGTTGAGTGGGACAGAATACCCCAGCTCCTCATTAATAGCCTCATTGACTCTATGCTTCAAAAGTGTTCAACGTTTCTGGCTGTCCTGGGGGAAACCATACCCCCTACTAAAAACGATTTTTTAAGGAAACACCTTTTTTATTAGTTTTTTCTCATATGCACAATTTTTCCCTTTTGTACCCAAATGCTCAATACTATGCATTTTGTTCTGCCAAACATGTGTAATGTTTTTCTCATATAGTCAGTCTACCACGTCTGTCGATCATGTAACAATAATTTAAACAATTCCCCAGCCGCAAAATCTATCCACAAACTCAATATCCTTTAACTGCTTTGAGCAGTGTATTTGGCATTTTATATTTATTAAAATGCGAAATATATTCTAAATATAACAAACTTATAAGAAATCTCACCGTATTTACACCTGATACGTTTGCTAATCAAAACTACACTGTTGTGTCAAAACAATCTGCCAGTTAAACAGGATTTACTGTTACATTATTGTAGCCGAGAATCATTTTTATCTGGATTTTGTTTGTAATTTGAAAATATCCTTTATAGCAAAGAAACAAAAGAAATACAATGCAGAAACAAAATAAAATTAATAGCATTCTTAATATATATATGAAAAGTTGGCATTCTTAAAATATATATGAAAAATTAGCATTCTTAATATATATATGAAAAGTTCTTTAATATTATTTAAAATCCAATAACATTTGTAAAAGATACTGGAAAATGTACAATCTATCACAATTAACTTTGAAGTAATTAACATGATTCAATATCTATAGCTCTTTCCTATATCCATTTGTACATGATTTGTACTGAAACAAATCTGGTTGTATATTTAAGGATATAAATATAACATATTACATTCCTCATACGAACATTTTTATCATAAAATCAGAAACCTATACTCAATATTTTTCAAAAATACATTTTATTTGCTATTTACAATCTTTAAGGTCGTACTTTTGATGTTTGCAAATATAGTTCCTCAGCGATTTCCTTAAGGTTTATAATGTTTCAATAAGATTTATTTTTAGATATGTTATGTTTAAACCATAGTCTGATATTCGAAATCTGTATTTCGTACTGCATTTTACACATAAATTCTGTTTTATGTATACACATATGGTACAAACATATCATCTATAAAGAAACTCAGGATTGATTAAATTCATATTGTGTAATAAAGAGGCCTTTGTCAACAACATGAAAGTACTACCTAGTCCGTACAACTACACAAGTGCCCTTAAAAGCTTTACCGTTTGAATTTCAATTATGAATTTTATGGCAATCTGAACAGCCTTGGTATTTCCAGTAGTGCAATTTAAATGATAAGTGATTGTATTTTTTAATATTTAAGCAGATGGAACAATATATTGTTTTTGCAAAGAAGCCAATGTTTAGCGGCATAATAATAAGCATGAAAAATAAAGGATAATAAATAAAAATGAAGTATAATAAATGAATCATAATAAATATAAAATTTAAAGAATTTTACTTCACTATTATGCATCCCATGATCGACAATGTAAACACTTTATGCAAAATCAAAATCAAATTGTAGAAATTAGCACCAGTATCACCAAGGTAGAATTTTCTGAATAAGTTGTACAAAAGAACAATATAAAGCAATTAATGACATAAATTAAAATAAACCGCTGCTTATCATCTACAAATTCGCCTTTATTCGGACATATCGGTTGCAGTAAATTACAGGTTATTAAGGCTTGATCTGACGATACAATCAAAGTTAGAGGCAAAAATAATCAAATATATTGCGATGCATCCAACATATACGTTAACTCTATTTTATTTAAGAATTCATACACTAAACCAAAATAATTCATATGCGTGAAAGCTTGTCGTATATTTTAGAAGAAAAAAGTGTCTGAGAAAAGAATGAAACATATCTAAAGAATTTGTAGAAAAACTCGATTTTTAATTTCACAGAGAAGTGTCATTGAAATATTTATTGTATTAAACAAAATATATAAATGATTATGTTGAGAAAAATAATTCAATAGTGTAGAATTTTACAGCTAATGGAAGCCATTTACAGCTAATTAAACACAGGATTTAAATTTATATTTTTGTTTTGATCTTTTAAAGACTATTTAGTATGCCACTAAAAGTGAATATAGAGAAAAATATAACTAGTTAATAAATATGGAATGTTAAAATTATATGTGATTACAATATCACATAAAAATTTGACATACAAACACATCTGATAATACACTTGAATATCTAATTTTATAATACAGAGTAGGACAAAAGTCCTTGACACGTATTAAATTTCAGTACGACAGTGTCGTTTAGATGAAAATCCTCCTCATGATCTAAAGTTTTGTTTACTAATATACAAAACACAGTTCCGATAACTACTCATAGATAGTGATACATGTGCAAAACTTCCCAAAAATGCATACAAATCTTAAAGTAATCAAGTATTCTTTCACAGATGACGCCATTAAATGGGTATCTAGAGACAAATTTAAACTAAGAAGCCACAAATTAAATTAAAGCAGAGGTTGTTTGAATCACTCAGATATAAATCGTAGTAAAAACGAGAGTTAATTTTTACTAAATCTAGCTAAAACTAGTCGTTGGGGGCCACCGTAATACTTACCCATTATCGATATGCATATTATAAAATATGAAAATAAAACATGCGTAAACTATTTATAAAATGCATTGCCATTCGAATAAAATCGTGCTTGATGACGTCATAAACGTTAAATGCTCTGTTACTGAATTGCGTAAAAGAAACATCCTTATAATTCCCAAATTTATAATCATATTAACTAACGGTTTACTGCGTCGGATTAAGCGTCTCATTTCCAATTAAAATATATCTTTGAATTGAAATTTGGGTGAAATATAGGGTCATGAAAAATCGAAAAGTGTGGTAAATATGATTACAAATATCTCAGCAACTAATTATCCGATAAACTTCATTCTTTATGCGAAATTTATGTTTTTTTATTGTCTTTTATATTCACTCCTTAAAATAAACAATTTTGAAAAATATTTATATACTTTTTATCAGAACGAATATTTCGAGTGTCCGAAAAAAATAGTTCCAGATCGGATAATCGAGTTTACTGAAATTCAATACGCTTCTTCCCATTATTACATACTAAGTACATACCAAATTTCAAGTCTCTATTTCAATTTGTTCGGAAGATAGAGCGTTTACAGACACACAGACACACAGACACACAGACACACACACAGACTCACAGACGGACGGCAATTTTTTTTAAAATATGTTTTCCGGAATCTCCAGTGTCTGAAACGTATAAATCCGTCAAAAAAAAATTCGATTTTTAAAACGATTACAAGATTTACCCTATACTATGTATGATGGGTAAGTAATATTTTTAAAGTATTTAAAAGGTTAATTACATAATTAATTTAAAAAAATGGACATTACACGAACTATAAATAACCATGCTCATTTTGAGCACCAAACAATGTGAACGCTTATGTGAACACTTTAAAACCGCATTTTTCGTTAATTCCGCAATTAATCTTTTAATCAGACTTTTAGTATTTTTTTAACTAGTTTTTAATACAAATTAATTCTCATAACGAAAAATAATTCGCGGAAATCATTACACTGAGTTATTTCTGTATGATTCATACAAAATCTGCTTTAGGTAAGTGATTTTTTTGTTTAAATTTTTGACCTAAAAGTCCATCCTTCTGAATCATAGCGATAAAAATTATGGAAAAACAAAATCAAAGCTACACGTATCCAAAAAATTCATTTTAAACCCAAGAATACCCAGCGCCACTATGATCAATTGCTTGATTATCTTACGTTTTTGATCCTCTCTTAGGTAGCTTTGCAGGTGTGCAGGGCATCTATAGGCAGTTATTGAAACTAAATGTTTTATTTGCTTAAGCAAAACTTTTGATAATGAGAAGCATTTCCGTCCAAACCAAAATTTGTACATCAAATACTTGATTTGTGATTGTATTTTAAAATATGTCAAGGACGTGACCTACCTTGTATATGATATTCTCCATAAAAGCAGTTTTATCATAAAATAGGGCACCGTTTTTCAAATTTTCCACAAAATATTTACTTAGTTTTTTTTTGTTTTTTTTTTTTACATCTTTGAAGTCATTCTTTCTAGGTTTGGAAATGCAGTTCAAATTCCATTTCCGAAAAGTCCCTCATGATTCTACAATATTTATTTTTATATATACATATGATGATAAAACAATTTTTTGATATTTGAAAACGGTATCTTAAATTTCTTTTTGAAATATATTTTTAGGTTATCTATAAACTCATATCTATCATTTTATATGTTTGAAACGTATGTAATATGTTTTTGAAATCTTACATATATTTTTTAATTTTGTCAAATTCGTAAAAGTTATTGATATTGTTTTAAAGAAATTATATTTCTTTTTGCATGTGTAAATTAAAAACATAAAAAAAAGTTTGTAAAATCGGCTGTTTAATTATATAATCAAACGCACTATTAGATGATGCTGGCTATAGATGCTAACTATATAATAACTACATTAGATGATAACTACATGCTGTTAGGCATTATATTTTATATACAAAAACTATACAACCAATAAATATTTTAGATACTATTATTTTCTTTAAAATGTTTGAAAGAAATTACTGTTTCAAACATTAACACAAAAAAGTAAATCCAAATTCTGAAATGATGCAGATAAAATTATTTAAAATCAACTGTTTAATAAGAATGAATGTCAACATGCTTTAGTAACAGATCTGATAGAATACACACATAAGAGACGTCTGAAGCTGTTGACACTAATGTACTCTACCTCGTGCTATTATTTGTTCCATAATAATTAATAATACAATATTTTAATGTCTATAAAAACTGAAATATTTAAATTACAAGCAGCAATTCAAATATTTTTCTAATTATTTCTTATATATTTCAGTTTTATCCCCTTTATTATGAATACATATGAGTACAAAAATATAAAGGAGTAATATAAACTTTAAGATAAGGAATAACATTTTAGAAAATGTTTTAAAAATTAATAAAAATAATTACATTTAAAACTAGCTCGTTTAAAATTACGAGGGTCGATCCAGAAATAAGGTTCTCAAAGAGCTCCAGCCGCACGGGAAGGTGCAACGGCGCTGTGTGCAGCTGTTCCTACACTCGCGATTCCCTCAGCCGCGCTTCGCTGCGCCGCTCATTCTTGGCTCAGCAGCCGTACAAGATGGAGGTTCCCATTGTTGATCCCGCCAAGTGCGAGATTCGTTCCGTAATTCGCTTTTTGCACGCCAAAGGGACTCCGCCCGTCCAGAACCGCCAGGGAGGATGACTAACAGCCGGTATAACGCAGCTTCACGACAACGCCTGACCTCACGGACCGGAACTTTTGGCACAATTTGTGTGGATAGTCATGCCTCACCCACCTTACAGTCCGGACCTCGAACCTAGTGATTATCACTTGTTCCCCAAGTTAAAGGAACACTTGGGTGGCCAACGCTTCCGGAACGACGATGACTTCAAAGAAGATGTGAAACGTTCCTCAACGGGTTGGCGGCGGAGTTCTACGACATTGGGATACAGAAATTGGTGTACCTTATACAAAAATGCGTAGAAAAAGAAGGCGATTATGTAAAGAAATAGTGCAAAATTTCTTCTTTCCAACGATGTAAATTTCTATGAGAATAAACAATTTTGTCTATTTGTAAATTTGATGGGAACCTTATTTCTGGATCAACCCTCGTACATAAAACGCAGCAATTGTTGGAGTTATTAAATGTTGTATCATTTGAGTTATTGATTAACCATGAATCCATTTGAACGTAATTAAATGTCTTTACCAGAAGACTTAATTTTCATGGGAAATGAAAAGGGAAAATAAGCTGATGTCAGATCAAACAGGGAACAGGGTTTAAAAATATATAATGTCAAAGAAGCATGTATTACAACCCCTAAAAACACCGTGTAATTGTAAATGCATAGACTGTTCACCTTAACGATAATAGTATCTTTATTTGTGTATTTCAAACGTAAATATACTTACACATTCAATAGGCTTCATGCTATAGCTTCTTTTTTTTTAAGATTTAATAAGTGAATTTAAAGTTTAAAAATTAAGCTTAATGAAAATACTTTTTTTTATTTCTATACAACACATTACTGTATTTCTTTTGCATAAAACGTCTCTACTTTATGCTTAGAATACAAAACCATTTTCATTATTATCATGAAGCATGAAATATTCTTTGATATCACAAACAATGTAAAATATGTATCAATTTTATTTATTTTCTCTACACATAATTCTATGGTGACAAATAAAGTTAAAGAACTACAGAAAACGCTAGTCACGCACATGCTTTTGGTATGAACTTTATTATATAAGATAAAGCAAGAATAGTCTTAATTTTTATACAATTTCTTAAAAAGCAATATTCTGTTGAACGATAATGCAGTTAATCAAGTACATTATAATATGCGCATACTTGAAAAAGCCCCACCTCATTAAACGCGTTAATGTTTTCAAGTGTATTTCCGCACACGGATTGATAAAGAACATTTCAAGATCATTTAACCAAAATAATTCTTCTAGTGTTTAAAAGCTGTTACATTTGATGAGTGCTCTCAGAGGTTTGAGAGTTTAATCTCTAAAAAAGATTTTTTAAGACTTTTGTAGGAAATCTAAACATTAAAATTATCCAAGCAAGGAAATTGATGTATATTTATTTTTTATAAAAAGGGCTGGTATTTTTTTTAAAGCATTCGATGCACATTTAGAATTATTCTGATGAAAATATGGTTTAAATTTTATTTTTTACAAACAAAATAGTAAGTGTGCCCCCTATAAGCCACTTAAGCAATGAAATGAATAATATTTAAAACAATGTTTTCACTAAATCTCTATACTTAGAAGCATTCGCAGAGGAAAATTATTACTGAGATAATTATAATCATTTTATTAAAAATGAAAGAAATTTTCGCATGATTCGTAACAGCATAATGTTAAGAATAGTTAGAAATTATTTAAAAATATAAAACATTTCTGAACTACTTCAGCACTGGTTAATAAAAAAAGTTTGTAATCGTTACATATGCGTGTTTTTTACGTTTTGGATATAAAATTCTTTTAGATTTAATCTTTTTCTATAATGAATTCTTGTGCGCTCAATCTGAAAAAAAAAGAAAAAAAAATCAAAATTAATAGCATGATTTTCCAAGTGAAAGCGCGAACTCGTTATGCTTACTCTGCAATCTTCTACGTTAAATGAATACTTTTAAAAGTGCATGGAAATTCTAGTTTTGCTTTTAATAAAAATAATTTCTGAAAACGTTTTAAAATTTTATATTAAAAAAGGAATTTTCTCTATGTCAAAATTGAATTCTTAATTGTATATATATATAAATATATATATATATATATATATATAACTATAAAATATGTTTTACAATTCCAGAGTTTTTATTTTCTGTTTTAAGATGCTTTTCTGCATCTTCTTTCCTACCTGCATTTTTTTTCTGAAACAATTTTTAAAACTTTTTTCATTTGTGAAGTAATTCATTTTATGTTTAGAAATGCAGTTCAACTTCCATTTCCGAAATGTCTGTCATGATTGAACGATATTTATATTTAGATATACATATGATGAAACAATTTTTTTATATTTGAAAATGATACCTTAAATTTATTTTTGAAAACATCATTTTTCCACTAAATCTTTATATGTAGAAACATTCACAGAGGAAAATTATTACTGAGATAATTATAATATTTTTATTAAAAATGAGAGAAATTTTCGCATGATTCGTATCAGCATAATGTTAAGAATAGTTAGAAATAATTTTAAAATATAAAACATTTCTTAACTACTTGAGCACTGGTTAGTAAAAAGCAAGTTCGTAATCGTTACATGTACGTGTTTTTTACGTTTTGTATTTAAAAATTCTTTTAGATTTAATCTTTTTCTATAATGAATTTTTGTGCGCACAATCTGAAAAAAAAAAAAAATCAAAATTAATAGCATGATTTTCCATGTGAAAGCGTGAACTCATTATGCTTACTCTGCAATCTTCTACGTTAAATGAATACTTTTAAAAGTGCATGGAAATTCTAGTTTTGCTTTTAATAAAAATAAATTTCTGAAAACGTTAGCAGAACATGAAGTTCTTTAAAATTTATATTAAAAAAGGAATATTTTCTATGTCAAAATTAAATTCTTAATTGTATATATATATATATATAACTATTAAATATGTTTTACAATTCCAGATTTTTTTTTTCTGTTTTAAGATGCAGAAAACTAAAACAAATTTTAAAGCTTTTTTCATCTTCGAAGTAATTCTTTTTATTTTTAGAAATGCAGTTCAACTTCCATTTCCTAAAAGTTCCATGACTAAACAATATTTATATTTAGATATACATATGAAGATTAAAAAAAAATTCATATTTGAAAATAGTATCTTAAATTTATTTTAAATATATTTATAGGTTATTTATAAGAAGACTTAATTTTCATGGGAATTGAAGAAGGAAATAAAACTAATGTGAGATCAAACAGGGAACATGGTTTTAAAATATATAAAGCCAAAGATGCATATATTACAACCACTGAAAACACTGTATACCGTAATTTCGCGCGTATGCGCCGCATCTCAGTTAAGTCTTTTTCAAACCGGAAATTTTATTGAAAATAAGAAGTCAAATAAGCGCTAAGCAGAAGTAAGTCACATTTTATTTAAAATAAATTCTAGTAGGAAATCGAATTGTCGAGGTGGTTGGTTGGTTGTATAATTTTTAATGGCGCAAGGTCCCATTGGGGACAAGCTGCGCCAAAGTAAAAAAGAATTGTCGAGGTGCGGCGTATACGCGCGAAATTACGGTAATCGTAAATGCATACAAACTGTTCACCTTAACGATAGTTATCTCTAATTGTCTATTCAAATATGCTTATATAATCAATAGGCTTAGTGCTATAGCTTCTTTTTTTTAAACATTTAATAAGTGAATTTAAAGTTTAAAAATTAAGCTTAATCAACGAAAATACGCGTTTTTATTAGTCTACAACACATTACTTATTTCTTTTGGATAAAAAAATTATAATTTATGTTTATAATACAAAGCCATTTTTATTATATCATGAAGTATGAAATATTCTTTGATAACACAAATAATGTAAAATATGTAGCAGTTTTATTTATTTTCTCTACACATAATTCCATGGTGACAAATAAAGTTGATGAACTATACAAAATGCTAGTCACATACATGCTTGTGGTGTGATCTGTATTGCACGAGATATAGCAAGAATAATCTTAATTCTGTATACAATTTCTTAAAAAGCAATATTCGGATGAACGATAATGCCGTTAATTAAGGATATCGTAATATGCGCATACTTGAAAAAGCCCCGCCTCATTAAACGCGTTAATGTTTTTCAAGTGTATTACCACAAACGGATTGATAAAGAACATTTCAAGCTCATTTAACCGAAATAATTCTTGGCGTGTTTAACAGCTGTTACATTTATGAGTGCTCTCAAAAGTTTGAGAGTTTAATATTAAAAAAAAGAAGATTTCTCGAGACTGTTGTAGGAAAGATAAACATTAGTATCATTCAAGTAAGGAAATTGATGTATAATTGTTTACTATAAAAAGGGCTTGTATTTAAAAGCATTAGATGTAATATTTAGAACTATTTTGATTAAAATATGTTTTTATTTTATGTTTTACAAACTAAACAGTCAGTGTGGCTATAATCCACTTAAACAATCAATTGTATAATATTTAAAAAATATTTTTTTTTAACTGAATCTCCATATGTAGAAGCATTCGCAGTGAAAATTATTACTGAGATAATTATAACCCTTTTATTAAAAATGAGAGAAATTTTTTTTTAAATTCGTAACAGAATAATGTTAAGCATATTTAGAAATTATTTTAAAATATAATTTTTTTCTAAACTACTTCAGTACTGGTCAATTTAGAAAAACGTTTGTAATCGTTACATGTACGTGTTTAGGTGTTTTTTACGTTTTTGATTTAGAAAATCTTTTCGCTTTAATCTTTTTCTGTAATGAATTCTTGTATCCCTGTTCTGCAAAAAAAAAAAAAAAAAAAAAAAAAAAAAAAAAGAACCAAAATTAAAGATTTTCCAAGTGAAATCGCGAACTCATTATGCTTACTCCGCAATCTTCTATATTAAATTAATACTTTTGAAAGTGCATGGAAATTCTAGTTTTAATTTTAATAAAAATAATTTCAGAAAATGTTAGCAAAATATAAAATTCTTTAAAGTTTTATATTAAAAAAATGGAATTTTCTCTATGTCAAAATTAAATTCTTAATCACACACACACACACACATATATATATATAATTATTAAAAATGTTTTACTATTCCAAATAAAAGTACTGTTTTTTTTTTTTTTTTTTTTTTTTTTTTTTTTTTTTTTTTTTTTTTTTTTTTTTTAAGATGTAGAAAACTAAAGCAAAGTGTGATACTTTTTTATACTATATAAATGTTTGCACAGTCTAATTAGACATAGATTATACTTTTCTTAAAGAAATAATGCGGCTGTTTAATTTATATATATACTAGCTAACGCGCCCGGCGATGCCCGGACCCGAGATAATTACAATCTCAGAGAAAGGCGTTAACCCCCTGCTTCCCGATATCCGCAAATATAATGAATAATTTGTTCAATAGAACCACCGTCACCTACATTAAAAGCGATCATTAAAAAAAAAGAATTACATTTTTCTGATAATTAGAACATAACGAAAACGCTACGCTAAAATAGCCGGCAGATGATATCCTTTCCCAAACTTAATTTCAAATCTATATCTTATTTAGTTACCGAAATTTTTGTTCATTAGTAAAAATTGGCAATTATTTCATTTCATTTTCGCAAACTAAATCAGAGGGATCGGCCAGAGAAACAGATCTCTTTGTAGTTCAGTTTTTAATGAAAGCAGATCCCTGTCTGAAACTTTCTCGGATAGTTTTCAATGGCGCTGGTAGATTTTTGGCAGTTTTTTGCAGAAATTAAAAAAAAATTATCGACTGATTTTTTCAAAAATCACATAGTCAGATGTAGAATATTTTTTTACATATGCTCAGAAATTTTCAAATTGGTATCTCAATTAGTTTTCTTAAAATTCGCTAATTAGTAAAATAATTTCGAATTCGTTCATTTTCGCTTCCAAATCTAATGCACCGGTTCGTTTCTTTCGCCATTTTGATTTAAAAGATGTCATTTTAGAAGCGATGGTTAATGAGAATCTAATTAATATCTAGGCTAATTATCAAAATATTAAAATTCTGAGGGTCAGGTGCACCAAGAGAGGGTTTGGACTACCTAAATCTAAATTTACAGACTTCTAGGTGCGCTAAATTTTCCTAGCCATCGCCAACAGACACACACAGACACACACAGACACACACACACACACACACACACACACACACACACACACACACACACACACACACACACACACAAAGCGAAACTTTATTTTATTATTATTAGTATAGATAGGGTGCAAAATGTTATTTATCGCCGACCTTTAATTTCTCAACCGTTGGTTGTAGACATATAGTTCCAATTACAAAAGTGTTTAAAATGAGGTAAATATTCATGTTGTGGCATTAATTAAAGTAAAAAAATCAATTTTATAAAAATTACGAAATCTATTTTTTTATACGGTCCCCCGGTCCCTATATTTAGTAAATGTTTGCACATATGATAACAAATACAACACAAAAAGTTTGACTTCTGTACGACAAAAATTGACACAGTTATTAAATTTCAAAGTTTGAGATTTTTTCACACGATTTTGTCTTTCATTCTGGGTTCAGTTAAAAAATGAATTAGAGTAATTCGAGATCGAAATCAGGGTGCAATGTTCTTTTTACGGCAAAACTACCTTTAGCCGGTATCGCTAAATTGGTGTATCACCAAAGAGGGTTATTTCATCTAAAAATTTGAGCTGACTTTGAAGGGTCGTATACAAAGCGAAGACGGAAATATTGAAATTAAACAGAAAAATAAATATCAACTTATTATCATATAAGAAAACGATCGACTATAAAATCGACATCTCTATTGGTGGCAATGCACAATTGAAAGCGTAACAGTGCTGAGTCCTGGACACGTTGGAACAAAGCAGGCGAAACCCCCTTTAATCGGTATCGCTAAAACCGGGTATCATCAAAGAGGGTTTTTTCATCTAAACATTTAAGCTAACTTTTAGGGGTAAAAAAACATTCAAAATTCAAACTAGGCAGTGTTGAATTCAGGGGGTGACCCGGGAGGGTACTCAGTACAGCCACGCATTCAGTTGTGCATTGCCACCAATGGAAAACACTTTGAGCAGTATCTCTAGTAGATTCCGGTTTTTGATGTATTCATTTTTTATAGTAGACCGTTTTCTAATATGATAATAAATTGATATTTATTTTTCTGTTTAATTTCAATATTTCAATCTTTGCTTTGTATACGATCCCTCAAAGTCAGCTCAAATTCTACACCGATTTAACGATACCGGCTAAAGGTATTTTTGCCGTAAAAGGACATTGCACCTTGATTTTGATCTCGAATTACTCTAATTCATTTTTTAACTGATCCCTGAATGAAAGACAAAATCATGTGAAAAAATCTCAAACTTTGAAATTTAGTAACTGTGTTCATTATTGTCGTACAGAAGTCAAACTGTTTGTGTTGTATTTGTTAGATATGTGCAAACATTTACGAAATATAACTATAGGGACCGGGGGAGCGTATAAAAAGTTAGATTTCGTAATTTTTATAAAATTGTTTTTTTACTTTAATGAACGCCACAACGTGAATATTTACATTTTAAACGCTTTTGTAATTGGAACTATATGTCTAAAACCAGCGGTTGAGAAATTAAAGGTCGGCGATAGATAACATTTTGCACCCTGTATATATATAACATATCTTTAAAAATTACCCTATCTTAAATTTATTCTAAATTTTTCTCATTTAATTTTAATATTTTTGGTCTTCAAAAATGCTATTATTTTTTTTTCCATTTTCAATACATCGATATTTTTTTCGCGTAAAATTTATTTTTAATTTGACATTGCGCCAGTAAAATTTATTTTTCGATACATTTCAAATTCGGAACATTTTTATTGTTCTAGAAATAAAAAGAAATTTTCTTCTTGCCTTTTTTAATATCTAAATCTTTTAGGTTTTTTTTTTTTTTTTTTAAATCATCAGTTATTCCGATATCCGAGGTCTTTGATTGGTTTTCAACTGTTTGAACACGGCACATTTTTAAGTTCTGTAACTGCACTTGTTTATAAATACTCTTAGACAGGCTCAGAACTAATTTTTTGTGTATTTCAACATGCATTAGTGGATTCGCATCATCGTTTTTTCGTCGAATGTTTTGTTGCTATAATCGTTAATAGTTGCCCACTTTCTGTCATGGAGAGGATAAATCTCCTCTAATTATTTTAAACTAATGCCATTACTTAACCCCCATCACCACCAAACATATATATACGTACATAAATGTACATAATTTGGAAATATAAACCTCTGAAATCTGAATTTGTACAAAGAATATATTATGAAAACATTAAAAACTTCATTTTTCACTTGTTGAAAAAAAAAATTCTTCCTAGATAAATCAGAGATTTAGGAATGGCAGTATAATATGTAATGTAACCATTCTTATTATGGAAAAATAAAACAAAATAAAAATGTTTCTCAATATATATTATTAGATTTGAATTTATTAAATATGATATTTACAAAAAAAAAAAAAAAAATCTGACAAACACCCTTTTTCTGTTTAAAAAAAAGATGTCAAGAATAAGAAATGTTGAAATATTTTTTTTTAATGTATACGGGAAAGGAAAGACTTTTCAGGCAAAAAAAAAAAAATAAATAAAAAAGATTAGAAATTAAAATTTTAATTTTTCTTTAATTTAAAAGTTTATTTTTAACTAACTTTTTGATCTTATTCAGAATAGGCGTTTATGAAAGACAACACTAAATTTATAAATTTTGGTCTTTCCATGTGTTTAATCGCAAATGCAATTTTTAATCTTCAGTATTAAATCAAGTAAAGTAGTTTAATAAAATCCTATGTTTAGAAAATTAAATGTTTTAGAAAGAAAATGCTATTTATACAAAATATCTGTAACGAAATATTTCTGACTGTTCAAAATTCCAATAACAGTTAAATTCTACACAATACAATATATTTGCCAAAAAATGTTTCTTTCTAGATAAATTTAGATGTAGAGAACGAAGTAAATGTGTTTCTCAAATTAGATTTAAAAGTGCATGCAATTGATGCTCACAAAATAAAGTAATGTAAGATATCTGATAAAAATACGGTTGCTTCAGTTAAAAGGTAGATGAACGTAACAGAACCAAACATAATATTAAAGAGTAGAGAAATACCGTGTTTTTCTATTTTCAGAAGTCGAATTCAAGGAAACGCAATGTTAAAATAAAATTAAAGGAAATATCTTTTTGAGACAAAAATATTTGGAGATGAATATATTTGAATTTTATATTTTAAAGCATTTTTGTGTTTTTGGTTTTATTCTATACATATAAAGTTATGACATATAACGAAATGATTATACACTTCAGTATCAGCTATTATTAAATTATAAATCTAAATTTTTAAGCTTCAAAATTTTAGAGAATTTTGAATAGTGTAAATAATTTTATAATAAACATATTGTGAAACGAATATTTTATATATATATGGGTGCTTTTTTTGCAGAATTAAAAAAAAAAACTTTATATAATTTAATAGCAGAAATCTTTCTCATTTACAGAATTACAATCGAATTCTGAAGTTCAATTGAAAATGAAATTATTTGTTCCAGAATATGAGTATTTTTAAACATGTCTAGATTAAGAAGTAATAAATTAATACATACTTAAAATAATGTAATTTAAGTTGAAACTGCGTAGAACGAAAAATCTATTTCAGATATTATATGTTTATAATTGTATGCATTTTGTACTCACAAAAATAAAAGAAATATTATTAATAAATATCTAGCTACTGAAAAGAAAAAAAAAACGCTAAAAGAGATAGGGTACTCATACGTATACTTTTGGTTATTTACAGAATTAGAATTTCAGAACGCGCAAAAGAAAAGAAGATTTTCCAAACAAGTTAGAAGCTCAATATTTTTAACTTTGCCTTTAAGAAATTAATTTAAAAAAAAAAGTATATTTGTGGCTAGTTTACGATTTGAGAAAATCTTTAATTATTAACGACAGGAGTCATTTAGTTGGAGTAAAATAATTATTAACTGCATTGTATCTGATGATGGGAAATACTGGATATCATGTAGGTTCAAAAATATTTGGAGGCGACTGGCTACGGTTGCAATAAAAACAAAACTGATTGCCCAGGTTGTTCCACCGTCGATATGACGTCAGCGTTACTCATGGACATGTTTCCGCTTTATAATGCAGTTTTTTATATTAAATACAAAATTAGTCTATTCAACATTGTATTACAATTACGTTTTGAAATATATATATATATATATATATATATATATATATATATACCTTGTAAGAAAAAAGTAAGTGATAGAAAGTTTATATTTTCTTTACAGAGAATTATCTAAATTGTATTCGTGAAAAAAATTTGAATTAGTACAGTACTATCAAATTTTCATCTTTCTCTTTTTTCTTTTTTCATTTATATAAAGTATACATAATCTTTTTTGGTGACACTATAATATACCTTATACATCTTTCATTGAACCCAGAGTCTGTTATTCTATTAGACACACAGGAAGACGGAATCAAAAGACGGCTGCTAACAAGATCATTTATCACCTATAACAGTGAATATCATGATGATAAAACTAGAACATTTATAAAATCAAAACTGAATAAAATGATAAATTGAATTTGAATACTATTTTAAGGAGACGAGAAATTTTATGAGATAAATATACACTTTATAAAGTTGTGTCATAATATACATTTGCTTCTCGTTCTATCGATCACTCGGATGTATCGCTCTTTTTAATTTTTTTCAGAAATAGACAAAAAAAAAATCTATTTTAACTGCGTTTTTTAGCAACTTAAATATAATTCGATTAGAAAAAAGTGTAATTTTTTTATTGTTCTTTTATAAGGAAAGATATAATATGCGTATAAAGTAATGTTTCGGGGTCAAATATATTACAGACATAAAAAATATATATTTGTTATTAATTATATTATTAGATGAGAAACATATAGAACTAGATCTCTTTTATTCACCATCTAATGCGCAAAGAACACGACTATAGTTTCGCGAGTAATTAATTATCTGCTCACTCAGTAGGTGATAGTAGCAGAGAATAGTTAACCATGCTAGGATACCAATCAAAAACCACATGCAGAACCAATATCACAAAAGCTGACTGAAACCTATAAACCACATACATACAAAACTAGGAAACCAAACAAACTACTTAAACACAGAACTAGAAATCACATCTAACCACTTTAACACAAAACTATAGAACAACAAAACTATACAACACAACAAATTACAGCAAAAAGTAAAAAAAAAAAAAACACAACAGAGAAAGAATAAAACGACCTATGTCAGGTGGCATGGGTTGTGACATGCACTGCTGGGTTTAATTAGTTTTACGCATGCAACGCTCCCCATACCCGACAAGTACAGACTGAAAATGAATGAAACACACATAACGAAAGGAAGCAAACTATAGCCACACTACACCATCACGCTCTCAACATTCAACACGGCAAACAACCCACTACACCGACACTCTCATAATTATCATTTTGACAAAACATCTCTCGTATTGATCATTCCAATCACTTCGTCACTATAACCTTTATTTTTTATAATTTTGTTTCTCAGATCGGTCAAAAACTGAACCGGATTACCCTGAATTATTGCTACAC
The DNA here is from genome assembly GCA_963931845.1 of Maratus michaelseni. Lineage (NCBI taxonomy): Eukaryota > Metazoa > Arthropoda > Arachnida > Araneae > Salticidae > Maratus > Maratus michaelseni. Next base: position 78,083,558 of record OZ007590.1, on the reverse strand, counting down.
AATAAAAATCTCGATTATATAGTACTTTTTTTATCTCTTCTGGTATGCGCGTTTTAACGAGAAGCTATAAAATACGCGTTTTTGTAGTGATTGGATAATTGACGAAGACTAGTAATATTTTACCATTAGACAGATACATGCATTTTCAAGAAGATATCCATGTATTTACATTTCTAAAACTCGTTTCTAAAATGGAAAAATCATTTCAATTCCAAATTGCTTCAATAGTCAGGCCTGCCAATTGTATGCCTTTGGGTTTAAAAATGAGTCAGAAAATGTGTCAGGAACTATCGCGTTGTTGAGCAGGTCGTTTGAGAAGAACATTAGGGAAGAGTAGCCATATATGGACAGTCACTTTAAATGGACCGCTGCAATTCTGCCGCTAATTACAGAAAGAAACGCCATCTACCTTTGAAATCCTACTCATCAGAATGACGTCATTTATGATTAGAAGAAGCACCCGCCTTCCACATGTTGTTTTCAGGCAACTTTAAACAACATAAAATTAGCTGTTTTGATCTAATGTTTTCCTGCTAAACGTAAGAGAATACTTTAAAGCTAAGGTAAGTTGTTATATTTTAATATACATATCTAAATTCATGTGTTTATTGCGCATATATTTCACGCGATTTGTTTGCTTTCGTTTTTGTTCTTAGTCTTGAGATTATCTGTTTTTAAAAATGGCACAGTTGCTTTAATTGAACCAATTTGAGTTGTTTAAATTGGACCAGATATATAATTATAAATTTCACAAGTAAGTAATGAATTTCGAGAGCTGTACGCTTTGTACACTATTTTTTGGAGTCAGTCGGAGTCAGTAATCACGAAACCTACTAAACTAAGAGAGTACAAATATGACGAAAACGACACATACAAATAGTCTGGTAGGAAAACATCAGTGACAGCAAAAGTTGTCAATGATATAGGAAACGAAAAGGAAAGACTAAGCTGTGAAGAGTGTCGGATTCCACTTCTCCGCCCACACAACTTCGAAATAAACCCGGTCTTTTGATATGCTGCCACCACCGATATGAATACGTGATATCGGGCACGATACTTGATGTATATTCAAGAAAAACCTAACTCTTTCAATTAAAGTTAAAGCAACAATTTATTAACAATATTTACACTTAAACTCGGATGTAAATTATCCGGTTTAACACTAAATCAAAACAATTACAGAAAACGCTCTACGTGTACCGTTAGACTACGTCAATTCATTCCGCACTGAGATTTCTATTCATCTCACAACCGTTCTCTCTTTCTTTCGAGAGATACCGTTAAACACACGTGGCTCAGATCGTCAACTCTCAACGACCTTCCACCTTCACTACCACGTTCGAACTAACTTCACCTCTGCTCATTCCACAGCGCACCCGCTCTCTCTCTACGGGGCTGCTGTTTTATTTCCAAGGGTCGCTTGACAACCGTTCCTCCCTCTTGACTGATCTGTCTTCCTAAATAAAAGGGTGCACTCTCTTTCTTATCTATCAAAGACCACATTGCAATGGAAATACCTCTTTCATTATGTCCAAGTCGCCACCCTCCGAATTAAGATTTTTCTTAAACCAGACTCTAACGTTACACAATAGATACAGATACAATACGCTAATCCCTTAAGAATAGCTTTCAACTCTTGCAGCTGTGAGAGAAACCTGACAAAGAGATTGACTAGTAGGAAGGGATGTCGCTACAACCCCCCCACAAAATAAAGAGAAAGACAAAGAATCATTAAAAATTTTATCTCTCTTGTCAAAATCAGTTAAGTCAAAGTACAGATGAAGCCAAAAAACAGCTGTGTTAACATCTTCGCCATATAAAATAAACCTTAAAATGAAAAAAAAAACGACAAAAAGGAAGCTCTCAAAGCACAAAAGCAATTGGAACATCAAGTTTAATAACATAGGCATAATACAATTGGAATGAAAATGATGGAAAGGAAGAACTACTGACATAAGGTAAAGAAAACTTCTGCTTTTAAAAAAAGTCTAATGATTCAGAATCTAAAAAGAAAAATCAATACAATGATGATTGGTTTTGCATAATTTATAAGAAAAATAAAATAGCAGAAATGATCCAATGTTCAGATCGCCGAATATGGTTCCATGTTGTGTGCGCTGGAATACAAAATGACCAAAATAAATTCATGTGTAAGCCTTGCATCACTTCTTACATAATATTCAAGTAACTGGCAATTAGTTCCATAATTTCTTGTCTTAATTACTTATAACTTTGATTTATATTTTAAATACATTTTGATTTAAAACAATTACTCTTACATTCTGACATTATATTTCATTATATTTCATTAATGTTGTTTTGTTTGATTATTTCATTAGTCACAAAGTTTGCTTTTAATAAAATAAGTTTTATTCCCTACTCATTAAAACAGCCTAATATTGTTTGGTTCAATTTTATATCATTTAATTTGGTTCAATTGGGCGTCCAACTTAGGTGATCAGTCGCTGAATTTGAACTACTTTTTACAAAATTTTCAAATTAAAATAAAACTTAAGATTTTCAAAAAGGAATTATTCTAAAGATTTATTTAGTTAGTAGATGAATAGCTTGACCATGTGTAGTGATATTTTGCAGATATTCAAAAAATGAAGTGAGTTACACCTGAAAATAAATGAAGTGGTCCAAATTCGGCTACTCTATACTACTTATCGGCTACTACGTATTCTAAGAACACTTTCAATTTCGAAAAAAATATTGATTGATTGCTTCCAAAAATAAGAATGCGCTACCAAAAATGAAACTATAACCAAAATTTTAAAAAAGTAGAAAAATACAACTTTGAGATATGCCAAAAGATTGATGTAAAAATATTGTAATGCAAACGAGGTATTTGCAAAGAACGCTTCGATTGGTTTAACACTGGCTTGCAAATGCCTTCGTTTGACTAGCGTAGGCTCTTAAATTATTAATTTAATCGTCTTATTTTTAAGAGAAAGATAAGAAATATATTTAGAAGATAAATTTGCCAATATGATAGTGATTAAATTTTTTGTCCTTAAGGATGATGTTTAGTGCTTGTGATGCGATAAAACTTTAAAAAACAAATTTGAATTAGAGCTGGAATATTGTTTATTAAAAAATTTATAAGCGACATATTCTTCTTTGTCATTATACAAGTTACAAAACATTTCCTATATTTGAAGATATGCAGACATTCATATAATCTACAGATTAATATGTAAAGATAAAAGCGACAAAATTAAAACTCTGAAACAGAACTACTTCTAAATAATATTCCTCTGCAGGATCGTTATAATTTAAATATTTCTTTTCAAAACACGAGTAGGAACACTGATCAGAAAAAAGCTAAATCTGCGTAGTATGCATTGCGGAACAATTGATCAAACAGACATATCCAATGTATTTATTGAATAACGCAGGAAACTTTATAAAATAGCCGATATAGGAAAAGATAAATTTTATTTTAGTTTTATAAAGAAGAATAAGCACTGATATATTATGGATATTCACTTAAAAGTTTTCTTTGAAATAAACATCAATCTAATTTTAAACACTTCAAAAAAAAGTGCAACAGAGCATCGTATAAAGTTAGAATGGAACGTCTATTTAAAAACATACTATATGTAATTCAAGCAGATAGACTTTACTTAAAAAGCAGAAATATAAATGAAAATAATTTAGAAAGAGAAGTATATTTGAATTTTAAAGGCAGACTGCAACATAAAATTCTGAAAAATATTTGTCCAAGAAAAAGTTTCTGTCTAGCAAAATCTAGATTTAAACACCATGAAATAATATTTAAAATGTTTTTCTCGCTTTTTATATTCTAAAGTAAATGAAAAGAGTTCTCAAATAATATTTTCAAAGTTGATGCAGTTTATACAGAAAATAGAAGGGGTAAAATGGATTAGTTTGTTAATATTCAGTTTATATGAAAATGAATCTCAATATTAAGACATATTGAACTGGATATTTTTCGAAATACGAACGAAAGAAAACAGTATTATTTATGTAAAAAAAAAATTTAAATTCAAAAGTTTATTTAAGATTTATTATCAAATATTAACAGAATTTTCTTAGACATATAAATGAAAAGGAAATATTTGTATAACCAAAGCTATCTTATGATTCAAAATATAGCGATTTGTTTATTTAAGGGCGCAAAAGACAAAAAAAATCTGTGAAATCTTTGAATATTAAATATTTTGCTTAATCACCAGACTCAAAATTTTTTTTAAATATACATTTTACATTGTTTCACATTATATAATCTGCCGAAACAGAGCCAGAGCCTTTAAGTTCCAAACAAATAATGTATGCACGTATGTGTAAACGGTTTTTCAGATTTTGTCAGAATGTTTTTACAACATACAGTACAATTTCCATAATATATGTTAAAGCTGGAAATTTTTAACTTTGCATGCTTGAAGAGCTAATTCTTTTTTTTAAATATAACTTAAAATATGAATGTAACGATAATATTTCAGAGAATATACTGTATTGTGTTAATGTTTGATCTGTTTTTTTTTTTTTTTATGTATCAATAATTATTTTTTTAACTCATTTCATTTTGAGCACAATGGAAAATACATTTTATTATTAACAAATGATATATTTTTAACATTCATGCATGATTTGATGTTGGTTCTGCTATACAGTTTTAGGAAGGTGTACCTAACTAATCTATAGTCATAATCATTTTGACAAAGGTGCTTAAAAAATAAATAGTCATACTGAATAATGTAAGGTATATAGGAAGTAATTTTTTTTGTTATATATAACTATTTTAAGTTAGATTACATTTTTTTGTATGTATCTATATAAGTACAATATGTGATTATAAAAATTAGGCTGAATATGCTTTGCTTGCACTGCGGAGATTTCATTTGTTCCTTTAAAAGCAGGTATCACTATATGACCTGATTTTATAGTAAATCGTAAGTTAAAAGCTATTTATCATTTATGCATACTATATGAATACAAAGAACAAGAAATGGAAAATATATAAATACAAAATGTGTTTTCTAGTGATAAACAATTAATACATGACACAATTTAATGGTTTGATTCGATTTCAAAGTGATGTTATTATTTACATGAATCTAGTGTAACATAACTAGAGAACATTTAGTCAAATGTATTTTACAACATTGTTTTCACAAAGGATTCCTTGATTTACAAAAATTATCCCATTAAATCTGGATTTCATTTGAAATTGTGCTGTGAAAAGAGTGTTTTGAAATTTCTTGATAAAACTTGATAACTGAAAGGTAAATGTTAAATAATAAAAAAACTGAAACGTTTTAAATTTATAAATTATAGTAGAACTTTTAAATGCAATATACCTATTATTTAAAAATTTTATTTATGTAGTTTAATGTTATATTAGACTGCTGTTTCCAAATATTGATTAAAGTGGTTTAATTCTAAGATTTGGTTTCTGATATGAACACTGGGTAGTAACTCGGACAACTTCTCCTTCGTCTGCTGAATTTAGTTAAAAATTTTATTAAAAGTTATTTGTAAATTGTGCAAAATATATCATTGCACACCCCATACATTTTAACCTCCAAATAAACACACCAAAAGACAGAAATAGCTACTCGACAGGAAATAATATCTTCTTTCAATTTGTTTTATAAAAATAAGCTTAGGGATGTCGTTTTTATAATGAAATTGTTCAAACTCTGAAAATTTTCATACAAGCACCTGTTTTACATAATATTTCACATTGTCGGTACATTGTACCTTAAAATTCCAAATTGGAAGTCATTCGTTCCAACAATTTAGGGAGTATGAAAGTTTAAATACCCAATCACCAAAAGGATATGATCATATCTATTTTTTTCCCCTTCGGAAAAGTTAGAATCCAGAAACTTTTCAATCTGATTATTTTCAGTTGCATGAAGATTTTTGTTTGTATCTAATATTAACATAAGAAGAAATGTGAAGCAGAACATTTTAATCAGAATGCAATTTCAAATACACACACATACAGAAATCGAATGGCACATTATGTCTATTTAACATGAAAACAGTCTGAATAAATATGTTAACAGTTGTCTCAGCATTACATTTTTGAACACTTTTATATGTATACTGACTGTTATTGAATGTTTAAGAAGGTATTAGGCTTTAAAATTTAGATTATTTTCATTATTTAAACGACGTAAACATTTTTTTCTTTTATATATGTATTTTTTTTAATCAAGATATATACTTTATCAAGTTTGTAACTGTAGAAAAAGATAAATAATTAAAAAATACATCAGTATCCAAAGTTTCAGCCTTATTTGAGGATCCTATAATCTAAATTTATCTTTTAGAAATATATTTTTTTAATAAGATAAAAGTTTAAAGATAAATTTCTATAGATGTATTTCTTTAAAAATCAATTAAAATGAAACAGTCATTCACAACTTTCTTCATTTTTGGAATTTTCTCATATTTAAAAAAATACTGCAGAGAACATTTGAAAGAAAAATGATAATTTTAATTAAGTTCTGATAAAAAAAAAAAAAAAAAAAAAAAAAAAAAAAAAAAAAAAAGGAGATTAAAATTATTTTTCAAACTGTTGGGGATATTATTTAATGCTTTTGATTAAAAGTAGAATTTACTTAAATAAAACCCTGTTCTAGAAGAAAAAAATTACGCCATAATTTTTTTTTTTTTTAAATACACTTTTCTTACAAAAATATATCATATGCTTTATTTTTATAAGAATGGAATAATATGCTTTTTTTTAACCAAAAAAAAAAAAGTTGTACTTTCTTCTGTGTTTATATAGAATTTAATTTCAAGACCTCAAAAATATGTTGGGGATGAAGAAAGCGGTGTAAGAATATTAATTTAAAAAGCTTTTAATCTTTTTTACAGACATAAGAAAATAACCTGCAAATTTTCATATGTTTTACATGCAGACAGAAAAGGGTGGTGAAAAGAATTGAACTAGTCAACATAAATATATGACATTCCTACCAAACGTATTCAGAAGGTGATTCGATCAGTGATTCAATGATAAGCTGAAATAATAATTTAACGATAATCTTTAAAATCTTAGAACTACTTTACGAAAATAAGCCCCCCTTTTTTTACAGGTACCTTACAATGTATTTTTTAAGCATATGCTACAAGTTACACTGATACACACTTATAGTGTTATACTATTGTTAATTTAGAAGGAGAAACTTAAAAAAATCGCTTTAGAAAATTGATGTTTGTTGCGCGAATGATGTTAAAATATATAACGATTATTTTCAGAATAAATAATTAAATAATTTTTTCTTACTTCAGACGTTTAAAAATTAAGAAGCTAGTTATTAAGCTATATTCATCATATTACTGTTTCGGATGTCACGGCAACGTCACTGTGGCGTCACATTTTAACTTTGTGACCGTCTATGTCATGTCACGTGAGGTGGATGAGAATTCATAGTGACATAGATGTAGTTATGGTCGTTTTTAAGACCATTCTGACGTCACACTGTGACCACATTTTGGAGTCACAGTGTAGCCAATATGTGAAAAATGTGACATTTGTGACGATTTCTCATCGGGTCGGGTAACCATACTTTGCACAAAATAGACCCTACATGTGTCGGCTGTTTTTTTTTATGAAGGATTCGGACTATACATGGTGCCGTTAGAATATATAACATAACAAATATAATGTTAAATTTAAAATATAACATGTCAGTAATTACTTAGAAATTAACAGTTAGAAAGCATGGTTTAGATGAAAATTGCATTCAGATTTTCCAGTTCTAAAAAACATTAACTAAAACATCTGTTAACTTTATTTTTTAGCTTTAATACACGTTATTTTTAATATTGATAATTTTATAAAGGTTTGCAATTTCTTTTCTTCCCAAAGTACATTTAGTTTAATATTGCAATTCGTTATTCTTTAACATAAAGATTCATAATTTATTGAATTGTAGAATCAAAAACATTCTTATGAGAAAGAAATCTTTAGTTTAAAAACTATTAAAAAATTCTGTATTCATAAACTGTCTCTTTAAAAAGCTTTTCAAATGCTAAAATAAATTTATAGACGTATATGTAAGATGAAATGATATCTGAAGTAGATAAATGTTAAAAATCTACTCAGTAAATACGTTTGCCGAAATAAATTGAAACAAATGCTACCAATGTCGAAATTCAATAAATGCAAGTAATAAGTGGGTATGGAGAACAATCTACAGGTAATGTTAAAAAGATGCATTAAAAACGATATTTATAGGATTCTCAGAAGAGATATTTTTATACAACATGTATTTAAAATTTTCAATCTGAAAGTAAATGTTTCATTATTTATAATGTAACGTTTAGTATACATTAAAACACTTTTGTGCGTGTTCACGGTTAAAAGAAGAATTCTAATTCAAAAACGGGGATTTTATTGAAACTCATGATGTTTACGTAAATGATGTGCTTAAAACAAGTTGCGTACATTCTTTAGAATTTGAAGGAATATGGCAACACTATTTCAGATTAGAAATTCTGCTCCTTTTTTTTACTTCTTCATAAAAATATTTCTATTAATCTCAGAATTTGTAATATTTTTCAACAAGAGAATAAGGCAAAAAATTCTATCCAAATTTGTAAAAGAACTTTACACACCCTGTTAAAAAGTCACACAAAATTAGAACATTAATGGTAGAATAAACCAAATGTAAAAACAAATGATAAAGATTGATCATAAAAATCATAAAGATTTATCTAATTGTTTGTGGTTTGAAAAGTATTATTATTTATCTGACTTGTCATAAAATTTACAATAAAATTTACTAAGTAGAATATTAGCAAATTATAAATTTTAATATTTGGGAATTTTATATTTTCGTCATAATATTTCGCTGTGGAAAAATATAATAAAGAAGTTATATATATGAATGAACATACAAGAACTTATGGTGTCATATGATGTCAAGAGCATCCTAAAAACTCGAAAGACGAAAAACAATAAGAAAAGAATGTACAATTGGCTAAACAAAGAAAACACCCTTTACAATCTAATCATTAAATTGTCACAGAAAAAACAGAAATATTCATTCGTCTGTAAATTAAGAGTTCTTTCAATTTATTTTAATAAAATAAAGTTTAAGGGGATCGTCTACTTAATGAAATTGACCCAAACTCTGAAATTTTCAATAAGAACAACTAATTTTGAGATCATATTCGGCTTTTTCGAAAAGTTATGCCTCAGTATATAGTACTTACCAAAAATATGTGCGCACCAGTATATTTTAAGGAATTTCCAATTGAACTGCACAATAACGACTTAAAATATGTTTTATTGTCTTTGTTTACAAAATAAACAACTGTCTGAAGAATAAAGAAACAAAAAAATTACTTGTTTCGACTATTAGACAGGTTTATTAAAGTAGTTTTAGATGGTCTCCTTTCATTGAATTGACGACCCTTAGCATTGATCAGTGCTTTAATAATTTTTCCAGCTTTTGATGATCATTTGTAATCCAGCAGTTCTGAAGAGTCTCGCAGAGGCCATCGGTGTTAATTGGTACATTTTTCGGACTTCCCTATCTAATTCTTTCCCCGAAAGCCCGACAGGTGAAACATCTCTGACTAAGTTGTCCATTACACTTTTGTTAAGACTTAGACGTTTTCTTTCTTTTGAAAATATTTAGTACGTAACTTAGTATGATTTGGATAATTACTTATTTGAAAACAAAGTTATGACCAACACGTTTCCTTCTGGAGGAAATCGCATGATATATGTTGTTGTGCACTTTTTGATCAATTATTCTGTCGACTCTGACGAAGTCATTAACGCGGTTGTCCTCCTACATGCTCACTTTGAAGACGACGCACAAAAGAAAGGCGTTGCGAGCGAAAAAGTTCAAATTTCGATTCGATTGGCCAAAGGATCCTCTTCCACTGTTTTTCAGTCCAATATTTGTGCTTTATTTGCTGATGTGTACCTTTTTACTACGTTTTTAGTATGTAGAAGTGGATTTTTTGCGCGATTAAGGCGATATTTCTGAAAGTGCCTGACTACCGTCTTATCGCACACAGGATGAGAACTACTTTTCCGCAACTTCTTTCAGATTTTCAGAAAGTTCAGACGTCTGTTACACTTTCTAGTAGTCTTAATCAAATTGTCCTCATAAACAGTTGTTCTTTTTGGACGACCAGTTCGTTTCCATGTAACATTTTAACCAGTTTTTGACTTTCACTATACAGCCTGACGCATGGTCCAATGGTCCTTTTAACTGCTTGTTGATTTTCAGTAAAGAATAACCTTCTTCTCTCAAAACAATAATTTTTAGCACGTAATTAAACACTTTACTCGTAGTTCTTTTAAAGTATTTTTGACTAACTGGAGCTTTCAGTAAACTTTTGGACTATTTAGAACGTAAGAAAATAGCACAATCACCCCTTGAGTGCTATGTGCCTTGTACGCCTTGAGACAAAAGGGGCACGTCCTCCAGCACTAGACGTCTCTGCAAGGTTTTCAATGCCAAAATAACGCCACTTTCAGAAAAGTTGACAAAGTACTAATACTATTAAAATATAAATTTAAACTTCACAAATAAATAAATAAATCATGAATTTAACACACACATGTAATCGTAGGCGCTTAAATACTAAAATATTAACTTAAAAAAATCTATAAATTGTGAAATATTTTGCGATTAATCTCTGGCATGCGGCTAATAAAACTAGTCGTTGGGGGCCACCGTAACACTTACTTATCATGGATATGCATAATATAAAATATGAAAATAAAACAATAAAATGTTTTTCGGAATCTTCAGTGTCTGCAACGTGTAATTCCGTCAGTTTTTTTTTTCGATTTTAAAACGATTACAAGACTAACTCTAAGTATTATGAGCAAGTAAATGTACAAAAATACTTCCTGTTATAGTTGCTGGGCAATCTAAGGAACAATATTAAAGGTGAATAATCTGTTACATATATATATTTTTTAATTACTAAAAACTAATTTGTTTTAAAATCATATAAAAAATGAGCGTAAAACCCTATTACGGAGGATTTACCCGTTTACCCCTAAAATAATGTAAATAATTCAGCATTGATATGTTTCCGTGTATTATTCGGTAACTAAATTCCCAAAAGAAATTTAAACTTCCCAAATAATTAAAACACGAATTTAACGGACTTGTAATCGAACATCGCATTTAAACACAGAAATAATTAAAAAGATAAAAGTTTGATTTATATACAGAAATATTTCGTGATTAACCGCTGGTATGCGGCTAATATGAGAGTACCAAAATGCTGTTTTTTTAAGTTGATGGGCATTGTAAGAAATTGCAATAAATGAAAAGAAAATCCATCAAAGTTTTGAATTCAAAATGAGTTTACCTATGTTTTGTACACCATACAGTATATTGGCCATCTGTAATCGGGTAGCCCAAGTCGGATCGTTTGGTCTACATACAATAAGATTTGTGTATTGACTTGAGCACGAGAAAAATCGTAGATAAGTATTGGCTTCAACAAATTTTATTTTGACATTTTAAAGCAAAATTAACCCTAAGATGCTACTGTCATATTCACAATTCAATAAAAACTATTGACAATTTTAATAACTGGTTTAATTTTACAGATAAAGTGTTTGTTTATGACAAAGAAACAAGATGTAATAGTATGCTTTTAAACGTAAAAAACATATGAATTTCTTCTCATTAAACATGCTGGTGAAAACCTCCTTTCACAATGCAGATATAGCGCAATCATAAATAGTCTGTTTATTGAAAAATTCCCATTTCAATGCTATTTTTTATATTTTGATTGTTACTTTTTCGTAATCAATGTCTCCGATAACTTGCGTAATTCGGCATGTACAGTTTGTCGGAAAAACACGAGCAGTTTCGAAAGCTAGAGAAACTTTCTAACAAACATGGCACACTGTTGTCGAAATCACTTATGATTGTCACAAATGATTGAGGTGATAAAGTTTGCGTAAGAATAATATATATAATTTCTTTTTTATAAAACATAGATAGTAGAACTAATAATTCGCTAATAACATAACATTAAAATAAAAATTATTTGCTTTTATTATTGACAATCTAAATTTCCTGCTATGTACAAAGTTTCAAAAATTCCCCGCTTTTTTAATTAAACAAAATGATTTTTTATGTACTCGAATGGATACTATTGAATTATGAATGAAATATTTACATCCACATGACAATATGACGTCCCATTTAAATTAAAACCAAGCATTTTAGTTTATTAAACTGAAACATGCTATTACGATTACATCAGTATTACATTATTTTCGCAGACTTTTTACTTCCGACTGTGTTCAGACTATGAGCGCTTGATATACATATATACTTCATAATTTATTGATTTTCCAGGAATATTAACTTTAATTTTTCTATGTGTAGGACGGACCAAGCAATTAGTTCAAATATTGAGCAGGTACAATGTGAAATTGAAATGTATCTAATGCAAATTTGCGCCTGTAATATTTGCTTCCGGCGAAAGGTAGTTAGTAAAATCAAGTCAAAACCGGTTTTATATTGTGCTATTTCAATTCAGTAAGATACTGACGAGTGGTGCAAGTTGTTATATTTTAGCTCCCAGAATAGTTAAATGTTCCTGTTGGGTAAAACAGTGGGTATGTGAAAGATTCTACGCAATTATCCGCATTACGCAAATTGACGATTTTGTCATCTGATGCATCATCATTCGTTATCTAGAAAGCTTTGATTTGCGTTGAGTGTAAGCAAACCACATAATTCGTTGGTCTTAGGGACAGAGAGTCTGTACTCAGCACTGTATAGCATTGAAAAGAGTAGTTTTACAATGTTTTAATCCTTCGAAACTTGCACGCCGTTTCACATTTACTATTTGCACCATCATAAAGGATTGGCAAAAATATTTTGCGACCGAATAATCTACTCTATGGATTCGGTTCAATTCATTCAAATTCAATAGTTGCTAGGATTTAAAAAAAATATCTGACCGTCTCTCTGTCAAACTCATCTTCTTTCATTTGAATGAACTGCCATGTATATATTTTTAGGTGTTGTTAATTATGTTAAAAACTGCTTTTTTATCTACTGCAACATATTTAATGTTCTACGTTACTATTAGTAGGGTTAAGCGATACAAAAGCAAAAGAAGACCTTCTACTTGTAAAAAATCATCGTCAGACCCATAACAAAATATGAAAAGAAAGTTGAATATGCTGACAAAACCAGCTAATTTGATACTTATCGACTGCGAAAATAAATAACATAAAATCACAACTTTTTTCTCGACAACATGGAGAAATTGGATACATATTTAGTTGATTTAGTTATATTGAGTTTAGAGCTGAAAGGGCTAGGAAAGTGTTATGTACTACTAATACTATGTACTACTATGTACTACTATGTACTACTAATATGTGTTTTAAAGGTTTTAAGAGATTTGTACATATGTTTTTATCGGATGTGTATTTTAGGTATGTGTAAAATAAATCATTTTTCATAAAAATGTTTTTTCTTATTGTGAATGCATATTATATATATATAAAACCTTCCACAAACGATTTGTTAGCATGTTTGAAATTATAACAATTGTTTTATACATAACGATTTGTTATTATAACATTTAGAAAAGAAATGATGAGTTTATGTAGAAAAAAAATGTATTTAACAAAATACAATATAAACGCACAAAAATTAATTCGAACGAGGCTCAGTACCCAGGTATTTGAATATGAGCACGATGTTACAAGGGCATTTGACAATACATGCGAAGAAATTAAATATTCTAAATGTCCAAACGAATTAGAATATTTTTTGAAAAGACGATGAAATGACATATTCATTCTGTGGGAACGCGTGTTGAGCTTGTGAAAATAAGAAAATGAAAGGAACACCGAAAGAGATGAAATCGAATTTTTTTAGGAATAAAATAAGAGCTTAGAATCTTAGTATGCAGAAAATTCTTTATTTTGAATAGCAATGAAGTTTTTGGTACGACAAAAGCAGAAATTTGATAACATATTTATCTGACAGTATAAAGAATGTTATGACAAGCCTGATTTTTTATTCTTATGAATACCTTGAGAAAATGAAATAAATATAAATAGTTATTCTGATTTTTTTTCTTCTTTTTAATTAACGTATTATTGTCTTAGGAAGTGTAAAAGTAAATAAATACATTAATGCACTTTAATTATAGTGCTCATACAAACTTATTACACACTAGCGGAGCTTCGCTGGTTTTTCAAAGCAATTTAGTTGTAAATGAAAAGTTTCACAAACGAACATAGGGTTCGGGGGCCTCACTGACTTTCACATCAGATACCACAAATTCATATACTTTTATGTAAAATAAACCTAGGGTTAGGGTTCCTACCGCTGTTATAATGAGTTATGGGCGATAAATTCAAGAGACCACCGTTATAGTGATTTCCATATTAATAATTTAACTTCTGAGACAAATAGATTGAGAAATAGGTGCTATGGAAAAATGGATTAAGAGATAAATTACAGCCCTCAATTGCAAGCCTTGTGTGATCTGTATCATGCTTTTAATCGAAGTTTGATAACATTGGAATCGTTCAGTTAGTTCTAGAGTTTTTAAATTTTGACATTTTTAGTACACAGTTTAAAATCTTCTACCCCAATACATAAAAATTCCTTTATTAACAATCTTCAAAATTTACGAATTTCGTCAAAACTGCAATCACTAACATATGTATCAGCGCTGCATACACATGAAAACAAAATACATAATAAAAAGGATACACGAAACTCGCTGCGCAAAACCCTTCAAAATACGTAAAATTCATCAACATCACGATCACTAACGTCTGTATGAGCGCTGAGTGCACATGAAAACAAAATTAAATCACTGGATACACGAAATTCGCTGCACAACAAACTCTAGAATGCACAAATCGCATTAGCAGCGGTTTGTTCAATAACCCTAAGTTTGTTCAATAACGCATGTATGAGCGCTGCGCGCGCATAGAAAAAAAACTGGATATACGAATCTCGCTGCGTAGCAATCTATAGAATGTACGAAACTGATCAAAACGGCAGTCAATAACGCATGTATGAGTGCTGGGAGCACATGAAAAAAAACATTACTGGATACACGAAACTCACTGCGCTGCAATCTCTAGAATGCACAAAATTTATTCAATAACACATGTATGAGAACTACGCGCACATGAAAACTAAAATAAAGTCACTGTATGCAGAAAACGCATTGTACAACTATTTCTAAAAAGCACGAAACTAGTTAAAATTCCAAAAATTCACATAATATAAATTGTTCATATTGACATTAATTATTTTATAGCTTAATTAAATATCGAAAAATAGGCATTTTCCATTTCCCCCTTCAAATTAATTTTTATAACCAAATTACATATCTATTTCCCTTTTTTTTTAAATGTTCACCCGCTTAAATATTGAAGAATGGAAAATTTATATTTTTTCATTCAACTTATTATTTATAACTCAAATAAATATTGAAAAATAAAATCATTCCAATCTTTCCGGCGCTTGGATTCAAATTCAAGTCCACAGAACTGTAGAGAAAGGACATACCACAGAGATTGTTGCACACATTTCGAAACAACATAGAACAAAATTTTACAGTATCAGATAAGCACGCATGCGCGCTAAAGCAGTCCGTTTTTTTTAAATCGTAGCCAAAGTGCAGGGGAAGTGCAGAAGTTATATGCTTTACTATGTAAGTGGTAGATTGAAACATTGTCGCTCTCAAATCTCCAATCAGCATCCCCTAAGGTGTTGCTAAATTGAAGAAGATGTGGTTCTAATGTCTCTTGATACTTTGCTGAATTTTGTTTCCCATGGAATAATGCCCACAGATTTCAGAGAATAAATAGAGAGGCAACAAACTTGTAAAACCTGCTTGCAATATGAAGCCGGTTATCACTCAAATCATTAAGCCTAAGGTCTGTGTTCATTGATCGGAGAGAGGCTGCACATGGAACAAAGACTGGATTCATTGGAGTGAGGGAGGTTTTCAAAGCTAGCCGCCAGTTGTTTGGCTCGGCTGTAGGATTGCATTTTCAACGTCACGCCAACAGTAAACATATCATCTCTATGTATTCTCTGAACTCTGTGATTAATGCCAGGCATGTTTCGCCATTAAAATCAATCGCCGCCATTAAAATGAATACCGTAGCCTTAGGTAATTTAAATAACCGACGGAATATTTCCTGTTATACTGCACGGCGAGAACATTTCTTTTTTCGGGACGGTTGGTTGGTTGAAATAAATCCGGCATTTTCGAACGTTTGATGCACTTAAAAGTTTGAGACAATGTTTCTTTTTAACACTTTCCAACATAGCTGAAAAGTGTTTATGAATTGGGTTTGTCTCTCCGCCGTCTGCCCGTACTCTGTTTCACGTCGTAAGTATACCCGGATTGTCAGGCAATTGATATATGTTATTGATGTTTATTATCTCTTGTTCGGTATTGAAAATGAAACATGTAGCATTTATAGTTCATTTACAAGGACATTCAAAAGAATTCCATTACATTACTGTCTATGGAGAAAAATCGGTTGCGGGGGATTTTAACGACTATCTTTAGTCTAACCTTAGACTTATCTTTAGGCTATATCAAACATATTGAAAGTGATATATATCACAAAGGCGCACTACAAGATGCTTAATATAGAAGCTAGTATTCACAGCATTCATCGTACATTTACAGGGACATTCAAAGGGATACCGTTACATTACGGTCTATAGGGAAAATCGTTTGAGGTGTACTTTAATAATGCTACACTAATTCAAACATATTCAAATTAATATACATCACTGAGCACTATAAGATCCTTACTTTAAAATAAGATGTGCATAGGATTGATCGTTCCTTTAGAAGAACACACAAAAGAATTCAGTTACAGTACTGTTTATCAATAATAATTGTTGGAAGTGTGTTTTAAGTTGCAGTGCGCGTTTTTGAATTTAACTAATTTTATGCATATTACTGTGGGTATATACAAGGCGGCCATAATTAAACTGATGGTACTCAGATTGTTCTGTAGCGCGATCTAATTGCGAGAATGGCGCCAAATTTTGGAGGAAGATTAAACAAGACGGCGGACGAAGGATTCCGCGAAAAAAAATTAGTTACAAAAGTCACCACCAGGGGAATATGTGGCGCTGTGTATTCGAAAAAGGGAGTTTCAAAAAATGAAGAATCAATACTGAAATAAAATTACCGTTTATTTAACGAATTTAGCAATTTAATCCAAGCTCAAAATGGTAACAGTTTATAAAAAGCGAAAAATTTACATAAACACTGCTAAAATTTCTTTATCTGCAATTTCACTTACAGAGCACCAAAGAAAGCAACAGCAGAGGAAGAAGTTTTTTATTCAAATTTCACGTTACATCTTTTGGCCCAGTGCCAGCTTGTTCAGCTTTAAAAGGTAATGTGTTACTGTTAGAAGCAATTTCATTGAAAGTTATCTTTCATAATTTCTCCTTCTTTAGTCGAGCGAGTTCTACTAGTCAAATTATGTTACCCCAACCAGTGCAATGCGCCAGCCGCTCTTCGTGCTTTTAGAAACCACAAAAAATGCGTAAAGGTAACGGCCCTTTGTCAGTTAATGGTTTAAAAGCAATGGTTGAGAAGTTTGAGAAAACAGATTCTCTAAATGTTCAGTCAGGCAGAGGACGAAAACCCTTATCACAGGATACAATCGAAGAAGAGGCAACGGCGATTGTCGACAGAGCTCCAGACAATATTGCTACCACTTCCAACGCTCGTGGGATAGTTCGGAATCTGGATATGCCTTATTGTACAGTATGGAAAATCCTACGAAAGACTATCCACTTCTATCCGTACAAGATCAGCCGTGTACAAGAGTTACGTCACACCGACCATGATAAGCGATTGACTTTTTTTCTCACTTTTCTTGCCAGAATGGAGTTGGATGATGCTTAGCCCTGGAAAATCTTATGGGGTGACGATGCCCACTTTTACCTGAATGGAACTGTAAATACCCAGAACTGCCGAATTTGGGATAACAAGTCACCAAGAGCATTCAAGGAAATTCCTTTACATTCACCAAAGATAACTGTTTGGTGTGGTTTCAAAGCGGATATGATCATAAGTCCATTCTTCTATGAGAACATTACTCCGAGAGGACCTGTAACTTGTTCTGTTACCGAATACAAATATCGCCAAATGCTAAACAAGTTTGTTATTCCGGCACTTCAGCAATGACAGTGCCTGGAGAAAATCATTTTCATGCAAGATGGAGCCCCTCCACACATTGGTTTGCGGGTACAGCAGCTGCTATGACAGAAATTCACAACAGAAAGAGTCATTAGCGGCTGTTTTCCAACTGTATGGCGACCTTGGTCCCCTGATCTTACACCCTGCGACTTTTGGAAATGGGGTTACCTAAAGTCCAAGGTCTATCACGGAGGTGTCCAGGACCTGGCTACGTTGAAGGATAACATATCGCGAACTGTACGGGAGATTCCTGCAGACATGTTATTCTCTGCTGTTGTAAATGCTGTGCACAGAATGCAATATGTGGTCACAAAAACGTCGGCCACATCGAACCTGAGTTGGATGTGCTAAATAAACGGTAATTTTATTTCAGTATTGATTCTTCTTTTTTGAATACACGGCGCTAAATATTCCCCTAGCGGTGACTTTTGGAACTAATATTTTTTTTCGCGGAATCCTTCGTCCCCCGTCTTGTTTAATCTTCCTACAAAATTTGGCGCATTCTCGCAATTAGATCACGCTACAGAACACACTGAGTACCGTCAGTTTAATTATGGCCACCTTGTACATTCTAAATATCGTATACAGGATGCACATTGTGATTCCTCATTTTGTATCGCTGCACCATACAGACAAATATTGTTGCACCACTATTATAAACAATGTTAACACTTGTGAAGATTTTCTAATCTATATAATAAAAGCGCAAAGCATTTGACTGTCATCAACAATTCCAGAATGCCCGTTTCACTTTTTCATATGCCAGACGTTTGTACTTTTTTATACCATTGTTAAGCCCATTGTGATTGCTAATTTTGTAATGTTGCACCTTACAGACAAATATTGTTACACCATCATTATAAACAATGTTAATACTTCTGAAGATTTTCTAAACACAAAAGATTCATTCATCATGAACGTTTAAAATATTATACCATGGAGGTAATTTTTCACGGTATAGTCTGGTGTAAAAAAAATGCGAATGAAATCGGCAGAGAAGTGTGCCGTACGTGACGTCAAACGGTCATACTTTCTTCCCGATCTCTCGGGAATGACTGAGGTAAAAACTGCTCCAATAGGACTTTCGGGAAGCTGAAAAAAAACGTCCGCGTGATAATTGAAAAAAATAAAATAAAACTATTTAAAAAATAAAAATTAAATAAAAATTTATAAAAAAATAATAAAAACATAAGATTATGCTTTTCGTTTTTTTATAATGATACAATGAAACGCTGAGTTCATATTTTTACCAGCATTTAGACAGTAATTCAAACGAAATCACGTGCGTTTACCTTTTTTATGAGGTCGTCGGAAACGGCCGTCTAGACGGAAGAAGCCCGGCTAGTTGCAAATTATACTTGTATTATTTGAAAACGAATGCGTATTGTTGAGTCGTTTGGTAATAGGAAAAAATATAGGTTTTCAAATAAACTATAGAATAGAAAATCGAATACGCTATCGTATATCTAATATAGAAATATAGATATAACTTGGTTATAAATAATTAAGAAAATGCTTGAAAATTACTAAAAAATATATATAAGTACAAATTCAGTAAATTGAGTAAAAGTTTCTATCAAATTGTATTTTATACTACATTTTCTTTTTCCAATGGATGGTGTAAACATATAGCACCAAAGCTCCTGAAAACCTCCCCAGGAGCTCCAGTTCTTCCCAAATTCCTCCTGAAACTGTGATGACGCTATCAGGCGTTCCTGGGGAAGAGACTTGAATCACTTCCCCAGGACTGACCTCCCACATTCTTCCCAGGGAGCAGTCTCCTGGGGTTGATATTCCTGGGGAAGTACCTAGGAAGAGACGGTACTGGTGCCATCTCATGAGTGATTTTGACACTAAAATAACTTATTATAACTTTTTTTTTAATATACTTGATTTGATGTGATTCGATTTTTTAATCAATAAAGTTTATATTATTATTTGATTTATTTTATTTCCTAAGCACATCTGGTTATTATACTGAAAATATCAACGTTTGACACACAATAACATCGTGTAATAAACAGACGCACGTTTCATGAGTATCCTGGACTCATTTCCTCAGTGTAAATAAACTAAACCCTATTGTATCCCCCCAAAGACATGAAAATGAATCTAAAAACCCAAATGAAAAACAACAACACACCGAGAAACTCCTCCAATCTGATTAAGTCGGTTGGTTGGTTGTAGAGGATTCACTATGACAAAGTAACTCAACCCAGAAAGGTGAGATGTACGGTACACTTGAAAAATCATTAACCAGGGAGTTACCAAATTTATGAATATAAACTGCCTCAAAGAAGTCTAAATCTAATGGAGTGTTACATTTCTTAATAATAGTGGCTGAGTCGAAGTTAAAATTATGTCCCTCACTCCAACAGTGACAGGCAATAGAGGACTTTTGTAATTCTTTTTTCTTAATGTAATTTCTGTGTTCATTGAGTCTGAAACGGAGTTGTCGTTTAGTCTGTCCTATATAGGACAAACCACATTGACATTGGATATTGTAAATGCCCCAAAAGTTTTGATGTGAAATTTTATCCTTTAACTGTGAAAAATTTAGTTTATTAACTGGCTTAAAAACAACCTTAAAATCATATTGCCTTAAAATATTAGCTATTTTATAGCTAATGCTATTGTGAAATGGTAAAATAATGAGGTTAGAAAAAAAAAAATAATAATTTTAACTTCGACTCAGCCACTATTATTAAGAAATGTAACACTCCATTAGATTTAGACTTCTTTGAGGCAGTTTATATTCATAAATTTGGTAACTCCCTGGTTAATGATTTTTCAAGTGTACCGTACATCTCACCTTTCTGGGTTGAGTTACTTTGTCATAGTGAATCCTCTACAACCAACCAACCGACTTAATCAGATTGGAGGAGTTTCTCGGTGTGTTGTTGTTTTTCATTTGGGTTTTTAGATTCATTTTCATGTCTTTGGGGGGATACAATAGGGTTTAGTTTATTTACACTGAGGAAATGAGTCCAGGATACTCATGAAACGTGCGTCTGTTTATTACACGATGTTATTGTGTGTCAAACGTTGATATTTTCAGTATATTTATCCACACAAGATTTTTTCATTAACATCTGGTTATTGTTTAACTTTTAATTATTGTTATAATATTTAATTATCCTTATTTAGATTTATTTTCAATTTATAAAATGCAATCAAAATGTAGTTAAATGAATTTAGAAAATTAAATTTAATATTCCACATCATATATTAATAATTAAAATAAATTAATCTTTAAATATAAATTGAATTTTTTTTATTTATTTTGTTTCTGATCTTTTAAAAATTAACTTATATATTAATTTATTTTATTATTACATTCACTAATTATTTTTTCTGAACTTTCAGCAATTACTTATATAGTTATATATTTTTACTATTACTTTCTCATCTAACTAATACGTAATTTTACATTGGTTTCACTTATATACGTTCTTAGTTTCTATAGAAATAATTTAATTTTAAATATAAAATTAATTTATTTTCGCCTAATAAATTATTTTTGTTTTTATTTACAAGAAATCAGAATTAATTTTTTCGAAACACGAAATTTATCAAAAGTTTAATATATATTTATATGTTTGTATATAACCATATTTTATAAATTACGGATTAGAAATACCTAGTAAAATTTATTTCTTCTGATCCTTTAAATAGTCTTATATATTAAATTATTATTATTATTTGTATTAAATAATTAATCATTTCATATTAATTTGAATTATATATATAAATAATTTTTGGATCAATATTTAATTTTAAAATATAAATTCGATTTATTATTTTTTTTTCGCTGACCATTTAAAATTATCATATATATATATATATATATTTCTTTTATCATTCCTAATAAATGAGTTTTTTTTTTTTTTTTTTTTTTTTTTTTTTTTTGTAACAGTAAGAAATCAAAAGGAATCAAAAATTTGTTACAAATAAGGATTTTTTCAACAGTTTAATATATATTTACATATTTGTACATATTCAGAATTTGCCAGTTAATAGATTACAGATAGATTGTTTAATTTAAAAATGCTTATTTTAAAAAATCTTATTTCAATTGTAAAAGCTAATTTTCATGTAAGTTTCAAAATCGAATCATATTTAAATCATATCGAGCATATTTACTTTTATTATTCTTCTTTTATTAAATTACATTTTCAACTAATTAATAATTTTATATTCTATTATTCTGTTTTTACCAAAAAATGGAAAACATCTTTTGATTATAAAGTTTATAAATAAGAACACCTGCCAATTTCATGCGTTTCCGAACAAAAATGAACTAAAAAATATGTCATAAAGTAGCCAATTTGGATTTGAGAACAGCCTAGCATGCCTAAACTCAGAAAAGCTTTTATAGATATATCTTTTAACAACTTGTAATATTGTAATATCAATATTAGAAATCAAATTCAGTTTTGTTTATTCTAATTCTAAATTTAAAATTATAATATATATAATTTTTAAAAAAGTGCATTTTGAATTTGTTTTTTAACTTTTGGTTTATAAAAACGTCAATTTTTCTCTTACTTTCTTTAATTGTGATTATTTATAATTTATAGTTTAATTTATTTAATTGTAAATATTTTTATTTAATTGGCCCCTTTATCATAGACCCTGACCCTGATATATGTGGCTCCTAACTAAAATGATAAAACGCAATGTTGTTGCAAATGATAAAACACTACCCTTTTCCCGTTTATTGTGATGCCGCGTGGGAAATTTGGTTCAAAACGGCGACTTTCACAGTATTTTCTAAAAAATCTGCGTTTACAAAAAGTTTTTCTAGTATTACATAGTTTCTAAATAAGACCACCTGCCAATTTAATGCTGCAATTCCGAACAAAAACGGCCCCACCAGTGGCTGAGAGGTTGTGCTCTCGAAGCTGGTAGACGGGAGGTGCTGGGTTCGATCCCAATCGCGCCCGTCGGCCTAATCGCTCGGAGTTTTCGTGGTTTTCTTTCGAGCCGTGGATTTTCTCC
Organism: Maratus michaelseni; assembly: GCA_963931845.1. NCBI lineage: Eukaryota > Metazoa > Arthropoda > Arachnida > Araneae > Salticidae > Maratus > Maratus michaelseni. The sequence continues at coordinate 78,060,347 of OZ007590.1, read as the reverse complement.
ATGCGTAAATACGGATTAGGTTCCCTTAGAAAGACCCCCACGAAGGGCACTCCCCCTGGTCCTATATCCCTAGTGTCGATAATTGGCCGTCAATAATCAACCCAACCCAACCCGAACAAAAACGAGTTAAAAAATGTGCCAGAAAGCAGCTCCTTTGGGTTTGAGAACAGCCTTAAATAATTATTAATACGCTTTTTTTCAAGTTATCAATTTAAAATTGTATTGAATATGTATCAAAGGGTATGCATGTTTATTTGCAATAAAAGTTACAGAATTCCTGCTATACGAAGCTTAAAAATATGCATGTTTTCGATTTACTGACTTTCATAAGAGGAGAAAGAAATACATGAATACCTTATAAACTACTCACGTACAACGGCCGTGTAGCGTAATCACTAGAGCGTGTTTCTCGTATGCGTAAGTACCCAGGTTCAAATCCAGTCGGCGGTAAGAAAGTTTATTCCGTAATATCTGTACCATAGATTTAATGTGATTCTGTGTGCGTGATTAATAAAAGCAATGTCTGTTATATGTGTTATGTAAATTTATTTTTTTAAATAATGTCCGTATTTATTAAAAGAAAAAATGAATAAATAAATAAATACTTTTTACATTACGTCGAATAATAATAACTTCGGATGTTTTTTATGCACATTAAGTGACCCTGAAGTCTCCAAAATTCCTCCGATATTACTTCCTGAAATCTTCCCATGAACAACCTGAAGAGGAACCTGAAGGAGGTCCTGGGGAGCTCCCCGGGATGCTATGAGGCGGACATTTTCGGTTCCTGAGGACGACCTCCTGGTGACAAATTTTTGCATCCTCAGGGATGCCTGGGGGATGTATGTCAATCTTCCTGGGGATGTCCTAGGGAAGCACATGTGCTATATGGGGTACAATTTGAAATTATGCGATTTAACAAAGCTAATATATCTGCAGTGTATTGAATTCCATTGTTGTAAGTTTCATACATTTCTAACCCTACTATTATCAATTCTGTTAAGATGTCATATTAAAGTGGACAAGCCTTTGCTTTAGAACAACATACAATAGAATGGACATCACTTCTGAATGGGTTAACAACTGACCTCAAACATTGGTAATATATTAATGAGGTGGTCACACGTTATTTAAATCTTCCTGATATAAAAAAATCTCAAAGCATTCTATATTATTATATTCGTAAACCACTGGTTAATAATTTATATTGATACAATGTTTTTTCCGAATTGTAATCTGAGACGACAGCTCGGCATAAATACTTAAACACATAAGAGGATAATTACTCTATATGAATACAAATCAATTTTCATATGAAAACTCTTCTCGTTACAACAGAAAAATTCCAAAAGAAAAAATATAAATAAACATTGGGGTAGAAGAGTCATTTTAATATCAATAAGGCCGCATACAAACAATTATTTGATATTTCGAAAATAATTCGGAAAACATCTAAAAATCAAGATTAAACAAGACAAGAAAATAATTTTATATTATTTCGACGTTCAGAATTGCAGTATTCTTAAATGAAAAGAAAAATTATCACTTTGGATAAATGTATAAATTATACTATAACATAATGATGCTATTTGGATATTAATTTGTTTTTTGGGAGAGTTCGTTTCATTATAACAGAATATTTGACATTCATAAAAATTCTTTTATAAAAGTGAAATACTTTGAATAGTAATTTAAAAAAACAAAGCCTTGGTTAAATAACTAAAAACACAGAAAGATAATCATCCTGTGTAAATACAAATTAACTTTTAAAAAAAGTTATCAATACAAGAAAAAAATAATCGATGTTGTGTAAATTTCAAGGGGAAAAAATAGTGCTAGTTTAAGTATTGCATTATATTAGTAAATTGCACAAAAATAATTTTTTTAAATTTTAAAATTCGTGGTAAAGTATTTAAATATCGAGATTAAATACTAAATAAAGATTTTTTTTTTCGAAAAAATAATTTGTTCTTAAAGAATTTTAAGTTGTAGAATGAAAGGAAATGCAATCACATAAAGTAAATACATAAAAAAACAAGGTAAATCAATCATGCTATTTAAATGCTAATTGCTTTATTTACTTCTTTTATTTATTTATTTATTTATTTTATTTAGATATTTAATTATGTATTTATATTTTGAAGATTTTGTCTTTCATAACAGAAAAAACATAGCCATTGACTAATTTTTTTTAAAATAAAATAAAATTTGCCTATTTAGCAAAAAACTATTTATATTATATTTCTCGATTGCGGCAAAATCTGTTCATAAAATATTCAAATTCATTTTCTACGCAAAAAATAATAATTAATATTGTTTCTAAGATAATTTAGAAAACACATAAGACAGTTGAAAACACATTTTTATTATTTACTTGTTCCAGACGACAATATACTCGAATATTTATTGCACTTCTGTATATGATGTATACTACATTTGTACACTCCCCACATAGTGTACTTAAATTTAATTAAGCTGGAAAGCGCGCTGCACAATTCTAAACTCTTTTCAGGGAATTGTCATACTTAGACTGCGATATGTTCATATTCTTTTGTGCAATCCTGCACATGGATATAGTTATATTATACACACACTACACGTCTAAAATTCTAGAATAAAATTTAGTTTCAGGTGAAAAACACAATAGAAAACGAACATTCAACTATTTTTATCGCTAGTTAATTACTTTTAATTATTTTGGGTAACCCTGTAAATGATCGATAAAATTTATACACACGGTACATGATATATTAAAATATAATTTGAAAACGCACTTTCTGCAGTTATTCGTTCTTAATCGATAGTGTATCTGAATCATGTTGCGAAACACTGTAAAAGAAAAATCGATGTTACCGTCCCTATTTTATATGCGAAATATGCTATCTTACAACTCTAAAATGTACATCGATTTCATAAATGGAATTTCTAACAATTACTATAGAGTAACTTCGCGAGAGTTGCCGAATCCAGGATAGATGCCGCAACCCTTTTATTTAATCTAATTATCGATAGATGGCAGTCAGACTCGCAGTATAAGTGCGCAGTGAGATTAACCAGTGTATAGCGTGAATCCCATTTCGATGTTTACTTGTAGCTGTATAATCCTTATTTTGAGGTAAGCACATGATTTCACTATCCAAACTTTTAAACACGTTATGCTTAAATAATTTTTATATGCTAATTACTAAATCCATGCACGATTTCGTAATCAAAACTAACTAGGGGACCGCCAAACATGATGCACACAGATTTTGAGGATTTTAAAGTATGTTATAGGGGTCATACCCCTAACTATTCAGGTCAAAGGATTTCTTCAAATGGGCTTTAGTTTTCCAGAAATTTCGGGTTAAAGTTCAGCATGCATTTCAAATACCTATTAATTCAGAATCTTGAAGAAGTGCTCCGTGGTACAGAGCTAGCGCTCGCGATGTGAGAGCCGAAGATGGGGGTTCGGTCCTCTCATGTGACTTTTACCTTTTTTTAATAAATTTTATATATCGCGTTATAAGTTTTGTGCAGAATTATGAATTCTGCATCTTTGAACTTTCTGTTATTTTCCTTATAAATTCCATTTACATTTTCGAATTTTTCGTAAAATATTATAGTTTTCGCGCATTTTTAATTCTAATATTTCTGTTGGCGAAAATCCAAACTAATTTATGTCTTGATATCTCGTCTTTTTAAAATGATTATTCTTTACATTTATGTATATTTGCTTATTTATTTATCGTATTTATGAAATAATGCATTTTTTATTTGCATTTTCTATTTAAAAAAATTAAATGATTAAGAAAAAATTAACAAAATAATATATCCTTTTAATATTTGTTTTGTTCTAAATATATTGAAATATGTTAACTTCTGAAATACTAAAATATTTATCATCACCGACATAGAAATTTTTAGTTTATTAAAGATGGAACTAATTGTGATACATATCACAAAAAAATATTCTAAACAAATTCCGCATTAAAAATCGTGTTTAAATATATTCTTTACGTAAATTGTTTTAACAATATTGGAAGAATGTATAAATTAGCATATTATATATTCTTTAAATACTTAAATTGTGATAAATATATTAAAAAATGCATTAAATTTGAAAAAGAAATTATTTCAAACGTGGAAATTGTCTGCAAAGGAAGCTAAACGAAATGAATAAAAAGAAAATTTTATTTATTCTGATATTACCGTAAAAGTAATTGCAGACGATATTTTTCAGATATTTTTTTTTATGTATTTTAATTTAGAAACGATTTTTCCTTTTTAGTTGCATTTTTTTGTATGTCATCGACTTGTTAGAATGAAAAAAATTAATTGTAATATATTATTTTTTATTTATGTAAATCAAAAATGATGTTGAGTTTGAACTTTACAGTTAAATATATTTAAATAACGTAATATATATATATATATATATATATATATATATATATATATATATATATTGGAATTACCTAATCATACAAACCTTTAGAAAATTTGAGATAAAAAATATTTTGTATAAATTATAAAATAATATACATTTTCATTTAAAATTGCATAAAGTTAAAAAAAAGTATTATTTTAGAACGGTTATTACACTATAAAGGGTAAATAATAATAAAAAAAACAAAAACAAAATCTAGACATAAATTAGTTTGGATTTTCGTCAACAGAAATATTAGAGTAAAAAATGCGCAAAAACTATAAATTTTCGCGAAAATTCGAAAATGTAAATGAAATTTATTAGGAAAATATCAGAAAGATCAAAGATGCAGAATTCATCATTCTGCATAAAACTTATAACGCGACAAATATATAAAATTTATTAAAAAAGGTAAAAGTCACATGAGAGGACAGAACCCTCATCTTCGGCTCTCAAATCGCGAGTGCTAGCGTTGCACCACAGTTCAAGATCGCGAATTAATGGGTATTTGAAATGCATGTTGGACTTTAACCCAAAATTTCTCGAAAACTAAAGCCCATTTGAAGGAAATCTTTGACCTGAATAGTTAGGGGTATGATCCCTACAACATACTTTAAAATCATCAAAATCTGTGAGCATCATGTTTGGCGGTCCCCTTGTATCTTCGCCCCACCAGTGGCTGAGAGGTTGTGCTCTCGAAGCTGGTAGACGGGAGGTGCTGGGTTCGATCCCAATCGCGCCCGTCGGCCTAATCGTTCGGAGTTTTCGTGGTTTTCTTCGAGCCGTGGATTTTTCCATGCGTAAATACGGGTTAGGTTCCCTTAGAAAGACCCCCACGAAGGGCACTCCCCCTGGGCCTATATCCCAAGTGCAGATAATTGGCCGTCAACAATCAACCCAACCCAACCCAACCCTTGTATCTTCTGTATAGAATACTGCGTGAATGGTTAAGCCATTTTCCTTTGCGAGGGCAGGCAACTGTGATGTGCGGCGTCTGTACCGTACAAAATGGGATACATTCCGAACTGTGATCCAGTATACATGCCACAGTTTCTTTTGTACGGGATGCCGCGATTAATAAAATTCAGCTCATCAGATATTGATGAATGTTCAAACAGTATGAAGTTTACTACACCTAAGGAGAAAATGGAAAAATAAAAAGTAAGAAGTGACCGAAAGATGCAAGTCAAGATGATAATAATGAAAAGCTGGATCACACATGTGGCGCAGACGTTCTCTGCAAGGATTGTGTAGAAAACTACTCCAATACTAAGAAGGAGTGTTATTGATTACGCTGCATCATGTGACAAATGTCGTTGCATGAAGACTGTACTATTTTCGACCTTTTTGTGTTGATTGAGGTCGAAAAAACAGGTCTATTAACTAATAAAATGATGTAAACACTATACAGTGATGTTACATTGTTGCTGAAATAACAATTAAAATCCAATCTTTAAAAAATAAGCTGATAATTTTAATAGTGAACAAAGTAGGAAAAATAATATTGATTTGAACATACCAGTACGTTTCATTGTACTCATTTAGTTTCTTTTTGTTCTTACATTGTTAATTATAGTCCAGATATGAATATTTGTTTAAATATGTTTTATTTATAATTTTATTCTGTTCTTATGACGAGCGCTGCATAACTCCTGCACAAGCACGGCGTATCACCCAGAGTGTACGGGTGACGTGCCGCAGCATAATTTTTTAAAAGAAAATTGTTGAACTATATTAATTATTTTTTATATTTTTTTGTCACAGTACATATGTTGTATACTTAACATTAAATAGCACAGCATGGTTGTTTCTTAATTTATGGGCACCATTGGATTATAAACACAAATTCAAAAAAATATACGGCATGTCACCCGGAATTACTCTATACAGAAAATAATGGAAACAAATTATTTTGCATAATATTGTAAAATGACAAAAAATGCTACGCACACCATTTTCAACAGAGAGAATGAAGTGTATATGTAGTATCAATTAAATGAGCCATTCATAGCACTCTGAAGCTCTGTTGGAATAACTTGAACAAAAATAAACAATCATGCATGACGACATAGATTATGAAACATTTTCCAACACTATTGAAATAATCTTAAGAAATTTCGTTTTTTTTAATACGATGAAATGATATATCTAAATAAACATTAAAAAACACACAACGCAGTAAAATTTCATTTTCAGCTATTACTGTCCATAACTGGTAACGTGTGCGAATTTTTTCGCCCAACCTGTATGATCTATACATCCCGTCAAAACAAAAAAAAATAGTTAAAATTTTAAATTAATATCACAGATGTAAACATACATCCAGCAGTTTTGGCTCATTGTCTTTCTTCTAAACGCATTATTTTGAGTGTCTCTGTAAATAAACGATAAATTATACGTACTCTATAATCTACAGAAAACATGCAGTAACGCATCTTAGTAATGTATATACTCTTCATTGAAATAGTGCAACATCATTAAAATACACTGAAAAGTATTTTCTCTATACATAATAATTCAATGGAATAGTTTTGTGCGTCCATGTAAACATACTATAAATGCTTCTTACTCTATGCTCTATAGAAGGTATATTTCCATGCACTTCAGCAGTACATGTCAATTTCATTAAGTTTGAATCATTGTAACATCATTAAAATGCATTGAAAATGAGTTTCCTGACACATAATAATGCAATGGAATAGTTTTGTGCGTCCATGTGAACGGACTATAGATGCTGCTTACTCTATACTCTATAGAAGGCATATTTACATCTACTTCAGCAGTACATGTCAATTTCATTAAGTTTAAAACATTGTAACATGAATAAGATGCAATTAAAATAATATTCCCCATACATAATAATGCAATAGAATAGTTCTGTGCGTCCATGTAAACGTAGGGTAGACCGGGGCACATTTACGCGGATTTTTTTCAATGAATTTTCTAATTTTTATGTTTTAACTTAAAAAATTTTAGACATTGTGGTTTTATAAAGCAGTTAATAAAGTCAAAATTTGTGTATTCAGTTGCTGCCCTATTTGTGTTTTTAACCATAAAAAAAATTTCTTTTAGGTCCAAGTCATTTGCGTAAACTTGCCCCAGGAACGGGGAACGTTTACGCATATTCTAAGTGATACCAAAGAGTAAGTGATATAAATATTTAATCAAATTGAGATGTTTTATTTATAACTTAATAATATCTTACCATCTGTAAAATAAAGAAAATTTATTACAGGCTGAACAGTCTATAAAATTAAAGCTGAACAGGCATGAAGACAGAACTATATGATTGTAATCTATAAAAGACGAATATGTTACTCAATTAAACATTAAATGATGATTTGCAAAACTAAATAGTCTGAAAATACTAAAAAGGTTTGAGACAGTACGAAGCAAAAAAGCTTCAGGGGCACGTTTACACTGTAAGAACGTGCGTAAAGGTGCCCCGATGTCAATGCGTAAACGTGCCCCGTCGCCATGTTTGGATTTATTTTTAACGTGCAACGAAAATTAATAACATTTCTGTTCATGCAAATACAGTTCTCGAAAAAGGATAAAATTCCGCTAATGTTAAAGTATTTGTTTATCCTTTAAAAAGTATTATTAGTTCACAATAAGTTCCAATAAATTCAACACAAAATTTACTCACCTTGACAGAAAACAGGTCATCCTTTCATCATGCTAGACCGAAGCTCGACTGACGCTCAAAAACTTGTAAGAATACCCGCTAAGAAGCAGCATCAATCTGTTATGACTGGTGGCGCACCAGTTATAACTCGTTTCGGAAAAAGTGCGCTGCGTAAACGTGCCCCATGCGTAAACGTGCCCCGGTCTTCCCTACTATAAATGTTTCTTGCTCTATGCTCTATATATAAGGTATATTTCTATCCACTTCATCAGTACATGTCAATTTTATTAAGTTTATAAAAGTTTCTTGCTCTATGCTCTATAGAAGGTATATTTCTATCCACTTCGTCAGTACATGTCAATTTTATTAAGTTTATAAAAGTTTCTTGCTCTATGCTCTATAGAAGGTATATTTCTATCCACTTCAGCAGTACATGCCAATTTCATTAAGTTTGAATCATTGTAACATCATAAAAATGTATTGAAAATGATTTTCCTCACACATAATAATACAATGGAATTACTCTATAAGGCATATTTACATCCACGTCAGCCGTACATGTCAATTTCATTAAGTTTAAAACATTGTAACATGATTAAAATGCAATTAAAATAATTTTCCCCATACATAATAATGCAATGGAATAGTTTTGTGCGTACATGTAAACGTACTATAAATGTTTCTTACTCTATGCTCTATATAAGGTATATTTCTATCCACTTCAGAAGTATATGTCAATTTTATTAAGTTTAAAACATTGTAACATGATTAAAATGCAATGAAAATGATTTTCCCCATACATAATAATGCAATGGAATAGTTTTGTGCGTACATGAGAACGGACTATACATACTGCTTATTCTATACTCTATAGAAGGCATATTTACATCCACGTCAGCCGTACATGCCAATTTCATTAAGTTTAAAATATTGTAACGTGATTAAAATGCAATTAAAATAACTTTCCCCATACATAATAATGCAATGGGATAGTTTTGTGCGTCCATGTAAACGGACTATAGATGCTGCTTACTCCATACTCTATACAAGGCATATTTCCATCGACTCCAGCAGTACATGTCAATTTCATTAAGTTTGAAACATTGTATCATCATTAAAATGCACTGAAAACGATTTTCTCCACTTACTGCAGTGTAGCAGAATAGTTTTGAGTGTCTTTGTAAAATAACCATAAATGGTACAGATTTAATTTTCAAACCTAAACATGCAATGGTAAATCCCTAAAATACGATTACGTGTCAATCTGAGAATATGCACGTAAGTATTCGCACGTCTCGACACACCGAATTCATAAACATTTTCCAAACTACGTACGTTGAAAAGTATTAAAATGCGACCCTCACCACTATTTCAGATAAAATTTCAAATAGGGGATATTTAAAGGCATTTATTAAGAAAATTCTTATCTTAACATACAAATAAATGAAAATAATTCTAGAAATATGAAACAAACAATCCTGACTTTAAATCGCTAATTCTATCAAATGCATTGATTTATATATGTATCGAAATTACTTATTATTAATTTATTATGTATGATAACAAAATCCAGAGAACTTCAATCAATACATTTTTATTCCGTCTGAAACACACATAATAAACATTTTTTTTATTGATTTCTTTAATTTTTTGAGAGAGGAAATGTGAGAAAAAAATCAAGTGGTAATGATGAAATCATTTGGAAGGCTGAATAATCATCATTCATTCACTCCATCATTCTTTGACTTAAAATGAACATTATCTTTTGTTCTGATAATGAATTCTTTAGAAAAATCCGATAAATTATAGAATGCTGTTCTCTAGTTATACAAGTGAATTCAGGAGTGAAGAAATATTGAACACTAGCAATTGATGTGCGAAATATTTAGAATTGTAATAATTGAGAAAAATGCAAATGTTAATCATTTTCATTTATGTCGTCCTTTTTTCTTAAATGGCCAATAATGAAATGGAGCTAAAGCATAACTCATGTTTTATTTTTAAACTGCTATTTAAAGACGTTTATTATTATCTTAAGTATTCTGATATTAACAGAACAGTATTTTCCAAAAAAATATTATTGGTCTTTTGGAACTTTTTTCCTAAATCGTGACTTTTAACTGATTTTTAAGTTAGATGAATGTTTCTGCTTTGAAAAGAAATATTTTTGTACGTATTTACAATGATTCCGTATAATGGATACGTTATGCTACCATTTTCTGCAATTTAAATTTACATCCTATATACAGCCATATTTTCTTTCAAATGTATTAATTAGTACAATTAAGTATAATAGTTTCATATAAATTGTACTTACAACTGCAGGTATATAGTTATCTCCAGAAAAACTGTCTAGTCAAAACATAGAAATTTTAATTGTCTGAAATTTTAAATAAAATTTTAACAAAATTTAAGTGTTATTTATTCCAATATTAACCGATTTTTATTGAAATTACGGTATTTCAGACTAAAAGAAAAATAGTTTTATTGTCATTTAAATGAAAAAAAATATTCTATCTATTATAAGGACAGTTTCTAATCTCAGATTTTTCTTGATAAATTAAAAAATGCGTCAATAAATAAACTTTGCTTTATCTACCCTATATATATATATAATCCTAATGAAACAAATTTGTGAAACGATTTTATGAAACGAAATTATGAAACGAATTTATGAAACGATTTTATGAAACGACTGATTATGTTTCAGGGCTATTTTTTATAAAATATTAAACGCTTGATAGTGAAATTAATACCAATTGTCCATAAGAATCCGCGGATGTCAAAACTGGTAATAGAATTTTAAAATTGGAATTAGTTTTCGAGATATTATTTTTTTTTCTAATTTTAATGACATTTCTGTAATGATGGCAACTAATTACTCAGTTTTTTTGTGACAAAAAAGGGAAAAAATTGAAAAGGATCCCGATAGGGATTATTGATTTCTTTTTATTCATCATTTTCAAATTGAAATTGAATTTATCTTTTATTTCAATCGATAATGAAGACAAGATTGTGATTAAATTATGTTTTTCAGGAAAATTTGAAAAAAAAAATCACATTTCTATCATCAGGATTCAATCGTCTGTCAGCATTTAATTTAATTTATTCGGTGCTTTTCCAGTATATGGAGCCTTGACGAAATAGGGAAAATAGCCTTGGCGGAAAAGAAAATTTGGCAACATACTTTCTGTCAACCTATTCACTTTGTCATTTCGTATACAGAAGCATTTGTTCAATATTTATACAATTTATTTAGCGTAAAATGTCATTTATCCTATTTTATATATAATCAGAAGTAATTTATAGAAAAAAAAATAATAATATACTTATAATTAAAGTACGCATATAAACAAAAAAATGTTCGAATTTGTTTCCATGGCTGTTTATGTCATTTGGCACTAAATCTCACTTTCTGATGCCCGAATTGTGCCAAGCTTTTTAAAAAAGCGTCAAGACCGTATAACAGAAAAGCACCAAAAGTTCATTGGGTTTGTTTTCATAACTTTTGGCAACAAATCTATGAATCTAACTAATCTATCCCTTTTTGAAGCTCGAATTACGCCAAACCTAAAAGCAAAGGATCCTATACTGGAAAAGTACCCGATTTTCTTATGGACAATATTCAAGTGACATAACATGGTGAAAAATTATCGCGGATAGCAAATTTGTTTAAATATCTCATCAATTGATGCCAAATAATTTTTAGCATGCATGCACAAAATATTTAATTAATTTTGTACGATAAATAATTATTAGAAAATTTGTATATACATATTAATTAAAATAAATAATTTACATATTTAAAATAACATGAAAATATGCATGATGGTGCACTAAAATAGAGAGAAAATTAAAACCTGTTACTGAAAATGTCTATAACATGGTACTTTTCAATACCGTGGTTCTTAATGTTGTTCACAAGCAGATGGAATTTTTCTCATCCTTAAATGCAAAGGAAGAATAGAATACAGATCGTTGTTATAAAAGTCCGAGAGGTAGCCACAATTTAAACCTAACCATTTTATACAAGCTGGTTTTCAAGTTGTAATTGATTTTACTTATCAATCCCGAAAACAGTCGTCCGTTGTCGCAAAAGCTGTGCATGAGGCCATGATAATAAAAAAATGCCCCATTAAAACGTTAAAAGTATGGCAACCCAATTACATATTTACCAATATTTTTAAAACAAAGCACGCTGTCATGTTTTTAGAGGCCTAGAAGTCTGAGCGGGGGTTGGCGAGCGTATCTCGCAGGGGGTAGGCCCCCTAGTATAATTATAAATTTATGTAAAAATTTACTATTTCGAACATTCAGTTTTTTCTATGTAGTAAAAACAAAAAGCGCTCAATCAATTAATATTTTTGCTGCCGTTTGATTTAAATATTTCAGAACATAAATACTTTAAGATAACAAGGACAGTTGAAAAGTAGATACTTATAAGCTCATAAATGCGATTATTAGAACGCAAAAGAAAGATATTCTAGGGTTTGTTTTATGTATACTGTCTATCATCATTATAAGGATTAATAAAATATTTTAGTACGTTTTAAAATTTTTCTCATCAAATTTATAGACTATTATTTCAGTAGATGTTAATTTTCTATGTTCATAGAAACTGAAATAAATTTTATTCAAATTAAATGCAAATATGTACATACTTTTATGTGAAAAAGTTTAAAAAAATGTATTACATAAAGATTTTCTTATTTTTATTAAGATTCCAAATAGTTCAATAACCGAAACCTTTTACATTTAATAGCACGTAAACGGGCCATAAATCACGAAATAATGTCTACGTCATCCAGTAATATAAATGTTTTTCTCTTAATTAGGTTCTTAAGTAATTAGTGTGTAATTAAAAAACGTTTTGGCTTTTATTATTCATTTTAATAAATTATGCACTAGGATAATATATTCTGCATCCCAGGTTCATTGTTATTTATGACTTCAAAATCGAAAAAAAAATGCTCTCTCTGAAAAAGAATGGACACTTTAATTAAAAATAGTGTTATGAATCAAATTAAGACTCCTTTTTTAGGTGCGTTTGTAATTATATAAATACGTAGCACCTATTGTCGTCGTTTGGTCCGCCGTCCGTCCGCATATAACAACACAAAAACTACCCAATCGAATGGTTTGAAGTTAAGATATATTATTTTTGCAGAATTTTTTCGCGACATTCCAAATTTTATGAAAATCGAATCAAAACTTTGGGAGATATTAATAAAAATATTTATTAAGAAATTAGAATTTTTTAAAAAGAAATCGGTGCTTTCTTGTTAGAGGAGCTTCCGAGGTTTAGACGTCAAGCGGGGCCTCCGAGATGTCGCTGTGTGTCCTACACCGGGCCTGCTACAAGTATTAGTGACGTCACAGTAGTGATCCACTTTGGTCAAAGTATCGCAGCAGAAAGATGTAATAAAAAGAGCATTTTCGCTCTTATAATTTGTGATTACATAAATAATATTAAATTTCATAATCGTGAAATAAAAGGGAATTAATATACTTGTTTTATTAAAGGAAATTAAAAGTTTTAAATTAAAAAAATGCTAAGATTAATAAATCAGATTGATCCCATTGACTTACCTTTTCCTAAACACATTATTTTACAATAAATATACGTACAAAAAATATAATAAATCTACCAAAAACTTTACAAAATCAATCCCATTCCTCCCTTTTACAACTACATACCATAATTTAACCATCAAAACACAATAAATGTCAATTTAAATACAGAAATCGACATTTTTTAACTATAGAGACCTTGGCACTTTTTTTAACGCTTTGGCGTAATCCGCGCTTCAGAAAGTTAGATATGTTTTAAAGTTATATACACAATTATGGAAACAAACCTAATGTACTTTTATGTTTATTTATATATGTATAAAATTATTTATATATACAATTCTGTTCTACCTGCATATAAAAAGAGATAAATGGCTTCTTTATATTAAATAAATTATATAAATATTGAACAAAAAAATACTTATTTATATGAAACTACGAATAGGTTGCCAGAAAATATGTTGCAACTTTCCTTCTCTCGCCATAAGCCTTTTTCGGTACTTTTCGGTTAGCCGGGCGCCAGTGATACATGTACATATGTAAAAATATATATTAATCCATACATATATGTGTGTGTAGATATGTGTATATTTATATATGTATGTGTGTGTAGATATATGTGTATATATATGTGTGTGTATATATGTATATATATATCACTGGCGCCCGGCTAACCGAAAAGTACCCAATTTTCTATCTTGACTTTGTAACTGATTTGTAATATTTTAAAAATTGTCTATTTATTGTACTTGGGTCTAGGACCTAATAACCACTCAAATTAACTTATCAAAAGATTTATTTTCATAATATATTTGTACACTTAAGTTAGCTAAAATGTTAAATGGAATTACGTAGAATTACTAAGTTGTGTAAATCAGTTACTTTTAATTTTATAAACAAAGCACATCACTCACTTCTAACTAGATGTATCCAGATATTAGTCAATTTATTACAGTATTTCTTTCAAAATCATTTTTTAAACTGTTTATCGTCTGCTTCTTTTATTTATTTATTTTTTTTCTAAAGATCATTTGACTCTTTTCAATTTGGAAGTACAAATTCATTCAAATATGCCAGAATATTTCCATTTCAGTATATAATGTACATCACATTTGTTGTGACGTTTTTTTTCTGCACAACAAGCTCAATACAATCATATTAATTCTAGCTTCACGAATTGAAACGTTTATCGAAACATTTAATGCAGACTACTTCTGTTGAAATGTAAAAATAATTATCACAAGGTAATTTTCGTAGCTAAAATTTCTTCTTTTCATTATCAGTAGCGAATTTGAAGACTTAGATTAGAAACTAGGTGCACAACATTTTCTTCTCATTATTTTATAGATATAATCTACACTTTCTTTAATAATTATAATCAATAATTATTGATAGCATTATAATCTAAATACACTGAAAGATGTTATTAATTACTGTATAAAACAATAAATAAAATCAAAATACTATCGTAAACAATACGTACAAACGAACAAAGTACATGAAAATTTTTAAGTTATTATGGATCACTGTTTTGACGTCAGCAGGTTGTGACGACACTTGTAGCAGTCCCGGTGTAGGACACACAGCGACATCTCGGAGGCCCCGCGTCAAGCCACCGAGATACTTATTATATTACAGAAATTAATCTGCAGACGATATAATTCATTTTACAAAATTAAACATCCCCAAGGTCTGAATATTTATATAACTAGCTATAGTACGAACGCACCTCATTCGTCACGTTTGACGTACAATTTCCAACTTGTTGTATTATAGTATATTTTTTATAAATATTCGGCTTCTTAAACTGAATTTATATTTACATAATAAATTTTAAAAAAGTTATTGGTTACTGAAGTTTCTGACCGATTTGTCACCCAAGTTTATAAAGATGAAACTTTGAGAAAAGGTTACAGAGCCAAGTGTTACTAGGAGCTTACACTGGAATTTCGCTAAGTTTTTTCCTGTTTATAAAATATTTCTACATTTTTTTACAGCATAGAGGTTATTTCTAAACAACAAGATTTTTTCTAAATTCGAAGAAATGTCCTTATACTGATAACAGAAGAATACTTTCAAAAATATGTTTATATGCATTTGCTGACACATGCAAGATTCATAAGTAAAAAAAGTAAACAAAATAATCGTGTTAAAGTTCAAACTTTAGCAGGAATAAAATTCTATATATTGACTATTTTTTTAAAGAAATTTTGTTTTAATCATGAAATTTTATGAAAAAGGAATTATGTGTGTTTCTTTTAAGTAAATATTGTAATTACGTTTGTCTTTAAACAGAAAGAAATGGTACAAGAGAAAACTTGTACAGTCCTTTTGCGTAAAAATGTTTGAATTTTGGCCAACTACGTTTTAAAGTAATTTGTTTATTTTTTTAGAGTCAGGGATGTACGCATGACATTCTTTTGATTTTTTAAAAATTATTTATTTAGTTAAATGTTTCACAAGTTTATTTCCTGTAAGTTTTTAATTTCTAATGGAATACTCACCAAGTACGTTCTTCTATGTCCGATATTTCGTGAGATATTGCATATGTTTTTCTAATTTGGCGATGATTTTGGCGTCAAAACCTCAAAATTCTAACATTACAAATGATAATTTCTAAAAATTTACGCGTTATTATACCAATAGAAGAAATTCATACTGTCGATAAAAGGCTAGCGACGTCTTTTCATCGTTATAAGATAACTAGTGCAAATAAATGCCAGTCCTAGGGCAGTGGGTAGCAATCCTGGTTTTCACTTAAAATTTGAAATAATTGATTAAAGGAGTGGTCGAACGTTTTAGGTGATTTCTGCATATCTCAGCAACAGTTTTAGGTAGGAGCGCGAAAATCAGGAAAACATATCTATTAAAAAATTGTTAATCATGTATTTCAGCGATTTTAGAAATTCACCCCCTAAGGTGGTTAAATGGGGGGGGGGGTAGAACGTTTTAGAAAATTTAGCCATATCTCAGCAGCAGTTTTAGGTAGGAGCATGAAATTCAGTGTAGCAAATCTACTAAAACAAAAACGTTAAACACGTATTTCATCGATTTTAGAAATTCATACCTTAGGGGGGGGGCTAAATGGGGTTAACCTTTTTGGTCATTTCATCATATCGCAGTGGCAGTTTTAGGTAGGAGCACACAATTTAAGATAACAAATCTACTAAAAAATATTTAAACACATATTTCAGAGATTTTAGAAATTCACCCACTAAGGGGGTTAAATGGGGGGTTCGAAAGTTTTTGGTCATTTTGCCATATCTCAGCAGCATCTTTAGGTTGGAGCATGAAATTCAGGATAACAAATCTAATAAAAAAAATTAAACACGTATTTCAGCGATTTTAGAAATTCACCAATTGGTAGAACATCGGATATGAGCCCGATTATGGAAGATTGGACGACTAAGACAACTATTCCTGATTTTATTTTGCGTGAGACATTTTAAAAAGATTTTTTTTTAATCATTTATAAAGCTGGGGGATTTAGTATGATTTCATCAAAGTATTTTCTGATTGTTTTTTTGACGGTTTTCAGACACTAATGCGTTCTTTTGATCGGCATAATTTTAGGATAGTACATTTTCACTTATGTTACCCGGAAAGCCAAGGTTAACTCGGGCGAAGTCGGGTGGTTCTGATATATTATAATAAATTTATTAGCTTCAATATGTACATAAAGGGGAAAAATTATCAAATTTTTCAAGATTTTATTTAAAGTTCAAATTTGTAAATACTGCAATGTTGTTACACTCCTGCTTTTATCCAATTTATAACAATTTTTTTAAAGTACCTAACCATCCCTACTTTACATTGTAGTCAATACATTGTTCAACCACGCGAAGTCGAAACGGGTCACTAGTATTATATATTTTAAAAAAATTCATTGAGTTGAAAAGTATACATAATTTATTTTAACTTTGAAATTGAACCTGAAAGAGCAAATTAAATATATTTTTAATGAAGAATAAATCAAATTACTATTTTAACAGCATTATTTTGCACAGCTCTGAAAAGTATTTAAAAATATGTGTATTTTAAGACACTTCAGTATCATTTCCAATTATGCCGCATTTTAACATGTAATTTATTTAACTCAATACTAATTTACAAAATTCTTTTATTACTGCCAGAACAAAATATTAAAATTTCAATGTCTAAAGTAAAAAAAGTGATTAATTCTGAAGTAATTAAATATCAGTTACTATAAAGTAAGTAAATTGTAGTTAATCTTGTTGGAAAATTTCATTTAAGTTTTATTGTCATGTAATAAGACTGGAAATGAAACGAAACAACTATTATCTCGAATTAGATAGATTTTGTTGTGGGGAGTTTTCGAAAGATGTGTTGCTTTTGTTTAAGGTTTTCTTTGTCTAATATAAAATCTTATTTAGAAACGATAAGTTTATCTCCGACGGGAATTGCCAAAGCACCGAAGTACGTGCTTTTAACAACTGTTTATTTATTTTATTTTCTTACAATCTTCATTTCTGTAATTCGGTTTATTTGTAATAAATCCAACTCAATTTGTCTTGAAGGATGAAATCTTTCCCCAGAGAATATAAATAAAACTAAAAAATTGGAGTACTTTTCATATACAATAATAATTATTTTCTTAAATTTAAAACAGGAAAGTATTTTACGAAATTAACTGTATGTAATTAAAACTATTGTTGCTTTTTGTCATTGACATTTATGTATTAATAAGCAGTTACACTGCTAGATTTATGGAAGGTGTCGATTTTACGGTTCTAAAATTTATGCTTAATTTGCCCAAAATACAAACATTGTATTTTAGAAATATGTATTAATTTTTAATTATAGAACGACGCCATGTAATGCAATCCATTCTGTGAGATATTGTGGAAATGTACATTATAATATATCGCCTATTATGTTGCATTTCAGTGGAAAATAACATCCAGTAAATTCTGTAAATCTAGTAAGTAAACTAACTTTATATGATTAATCTTGTTACTTTATTATTGATTTGTTAATCAGTTTGTATTTCCAAGCCTGAAATAGATTTCTATCTTTTGTATTGTAAATATGCACTAGATTCTTACAAAACACTTTTTAATTGTATATAACGGATTACATACTTTATACATTCTTAATATAAATTCAACTAACAGATGATAAAAAAACATTAAACTTTTTATCAAAATCTTCTTTTTTTTTGTAGTAACTGTAAGGACGGGCATTATTTAACATAATAGAATAAATAACATTGTTTTTGTGTTACATATTTAATACGTTACTGGAATGTCCCGGTTAATAAAATAACAACTGATGAAGAGAAGCCTGTACCGTCTCGGTATATCGTGCCTCGAAATTCGGTTCAAAACCCCAAAGGATTACATACATTTCTGAAATATCCTCTGTCTTTATAAAAAAAATGTAAAACACTATTCAATTTCATGATTTCCAAAAAATGAAGTCTGCAAAATTTTTGTGTTTAAGAATAAAAATGACTTCAGGAAGTTTAGATTTGAGAACTTGTCTTAAAGAAGCAACAATGTGCGAGGACATAATTTCCAGGAAAATGGGATGGTTTAGATAAAACTTTAAATCAGGAGTGCCGTGTGAGCACATGCATAGGCGTAGCCTCGGGGGGGGGGGGGGGGGCACGAGGGGGCACGTGCCCCCCCAACTTTCTGAACATCAATCTCTAAAATATGATACAGTCAATTAAGACATGTCATGTATTGACCCAAAATCGAAATGAAATAACTACTTTTATTTTCATTTTATATTTCTTCAATTTTTTTTTTTTTACTTACTCAGATGTCAGATCGTTATAGATAGCTCAGCTCTTTTTCTTTGAAGTAATGAATTTGATACTAAAAATTGCTGGTTCAAACCTGAGCAAAATGGGATGAGTGAAAGTTTTTCAGAATTGACTTTTACGTTAATGAAAAAAATGAAGGCATTTCCCTTCAAAAATTCGTCTGTAAAGTAGAGGTCTGCACGAGCCCGGACATGGCTCGAAGCCCGTACCAGGCGCGAGACGGGCCGGCAGAATAAATACAACTTTTTTAACGGGCCGAGCAGAGAAATAAAATTAATCGGTCGACTGGCACAATATAACAAATTTAAAAAGGTCGGAAAAAGCGGATAATTTTTTTTTTCAAAATTCTCGGCCGAGCCGTGATTTAATTTTTCCCAGGACGTGTCGGGCAGGTAATGTTTTTTAAGTAACAGAAATAATGATATTTTGCTAACTGAATCTCTGGAAATATACTTTAATAAATTACACAGAAGTATTTTTCTAAATCTACATTTTTTTTTAATATACAGCTTCAAAAGTTATGTTTTTAATCATATTTTTTCTTTTATTCTAAACTACACTATTTTTTAATGAGTATATATTTGAATGTAACAGTATAAGTTATCATTAATGTTGCTATCCTGTATTATATAGCTTGTGGAGATATAGTTTGAAATATACGGTAAAATTTTCCCATAGATGTATGCAGTATTTTTTAAAATATTAATTTTATTTTAAGAAAAAGCAGACATTTTTGTAAAAATTGACTCGGGCCGGGCCTGATTTAATTGATTTTTACACTGGCCGGGCCTGATTTCATTATTTTTTTAACGTAATTATTTATTATTATTTTTATTGATGGCACTTAATCTTCTACTATACCTTCACATTTTTTAGATGTAATGTTTATGATTTTTTTTTTCAAAGTGTGAGCCTTCTTGAATGAGATGTTTTAAAGTTAATATACAACCGTACCTTGGTAAACGATGGTAATCCGTTCCAGAATTACGCAAAACCGTTGCTACACAAGGTGCAATTTTCCAAGCGCATATATCTTAAATGATTAGTACTTCCTAAAAGCTGATTAATCTTATTTAAAATGTCTTAAAAGTTTAGGAAATATCTTTTATTTATTATATTTGATACAAAAATATTAATTTGAATAAAACGAACTAGTGGAGCTTTCCTCATTTCCTTGGTTGTTGTTTTTTTTTTCAAGTGAACCTCGAATTAAATGAACCTGGTAGTGGGGCCCAACTATCGTCAACAGCGTACTCACGGGCATGTTACGTCTACTCTGGTCTCGAATCAAACTAACCTTAATTTTTTGTTGATTTTTCGACCCAGATTAGTTTAATATTTTGAGTACCGTAGTTCGTGTTACGACGATTTTGTGTGTTCTTCCAACTTTAATTTAATCTCAGCATAGCAAAATTTAACAGAGAGTTAGTTCTTTCCGTTTCGGAAAAAGAAACAAGTGACAAAAATTTGCCGCAAAAGGCGAAAAACACTAAACAATTCACGAAATATACTAAATTCACAAAATATACTATATATATTGGTCTAAAAGCTTGAAAACGGATTCATTTTACAAGTGTTAAAAAATTGCCGCTAACCGCGAAAAACCGCATAAAATCGCATAAAACTCAAAAATTTCAGAGGACAAAATTTACTATATTTGGGCTGAAATATTGAAACCGGATTAATTTTAAAAACGCCGCCGCGGAATGCAAAAATAATCTAATTTTTTTTTTTTTTTTTTTTTTTTTTTTAAATTGCTGAGGACAAAATTTACTATATTGGGCTGAAAGGTTGAAACCCGATACCTGTAACAAGTGTTTAAAAATTGCGCGAAACGCGAAAAAACATTAAAATAGCGTGAAAAATTAAAATCCGTGCACGGATTCTGAATAAACTTTATTGAAAAGAGAAAAAAAATTACTATTGGCTTGTCCGGAAAATTTGTGTCGTTTGGGAAAATTAATTCGTACCGGAAAATTCTACCATTTAATTAATAGACATTAATTCCGATAGCTCAATTTCTAGTAATTAAAGGACAGAATTTTCCGGTACGAATTAATTTTTCCAAACGGCAGAAATTTTCCGGACAACCCAATGTATTGGTCTGAAAGATTGAAACCGGATTCTTTTTACGAATGTAAAAATACCTTCACAAAACGTTAAAAAAAATCCCATAAAAAAATTCACGAAAAATTCAAAAATCGCAGACGATAAAACTTACTATATTGTGTTCAAAGATTGAAATCAGATTTCCTTTACGAATGTAAGAAAAATCACCGCAAAACACGTAAAAATGGAAATATTGCAAAAAACAATCGCGAAAAACTTAAAAATCGCAGAAAACAAAATTTATTATATTGGGTTAAAAGATTGTAGCTGGAATTCTTTTACGAATGTCAAAAACTCGACGCAAAACGCAAAACAATGTTAAAATCGCATGAAAAATTAAAATAATTATTAAAATCATTCTTTTAATTCCGAATAAACTTTTTGAAAAGAGAAAAAAAAATTACTCTAATTAGACTAAAAGTTTAAAACCAGATTATTTTTACGAATGTGAAAATACCTCCACGAAACGCGAAGAAAAAAAATGAAAAATCGCATAAAAAAATTCACGAAAAATTCAAAAATCTCAGAGAACACAATTTATTATATTGGATTAAAAGATTGTAGCTGGATTCCTTTTACGAATGTCAAAAAATCGCCACAAAGCCCGAAAAAACGCAAAAAACCGCATAAAAAATTAGAGAAAAATTCAAAAGTCGCTATACGAGTTCCGAACAAAGTTTATTGAAAAGAGGTCAAAATTTACTATATTGGGTTAAAAAGGTGTAACCGGATTCTTGTTACAAATGTTAAAAAACTTCCGCGAAACGTAAAAAGTTGCAAGAAAAATTCGCAAAAAGTTAAAAAATTGCAGATTACAAAATTTAGTACAATGGGTTAGATTAAAACTGGATTCCTTTTACGAGTGTTTAAAAATCGCTGTAGAACGCGAAAAAACGGCAAAATATCATAAAAAAATCATGAAAAAATTAAAAATCGAAGAGTACAAAATTTACTATAATGGGTTAAAAGGTTGAAACCGGATTAGTATCACAAATGTTAAAAAATGCCACAAAACGCGGAAAAAACACTAAAAGTCGCATAAAAATTTTGGTAAAATTTTCAAAATCGCTGAGGAGAAAATTTAATATATTGAGCTGAAGGATTAAAACCAGACGTATTTTACGAATGTTTAAGGAAATCGTCGCGGAACGCTAAAAAATGATTAAAATCGCATAAATAAATCGTGAAAAATCTAAAAATAGCACATCACAAAATTTGCTTTATTGGGATAAAAGGTTGAAGTTGGATTCCATTTACGAATGTCAAAAAAATCGCCACGAAATTCGAAAAATCTCATAATAAATTTGCAAAAAATTAAAAAATAGCAGAGTAGCTAAAAATATGAAACCACATTTCTCCTACGAATGTTTAAAAAATCGCTGCAAAAAGTTAAAAAACGCTAAAAATCCCATAAAAAGTTCGCGAAATTTTTTTTAAATGCTAACAACAAAAGTTACAGAATTGTGTTAAAATATTGAAACGTAATTCCTAACACAAATGTTAAGAAATTGCCAAAAAACGCTAAAAATCACAAACATTTCGTAAAAAATTCAAAAATTGCTGTACGATTTCCGAATAAACTTTTTTGAAACTAAGACAAAATTCATTATATTGGACTAGAAGATCGAAACTGAATTCCTTTTACCCAATGTGGCAAAATTGCCGCAACGTTGTTAACTGAGGCCATTTTTAACAAGGAAACCACCGTATATATATGGCTATGTGTGTTTAATAAACATTTAATAAACTCGTGTGTGTGTTTAGTAAACATTTGTGCCCCCCCCCCCCCCAAAACTTTCGGTCACGCTACGCCTATGAGCACATGGGACCTGGTTAGCACTGGTGTACGAATGTGCATCACCTTGTTGGGCTGACTGGGGACTAAATACTTTTATTTTTTATTAAGAAAGGAAGTACTTTATTTTTTTCTATTTATTTTTTCTTGTGTAGAGCAACGAACTGTACAGAACATTTCTATCACACGTTTTTTCATTTTTTTGTTGCACCAATAGTATTTCTGATAGTTCATTCAAGAAAACGTCCATTATCCGGAAAACATTTTAATGTATTCTTGATGATGTTCTCTCTATTAAAAAACTGCACTCTGGGCACTTCTTGGTGGAGGTTTCATGAGCCAATCCATCAGAATTACACTCAAAATTCAAATAAATAGCTCACTTCTGTCTTTATGTCCATTCAACTCTAAATACTAGCAGTGGAGTATTATCTCAACTTATTAAGTTTTTGAATGAGTTTTGGTTTAATACTAAACCACGCATCATCTATTGCCTCTTTACGTTCTGAAACTGTGGAATATTATTTCTCGTTCATTTACATACTATTTGTTAAAATGCCAGAACATTTTCGATAGTATTGCTGTCAAGATTTAGGGAAAGCTAATGAAGGATTCTAAAATATTTGCCTCAGCTACTGTTTTGTTGATTTGGATGTGAGGATGGACGCATTATCTTGTTAGAATATTGAACTGTATCCACTTAAATGTGTACCAAAAGTTAGTAAAGACTCAGAAGATTTTTGGTATACCACCTAAGCTGTTTTTTCTTCTAAAAAAGATGGACGACTTTCCGTTGCTCAAATAACTCCTATCACAAACCCATGACCCAACTTCAACCTACAAATCTGTTGAGCTATTTTAAGAGAAGTTTACCAAGATAATAACATCAATGCAAATAAAAATCTGTACAATCTATGCTACGTTTTTTTTTCTTTCATCACCTGGAACCATTTGCCATTGTATCACCTCCGTTGTCGGGACTAATTCAGTCTTGTTTCTTTTTGACGTAATTTTGCAAATGCGTTTTTTGTTGTGTTATGCGTTTTTCCCTGAATTAAATTTGAGTTTGATTTGAAGCGAGTGTAAATACCTGTAAAATATACAGGGCTGTACAAAATTATATTGTACATTTCCGTCTATTAGCGGAGATTGCTAAAAGTACATTTTCGACTTTCTTATACGTTTTATAACTAAGCTAAATTTTTTCACACCATATTATAGAAATATTTGTACAGGAATGCACAAAGGAATTGGACTATATTTCTCGCTATGGACGGTAAGTGCTGAATTTGGTTTTCAAATATTTTACGCGTTTTTTAGATATGATCCTTAACCTTTGAAAACGGCGAAGTTTGGAAAGCGTTTCATATTCTATGCTTGCAGCTTTTTTTTTTTTTTTTTTTTTTTTTTTTTTTGCTGTATTTTGTGATCCCTGAAATCTGAAATTTTCATCAAACTCACAAAAATGGCTGTTATTAAAAAACAAATAAATAAATAAAAAATCAATTATTTTTAAATATTTCCTGCGGCATAATTTACAATTCGTTTTAGGATTATTTATCTAAAATAGCTCTGTAAAATTGAACGAAAACTTTTGATTATTTTCAAAAATTGGCTCTGTGTCTTTAAAGTTAAAAAATATTTTATGAATAATATTATGTTTATTTTTGTTTTTGATATAATTTGATATTTTCTCATATAGTTTTCAATGTTAAATTATTAATTATTTAAACTGGCATAAGAAAAAACAAGCATTTTTGTTTGGAGTAAATGAAAGTTTTACGTCATTTAAATGTTCAAAGTCATCTAATATACTATATTTTCATAAAATTTTGCCCATTTAAATTTGTTTTAATTTTGCTCAGTTTTTCGGCATCCTCGAATGACTTAAGTGTCTATAAAACATAAAAAATATAGCAAATTGTTTGGTTTACATTTTTAAATATAATGATTTCAAATAAAATAATTAGAACAGTGTGTGAAAAGATTCATTTTAATAACGTATAAAATTATCTACTTATATAGCATAGGAACCTTTGCTCTTTATTTACTCTGATGCCCAGATGTTAAATAACAAGCATAAAATGTTAATTTAGGAACACAAAATTTAATAGTGAGTATATATAACATTGTGTATTTAAATAATATATATATATATATATATATGTATATATATCAGGTGTATGAAATAAGTACCACACTAACTGTACAGCCAGTAAATGTGACTTCTCGTTGTGACTCCCATGTTACCGTGATTTAGAGACGCCACTGTAAAGTCATCATCATGAATGATTTATGATTTCTCACAATTCAGCGCTCATGATGACTTCACAGTAGACTCTCCAAATGTCGGTCACAAAAAAAGTCACCGTCTGACTTCACCGTGCGTTGTTTGTTGACTCATAATATTGCAACGCTCATGATAACTTCACAATGGAGTCTCCAAATGTCAGTCACATATGAATCACAAGGAGACCTCATTATAACGTTACTTGTTCGCTTGTCACAAAACAATAGTTACAGTGACTTCTCAGTGGAGTCGCGAATGACGGTCACTTGAGAGTGGAAATTAGATCAATGGAAGATAATACATTTTTGTTCACTTTAGTGAATATGACAAGTGTGACTATTTGTGACGTTACAGTGACGTCAGATGGACTATATGTGCTTTCAGTATAGTATTCAGTTTGTTAATATTACCTTTTTAAGTTTCTGTATTACTAACTTTATTTCTCGGAAATTAGCATTTTGCACGAAAATTAGCACTATTGTTTAACTTTTGAACACCAGTGTATTAGAAAAACTTATTAGAAATTAGACTAATCAGATTTATTAGAAATACTTATTGGAATGACAATTTATCATGTGGAATAGAAGATTTTTTATGCTTACAACTTCAATGAGAAAAATTTCTGTATCTAACGCAATTTTGTGGTTCAGTTAAGAAGATTGAATTAATCTATGTCACTAATTTAGTACATCTTCCATGAATTCTAATACTTTTCCATTCTGTTATTTTCTGCAATTCGGATGCATGATTATTCTCGTATTTCAAGGAATAAAAGACACAGAAAGAATTTATATCTATCTTTGAATGAAAATATTATACTGGTCTGAAGTTACATAACTCATTTCAGAAATTATCGCACATATTTATTATGATTATAAGGAATAATACCGAAAAGAGAAAAGTCGTATTTACTTGTAACAGTATTTTATTAATTATTAATTCCTAAAATATTATAAAGGTTTTTTGGAACTTTTCTAAATGCTTTTAATAATTATTATACTCATTTGCGTAATATCTAAAAACATTACATATACTTTTGAGCTGCAATAATAAAAGCTAAAATATCTGATGTTGATTTTGTTTCTAACTATACAAACAGTATTATTTAATATTAATTTTTTTTTATTTATGCAATTATGTAAATATAAAGATAGAAATCTTTGGTTCTTTACATAGTAGTATTAATGAGACAGCCTTTGACTAGACAGAAACAACACTTTGTAATACCCTATGAAGAGGTTTGAGCACTAAAAAGTTATTACTGAACCTTAACCAACCCCCCCCCCCCCCCCCCGAAGAGCAACTTCATTCCTATCGGAGATAGGGCTACGGGACCCCCTTAGAAATGCCCGCCACGACAAGTGTAACTCGCAATATCTTAATAATGTGTTTCATATCTGTATAGAAACCATTTGCCTGATGCATAGACAACAAAGTTATGTGTTAATAATATGATTTCATACGTAAATAAATATATGTACATATTCAAAACATTTTTGATGATATAAAATGGCGGCTACAGGTCAAGAACGGCTGCTAATCAGTATTTGATGAAGCCACGTTCGACATAATGTTTGCACATAGATACTACAAATTATGACTCCAGATTATTACAAGCGTATACATTACGTTTATTATCTACACACAGGGTGGCTTATTCTTTCACGCAACAGTAAAATTCATGTTTATGAAAAGTCACATCCATCCATCGTTGCCACACGTTAATCTCGGAAAATGAAACATTTGAAGTTACTGAAAAAATTAGTAGCCCGAAAAGTATTTGTCACAAATTTGCTAGACAAACTGCGTTAGAAAGGTAAAAAATTGTATTTTTCTTGATATAAATTTCAAATCGAATGGTTATGTCGTTTTTACTTACCCATCATACGTAGTATAGGGTAAGTCTTGTAATCGTTTTGAAAATCGAAAAATTTTTTTTGACGGATTTACACGTTTCAGACACTGGAGATTCCAAAAAACATATTTTTAGAAAAAAAATTTTGCCGTCCGTCTGTGTGTCTGTGTGTCTGTGTGTGTGTGTGTCTGTAAACGTTCTATCTCCCGAAAAAATTGAGATAGACACTTGCAATTTGGTATGTACTTAGTATGTAATAATGGGAAGAAGCCTATTTCATTTCAATAACCTCGATTAACCGGAACTATTTTTTTCGGACTCTCGAAATACTCGTTCTGATAAAAGGTATATAAAAATTTTCGAAATTGTTTATTTTAAGAAAAGAATATAAAAGACAATAAAAAAACATAAATTTTGCATAAAGCATGAAGTCGATCGGATAATTAGTTGCTGAGATATTTGTAATCCTATTTTCCACACTCTTCGATTTTTCATGACCCTGTATTTCATCCAAATTTCACTTCAAAGATATATTTTAATTGGAAATTTGACGCTTAATCAGATGCAATAAATCGCTAGTTAATAGGATTATTATTTTTGGAGTTATAAGGAAAAACCTCTTTCAAGCAATTCAGTAATCGAGCCTATAAAGTTATGACGTCATCAAGCCACGATTTTATTTGAATTGCTATGCATTTTATAAGTAGTTTACACATTTTTGTTTTAATATTTTACATTATCCATATCCATGATGGGTAAGTAATACGGTGGCCCCCAACGACTAGTTTAAATATTTTATTTCAAAAATTACCAAACTTCACAATGATGTACCATAGCGAAACCTTCATGCGTAAAAAGATAATGATAATGGTTGTTGATTTCGATCGAGAGTGGACCAAATGATGTTTGCATTTTACTATTTTAACTATTTTTAACAAAATTCTGTAACTTTAGAAGAATTTTTAAGCGTTTTTAACGAAATTCTGTAACTTTAGAAGAATTTTGTATGCGTTTTTAACAAAATTCTGTAACTTATTAAACTTATAAATAACTTAAAATTCTGTAAAGAATATTTCTTTGAATAGGCAATAGAAATGCATAAAATTGTTACAAAAATGTTAAAGTTACAAAAAAAGATAGATGCAAATTATCAGATATAAAAAATAAAGTAGAAATTTGGTACTTTCGTGTTATTGCAGCCCCGAAGGATGAAATATTTCTGTTTCTGTTTTCATTAATATATTGTAAGTTTGGTACTTTCGTGTTATAGCGGCTAAAAGGATGAATAGCCAATCGACGAAGGTTTATCGCCAAATTATAAAGCATGTATGACATTATAATAATATGTGATATATATATATAACATTTCTTGACGTATGTGGCCACGTTATAGTCATATATGATGTATATATATGACATGTGTATATGATGTATATACGACATATAAGACGTAAATAATATGTGTGTATAATGACGTATATGGCACACATAGGAGTGTTTGGAATATATATAATATATATATGCGTATATAGGATGCATATATAAGCTTTGCGTTGATCTTGGCGAAATCATAACTGCAACCTTGGCATAATCACAATTGTGGGGGCCGCTATAACACGAAAGTACGGTATTTTTATTTTTATTTTTATTTTTATTTTTTTTAGCCACACACAGGACTAATTTTTTCAGTCTACAGTAAAATTCGTGTTTATGAAAAGTTACAGCCACTCCATATATAAAAGTGGACACCCTTTATACATAGCTATACAAATGTTTGTTACTGACGATATTAACAATCAAATTGTCTCTCTTTATTATGCCGATACTTCCGCTGTATTTCCTTTCTCAGTCCCTAATTGCCCTACAGCGGGCGCAGGCAAACCCCATTTAAGGGATCCAACGAAGTTAAACTTGTCGTGGCGGACATTTCTACGGGGGTCCCGTAGCCCTATCTCCGATAGGAATGAAGTTACCCTCCGGAGAGGGGGGAGGGGTTAAGGTTCAGTAAGACCTTTTTGGTGCTGAAACCCCTTCATGTAACATATCAGTAAATAGATCTCGCCAAGCGCTATGGTCTGGTCCTACTCTCATCCTCTCACTCCCCCCCCTCCCTTAAGAAGAATTTTTCTCTGTTTCAATTCTTTTTTAATTTTAGTTTTTCCTATCTTTCTCAGCCCCTTTAAGACCCACAGAGGGCGTAGGCCTCTTCTAAAGGAGTTAAACTCGTCAAGGCCAACATTTCTAAGAGGGTCCCGGGGCCCTATCTCCCATAGAAACGGAGTTACCCCCGATACAAGAATCATCGTGTTCTCAAAATAGGGTTAAATAAGGGTTGTAATTACGTAAGACGTGGATAAAAGGTTTATGAGGAGGTGAAACGCAGTTTTTTAAAACATGTAATAAACGGGGTATATTTCACAAATTGAATTGTGAAGACAACCCATTTATATTAGAAGTACAGGGTCTCCTCCCCCCCCCAAAAAAAAAACAATCGTAGGAATTTATACAATTCTTACTCTTTTGGGATAAGTGCAAGAAACTTTTAAACACAATCAGTTGCAAGGATGGAGTGTGTAAAGACAGTAACTAAATGGATAGAGCGAACGGTGTTCAGCAGTAGTGTACAGAAACGCGTGCAAGAGTGTACGTGAGTATTGCGTTTTTTCCGGCAGAATGTTTTAACATCATGAAATATATTTTTAAATCAAGAAATCATTCAAAAAAGTGAGAAGTATCCTGAAAAACATGCGCTATCAAAAATGCGCTCAAGAATTAATGGAAAAATGCAGCGGGATTGTAACGATTGTGCAATAACCTGATTTGCCAAAAGTTCTAAATCTGTGTGAACATGATTAAGTATGCAGGTGTCCAGAAGTTGGAAGAAGGCAATTTGAACATTAATTATAGTTTAAGACGAATAAAAACGTTTCAAGACTTTTTTATGTTTTTCAAAATTTCGCTATCGTTTTTTTTTAACATTTTACAACATGGTTTACAAGTGTTTATGAATTCGATTTGTATATTTTCGATTTGTCTTTTCGTCTGTCCATGTTGTAAGGCGCGTAAATATACCCGGATTTACATGCAATTTTTATAGGTTAAAGAGTTTCACTTTAGAATGTTTGTTGTTGAAAATGAAGTGTGAGTCTATAGTTCGTTTACAGGGACACGCAAAATAATTACGTTAGTGTATTTTCTACTAGAAAAAATCGTTTGCGTTGAGTTTTATTTAAATTTCTTATTTCGATATTTCATTTCATTGTATAAAAAATTAAATTTCTAAATAATATTCTGTGGTGTTGGAAAGTATTTCAGAATCTATGCCTAATGCATGATTTTTCGGGGTTTTTTGAGGGGGGGGGGAGCTGTATTTCTTGTACTTGTATATATCCAATCTTCTCAAAACCAACTAATAAAATATAAAATATAATTTAGTAAGACACGAAATATTTTTTAATTGAATTTATTACGTGATAAATTTATAAAGCATATCCCAATCTATGCTACTTTTCAGCAACAAACTTTTAAACATAAACAAAAACGATTTTCAATAATAAGCTGATAACTTTTCTGTTAGTATTAAAAATAATCAATTTAAGCAGAAACAAAGAAAATATATACGATATTGATTATTCTGTTTAAAATCGTTTTGAATTTCAGAAACGGAAAGCGTCAAAGAAAAAATCCAATACCTTTGAAGTTATACAAATCACTACTAATCTTTAAGTAATAAATAATGTATAATATCTGTAAAAATATCGAAAAAATTTATTTTGGAATATGTACTTTTTCGAAACGGATATTTTATTGCTAAAATCAAACAAAACACACAAACAAAATTATACAAATTCTTTCACTTTTTGGCTGCATGCTAATGACAAATACTGCAATCCAATAATATTCGTAAAAGACATCAGTATTGAGAATCGTTCCTATGAAATTGATCGACAAAATAGAGGAAAATGTGTAAATATATAACTTAAAAAGTTTTTGCAATACACATAGTACATAAAAAAATGTTTGAATTTTTTACAGATCAGAAAAACTTTTAACGCACAGATTTTGGATTTCTTTGAAATATAATTAAATTTAATCTTAAATTTATTAATTTTTTAATGTATACTTAAACAATTTATTGTCTTGGAAAAACCTTTTTATATTTCAGTCTAATGTCACAGTCAGGCATGTTTCACCAACTTTTCCTTTCATCTTTAGAAAAATTTAGGAGGGTGTCGCCTCATTTCGGAGAAATATCTATCGAAAATATTCGAAACCAATATGTTTCCAAAATTCACTGCTAGCAAAATGACTTTTTATTTCAGAAACGTTTATGTAATGTTTTCAAATCTCTTTTTCGAAATGGTGTGTAATGTCAAGCGGAATTTTCTCTACAACTTTGAGGTTACACTGATTATTCGTACTTTTTTCTGCTATATCAGGAGTATATTATACAACTTTTACAGTGTACATTACATGAAACAACACATTTCGTGTATTTTTTTATTACAAGAAAATTAATTTTGATGAAACACAATAGGATATATATTTTTTGTTATTTGAAGAGACTGCTTGAATATATTTAAAGCCTTTAAAGCGTAGTTTATTAGTTAACCTTTTTATTTAAGTTATTTAGAGAAACTTGGTAATAATAATTTAAAGAAAGGAAATGCCACTAGTATAATTTTATGAAATCAAAAATAGAACAATATTTCACTTTACTCTTTTTCAGAGGCTCGTTAAGCATTCTATACCATATATAACAGAAAGTTCCTCATTCTAAATCTTTTTATTTAACCCTTAAATTATTTTCTCTCAATGACCATTTTAACGTTATACTTAGAAAAAAAATAACACGGTGTTTACATATTCGTAGCTGAACGTAAAATGATTTTCTGTCATATTTCATTACAATAATTATAAATACTTGGCGCATATTGATTTTTCCGCGTAAACAATATATGTTTTTAAACATTTATTTAAAATGTGAAGTTTAGAATAATTTATTTTTGGAAAAGTTAACTTTCAAACCGTATTCGTTAAACAATTTTTAAATAACCATGTAATTTAAAATTCTTAAAAACGTGAAACAGTTTTTTTCTTTCAGCTGTCAAGTTATTAAGAGTGACTGATTGTTTTCCGATATTTCTCAAGACATTTAGTTAGAGAATTTTTACATGGGCATTAAAATGTAATTGATTTTATTTCTGACATGAGCCATCGAAACTTTTGTTGGAGAAATTACTTTTTTATTTAAAATTAAATGCGATACATTTTAAAAACATTATTTAGGTAAGTAAAAAGTTGAGAAAATGTAAACAACGCCAATTTTATTTAATTAACATAAGAGAAGTTATTATAAAAAATTCTCTATACTTGATAGGAAAAATTTTAAATAGTATTCAGAATTTTTAAAAGATTTCTACCTGAACTTAGTTAAGATGAAATGAACGTTATTCATATGTGCCACCTTATTCCCCTACTAAAAATTCAGGAGCAATACTTTTGTTCATAAATTTAATATAATACATTATTTAAATTTAAAATGTTACTGAATTAATAGGTAGAATGCCTTTATACATAACAATGAATAATGGCAAAAGACGCGCAGTGCGTATGCACAATTTTTGTCCAAGCTGTGACAACCTACATTCCACAACTGAACAATACTCGCCCTCTTTAGTTCGATTAAATGAGTAAGGATGGATAGACGAGTATTGTTCACAAATGTAGGAAGGCTAGGTTTAGCTTAACAGAGATTTTAATAATATGTCGGGTAATGTCAATGTGCGTAACCTAATATTCTATACATCAGGTTATTCACTTAGAAAGAGCTACAAACAAACTCCACTGTAAAGACATCGCAGCGTTTTTTTTAAATATCAAATTGTGCTAATATCTAATGTTTTTTTCTGTTTGGTGCAGAATGCCGAGGACAAAGAAGGGTTATGAATGCAAGAACGAGAGGTATCAGTGGGATGAACATCAGATGGTATGTGCCATCACAGCTGTGAAAGCAAAAGAGGCTTCCGTGAAAGGTGCTGCAAGAAGGTTTGAAGTACCTCGTAGTACTCGGCAGAGATTTCTTAAACTTGATAAAACCTCCGAGCAAGCGGTGCAGAAAGCAAGGCTTGGAAGGAAACCATTCTTAAATGCAGAGCTCGAAAATCATTTAGTTTCTTATCTCTTATATACTGATGGAGAACATTTTTTGGGTGCACTTTGGCAGACCTTAGAAGAATGGTATATTTACTTGCCCATAAAATGGCTTGACAACCCCTTTCAAAAACGGACGAGCTTGGTCCGACTTTTTTCTTAAGAGACACAAGGATCACCTGCCAATTCGCAAACCTTGTGGAACAGCATTTGCTAGAGTTTTGCGTTTCAATAAAGATAATGTGACAATTTTCTTTGATCTATTGGCAGACGCTTTCAACAAACACTCGTATCCAGTAGACCGAGTGTATAACGTAGATCAGACGGGCTTTCCATGGTCTAGAGCAAAATTCCTAAAGTGATAGGGCTGAAAGGGAAGAAACAAATTGCAGCTGTAACTTCCGCAGAAAGATGGACTACAATCACGATTATCACAAACATGAGATTTGGGTAATTTAGTCCCGCCAATGATAATTTTACCCTGGAACAAACAGGACCCATGCCCTCATGAGAGGAAACCCTGATGGTGCAATTGGTAGAGGTTATCCTTCAGATTGGGTTCAAAACAATGTGTTCACCAAATGGTTCATTCACTTCATTCAGAAAACATGCCCTAATGAACAAAGGTCTGTTCTACTCATCTTCGATGGTCATTATAGCTACGTAATCCAGATATGATTGACATTGATTTGACCAGCGAGAGAACCAAGCGATTCTCATCTCCCTTCTTCCTCATTCCACCCACTAGCTGCAGCCCCTACCCATATAGCACGAAAGCTCCTGAATACTTCCCCAGGAGCTCCAAGTCATCCCAAATTCCTCCTGTTACTAAAATGACAAGTTCAGGACTTCCTGAGGAAGTGTCCTTTAAGATTTCCTGGGGAATATGCTCCCAGTAACGTCCTTCGGAACAACCTCCCTAGGAAGTCGTTCCTGAGGAAATACCTAGGAAGTCTCTCCTAAGAAAATATATAGAAAGTCGTTCGTGAGGAAGTACCTAAGAAGTCACAGTGCTGGAGCCATCTCATGAGTGATTCTGGAGTACAATACTCAATTGCTTTTTTTGTCAAAAATAATGAATTCGATTTGATCAACCTCAATTTGTAATGAGTTAGTTTTATATTACAAATAATTCCATTTTTTAGTACATGAGATAATTTTTATTAACTTTTAATTATTTTTTTATTATTACAATATTTTTTAACATTTTTAACTCTAATATTTTAATTATTTTAACTTAATATTATAATTAACTTTATTGATATTTTATATAATAATTATTATTATTTATCTTTAAATTCAAATTTTATTAATTTATTACGGAAAACGTCTGTTGATTACAAAGTTTATAAATAAGAACACCTGCCAATTTCATTCGTTTCCGGACAAAATTGAACTAAAAAATGTCATAAAGTAGCCAATTTGGATTTGGGAACAGCCTTAAGCATGCATAAACTCAGAAAAGCTTTTATAGATATATCGTTTAACAACTTACATATGTTAATATCAATATTAGAAATCAAACTGAGTTTTGATTATTCTAATTCTAAATTTAAAATTATAATCATTTTAATTTTAAAAAAAAAAGCATTTTTAATTTGTTTTTCCACTTTCGGTTCATCAAAACATCAAAATTTCTCTTACTTTGCTTAATTGTAATTATTTAAATTTTAAATTTTTATCTATTTAATTTTAAATATTTTTATTTCATTGGCTCTTTTATCATAGATCCTGACCCTGATGTATGTGGCTCCTAACTAAAATGATAAAACGCAATGTTTTAGGAAATGCCTCTTTCCTTTTCACATTTATTGTGATGTCGCGTCGGGAATTTGGTTCAAAATGGCTACTTTCACAGTATTTTTTGAAATATCTGCGTTTACCAAAAAAAAAAAAAAAAAAAAAAAAGAAAAAGAAAATGGAAAACGTCTTTACATCTTTCTATTAATTAGTTTCTAAATAAGACAACCTGCAAATTTAATGCATTTCCGAACAAAAATGAATTAAAAAATGTGTCAAAAAGTAGCTCCTTTGGGTTTGAGAACAACCTTAAATAATTATTAATACTTTTTGTTTCTAGTTATCAATTTAAAATTGTATTAAATACACAGGGTTATTCTAAATGATGGACCCATTTTCAAAAAAAATTATTTATTAAAGTACAAATCCAAAATGAACAATCTTTATACCAATGAAAAGAGGAAGTTTCAAAGTTATTTTTAAGACATTATAAATGTTCAATGTGTCCACCGTTTGCTGCACGGCAAACATCTACGCGATAGCCAAACGCGTCCCACACACGAGAAAGCGTATCTGCTGTTACTGAGTGCATGGCTTTCAAATCGGTGATGGTTCCAGAGGCGGCCGGTAGAGGTCGCACGGCAATAGGTCGCGATTTCGTTTCACTGTCACTTGTGAGTGAGATGGTTACTGAGTAGCGCAAGGTTTTCTGCGTTCTTGAGTTCGCAAGAAGTGAGCAAACGGTGGACACATTGAACATTTATAATGTCAAAAAATTTCGAAACTTCCTCTTTTCATTGGTATAAAAATTGTTTATTTTGGATTTGTACTTTAAAAAATACAATTTTTAAAAAATGGGTCCATCATTTAGAATAACCTTGTATATCAAAGGGTATGGATTTTTATTTTCAATAAAAGTTACAGAATTACTTCTATACGAAGCGCAAATAATATGCATGTTTTCCATTTACTGACATTCATAAGAGGAGAAAAAAATACATGAATACCTTATAAACGGTTCTGGTGCAACGGCGCTGCAGCGTAATCGCTAGAGCGTAACTAAAGCCTAACAATTTTTATACCAATGAAAAGAGGAAATTTCGAAATTTTTTGACATTATAAATGTTCAATGTGTCCACCGTTTGCTCACTTCTTGCGAACTCAAGAACGCAGAAAACCTTGCGCTACTCACACAAGAGACTAGCGTGTCTCTTGTGTGCGTAAGTACCCGGGTTCAAATCCGGGCGGCGGGAAGAAGGTAAGAAAATTTATTCCTTAAAATGTCGACCATAACTTTCATGTGATTCCGTGTGCGTGATTAATAAAAGTAATGTCTGTTACATTTGAATCCGTTTAAATAGTTATGTAATTTTTTTAAATATAATGTGCGTATTTATTTCTTAAAAAAAACAATTAAGTACATTTTATATTACGTCGAATAATCATAACTTCGGATTTTTTTATGCCCATTAAGTGACCTTGAATTGTCCCAAATTCCTCCGGTATTACTTCCTGAAATCTTCCAGGGAACATCCTGAGGAAGAACCTGAAGGAGGTCCTGGGGAGCTCCCTGGGATGCTATGAGGCGGACATTTTCGGCTCCTGAGGACCTCCTGATGACAAATTTTTGCATCCCCAGGGATGCCTGGGGGATGAATGTCAATCTTCCTGGGGATGTCTTAGGGAAGCACAAGTGCTATATGGGTATATAGGACTTTTATGCGGCCTCTCAAAACGTACTACAGTGAGGCAGTGATAGTATGGTTGCAAAAGAATAGGCGTCCCTCACACTCCATGATGTTTTGGAGAATTTTGTCCAGGCCTACATTCGTACCCAAACTTCTGAGATAGCAATAAACGGATTAAAAGTATCTGGGATATACCTTATGAACCGCTATATATTCACCGACGCTGACTTTATAGCTGCTGAGTTGGTAGCTGGAAAAACGTACTCCATAGCGAAAAATAATGTTTCAGAATCACGTGCTCCTCTACTTGCGTCCTCTGGACCGTCGACATCATCTGCATCTCCTTCGAGTTATCCTGATATACAAGCACATCAGGCTCTCTAGCTATGCCAATTGGTGAGGCTGCGGAAACACTGCAATATTCCCCGCCAACTTCAAATGCATTTTATTCAATCGACATATCTCCTATCCCCAACATTAAGAAGAGAACCCACTACTCGTGGACGTAAAGCAACAGGGTCCATCCTCATCACTGGATCATCATACAAGGATTAGTTGTGAAGTCGCTTGACAAAAGTGCTTTCCAGAAAACGTCCTTGACTTTTCCCAGGTTAAGAGACTTGCCAAGGGACATAGTTGGGAAGACCAAAGACCTTCAAAAAGAGAAAATTCGATCCATGAAACGGTACTATTTATCATCGGATTCATCCAACTACTTTGACTCTTCCCTTGTGGACAGCGAAGATGATATCAACCTGGATATGAACGATAGGGATAAACCAGACTCGACCGATGCAACTTGCATCTTTCGTGATTGGAAGCTCTCTGAAGACACTCGCGCCAAATCGCTCGTCAAAAATTGCTATCGCAGCGCTCCCTTCCGGCGCAACACACCCAAATTCAATTGGGACCTGCTGGCCATTGCCAAAACATATAAACAAAATTTTGTTAAAATCTATGCATAACTTCATACACTTTCGATGATACAAAGAGGACAGACACATATTTTATAAAAACATGTTTTTCGGGATCTCTGATTTCTAAGACGTGTAAATCCGTCGAAAACTGGATGTCAAAAAATTTCGATGACAATACTTTCTTCTGTTATAGATAGAAGAAAGTAAAAATTCATATTTAACAAATAGCCAAAATGGAATTCTTAAAATTTCAGAAATATAATTGATTAACCTTATAGGACTTTGATTTTAATGTATTGGCCTAGGAACTTTCTTTTATTGTGAAACCTACCTGCTTCATGCTTTAGACGTCAAGCTCTGTCCAAACTCCTAAAAAAACATTTATTAAAAAATGTTTTGCTGAACTAAAATTATTTTTACCAAGTTTTTAAGTTTTTTACAAGAAACTACGTAGTCACAGTGTTAATATTACATAATACATATTATATAGATTCGGCAATGCTATCAGTACAATATAAAAATAATGTATTACTTTTTAATAATCAATCTCAATTCCACTAACATAAGCAACTATAGTGTAATGCACATAGCTATCTTTATAAGGCTTTATAAAAAAAAAGAAAAAGAACAAAAAACACAGCACAGTAACAAACTGAAAAAATATATATATATTTCTAAGGAAAAGCGAAAGACACGAAATTTGTACAAGACATTTAATTTGTCCTATGCGTGCATTTTATAAAATAAAAAGGTTTTAATCAATAAAAATATTATACTTCCAATTTCAGATCTTTAAAATTTTACAAATGAATACATTCAAAGATGTATATAATAGAAATATTTTAAGAAAATGAATTTAGAAAAGTTAGAATTATTTTAAGTGAATCAAACTCATCTATAAAGTAATAATACAATTTGGCTTTTTGTTCAATTGAGTAAAAAATGTGTCCAGGCCGGAATTCGAAGCAGATTCCAACGCTTTATTAAATGAGCTATCCTGACAAGTCCGGCAGTCAAAATTCACTCACACAACATTTAGGCATTACCATCTGGTCTGCGATAAATGACGCAGGTCAACAGACTAAACATCAGATAATGGATCTCAAGTTAAATGTTTTCCAACAGAGTGAAAAAGTTAGATTTGGCAACTAAAGCCAAAAGGCCATGCATTCGTGTCCCGGTCTCTATAGATTTTCACTCAGTTATACAAGTTGAATTTATTTCTAGGCGAGTGAAAATGTGTCCAGACTGGGACTCGGGGATTTTTTGGCTTTAACTGCCAACGTTTTGTCAATTATTTCTTTATCGATCAGTTTTATTGAGCTAAAGTAATTCAGTACCAATGTGTATTCATTGTTCAATACGGAGTCCGTTACTTGAGATTTAATCTGTTGAGCTGTGTCATGCAGACGGGATGCTAATGCTTAAATGTTGCCTGGTTAAATTGTGTCTGCTGGGCTTGTCAAGGATAGCTTAGTTGGTAAAACGTTGGAAGCAACAGGCTTTATTCAGGTTCTGTGTTCAAGTCCCGGTCCCGATACAATTTCACTCAGTTTGAACAAAAATTCAACTTGAAACACAATACAAGTGCTTACGTGATGTAAAGCAATGCAAGTTTAGTTGTAAGTGCAGCAAACTACACATATTCCAAACATGTAACTATTAAACCGAAAATTATTAATATAATTGTATCTGTATAAAGTTTTAGCCACCATAAAATTGAATATCGAAATACAGCATATTAATGTTATTGAGTATTTTGTTTTCGATTATTTTTGGTTAATCTCATAATAGTCACAAGAATTATAAAATGATAAAACAATTATTGTATAATGTTCTATTTTAACTATGTAAAAGTGTATATATATATATATATATATGCGAGTGTGTGTGTGTGTTAGTTCACAACATTAAGCCAAAACACGTCTTCAATCCAAATAACTAACACATTTCAACATTTCTTTTCTTAAACAAATATGTTTTCTCGGTTAATGAAACATTTCAAATTTGCAAATTGGTAATTCACATGAAAAACATCCCATGGTAATTTATATTATGTTTGACGCCATTTTCACCTTAAAAGAAATACAAAACATTTTATCTTCTAATTTAATAAATCCATTAGGATCAAAAGCTTTAGAGTATAATGATAAAATGCGTTTGTACGTGGTTAATGCATTCTATTTTGTTTAATAAAAAAATATTGTTGTTTCAAAGGAGCAACTCTTAATTGAGGTTAACAAGAACTATTAAAAAATGCCTCGCAAACAACTTTTTTTATTAACTTTCAATGTCGAAAAGTATAAGTTCGTGGATGTATATTCTTTTGTTAAAAAGGACTGTAGTATGTTTTAGTATCAGTATTAATATACTGTTACACAGAAACTTTTACAATAAAGTAATCAGAGGAAAAATTGGAAGCAATTTAAAATTAATGTGGAAATTTCTAATTGAATAATATTTTTATTGTTTAAATATCCAACGTTTGGAAATTTATTTTTTAATAATTGTATTGGTACATTTAGTTGAATTTTTCAAGGAAGATAAAAAGAAATGATCAGAAATCAGAACTAATTACTGATCGTCGCTTAAGTAATTTAAAATCTGAAATATTGTCTAACTCTAAAACTTAATCAACAAAAGAAATCTATATGCATATTGTAAGAAAATTCGATTAAATAATTTTATTAATTGAATTTTAGTATTTTTAAGAAATGTTTCATAATCTTGTTTAAATAATAAGGAATTATTCAAAATTTGTCCACTTATTAATGTTAGATAAGACTAGTTCTTTCTTTCCTATGTTACTTCTCTCTTAAGCTGTTATAATATGTTTCTTTCTAGTTTTGTTTTGTTTTCTTGGGGGGGGGGGGGGGAGGCGAAACTAACTGAATGCGAATGAATTTGCTAGTGCTCAAATGTTCCAAAGTTTGTACTTTAAGTTAATTTTATCCAATGTTTGAACTTCAATTTACTTTTATTCGGCAAAATTTGACTGAGTCTAGTGATTAGGAGCTTGAAACAAACGAGGTGTTTTTCGTTCTTCATTATAACTACAACAAACAATTAATGTTAAAATTAAAACCATCTAATGCGATAGCTTGTTCGCTAGAGTAGGGCGAGAAATGACCATTCCAAATAGCCATAGAAATTCTTTTATTTAGTATGTGACGAATTCATTAATTCTCTCACAATGTGCTAATTAGGCAGAATAATCAAGTACAGAAGTTCCCATGTGTTGGAAAAACTTCTCTCACACCTTTCTGCTAAGTTTCAAGAATGTCGCCGACTACAAAGGCAAAGATAAGCTCCTATCAATCTTGTTGAGGGATACTGCTTAGACAGCAAAATATTTCTCTGATCTAACCGCCTGCATGTGGGGTCGTCTAGCATGGGAACATTACCCGTGTGAACATTGAGAATATCAGTAAGACCTCCCAAAAGGAAACATTGTCGAATCACATAAAAACTGAATGCTATGACGTGAACTAAAACTTCTTTGATTGGTGAACGGAGAGACTTTTGTTCGAGCTAACGGACCGGAAAAAAATCGAGGGGAAGCAGTTAGAGTTTGGAGAGGAGAGTGTTGGTGGTAAAAAACACTCGTCTTGGAACGGGTTCCCATACTAGTGGGGAAGAAAAGATTTGCTGACAGATTTTCGAAGAGGAAAGACGAACTCTCGCGAGTCAACGAGAAGTGGATTGAAGATTCTCGTAGAGTGGAGGAGAACCCTAGTTTAGACTTTCAAATACGAATATCTGTATGACTGGACCATTTTCATTGTTTGTTAATTAATTATAAGACGAATGAAACTACGCTAAAACAAATTGTTGTGAATGAATGTAACCTCTAGAAATTTCGAGAACGACTTTTAATAAATTTCGTTTCGAAAGAAGAACTGAAGTTGATCCATATGAAACGGTCGCACGCTACCCCTTTTCAAAACACACAATATCATGGAATCGTCACAAGTAGTTAATTTTTTATTTATTTATTGTTATTTTTATTTTACAATTTAATGGCGGTAAAAATATTTTTAAGAGGATTGAAGCATGAAGATACTTTTCAACGTCATCCCAAAAGGATATATTGTTAAAGCCTGAAAACTTTAATGTGAAAAAAAATTATTTAGTAACAAATAATGTAGGAACTAATAACAAATACCAATTTATAAAAATTAAACACTTAAAATTCTTTGCAAAGAAAAATAAAAAAAGCCAACCTGAAAATTTTGATTATGTGAAAATAAATTATACTTTTAAGGTGCTTGATCGCCAAAAACATGAAACCAAAAGAATTTTAAAAAAAAACAGCTCATCACAAGGGAAAAAAAATTAAATAATTTCTGGACTGCACAGACATGTTTTGAAAATAAATTTTAGCATAAGCGTCCGTAACCACTATCAAAATTACGTTTTTGTTATCATATCAATCGCTTTCTCCCGTGAGTCAGGGCGTTCTTTTCCTTCATTTACTGGACGCGGTATAAACTTACTAGAAAAAGACTTCTATTGATTTTTTTGTTATTATTATTCATGAAAAAAATCATATATTTAATTAATTCGGAAGGTTTCAATCATACATGGATGTAAATTTTATCTTTGGATGACACAGATTAAATAAAAAAAACATTTGCTGAAAATACCAGTGCGTAAACGGGGTTGAAAAGATTGAAGTAAGCGTCAATAGAGTGAGGCCAGGCATTGCCGCCAATTGGAAGCTGCATCATGACGATGTACCATACAACACCTGCTTCCTAGTCAACGACTTTCTAGTCCAGAATAAAATCGCAACGCTTCCTCAGCAACCCTACAGTCCCGATCTGGTCCCGTTGGACTTTCGCCTGTATCCCCGAATGAAGACAGCCTTCAAAACAATACCGCCATGCGACCGTAGCCAACGAGTTGTCTACGCTTGGAAGGCAGCCTGAAAGTCCTTTTCCGAAACGTCCTTTAAACAGTGAGTCGAAACCATTTTGACCTCTTCTACGGTGTGTCGACGCCCAAAGGTCTTGTTTTGAAGAATTTTTTTTTTAACAATATCTTCAATACACATTTTTTCTTGAATTTGCTCTCATTACTTTTTATACAAAACCTGAATTAATGATAGGAATGATATGTGAAAACACATAGCCATGTGTGCCCTGATTATGACTTTCGATCATTAGAAGCTAAAGTTTTTTGTACATTTAACTTAACCCCAGGACTGCTGGTGGGTCCCTCTAGGTGGTCCTGACTCGGCCTCTTAAGTAAGGACGATGACCGAGAGCCTAGCATTGCGAGACTCTTCGTTGGGTTGTTCCGAATCGGCCCCTTCAGTGGGGCAGATGACCGGATTCCCAACTTCCTGAGATGTTCTTCGACACGACGGGGACAGGAGACTGACGGACCTCCACCTTACCGTGGTGCGCCAGTACAAAAGGGATGGCCGAAAAAGCCGAGGACGCCACAAAAATCCGTTGTGATGGGCCTACGGGTTTGGGTTCACCCTCGTAAGCGCGGGTTCTCCGCTGCGCGAGGACTCGGACAATGCTCGGAGTCTCTTCTGCAGGTGGTGGAAGGACGTCTCGCAGGATAGTCCTAGTTTCTTGAGCGAGACTCTCGCCTCGCGTCGAGGTAGGTGACGCTGGAAAAAGGCTAGCGAACGGAGGCTGGACCGTCTACACAAATTTATCCGAGGAATTGACGGCGGCGAGATCAAGCATTGTAGAGCACGATGCGTGATGACTCTATTGTGATGCTGGTCGGTGGGAGATGCGGCGTGTAGCAACCATCTGAACCGTGCCAGTGGTAGAGTGTAGTTACCGGCATGCGGGTTGCAGAAAGCATAGACGCAATCACCACGTCATCCGTGCCGACTTCAATGGTTGAACAGCGCAGGTGGTACCTAAAATCAAGTGGGGATTCAATCCGAAGGTGACCCCTCAGGTCGCTGTGGACAAAGCTAGTCTTCGTGGGGGGGATCACCCGCTTCTTGTGTTGTTTGACTGGCCCGCCGATTAACGCGGCGGCGATCAAACCAAAACTCGAATCCTTGGGTCGAAAACTAATCCAGTGTGTCTTTGCGTAATCGGAGCTTGCCGCGCCCGATGGTTGCATTAGCGCGATTCTTCACATAACTTTCTATCTACTAAACTCGTCCAGGACCGCTTTTTAAACGTTCTTGAAGGTGTTTTCCATATCCTTCAAACTCCGGTAGTGGTTCTAAATTATCTTTCCGTTGTGTTGTTTTGTGTTTGTGTTGTGTTGTGTTTTTTTACATGTGCATAATCCTTTCAATGGAGTCGATCGGGAACCACCTGCATTCTGACTGTAGAGCTTGCCGAAGGCAAAACCATTGAGAGGGGACAACCTTATCCAAGGCCTGTCTATGCGTCAGGGACTGATTTTCTTCGTAATCCCGGGTTGGCGAGAAGCTCCTGCTACTCACCGCAGCCGATGAACTGGATGTTTCCTCCTTCCATAGGACTCGACGTCCGGAAGCTCTGGCAAAGCAAAGAGACTGACTAAATGACGGGCGTCACTCAGGCGACTGGTGGCGCATCTCAGATTTAACCCCAGGACTCCATACTGGTCATAATAAAATAATCTGTTGAATTTACGGAAAAAATATAGAAGCCATAGCTTACTGTATGTATTTACTACACGAAAAGAGTATGCAATGATTTAAATTATAATGAAATACTATATTCCAATGTTAAAAACAAATATTTTCCCTTAAATAAGAATTTTTT
Organism: Maratus michaelseni; assembly: GCA_963931845.1. NCBI lineage: Eukaryota > Metazoa > Arthropoda > Arachnida > Araneae > Salticidae > Maratus > Maratus michaelseni. The sequence goes on along the minus strand of OZ007590.1, from coordinate 78,015,668 downwards.
TTACTGGGGTGATGCCGTGATGCGTAGAAGTTTTTTCTGTAAAATCAATCAAAATACATTTTTTTTAAATTAAGTATGCATTCGCATATGCTATTGTTGTACATTTATCAGGAATTAGAGACGATATTTTTTTTTACAAATCTACCCGTACAATTGAGGAACTGACATTTTAAATTTAAATGAAGTACAATGTGAACGAGATTTTCTGATTTTTTTTTCATATGTCCTTTTTAACTTTCATCATCAGAAAGATTTAGCAAATTACATCTAAAAAACAGCTTTTAATTGTTCATTTGATATATTTGTATCTTTCATGTTTGTATCCTTCAAGTTTTCAAATAAATTTATTATATTCTTTAGAGCTTACATCACGTTATATAATTAAAGGTTTTATCACTGGTTATCATAAAACATTCGTCACAATACACAATATGAATGGGTAATTATTACTACTAGAAAAGATATATACAAGTGTATATATATATAAATCTCCGTTAGGAATTAATTAATTAAAGATTCATTAGGAAATCTGAATAACGGCCTTTCCAAAGAACCGACATATTTCGCAACATATTAATTAAAATATGAACTAACTTCTTGGATTTTTTTAATAGACGTTTTGATTTTAACTAGTAAGTAGCATCATATGAAAGCTGTAAAGAATTACAGATACAAAATAATTTGTAATTGATAATTTAATTCATTTGTATCCTTCACTTTTTTCATATAAATTCATTATTATGATTATATAAATATATATATATATATATATATATATATATATTTAAATCTGTGCTAAAAATTAATTAAATAAAGATTCTACCTTGAATTCTAAATGACTGTTTTTCCCAGGAAACAGCATAATTTCAATTACTTTCAGTCTAACTTATCAGAATATTCCAAAGAGATTTAGACTGTTACTCAGCCATTTATCCCATGAGCCGTTTGATAATGGATATTTATTAGTAATTTAAAGGATATATTTTTAGATTCTAGAAATTAATGATGCAGAGACGCTACAATGAACACTAAATAGCTGGGTTCTTTTTTTCAGAACCTAATTTATTTTCAATACTTCCAGTTTATTTTATCATCATATACCACAGAGATTTTTAATTATCTCAAGAATAAAAAGAAAATTATTGATAAAGATTGATAAATAGAATTTTCATTAGAGATTAAATGCACTGTTAGTGTAGTTTTCGGATTTTTTTCTTTTTCTTTTCTTAAGTAATAAAATTGACACTTTTATAAGCCTATAGTGAACTCGCTTACTGAAAGTTATACTTTCTATTTAAGCCAGAATGCCCTCTAATTATTAGTCACCGTTTGTACACTTTTTTATAAGATCATTGGCAATGTTTTAGAACCGAGAAAGAAAAATGCTTATACGTAAATCATATTATGTTCTGTTTTCTTTGGAATTATGCAGACAAAATTATGAATCAATGGGCAACTAGCTTTAATTGCTTACAAAGTTTTATTTGACTCTGTTTACCATACAAATAAATCAAAATCTGCAATATGAATTCTTCGCTATGGTCTTTCTTATAAACTAATTTAAATTCAAATCACTTTCAATCTAACATGCCCTCTAATTATTGGTCTGCGTTTGTATGTTTACTTATAAGACCATTGGCAATGTTTTAGAACCGAGAAAGATTTAATGTCACACTTCATGCAGAAAATGCTTCTACCTAAATCATCGTATGTTTTTTTTTTTTCCTTTAGAATAATGTAAACAAAATTATGAATCAATAGGCAACTAGATTTAATTGCTTACAAAGTTTTGTTTGACTCTGTATACCATTCAAATAAATCACCATCTGTAATATAAATTCTTCGCCTTGGTCTTTCTGATAAACTAATTTAAATTCCCATCACTTTCAATCTAACTTAAACATTATTCAGAAAAGTTTTGAAATTTTTTCTAACATTTTCCTGTAGGAAAATTTATAGGCAAAACTTTTGATGTAGATAAAATATTATCTACATATATATGGCTGATTTTTTTTTAATGACTGTCAGTGTAATTTAAAATTGATAGATAGAAGAAAGAGAAAACCATTATACCGAAAATATTTTTAAATTTTCCGTTCAACTAAAAAAGACTTTTACTCAAAAGATTGTTCTTAATTGATAATAAATGTTGCTATAGTTATTTAACATAATTTTTATGCTCATTACAACAAAGATTTTTGTTATATTCAACAACATTTAATCATCTGACACCTCTAATTACGTAAGATTATCTTAGTTTTGTCATTTCGTTAAAAGTACAAGCCTTTGTTCGTTAATACATTGTTAAGGTAAATTCATCTGACATTTCACTCAGTATACATTTTTTTGTGTCATATACATAGCCTTTCGTCTTATAAAATAACATATGTTACTGCTTCCAATATTTGACACCATGAGAAGAAAAATAATTATTGTTACTTGAAAGTTAATTTTTGGATATGTGCCAGAAATTAAAAAATCTGTCTCCATAGTCATCTTTTCCGGAACTAAGTACATTCATGCTATCAAAATATTCGAGGGAGACTTGGATTTTTACCAACATTTATCTCAAGAGCAATCTGATAGGCAAAATTTTCATTAGATTAAATGTAATACATGCCAGTAAAATTCTCTGATTTATTACCGGCGAAAAAAAATCTAAATAGTTGCATTTTCGCGATTCAAGTACATGTTACTTTTCAATAATGGACTTTTTGTCTTTGTGAACTGACTTAGCGTTCGTAACTGGATTCCTCTCCTATCAAGGAACTCTAATTTTCAGCGTATCGATTAAGTGCTGTCAAAAAGTATATTTTTGAAGAAGAGGACTTTCTATGGTAAAAGTTGATTTAACACATGGCTATTCAGGTGTTTTTATTTATTTTTATTTTTAAGAAAGAAGAAATCTTGTGTATTGGTATTTTCGGTGGATATCTCTCTCTCTGGAATTATCTGCAGTATTCAGGGTCTATTGATAAGAATTGGATTTTAGGGTTTTAATTAAAGTTCCCCTGTATTGACGAAATCCATTAGTTATAGTTTTCAAATATTGCGTATTTTGCGCCTAGTGTTTCAGTAGAATCATTGATCATTTAACAATGGAAATTGAATATATGTTAATTTAATAAATCCTTTGGATTGATTATTGAGTGTTTGACTTCAAAAGTTTATGAATAGTGATATTAGACTCTTTACTTCAAACTTCCCTCACCTTATTGACTTTCAATAAACATTTTTGGAGAATTTTGTTCTATTTTATGGTCCTTTTTAAGATGGAATACTAAGGCGCCATTTTACGTTTGTTGCAACTTTTAATGTAAGTATGATTACGTTTGATCTTTTTAATGTAAGTATGCCTAGAAGTATGACTGTTTTGTTTTAAAGAAGCCGTAAGACTTTTAATAATATTTTATGAGTTATTAGGTTAATTTCAATAATTCAAAATAATAATTCAGAAAAGTTAAGTAAGCGAAAAAAATGCTCATTAATTTCATAAATGTATCTCTAAAAAATATTTTATTTCTTACAAGAATTTCCACTAACGGAGAGCGGAAAATTTTCATTATTCGAAAGGTTACCTATAAACATGTGTTTCAAACAAGACACACTAGTCTGCATAATTCATTTTTAAGCTATAAATTATGTACTTGATTAATTTATGTACTTCGAGCTTTATATAATGTATAAGAATAGTATAAAGGATAGATTTAGTCTATTACATGATTAAATGCTTTTAAAAGAACTTGCTATAAAACTTTATAAAACATGGGATTTAATGCAAGTAATAGACAAATTTATTAAAAATGAATTATGCGAGTAGAATGTCCTTGAAAAGTGTCGCAATATTGTTTCGTACCAGTTTTGTAATTTTATTATAATGACAACAAAAATTAGAGTTATTTGTATAAAGCGAATTCTCGATGCTTGTGCAGAAAATTACTCCTTAGAATTCTAAAAAGAAAGCATAGAACAAGTAGAACACAAATTTCAGCTAAGTCAAAAACAACTATAAGTATAGTTATCAACATTTCAGAATTTTTCTTTGAAGTTTACTAGAGTCAAACAATTGTGCCTTAAATCAGTAATTTAACATTAAAATATCTTATGATAAAAATGGCGAAAATTTTCACATCCACGTGCTAATGTTTCCCAAAAAAATTTTTATGTGATTATGACGTTAGAAAAAAACAATTAGAAGATTCAAAATAATTAACTGAAATTATTTGAATTTATATTTATTAAGATTTTAAAATTTGAGAATAACATAGATGTACGTATTACACTATATAAAATATAGTCAAAACATGGCTGTCAATCTTTCTGTTTTCCAAGTCAAAAACACATACATGACACCATAAAAATTACTTACTCAAAATATTTTATATTGTATCTTGTTTCTATATTGTATTCTAGAATAGAAGCTATTTACTGAGATTTCACAATTTTAAAATAAATCGAGAACACATTTTTGACATCTCAGAAAGCATTCGGGGATTCTTATTAGAAAGAAATTTAATCTTTGCTTCGCGGTTACAGCATGGATGAAACAACACAAAACTATGTACATTTTATACTAAGAATTACTACTTACAACATTGTTGGACTAGAAGAAATCCTCTTCCTCATGATTAGTTGTTTTGTGCACGAGATCAAATAACACCGTTTCTGGCAATAATTTTCAACCATCACATCTCAAGTCTCAGCGTAGATTACATCGCAAATGATTTTGGAAAAGCAATCGACGCACGCACATAGGAAGAATGAGACTTTAGCCCGTGTAGTATTGCCATCTACTCAGTTAAAGTTTAACTATTGCATCTGTTACGGTACCTGTTTGATTTCACTTTCTAAGACAAAATTCTGGTTCAATGTGTGGACAATTATTTTTTAGAAGTAATTAACAAGCAAATGAGAATTTTTATTACTGCATCTTGGAGGACAAATAACGAATATCGGGTCCATACATACCTATTTATCTTAATGGAATGCAAGCTGAATTGAAGTCATCAGTTTTTCAAATTATTCATTTCCGAAAATAATGGCTCACAGGCATTAATAGAGGGGAAAATTGTCAAAATGAAGTCGCTATAATTTCATTATTGGCATTTTTTGCTTATACTGTCTTATTTACCTTTCCGATATCCTCCAAATCTTTTCTCACCTTTCAGACTCGGTGTCCATTACAATGGAGATACAATTAAAAACCTTATCTATTTTAATCCTCTCACTACAGGGAGTTAAAAATTGCTCCATGAATAGATAAATAACTAATATTTTGACATCTTTGCGGTTTTTGGTTTGGCAACAGACAACAGATGTTTACAGTTTGCTTTGTTTGAAAATGACGTCAGGCTTTGCTGTGCAAAAACGTGAGTATTATTTTTGTTTTTATTTTTATGAATAATTCCTCCTAATGTGTCAGTGATTTGTTTTATATAATGTTTGTAAGTTAATCTTAGCATTGGAAATGTATTTATTTTATTACTGGTTATAGTTTAGACAAAATGGGATTCAAATGTCCATTACAAGGGACATATAGTACAAGTGGTTGTGATTCTTTAGATAGTTGAAATATAATGTTTTTGTAATCGAATTTATTTTAGGCATTTGAACTATTTTTAAAACAACAACTAGTTATCAGGAGGTTTAGATTTTCATTTTTCATTTTAGAAAAATATAATTTGAAAAAATGTAAAGATTTAAAAGAAGTTTTGGAATCACTTGTGTGGAAGTATCAGATATTTAAGAATTGGATTCTGATGATGATTGCTTTATTGATAGTGATAATAAATCTGTTTCAAAAGGTACATTTTGTTAAAACTTTTGGAAATGTTTTCCAATAATTAATTTAAGCTTTATATTATGCAAAATTATTATTATTGGAAGCTGGCTTTTATGTATGTAGGTGCCCATGTTTCACCTGAAAGTTCCGATGGTGACGTTTTACAGGAGGATTCAGATTCATCATTTCTTCTAACAGCAACAAATGATATTAGTTGGAGGTGAAACTCATTCAAAACAAAATATTTAGAGTTTACAAATGAAATAATATTGCCCTTTATATTATTTTCAAAAATACTTGCCTGAAAGTGAAATCAAAAATATAGTTGAGAAATCAAATATGTATGCTATCCAAAATGGAAATAATTTTAAACCTATAAAATAATTTTTTTTAATATTCGAAACTTTCTTATAAGCACAAAATGCTTAACGGCGAAAACAGTGATGGTTACTGCAGATACAACAATGGAAGGTAACACTGAAAACTTGAAGATGTGGTATACTTTCTGATTTGTGCTGCTTTAAGATTTTTAAACTTCACACCATGTTTACGTCTGGAAATCAACACGTTAAACATTTGTTGTGGATTATCACGATCAAGTGAGGAAAAAATTCATGTATGGTTTTGTGAATTACCACATTGTAGACAATTGGATAATTCGTTGATCTTGCTGTTATTTGCACCTAGCATATCTCTAGAGGTTTTACAGGACAATCATCATCCTATGCTCAAAACATAAAAAAAAAAATGAGAGTCACATTTTGATGATATCACATTCGATAACAGCATCTAAATCGAAAAAATTAATCTCCAGATTTCATTTTTTTAATTGAACCATGAGTGATGTACATTGTAAAAATTTTGAGCTCGGTGATGGTGAAATTTCGTTCCAACATTTAGAGCTGGGATTCAACCGGAGCTCCAAATAACGGAACAAGATATCACCGTCTTATGATTGTCCAGCGCAAAATGTTTAACCGTGTATTTTAGAAAAAAGGTTCGGAGCAAACTTCCCACCATGATTCTACCAAGGAAAATAATATTAAATATTACTGGAAAAGTGATATACTATAGACATTAATTTGATATCAGAGTACTTTCAGACGAATTTCAAATGTTTTTTCGTCCGATATAAAACATTTGCAATCAAATTGCACTCAAATTGTGATACTTTGTTGGTATTCGAATTACATTTACCAACCCCTATGTATATCAGTGCGATTATTTCAGTTCTTTATGCATACAAGTTAAGTAAGAAAAGAAATGGAGAAACATTTATCAGACATAAATTTTTGTTTATTATTCCGCATTACTGATTTCCCATAATTATCTTTTATTTCAAACTTCATACTAATGAATAAGTAAAAGTTCTGTTTTAATAGATTCACGATATTTTGGAGAATACTTCGGTAAAGATACAGATCATTCCTGACAAACTATCCAAACTATTGAATAGAAAATAAAAAAGATTATTCTTAAAGATTACACATTTGGTTTTTTATTTAAACAATATATCTTTTATAGTAAACAAGAATAAATCAAAATAAACTCCATTATGGCAAATTAAAACTTTTTCTATTTTTAAGACAAAAAAGAAATACGTATATTATTTAAAAGGTAACCGCATCATGTGACAACACAATATGAAAATAACTTACATTTTATTGTTAGTTTAAAATTATAATCATTTATAGTACTTTTCCATTTTATTGATCTGTTAATTTATTCAGTAAAATCGAAAGTACTTGTAAATTCAATGTAATAAACAAATTTCTTCATTATTTCTATTTCTGTCAGTAAATAAATTTAGCATGTTGCGAAATTGTTTTTTATTGCTTATAAAACTTTCCGGCCAAATAGGAACGAAGAATTGTACTTTTTTTGAAAAATAGCCTACCTTTGGAAGAGTGCCCGGAATAAATCAACGATAGTATCATGGAATCTCTGTAATTGCCTTTTTTAGTAACTAATTTATTTCGAACTACTTTCTGTATAACGATTTCGAAGAATGTTGAACTTTATCTGTATGATTTTACTTTAATGGCTATTTGATCGATAAAGCTTTTATCACAGCTGAGATGTAATCAAAAGTTTTCTTTTTTGTTGTTTTGGAGAAAATGGTAAAATAAGACAATTATTTACAAAGACCGATATACAGCATTGTCTAAGTCTTTGTAATAAATTAAATTTATATAATGGCTATTAAGTAATAATTCCGTTTTTACAGATTACGCAAATACTCAATAAAGATTCAGAAATATTTCTCGTCTATGTAAATTACATTCATTGGTAAATAATAAAATGTACAGCATATTTATATGGCAAATTATGTAGAAATGGTTTTTATAGAAAAAGGAACATTTATTAAAATAATTTGCGCATATAGTCATTATTTTTTAAATATTATAAATAAGATATATATTTTCTGTTTTCAAGATACCTTTCTCTATGCACATATAAAACGCACACTGATTAATGATACGTTAATCGAAAGGTTTTTAAATGGCTTCAGACATAGCATACTCACACTTCGTTAAAATACTACATGGTTTGATTAACAGTTGCAATTAAGGGTGTATTCCACAACTGCAAATCCAAACTGCTTATTTTGAGACACATTTGTAAATTCATTTTTGCTCTAAATTGCATCCAATTGGCAGGTTCTCTTATTCAGAAACTTTATAATGTCCGTATTGTCTCGATGTATTGATAAAGTCAGAATATATTTCAAAAAATGCTGTCAAAGTGGACATTTTGAACCGAATTTCCCAAAGCGATAGCGCTGGAAACAAAAAAAAATGATCGTACTGTGAAAATAATTGTCTGTAAATCAATTTCTAATTAATTGAATGGAAAATAAAAACATGGGGCCCTTATAAATGTCTTTATAAATCACGCCGCCAAGTTTCCTGTTGTTACTTTTAAAAATGAGTCTGAGAATGTGTCTCAAAATTTTGAGTTGTTGAGCGTGGAATTTTTTTTTTTTTAATACCGCCTTAAGTAAAAATTCTTATAAATAAAACTATAAAGGAAATTAAGTACAAAAGTAAAAATAGTTTTTTTTTAAAACACTCTTTTATCCGCATTCAATTTTTATCTTTAAAATCATGCCTAATTTCATAACTGCAACTCATGTTTTTCCCCCAAAATTTCAATCAAAATATATTAATTTGGCGTGGGAACCAAACTCGATTGCGCCTGCCTTTTTTTACGCCTGATACAAAGCACAAGCAAGTGACTTTATTAAAAAATATATAATTTTTGCTCAGTTTCTTTTTTAAGATACGACAAAAAGAAAGAAATAAACACTCTGCGAACTATCTTTTTAGGAGTTCTAAATTTATTTTTCAACGTAGGATTGTAAATTAATTAATATTATTCTATTAATTCATAAAAGCGTATTTATTTTAAATATTACAACGCACTTTATTATATATTTAGAATTTATTTTCTACTTTTTAGTTTTTAAAAGGTTTCAGTGCTGTAGTTTCACAGCCATTTGTCATATTTTGGTGAATGTGAATTGGCGTATAATTAAATCCATTGTTGTTTCTACTCGTATACTATTATAGAAGTTACAGAGAATATTTGAGGATTTATCGTCTGTGGTGGAGTAACGAAAAAATGTCTGAAAATTAACGTATTAATTTATAATTAAGTTCTAAAAATATTAAAATTTAGCGTCCTCGGAAACACACCTGTGGAGGCAATTTTTTTAACTGTAGCATATCGTCGCTACCATGTCAAACTATCGAATATGAAAAAAATGTATTTTTCATTACTTTAAAAAATGGGCCAATTGTCACCACTAAATGTTATTAGTATTATTCGCCTAGTAAAAATACTAATAAGATTTCTATGAAGAACAGGGTTGCCAGTTTGCCCTTCTTTTCTGTTCAACGATGCCAGCTTCAAACCGGAAATTTTGACAATTTTTTTTAACCATAAGTAATCACGAAATGCCTGTCATAAAGCAACGATTTCTATTTAAAATTCCTGGTATGGTTTCAAAAATTTTTAATGGAAAAAGTAGGCCAATCTGGCAACCCTGGTGAAGAATACTATTGAAATTTAGTGGTAACAATCGGCGCATTTTTAAAAGTAAAGAAAAATGCATTTTTTCACATTCGATAATTTGACATGGTAGCGACGAATCAAGAAATGAGTGAAAAATCGATTACAAAATTCTATCTTTACATAAAAAAATAGCTTTTGTTAAATAAAAGAGTGTAAAAATAAATGGATTTAGTAACAGTCAACAACACAAGTTTGATCAAATGACAGCATTAATTCCATGATAAACAAAAGTCATTAAAATGAGTGCATTTAAATAATTTAAACTTTATAAACAGATTAAAACTGGAAAAAGGAAATAGACTGCTTTTTTTCATGTTTAAGCCTATCTGTCCGTTTTATTTTATCCCCTTTTAAAGATCAAAGTTAAGTCCATACATCAATGAAATATTTTAGAGAATAAGGATATAAAAATGAAACAGAGATGCCACATACGCATAAATACATTTATTAGCTAAATAACTAGAATATCAAAGCATTATTTTTTTATTTTTTTAAATCCAATTAATTACAACTAATTCCCAGTTATCTGCTCATCTTAGTGCAAATCTGCAAGTCAGATGTTAAAATGAATATTTATGAAGTCGAAAAATTTTCATTATATATAATACCTTTGTTAAAATTAATATACAAGTATTGCTATATCTGTTAATGAATCTCATAAGAATGTTAAATAATAACTGTATTAAAAAGATAAATCCATTACTAAAATGTCTTTAAATCATGTTTCTCACAAAAAGTGATTTATAATTATTAATTTGTACATTCTAATTAGTTTGTTACATGCAAAAAATATTGTCAATTGAATGTACCTGTAAAGTGTTAAAGGACTTTGAACATTTTAAACGATTAAAATCAATTGATGATAACATAAAACTTGATTTTTAAAGCGATCATTTTATATTTACAGCCATACACAATTATAAGAAAGACAAATTATTAAAACATGTTTCCATAATTTCAGTGATAATATTAATTCCATGACGAATTGAATTGAAAATAAATTTATTTTTAACAACAGGTATCAACAAAGTACATATAGACACAATTAAATAATCGGAGACTATTACAAAAAATTTCTCTCACGGAATTTCGATACAAAAGTAGAAAAATATTTAGTCACATAAATTTACATGAAATATATTAATTTATATGACTTCTTACAATTTACAATTTCAATATTTAAAAAATGCCGTGTGAGAACTAATGTAATATATACTTCTAACAAAGATTCTAAAAATGTTAACGTTTTCTATGAAATCATTTTTAAAGTTAATATTCTTTCTTGATGCTCATGTCATGCAAATTTTTGAATTTCATATTTTATTACAATTCAATTCATAATTTTTTAAGTTATTAAATAATATATATATATTAAATAACATATATATCAAAATAATATATATATTATTTTTATTCTAACAGTTAATATTGATTCCGTAATTTATATTTCTTTATTTATTATGTATGTATGAAATAGTAAATTGTTTTCAATTTTAAGGAGAATTACAAAATAATCCATTGTAAAACAAAATTAACTTGTCTTGGAAGTTTACCTGTCAAATAAAAAATATAATTTAATTGTTACTTTTATAATGGAAAATGGAATGTACAAAGTTATAACTTGTTATATTATTATGTCGAGCTCCTTTACGAGACATCGAAGAAATTAGTGCAATCAGATACAAAAGCATTTAATTTACTGTTGTAATTAAGGAACAAAAATAAAACAAAAGGAGATAGCACTTGCATGAAAGAGCATTTGATGAAATTTAGCAGCATTGCTATAAACTTTTATCATTTTATCCTCTCAGAACGGCTAATTTTGAGATGATAAAAAGCATCATTAAATGCCTTAGATTGCCTGTTAACGACGATAAATAACGACAATTACCCTCCATATTATTATTATTTCGTTACGCTTTTCAGTATACAAGTACCATCACGTGTAAATAAATTAACTAAATAAATAGCAGAGTTAAGAAATAAATAGCACAGTTAAGAAAAGACATTTCCACTGAAATAACCTGAATTATTTAAAGTAAAATTTGAAAACAAATTTTCATAATTAGAATTATCCATTATGTCAGAAAGTAAACGCAATTGTTTGCAATGGACAGCAGAATTATGTACGTGAACATTCTGAACAATTTTAACAAGTGCAAACAAGAAAATAGAAGTTTTCAACAAAGTGGCAGATAGTTCAGGGGACTCGGTACCCTTTGAAATATTTTTAATTTGGGTACTTATAATACCTTTTTGACGTAATATGAAATGGTTTAAAAAAAATAAAAATAACTTAGTGAAGAAAACTGCATTTCTGTGGTAAAATTAGATTTTGTTTTTTCAAAATTGTAGAAAATTTATATATTTTTTGCTCTTAAAATTTTGGAACTTTTTACAACCTTTCCATATTGCAATAAACATGACTATTTATTTAACAGTTTTATTAAAAAAATAAACTATTCATATTCATGTTACTGAAAATTGTACCTTTAATTTTCAGAAATGCATAATAAGGGCCATCTATAAGAAAAACAAGTCAATTGAGAAATATAAGTTGAAATTTTAATATTCTGATGATAAGGATATATTAAAATCTACAAAAGGAGAAAAATTAAATTAAATTTTGCAATTCAGATACTTTTAAAGGGAAATGGTTGCAGTAAACATACCTTTTTACATAGTTATATTAACTAAGGGATCCAATCCGAGCTTTCTGGGTTACAAAATAGAGGTGAAAACTTTTTTTTCCATAACTCTGATAGATTTTATATATTTTATATATTGTCCACTAACAACACCAAATGCCATTTTTATATGAAAAATATCAAGTGAATTAAAATAAATTTTTTAAATGTATTAAAACCGATACCCTTGTATTGATCGCATGCCCGAGGTTAATAGCCGATGAAATAGTCAAAGATTTCGCTACGTACAGCAGTTTTTTTTATTGAAAAATTCAGTAGTTGAAGCATGTAGTTCGATTAGATGTCTATGAAATTTGTATTTTTTTATATTATATATTTTCATTTATTGATGACGTTTTATTTTTAATTATTGAATATTATCCAGAATCAAGTGCAGAACTATTTATATTGTTGTAAGTGCAAACGGGTCTTTAGGAATACGCCTTTAGGAAAGGGTCCCTTGAAAATTATCGTTAAACAGAAGTTACTGTGAAGTAGGGGAACACATTAGATAAATAAAATCTACACAAAATTTGGTTATTAAATATTCAAACATTGACCTGTATTTAATTATAATTTTCTTTTGGTGTATTAAACATATTTTTTGTTTAACAATAAATTTATCGACAATTGCCTTTTTTTTCTTTAAATTTGCCGCTGACATGAATTTTTTAGTTGTTTCAAAAGCATTATATAAATGTCCATCCATATCAAACCTCATTATCTATTTTTTTTAGCTGCATTTGCTGCAATTAAAGAAACTTTCAACATTTTATCATATTCTGTTACAGAATCTGAATCTCAATAGGACAGATTTAGTTTGATTTTGTCACACAATTCTTAGGTAAACTTAAGTGCACAAACGGGAACGTGAGTCATAGTTCACATAATCTATAACAGAAGCACTCTGACGAGAAATATCATACCAAACTAATATTTAAAATTTCTTTAAAATAAATTCATCATCATCACACATCGTCAATAGATAAACAACATAGAGAAAAAACTGAAAATTCGTGTAGTCAAAAAAGGGTTCGTTAAAATTTATCAAAATTATTTTTGAACAGACGAAAACTATCATTAAACCTAGGGTCATTTCACATAGAAACAAACATACGTGAATTCGAATCATCAAAACTTTATCTTGAAATTGAGAAAATTATTGAATCTGGTATCGTTACATGGAGGTTATACAGTAATACTATATAGTGTTAGCCATTATATATTTTTGTTTACCATTGATTACATTGTATATAATATTTAGTCACTCCATTCAATAGGAGTGGAAAAGCAAATCTGTAAAAAAGGTTCTAAATTGTCTTTATTTTTAGGCATTGCTTGTTTTACGATGTCGTTTTCAGTTGCAAAATCTTCCAGTAAAGGCGCTAATCGCGTTTCTAACTTCTTATGTTCCCAAAGCATATCCCCTTTTTTCTTTCTTTTTCAGTAAATAACATTGGGCAACAACAAAATAAATTCTCTGGTTCGTGGAATATTTTAAGGAATTCTTAGATAATTTTGGCTGACAATTTCGAAAATAACTTCTGTTTTTCTATATCCGGCCTATTGTTTTCACTGTACTCATGTCCATTTGGCTTCATTGCATTGTGAAACATGTACATATGTTGATATTAGTGTGTTTTAGGGGGATTCAACAAGTCTGTTTTTTTTAACAAACGTTATTTTATTCGTTACTCACAAGGTCTTTGTAGTTTTCAATTTTGTGTTTTCTAAGGAAATTTTGCGCCACTTCTAGAAAAGATCTCCAAGCTCACGAAATTTATGAGCTTACGGATCATTGGTCCATCAAAAATGTCTGCTTTAAGTTTTTCAACCGTCACTTTTAAACATCATACACTTTCACCAACACCTAATATATAACAGAGGGATGTAACAAAGGGTCTATTTAAACATATTAAACATAAAGTAAACGTTGAATTATATATTTATTTTTAAAATAAATTCATACATTTATGCATGTATAACATTAATTTAATATATTTACTAACAGTAGGTCAACAACAATAGTTTTAACTTTAAAATACATGAAAAGTAAGTTTGGCCAGGATTTTGCATCAAATACTCCACTGTGCGACGTATTGTCAACAACAACATTCACAAAATATTCTGTTTGTCTGGGATAGGCTCAGAAATGGTTGCATAACTTATCAGGATTATAGATGATATTGTTTCAGGCTACAATCTGCAGTTTTTCCCATTCCGATGTATACAATAGTTTAGGGGTTGGCGACAAATTCATGGCTGTGGATCACAATCAACCAAAAACATCACATCCAATCAATACACTTTTCTAAACTTTACACATAAAAATTATAATTACATTTATAATCATTATAAAAAGAAACAGAACTGAAAGAACTTTATTCTCCTCTTCTACCCGTATATCAATGACTCCCCTGATGCTGAACTTGTGACGTCAATTCAGAGAAGTTTGCTTATAGTCAGTCGTCTTACGACAAATATAAGCATCTGAATTTTTGGTAGTTAAGCTGTTCCTGTTCTTACTTAAAATAAATTCCATGTGTGAAAATATTTGCTCACATTTATAAGTTTAACGGAGAGCGGGCAAAAAGGCAAAGCTAAAATTTTTCAGAGATGAATACGTCATAGGAAGTGAAGCTCGACATTCTTATATCGTAAAAAGATCATAATCTATTGTGGAATGATCATAATAATTGTTATTATTTATTTTCAATTTATATTTTATGTGTTCTTCAAGTATACGTTTCATATTTATGTCTTATAATTTATTTATATATATATTTTTTCGCAGTTCAAGTGGGTCACTTGGAATTATAAATTGGGTCACTCAGTGACCCGCTGCCATAGATGGCCGACCCCTGCAATAGTTTTTTAAAAAAGACGGTAAAACCCAGAGAATCAATCAATCACCAATTTTTCAATACTGTAAAACTCTCGAACTAATTTATGAACTTTAAGGAATGTTACAGTCATCGAAAAGTCTAATTAAGATTTATAATCGATAATAATTAAATTTTTAGTTTATGACATAAATATTGATTTTAAAAAAATCGTGACTATATTCCCTCTACAAATCGAAAGAAATGCAACACAGCCGATTGATACACAGATTGTAATAAATAATAATGACAAATTATAATATTCATTTGCAATGCTAAATAAAATTAAAACCGTTAAAAAATTGTTTTCCCTTCCCAAAAGGTTAACAACTAAATAAAAACTACCATGAAAAGACTATTTGCTTATTGGTTATTCTTTTTGTCTTTCCTCAACCTACTTAGATATGCTGTAATGACCCGTAATATACTTTCACTATTTTTGTCGCTGTATATCAGGTAATAATTTAAATACACTTATTAATAAGTTAGTCACATATTATTGTAAAACTTGTTAAAACAAAATATCGAAGAACTGGGGAAATGTTCCGTTTTAGAGAGTTTTAAGTTTTATTATGTATAATTGCATTGTTTCATTTCCATCAAGACTACGTCCCTGTTTTCCGTTTTTCAGGAGTCCCATGTTGATAGGTTGCGTTTTTACGGGTATTATATGCACTTTATTATTTGCATAATTTCCACTTATGGTTTAGTAAGATATAAAAATATATAATTTTAAAAGCAAGTATTCTTCCTTGGAAAAGGTATTAGATACAGTAATTTCATTTTCATATGTTGATTTAGTATTGTAAAGTCTGTGAATATCATCCATTATTTTTACAGGGAGCATTCTAGTGTAATCCAATTTTTAATATAAAAGGCTTCTTTTACATTGTTCATTTAAAATGATTACACTGGGGAACAATGATTATGGTGTTTAGGAAATAAATACCTTTCCTATACGGAATTGGCCCCCTGAGTCAAAATATGTCCTTGATTTTAACATATCAGGTGTAAGTTTTAAGAATATAATGAACAAAGGAATTTTTTTTTCAACTAGGTAAATCATACTTAATGGTTGGAGTACCACTGTTGAGATTTATTTCAACAGAGCGAACAATACCGGGGCCAGGACTCGCAGCTGGGTACTTTGGTTTGTCGTGCCAACACTCTTACTGCTGAGCTATCTCAACGATACCCTGGCTGGCATAATTCTATATTATTTGTTTAAGATGGAGTGAATTATTGAATTATGTCAGCCAGGATATCGTTGGGATGGCTAAGTAGGAAGAGCGTTGGCTCAGCAAGCTAAAGTACCCAGGTTCGAGTCCTGGTCCCGGCATTTTTCCCTATGTTGGAATAAATCTCAACTATGATACTCCAACCATTAACCCATTCCAAACATTACTGTTTATAAGAGGAAAGTAATTGCTCATATGTTTGTTTTATTTAGAAATGATGTTTTAATTTTCTATCAAAACTATAATTAATACGATTATATTTCAGAAATGTTCCGACAAACAAAGCTTTAAAGTACTTTGCATATACTAGATAATATATTTCAATAACTATATTTCAATAAATCAGATCGGAAAAGACTTAAAAAAAACATTTTCCATTTTAATTATTTTTTATTATATGAAACGTAAAATTATTTAAATGCACATGTCAATGTATACATTTAAATACAATAACCAAGCTGAAACATAACGAAAAAGCACGTCTTCTCACAAATAAACTTTCTCTTCAACTGAGGCTAGAATCCACCTGATACTCATACTTCTGAAATAGACATAAATCGACACACCAGTTAGTCAGCTATTATAAAATATGCTTTTTACAATTGTTGAGCAAATTTTAATTTCTGCCTTTTTCGCCAGGATATTGCATCATATACTCCACTGTGCATCCTCTAAATAGTCGAATGAACTCGTAAGTTGGTGGAGTTTTTTTAAATCAAAGACATATATACCAGCTTTAAATATATATATACCGGGTGGTTATAATATAAGTATCTATATTTGGAGATGTTTGTAGCTTAAAGGGATAACCGGAATGAAACCGAAATCGGTACACTTACTATTCGAGAACGGGGAAGAAGAATGGAACAATAAAAAAATAACTGCAGTAATCGCCGAAAAATGGCGCTTTTGACTAGGAAATGTAATGTGTAATATTGTGTGCCTTGGAGGTGCCGGAAACCTCAATGACTTTACTGCATATCACAACATGTGCGAAACATCACTCCCGATGCGTTACGTTTCGCAGTTGAGCACGTCGTCCACCACCTGGATTGTGTCCTTCAACACAATGACTATGTGGAACCTGAACATGATCGGTGCCGCCATGCGAAAGCGTAACCACGTTCACTATGATATTTTCCAATACATTAGGTGTGTTATCCGGTTTGACAAATTAATTTTCTGTTCTTGTATTACACATTACATTTCACACTCAGTAGCGCCCTCTGTTGGTAATTATTACAATTATTTTTGTTTTATTGTTTCATTCTTCTTTCGCCTTCTCGAATAGTAAGTGTACTGATTTTGGTTTCATTCGGATCATTCCTTCGAGCTACAGACAGATCCAAATTGAGATACTTATATTATAACCACCCTGTATATATATATATATATATATATATATATATATATGTGTGTGTGTGTGTGTGTGTGTGTGTGTGTGTGTGTGTGTGTGTATAGATAGAAAAATCTTTCTGATATAAAAGATAAAAATTGACGAAATTCAGCTGCTATATTTCGATTTCGAAATGCCAGATTTATTCAGTTCACATATTTATTTTGCAGGAAAACGAAATATTTATTCTTTTGCCGGCCAATGTTATTGACCAATAATTTTTTTTTAATTTCATAATTTTTTTTTCTACAAATACTATAATTTAAAAATAAATATGAACTGTCACTTATTCAGTCAAAATGCAAGATATAAATAAACTGGAAAGAAAAACCATCCAGTAAGCATAGATTATGAAACAGTTTCCAACACATCCAGAATATTGTAATAAAACTTCCCTGTTTATTAAATATGATGTCCATGTAAATGATTTGGAAATATACATAACGCATTTTTTAAACTTTATTCCAAAAATTACCATCAATAGTCGGAAAAATATTCAAATACTTTTATGAAGCTCTGTATGTATATGATCTAAAGATGTGTGCATACTATATAGTATGATAAAATTTAGATCAGTTTGGAAACGCATACCACAGTTGGAAATTCCCTCTCAGCAATGTCTGTTAATAAACGGAAATGTAGCCGAATTCTTTGGTGAAGCCCTGTACAGGATCTATAGAATTTATAATTACACCAAAAAATATACAAAAAGAAGTTTAAATTTAAAAACTTAAATACAACTGAAAACGGAATATCGCTCATAGGCAGTACTGTAACTGAATTTTTTTGTATGTCCCTGTAAATGAACGAAAATTGCTATACACACCACATTACCATACTCAACAGTAAGCATCTTGCAATGCACCGCAGTGATATATATATCAATTTCAATATGTTTGATAAAGTGTAACACAATAAGGTACATTGTAAACCATATAGACTATAATGTAATGAAATTGACAGAAAAAAAAATTGAAAAACGAATTTAAAGGGGAATGAAAGGTTAACCTTGTAGTTACAATCGATAAAATACACATTAAAAGCTTGCTTCAAAGGTGCCGAAAAAGATGTTAAAACATATTTATTTACAGCCGAGATCTTTCGAACGCAAACATGTTCATCCTCAAGGGTAACTGCTGACTGAACTGATCCTACAATTGTCGCTTTCACTGGTGAAAGCGACAATTGTAGGATCAGTTCAGTCAGCAGTTACCCTTGAGGATGAACATGTTTGCGTTCGAAAGATCTCGGCTGTAAATAAATATGTTTTAACATCTTTTTCGGCACCTTTTAAGCATGTTTTTAATGTGTAATGAACTTGTTTGAGTGTCCCTGTAAACGAACTATAAATGCTAGACTCTTCGTTTTCAATACCGATTATGCCAAGGTAAGCCTCCTTAACATATATAAATTAGCAATCCGAGTAAATGTACTCGAGTTAAGACAAAGGAAGACAAAAGGACAAACATACCAGAATAATTCATAAACACTTTTCAACTACGTTGGAAATTGTTAAAATGTGGCTATTTTATACTAGTTTCTATTTTATAATAATTATAGTTTGTTATCCAATACCTTAAAATGTACAACGCTACTTTTATTTTAAAATTACTTTACTGGAAAATAGGTTATTAGAGAAGCACTTTCGTCGCTGTTTGTCTTTTGAGATAAATTTAAAGGAGTGTTTATTTAATAGAAGAACTTTACTTGATATCGTAAATTTCTACCTCAAGAAAAGAAATTTAGGAAAAGTACTATCAGTGGATAAAAGGACTTATTTTAAACTAAGTATCTATAAATTCCCTTTTAAAAGCTCGTATTAAATAAAATGTATAAAAATGTTATAAGAAAATAACACAAACGAAACAACAATAATTTAAAATAGGTGGATTTATCTTTGTGCCGTTATATTAAAAAATAAATGAACAACGTAAATAGCACAAATAAAAACACATAAAATGGCAAACAGCTGTTTCGGAGCCGCAAAAACTCCATCATCATTGTCAAATTTAAAAGATTAAAAACGGATTCAAAAGCTCAAGCCATGTAAATATACTTGCGCCTCCCGCACGCCCCCAAGATTGAGACGCAAGCATATTTACATGGCTTGAGCTTTTGAATCGGTTTTTAATCTTTTAAATTTGATAATGATGATGGAGCTTTAGGGGCTCCGAAACAGCTGTTTGCCATTTTATATATTTTTATTTGTGCTATTTTACGTTGTTCATTTATTTTTTAAGAAATAATAAAAAGTTTTAATTAAATAAAAATAATTGATTTATATTTAAGAAAATCTTAGTCTAATTTAATATTAATAACTTACTGCGTAGATTTATGTTTATATGTATAATTTTTAATTTTACTTTAATTATAGTTGATATATCATGACGTTAAATTAGAGAGACAGTCAAATATAAAGAAAAATGGCTATCAATACTCATTGCATCTAATTTGCATCTACTCAATAATTCTGATGGGTAAGACCATTCGATTAATAAATAAATGCAATACTATGCTTGTTAAACCAAAATAAAACATTTCAGACATCTGATTAGTTCTATGTATATCAGAAGAAAGCAGCGGATTCGTAATATAATTATTAATTAATTTTGAAATTATCCATTATTTTGTATTAATTAATTTGTCATTGCTTTTGAAATTATGGATTACTTTGTCATTCTTTTTGAGATATGAATAAGAAATGAACATATAAATGGGATAACTTTCCTGAGAAATCCCAAATGCAGAAAAAATATTTTTCTTTCCACTTGAATCCCAATTAAGTAAAAAAAAAATCAATTGATTTTGATATATAACATGATAAATTTTAAAAATTAAAAAATTGCAATTTCTTAAAACTTTTTTAATTTTAAAATTATTAAAATTTTAAAAAAATTAAAGATTTTGGTTCAGTTAATATTCCAAGTAACTTTTTAAAAACTTTCCATCATAGTTTAAATGTGTTTATAACTTCATTCATCTGTCTTCTCGTTTGTTGGAATTCTAACTTTCGTAAATATGCTTGGATTAGTGAGTAATTAGCACATGCTTTTGGGGATTAGTATATGACGTTCTAAGTATGACATATGTAGCGCGCAGCGTTTAAAGTTCGTTTAGGAAGACTGTTATATTATGACACACTGTACAGACTGTTATATATGGTTTATGGGGGAAATTGTTTGCAGTGTAATTATAATGATTTCGCAATACTTCAAACATAATGAAATTGAAATGCGTTTCTGAGGTTCACTACCACTTGATTTCTATAACATATGGTGTGAGTCTTCCACTGGCATCTAAAGCGTAGCGACGGGCTTAGCTCGTGTTCGCTTTCTTATGTCGTTAATACGGCGATTTCCATAACGGGAGTTCCAAAGTGGGCTCATAATTCGGGGGGGGCTCTACTGTCTAATGGTTAAATGGGAAATCAATATAATGAGGCCCTAAAGTAAGAGATTATCTTTTCATTTGATTTTTTTCTACAATAATTACAACATGTCTACAACTGAAGCCAAAAGGTGTTCACTTCTACATTTTGCGAGTTCAGTTCTGGCAAATTTTAAGCTTTCCGAAAAAAAAAAGAGTTTTTTTGCAGAAAAAGGTTTAAAGTAACACAGTTTGCAGCACAGTCTTGTTTAGAAAGAGTTAAAAGATATAGAGCACTCGCTGTTGTCGATGTCACAAAAGCTAAAAACTGTATAGAAAAACTCCGCAGTACATGTACTTTGTATATGACTTTATTGGTTTAGTAAAAACTCCTGACGTATTTAAAAATACAATCTTACAGATATATGTTGATATTACTTCTATATGTAAACAAAACTGACTTATAGAAGATTCATGGATATTTATGTATCACTTTGCTCTGAATATTGTAGTATTCCGGGATTGAAAATATAGTTTTCGGTTGCCTCTGTCTGTAGACAATTAAGTATGATTTCATTCAGTTCGTATGAATTTCTGGTGCATCAAAGAGACAAATTCTATTAAACTTACGAATACATCGATATGAATGTCACGTGTTAACAAAACTTCCATCTAGGAGATAATTCATTAAGAAATTGATTGATTTGTTTATTGGTAGATTCAGTTTACTAGATATTTGTGGAAAACTTTGGGATAACTATATAGTGTTGCGGTTTTAAAATTGTATTCTTAAATTATGTATGTAGACGTTTAAATGTCACATCATTGATTTTGTATGAAATCCTGATGTATCAAGTAAAAAAATAAAAAATAATAAAACATAACAAAACAAAATATCTTAAAGAGGTAATGGAAATGTCGAAATTTCTTCCATGTTTAAACACAACAATTTTGTAGAAGAAGATTTATTGAGAAAAATCGAACAAAGCTTTAGTGTATAAGCTCACATAACGAAAAATGCTTTTATAAAGGATATATTTTCAAAAAATTAATATATAAATAAACGGTTTCTTAAAGACCCAAACTACTTTCTACGAACGTGATGATCGGATTTTTTTGTTTATAGTTGTTTTCAAGCTGCTGAGTTAAATGTTATATGAAGAAAAAGAATGTGAAACAAATTGAAAAAGACTTTAAAAAGATAGTATTTTTGTCGCTTCGGGGTCTCAAAACTTTTATTAAATATAGCTCTAAGTTAAATTTTTATTGTTAGAGTAATTTTTGCTGACAAAGTAAATTTAGAGGGAAAATAAGTCTTACTTTCTTATTACATTTTATATATTTTATCGCTTGTAAAACTGTAAAATGTTCTATTATATAAAAAAAAATTAATATTTCATGTATAAAAATACTTAGTAGTACTTAAATTCATATATAAAATTATCTGTAACACTATATATTTTTTTGAAACTGAAATCATTTTACTTGGGAAAACATGCTTTTACGCTGGGACTTAAGAGAAATAAATAAAATTAAGCATTGAGTTATATTGAGAGTGAAAGCATTGAAATATAGGTTTGCGTAAACACGCGCCTGTAAAATATATTTATGTAATATTGAATTATTTATGTGGTATCAAAACGTTTAAATAATATACAAATTTAATTGCATGTTCGATTTTTTTAGTTCTAGACCTTTACAAATTTGTACTTTAATTTTAAAAATTAATTACTTACTTACTTTTAAACATTACGTAAGTTGAAGAAATGTTCATTAGTGTCATACCTTTTACTTTTAATTTTTTGTTTATATTATCTCTGCTAAATATATTTAATCCTCAGTGTAAGCAAGAATTTATAATTTTGATATTCGTTTTTTTTTAAATCTGTAACGTATTACCAATTTTCGGTAAAAAATGGACACGCATTCTTAATAGTTAATTGTTTGATACAGAAAATATAACATATCCATAGCTGCCAACATTGGGTTTGTTTGAAATTGAATAAAAATATCTTAAACAGAAATATTATTTAATGAATACAAATATATAAATACTACATAAATAAAAGGCAACAATTCGTAAAACATTTAATTAAAACATACAATGTAGATAAATGTGATTTTTTTAAAAAAAGCAGTTTGGCATCTATACATTTACAGTCTAAGTAATTTAATTAGTGTTATGGGTCAGTCTCTCAGATGTCCAACAATACAAACATACTAAATAAATCAGAGACCACAAAAAAATCTCAAGTTCTTATACTATAATATAAAACATTTTCAATTATCATACGACAACATGAATCTGTTAATGTGAATCCATTTGAAATCCGTTTCAAATTGCATATATCAATTAAAGTGCGCTTTTAAAACTTTTCAAAGAGTTTCTAGGATCTGTTGAAGATAAATCTACATTATAAAGCAAAACATATCAGTGAGTAATGCTGATGTCATATTGACGGTGCTAAAACCTAACCATAAATTTCACTTTTTCTGCATTTTTTAAAATTTCTAAACATCGTATAATTTCAATTTTTACACCACCAAATAGAAAAAAATATTTTCTTTCAAATGCAAATTGTTTAAAAAATATATCTCAATTTATTTTTATTTTTTATTTTTAAAAGTAATTTTCAAGCATATTTGTTTTTTAAATCTATATCGCTGCATCCCGATTTTGAAAGTTTAAGACGTTTGCACTTAAATTGATAAAAATAATTCCACATTTGTTTCCAGCTAATATTCCATAAAAAATTAACAATTCAACAGTAAATAAATAAAATAAATAAATAATATAAAAAAAAAATTCAAATCTAACAGACATGTAATTGAACTATGCGCTTAAACTACTGAAATTATCAGATTAATAAAGGCTGTTGTCAGTAGTGAAATCTTCAGCGATTTTTTCAGCTAATATCTACCAGTATGCGGCTAATACGAATGCATTACTTTTACTAAATATCAACATTTTATTTAAATACATATTTCTTTATATGAAAATGCTTTTTGGTCTTGCTAGTGTACAAACTAAAATTAATTCAAATTTATTCTAAATGCAGTCTAAATCTATTTATTTGTTTTAAATCTTGATACTTCAGAATTAAAAATGTTATTAACAAGAATTTTATATAAGTATGGATTTTATTTTTTTCTATACATTATATTGGTACGATAAAATAAATTGTCTACGATTCCGGCCTACAGGCTTAAAGCAGGTTAAAATGTTTGAATTTGAAAATTATCATGGGTCATTTCTATCTGAAAGTATCTTCCCGTCACACCTATTCCTAAATCTTAGAAAAAAAAGTGTCATCTTCTCACGAATTCAGATGTATCTGTCACCATACACAAATCCCAGGGTTAAACTTTAACTGCAGGGTTAGCTTTAATACTAGGGTTAACTTTCTCTAACATTGGTGTGGATATTGATCCAATGGAATTGTCACATGGAGCGACTCCTGTTGCGTTTAGTAGAGTTCGTCCTTTAGAGGATATTATCACCGAAAGAATAGTCTTGACCAAATTACAAGAACATACGCACTTTCTGATAGAATAGCTTTTGAGAATTACCCGTGGCAATTGATGACTGAATAAATAACTTGAAAATGAATATTCAACAACTGTTATCTTATACTTAGTTTAATATGGCTAAAGAGTAAACACAAAAAAAAAAGGCAGTGGCACTCCGGGAGTGCCGACAGAAGTGAAAACTTGAACAATTACGTGTGTATTTTTTGAATCGTCAGGAAATGTTTTATTGTGCAGGAAACACTTTTAAATGAAGTGTTTTTTTTTATTCATTATTATAAACTACTACTACAAAAATTAGATTACAATTTTCATTTAATGCGCTACTGTACATGAAAAATAATGCATGTTATTTTGCATACAAAAATTTCGGGAACTATACCGCTTACATTTTTCTGCGTTATTATATCGCTTACTATACCGCTTACATTTTTCTGCGTTAGTATACCGTTTACTATACCGCATACATTTTTCTGCGTTACTATACCGCTTACTATACAGCTTACTATACCGCTTACTGTACAGCTTTCATTTTTCTGCGGATACTATACTGCTTACTATACCGCTTACATTTTTCTGCGGATACTATACTGCTTACTATATGGCTTACATTTTTCTGGGCTTACTATACCGCTTACTATACCGCTTACATTTTT
This sequence comes from Maratus michaelseni, assembly GCA_963931845.1. Taxonomy (NCBI): domain Eukaryota; kingdom Metazoa; phylum Arthropoda; class Arachnida; order Araneae; family Salticidae; genus Maratus; species Maratus michaelseni. Next base: position 77,990,056 of record OZ007590.1, on the reverse strand, counting down.
CTGCGTTACTATACCGCTTACATTTTTCTGCGTTACTATACCGCTTACATTTTTCTGCGTTACTATAAAGCTTACTATACCGCTTACATTTTTCTGCGTTACTATAAAGCTTACTATACCGCTTACATTTTTCTGCGTTACTATACCGCTTACATTTTTCTGCGTTACTATGGCGCTTACTATACCGCTAACTATACCGCTTACATTTTTCTGCACTTACTATACCGCTTATTATACCGCTTACTATACCGCTTACTATACCGCTTACTATAGCGCTCACTATACCGCTTACTATAGCGCTCAATATACCGCTTACTATGCCACGTACTATACCGCTTACATTTTTCTGCGCTTACTATACAGCTTGCATTTTTCTGCGCTTACTATACCGCTTACATTTTTCTGCGTTTCTATACCGCTTACTATACCGCGTACTATACCGCTTACATTTTTCTGCGCTTACTATACCGCTTAAATTTTTCTGCGCTTACTATACGGCAGTGCAATAGCGCACAGGCAAGCATGCGGCGCGCGACTCTACCTCATACCTAACTATACACAATACATGTACATACTTATATACAGAGGTGTCGGTTACGGTAACAGTGTCGCAAGTTCAATGTTTTTTTCCCATCTTAAAAAATCCCAACGCGCCTAAAGAAGTTTTCACTTCAAATATACAGAGGTGTCGGTAACAGTGTCGGTTACAGTAACAGTGTCGCGAGTTCAACGGTTTTTTCCCATCTCAAAAAATGCCCAACGCGCCTAAAGAAGTTTTCAGTTCAAATATACAGAGGTGTCGGTAACAGTGTCGGTTACAGTAACAGTGTCGCGAGTTCAATGTTTTTTTCCCATCTCAAAAAATGCCCAACGCTCCTAAAGAAGTTTTCACTTCAAAAATATTATACCTTTATTTTATGCGACTCAATGCTCCGGAATTTTGGCATCATGGATGCTAGTGAATTGTTTTTTAAAACATCATTCTGAAAATATTTTAGATACCTACCAGGCACGTTACAAGCTATTCTATATTAAATATTATTATTATTCTTTCCGTAACTATAAAAAGCATAACTCCTACTTCTTGAATAAGTCGGTCTCTTCAAAAAAAGAAAAAAACATCGCATTTCAAAAATCTTGTTATTTCTATCACGAGCCTTAAATTATTAAAGCTGATGGAGGACTTTTTTTTTATCAGCCGTCTTTGGATAACGTCTTTCGGTACAGTTAACAGCATAATAGTCTTTTATATAGAGCTTTCTAATACAGGGGGGAACGCATCATTTATAGGATGGTGAATACGGCTATTCAAATTTGATAAATGAATTCAAGAAATATATATAAGGACACAGATTCTTTTGTACACATATAATGCTTCTAATAGTGCATTTAAATTGTTACAACAAAATAAAAATGATTTTGTATTAAGAAATGTACTTTTGTTTTTTATTGCCGACCCAATAAAATTTTGTATCTGTTAATCGTAAACTAAAATAAGATAATGATAATTTTAGAAGACTAAAGGTGTATGTAACAGTATTTTTACTTCATTGTTTTATACATGTGATTGTAGGTACAAAAAACTTTAAAGTTTAGTTGCACTGTTAAAATAATTATATTTCCTCTTCAAGTATTAAAGAAATATATTTATTTTTCAAGTTATTTCACTGAAATTACTGAAAATGTCCATATAATTTTTATACGAAACTTTAAAATAATCTTACACCCGTAAATGTGATAAATATTATCCAAGAAGAATAGACTTCAGTTTTAAATGTGTATATAAATTTAAATATGTCACTGTTATTATAAGATTTATTTTTAAAGAATGTTCAACGTTATAACTTAAATGAGAGAAATTATGAAGGATGAAAGCTTTTATAAGCATTTTCTAATTGCACAAATATATTTTTTTCATTTCAAATAACATCTACTTACAACAAGTTAAGGCAAAGAAAATAAAACAATATGTTAAATTAGAAACATTTTAATTCATGATAATCTGTAATTTAACCTCTTTCTAAAATTAAATATAGTTTTGCCATGCAGTTAATCACATTTAATTGAATTTAAAGTGGCTTTATTAATTTACAAGCTGTTCTCTTACCTTTCATACTTGTTAAAAGTAAAAGAAAAACAAATCTTTTCTCATTTGTATCAATGCATACAAATTTTTCTCAAACAAAATCAAAATGTCATGGTCATGTGAAATTAATATAACGCTTTTATGCAAGCTTATCTAGTTAGAAAAACTGCTCAAATTAAAAAAATAAATGAGAAAACTAAAGTTTGTTTCAGCATAAGACAGTTTTAGATTTTTTCAAATACTCTTACAAATCACGTGTAAGAAATATATGATTATTTCGAATTGAAATTGTTTTTAAAAAATAACCAAATAAAGCACATTATTTGTCATATACATTACAATATCACCTAAGTGGAGCGAATCTATTTTGTATATGTTGATAAAAAACTATGATTCCGCAAGTGATCAACTACTAGTGAGACAACTTTTCTTAACACTTAGAACGGATTCACGAGTAGACTACACAGTGTAGACGAATGTGCAACACACAGTTTTATTTAGCATAAAATAATAAGACAGTAAGAATTCTGGAAAACATAAATATTTTCAATTGATCAATTATTGGTGCAGTTTCTGTACTGCACTAGTATGCTGAACAGATGATACTGAAAAACACAGTATTTATTGTTTAGTAATTGCACATTAGGGTGGAATAAAGAAATTAGTTTAATATTTTGAAATACAATAGTGATTAAAATTTGCGTTTTCACTTATTATTTAACAGAATAAAAAATCCGGTCAACCGATTAATGTATTGCGTTCTCTACCAGGCCTTGAAATTACAAAAATTGAGAGAAAATTGTGACGTATCATGTAAAAATAAAGTTCATAGTTTCAAAATACAATAGTCATCAAAATTTTCTTTTTTTTACAGCCTGTTTAACGGGGAAAATTTTCAGATCAATAAATTATTATCTTGAGCCCTCTGCAAGGCTCTGAAATTACGAAAATTGTGATGTAGCATAATTTCACAATTTGAAATACAATAGTCATCGTAATTTGACGACTCAAGACTTTAATCTATTGACCTTAATTTTTTTTTAAATAAATATAAAAGAAAGTTTTGATGAATATTTTATTTCGAAATTATTAACTTTATTTTTACATGATACGTCACAAATTGCTGTCAATTAAAAAAATTTCAGGACATGGTAGAGACCTCAAGACATTAATCGAGTTGCATGATTTTTTTCCTGTTAAATAGTAAGTGAAAAGATGAATTTTTATAACTACTGAATTTCGATATTGTAAACTTTATTTTTTTCACTCCACCCTATTGCACATGCACATATCTAGTTACAATTCTGGAAAAGCAGGATGTATGATTATATACCTTCTATAAATTAAAGGCAAAATAGAAACATTTTATCTTATGTAAAAGTAATATTGATAAGATTGAAAAAAAAAACACTTTTCTTTTTCTAAATTGAAATAATATATCAATAAAAACAAAAAAAATATCAGTATAATATTTAAATACACTTTAATTATGTAAAAAATATAAATGCTAAATAATTTTTATCCCAATACCTTAATCACTGAATTTTTGCAAAATTTTAAGTTATTTTATTTTCTTATTATATCTATTTAAAACCGCATAGCCCTTATATATATATTTTTTCTAACATGACAATTAAATAAACAAAATAATAATAAATCCCTAAAATTGTGCACATTTAACTTGGTAAAAAAAAATTTTGTTGAAAAATAATCAATCATATAATGATTACATGAATAATAAAAAATATGAAAAAAGAGTTTACCGAAAATTCTTACATTGGTACTAAACTTTACAATCTATTTTTTATCAAACATAATCCTACTTACGTCGAAGAGTTACTAATACTTTATAATTATTTCCAAGATAAACATGATATATGAAAAAAGTTTATAAATAAAATGTCAGAGAATTATATCCCGAGATAAAATCTTAATAGGGCCCACAAACTCCAAGTTTAAATAGTTATAATGAATTGTTTTACTTATGATCTAAAGCAGCTGATTTTTAAACTTTGTTGCTACTTTGATCTTGCTAAACTGTTTACTTTGAACATACATTTATAAAAATAAATAAACTTTTTCATCGGAGAACTACTGTTATTTTGCTAATTATTTCAGATGAAAATAAAATTACACAAATAAAAGTTTCAAAATAAAATATCACAAAGCCAAAGTTAAATCCTTAAAATGTATAGAAATTCAATCTTTAAATCTTTATAACAAGTCATTTGATTTTTGATTATAAATAGCTGCTTATAAATTTTGTAGCTACTTTGATCTTTTTGAATTCTTCTATCTATAATAGAAGAAAGTATTGCAATCGAAATTTTTTTACTTCCGGTTTTCGATAGATTTACACGTTTTAGGGCTCACAGATTCCGAAAGACATGTTTTTACAAAACGTCTGTCTGTCCGTGTGTCCGTCTCTCTGTCCTCATTGAATCCTCGAAAAGTGCAGGAAGTTATGCTACAATTTGAACCAATTTTTTTTCTAAGTTTTTGGCTATGGCCAGCAGGTCTCACTTGAATTTGGGGATATTTCGACGAAAGGGGTTGCTGTGATCGCGATTTTTCTTCCATTTTCCCTATTGTATCATCGAAAAGTGTATGAAGTTATACAGGTAATTGAGCGAAATTTTTGAATATGTTTTTTGACTATGGCCTGCAGGTCCCAGTTAAATTTGGGGATATTGCGCCTGGAGGGGGCGCTGTGATAGCAATTTAAAATTTTCAATTTCAAAAAGATGTATAAAAAATTAGAAATCCTACAATTTTTTTGAGTTAAACGTTCGGTTATGATCTAAGAATTCCGGAGCCATTTTTGTTTTCCCTCTATCTTAAACAATGTCTGAGATATAGCAGTTTGAAATAACAGGGCGGATGACAGTTTGAAACAATATAGCTGGATTCTTCCATAAACGGGTTTAATTTCTGAGTTTTAGTTTATATGGTTCGGGCTAAATTTTCTTTCGTTGCTGCAACCATCGTTTCTAAACTTACATGCTTAACAGTATATATTTATATTCGCCAACGTCAAATTCTCACCAAGCTTAGCGACAATAAACGAAATATAGCCAAATTTGGCGACAAAAATACGTTGTCATATATGAATCCAACTTAGCTATGTTTGTTTAAATTGGTGATATTCTAATTCAAATTCAATATTGACGAGAACTGGAAATGACTCTTCTGTAATCGGTTCTGCGCATTTTTGCTTCGTGTATTTTCAGTAGAATTAACTAAAATCTCAAAACCAAGCAATAGGAAGGCTACCTTTTCCTGCTGGTACAGAAAAAAAGGACTTTTCGTACTTTAGTGTAATACATTGACTGCTCGCATCTAGGTAACCCGACGATTCGCAAACACCTGACGTACAACAGAATGACGAAAAATATTGATTTTTCTTTTTGGCGATGTGATAGCGAATTTTGAACATTAAAATGTATGTGATAAAGAAAGTTTTGTGATTGAAAGTTTTTTTTGTTGACTGGCAATTTTACGTTAAATCCCTTTTTATTATGCTTATTTGTTACCACTATATTAAAAACAATACTCCGCTTATCTAATCGGAAATTTCTTCGATTAAATAAGACTTTTCAAACTATCTAGTAATTAAAAACGTAAAATTTTACAGGTTTTAAAAGAAGAATATATTAGCCACTGGTCAACAATATGTAAATAAAAAGGTAAAAAAATTATAAAAACAATACATATTTCTGCATTTATTTTTTCCTATTTGTGACTGTTACATTATTGATTAATTTTATTTTATTATATATAGATTTATATTTCGAATAATATAAATATACTTTTATTCCGAATGTTATTTTTAAACGTTTATGCAGAATGTCATCCTATGTATAATTTCCCACTTTTTATTTCAATATGACTTTCCGTAATATTGAATGATTTATTATGCATTAATACAGTGTATTTCATGTCATGCTTGTTAAGTAAATGTATAAACGTGGAAAGAAAAAGTACATAGTGAGGTGAAAACGTTCGTTTAAAAAACAAAACAATCTATTGTTAAGGTAATAATAAATAGTGTTACATTACATGGAGCCCAAACATAGAATATAAAAAGAACTTTATTATTGTAACTCAGTCATATTGATCGGTAAGGAAATCATACGAGTTGAAAATTTTTAAACTCAGTGAAAAGGAGTCCAGGTCAGGAGACGAATCCAAGACTTCTGGCCAAAAGACCTTTGGGAAACCAGATGTCCAGTGTTCGATTTGTGTCCTGGACACTTTTTCATTTTGTACAAAAAATGAACTCGTATTAAAGATCAATGAAAGGAAGTAGTATACAGAAATTTACTACTGGAGGCGAGCTGATATAACAATTCGCACTGTTAATTTATTTAGTTCCGAGACAGTTGTTCGTAGTAATGGCATTATTCGTAAGAGTTGCAAATTCAATATACAATTTACAATGAGAGGTCCAATGATTATTAGATGCATTTTTTTCTTAAACAATACATAAGTTGACAATTCTTGTTGACGTGTTCTAAAGGGTGGGTAATATAGGACAGAATGTACAGCACAAAGAGTGGAACATTTTTACATTCTCTTAAACTCCAGAACAAAGGGGCCGGCATTGAACAGAACACTACCACAAAAACAAATGAATTCGCAATCGCTTTCGTAATTCACAGTCGCTCCACAAGTTATACAAACGCTGAACTACATTGCAAGACGATAAAAATTAAATGTTAAAAATATATAATAAATAAATAAAAATTAATGAATTTTGATAATGATGTTTTGGCTACAATGGTTGTATGATCCAGCTACGTAACTATGCATTTCAGCTGATTATTGAGACCAAAATAATAAACAAGTGGGCAAGTGTGATTATAAGATCGTACAAAAGGTTTCGTTTAATATTACTGTTAAAACACTTTATATTTTCATTAATAAATCCAAATAAATTTCATTTTTCAAAAGAAAAAAAGTCATGTTTCTTATAATGTAAAAATGTACGGTCTATGTTTTCGTTTTTTCGAATATCTGAACCGGCCCAATAGCGGGCGAAAAGCCCGATAGTTATTACTCTGTCATAATAATATCTGTCATGTGGACTAAATTCGATATTAAAAAAAAGTAGCCCCCCACCTCTCTCCTTTATTAACATTCCATATTCGAATTATTAATTGCATCATTGTGTATTAGCGTTTTATTTCTTGTTTCTACTAGGTGGCTCTGCCCCTTACGAGCTATGCTCGGCAACCCCCGTTCTGACACCGCAAACTCTAAAAACAGGCTAATTTGATTAACTCTAAAATGATTACGGAAGTTACTGCTGTAATCGGGTTTCTATTCCTTTTCCTTTCACTGAGGTATTTTAAGGCCGAATTAACTGCTGTCGAAAAAGCTAACAACTGTTTTCGTGATCGATTAAATAATATCAATTAAACATTTGAAAATCAACTTGTGTAAAATGGCTAAGTAAACAATTTCGCAGCATCGTGTATTTTTATAATGATGTTATAAAAATTGGGTATTTATCCGTTATCCCGTCGACCACTATTCAAAAAAGAAAAAAAATTCTGTCACCAAAAGATAGGGGGGGGGGGAAGTGCGTTACCGTGGCGTCACATTAAATTGATATCAGATGTGTTACACATGTTTGTTATGTCATCGAGAGATTTTTATTCGACATTTATTGATATTTATAATGATATTTTACCCATTTATTAGTTATTTTATTAATTTGAAAAATAAAAACGACCTTAAACGGCGCGCCATGATATATATATATATATGTGTGTGTAAAAACAAAGGCGTTGAAAAATGTTGCTATGCATAGTTACCCACAACAGATTCGTTTAAACTGACGTCATAAACACTTATTCATCAGCCGAGGGGGATAATTTAGAAAAAATATTGTAAATAAATAAATATTTAAGATTAAATTTTTCTCTTTTCATTAATGTATTATAAATTTTATTGCTTAAAGTTACTGATTGTGGACACTTTAGTCAGTTGGGCTTTAGATTCCAATGACAACATTCTTCCATTGGTTTTTTGGGCATTAAAATTTGGCGAATAATTTGGCGATATTTTTTTTACTGGAAAATTGTCAACGATATAATGAAGAAGTACCAAAAATTATTTTCAGTCAGACGTTTTAAATGTATCGTTTCCAATATTACGTAATTTTCAAAGTTATCTTCCTATTATTACACTTTAAAATATTTAATTGAAAGGAAATATTATTATTTCGCTGCTTTAAAATTTCCAATAATAGGTAAAATATTTTTCGAAATAAATTAATATCTCATGTAAATATATTTTTATATTGAAACTGTTTGGAAATATTGTTATTTGAGCATTTTAAATATGACGTAAGTTTCTTTATTTAATGCTTTGAATGGGTAATAATTTGTTTATTTCTCTTTTGAATATACATACACATATTTATAAGTATATTTTTTATTACGTAATTTTCTACAATTACTGCTTTTAACACGTGATCATTTACGTATACTTTTAAAGTTTTATTTCTAACTTTTATAGTCACGTGTAAATACATTTTTTAATTGAAAGGGAATATTATTATGTACGCTATTTTACAAATTGGCAACAAATCAAATACATTCTGCGCTTTAGTTGAATATTTTTATCCTTTAATGAGTGGGTTTTTAAGATTTTAATTAACATCTTGCGTTAATGACGATATTTTCAAAATTTTATGATTTTCAACGTGTCAGTAGGTATTCAGCTGTAAGTACACAAAATTTAAATCTGTAACTTATACAGTTTCTGAGAACCGACTCTGTGACAGACATACAGAGCAGCGAGACGAATAGGGTTTCGCGAGAGGAACGAAACCCTAAGAAATAATAAAAAAAATCTTTAAAAGTTATTTTTTTTAAATTCTAAAATGAATTTTGAAATTGTCTTTTCGAAATTACAGAATTCCGAGTTCCCTGAAAACTCTGATGGATTTTTTACATAATCATATTTCCTAGATTAAATATTAAAAACGTCAAAGGGCATTTTTATATGTAACTTATCAACTACGTATTCAAAATTGTTTTTATTTTTTTAAGCAATAGTTTTATATTATCTGCAAGCCAGCAATTTACATACAAAGGAATCGAAAAAGATTTACATTTTTTTAGAACCTTTTTGATTTTGATTATTTTTCAGTGCATAGTTCGATTACATATCTGTAAAACTTGTGTTGTACTTGTTTGGTACAAAAATGCAGTTGGGTTAAAGTATTAGCTGGAGACAAATGTTGAACTTATTGTTTTCTTTTAAGTGCAGTTGGGTCTTCTTCCTTAATCGGCGTGCACGTCAATTGGCGTATTTTAGCAATTTCGTCTTGCTCTTCTTATGTCATTCGTCTTTGTTTAAAACAAATTCCAGTTTACATAAATTCTTAGCAAGTAATCCTATTACAGAAGATTAACCTACAATAATGCTTAACGTTTGCGAGGTCGTGTTCTAATGGTAATTAAAAAGCGTCTGTATTGACTTGACCAAACTTGGGCAAAGCAATGCCAATTGTAGTAACCCTGAAAGTTTCTCCTTAGTTTTACATTAATTTTACACTTTAAAAACGACATTTTCAAAACTGAGCAAAAAATACTCAAATCTGAGTATATCGCATAGTCAAAATATCTCTGAATCAAAATTACTCAAGTTTGAAACGTACAGTGGCGGTCAAAAGTTTCCGGCCAGTTAGTTTCTTTGATTTGTTTGCCAGAACGTTTCAGCGAAGAAGAAGCGTAATTGCTCCAAAAGTTATGAATATGAAAATGACCTCTGACCACGTGATCATTTTGATTGGATACTAAAGGCACTTGATGCAAAGAGGAGGAATTCGAAATTCGCGTGTGCAAAAGTTTCCGGCCATTCGTCATTCTTTAGTTTTTTGTATCGGTAAAGTGTTGTTTTGGCCGTGTTTGGTAATTAATCAACGTGAATGACCTAGTTGAAATTAAAAATGAAAAGTTCAACAATTATTGTTCGTATACGAGTGGTTTGTTTTTCGCTAAAGGAGCAATCTTCTCTTGAGATTGCGGCAAAGTTATCGATTGGAAAATCTACTGTGAACAATATTTTAAAAAATATATAAAGATGGTTATGGCCTTCAGTTCTTGCCTCGGTCCGGGAGACCCGGGAAAACGACTATTCCTGTGGATAGAATTATCAGGAGAAAAGCACTTAATGACCCACATAAAACTGCCGCTGCAATATCCCGCGATTTACGGAGTGAAAATATTGCTGAAATAAGTCGGTCTACCGTATTAAAAAGCTTACGTGACGTAGGACTTTATGGAAGAGAGGTGTTAAAAAAAACCTTTCATAAGTAAAAAAAAACAGCTGGCCCAACTGGCGTTTTCCAAGGAACTCAAAGACTGGTCACGTGAAAACTGGAAAAAAGTATTATTTTTCTACGGATTACACTAACTATAACTTTAGGAACAGTATTACGCAATCGTGAAAACTTTAAATTAACATCTTCAACAGTCTTTTCGTGTTAACATTTTCTAATCAGAGTGTGATATTGCGCAAATCCTGTATAACTAGCTATGAACGAAATGATGCCATGGTGTTTGTTGCGCTGGAAACTTTCACAGGTACAGTTTAGGGTTGAATAATCCATTGCAATTTTGAATACTTTTTAGAAATTAAGCTGTAATATAATTAAAAATATTTATTACATACCTAAATATTTTTCATGAATAGTTACTAAATTATCAACTACGGGAAATATATTTTTTTAAATAAAAAAATAACAATATAATAACATTTAATTTGAAATAAAATACAATATATTTTAAAGTATATATTTTAAATATATACTTTAAAGTATATAACACGAAATATATTTTAAAGTAACTTAATCCTATTACTAATATTAGAGTATAGCAGTATTAATTACATTATATTCTTTCATAGGTTAAATAAATTATAGGAGCGACAGATGAAGTAAAAATTTTTATTTTGAATTTATTTGTAAGCTATAAAAGAGGATTTTTATTATTGCAATAATATACATTTTACTGCTGTTTTATTACTTTTCCTACATCAGTATGCCTTAAAACTTAAAAAGTGTTAATTTATTTCGTTTTTTCAAAAGATACGTAGCAATAAAAATATTTATTTCCTAACTTTGGAAACGTTGAGATTTGAAAAGTTTTTAACAATAAATTTTATTGAACAAGTTGCATTTTATTTTTGTTTTATTATTTTTTCTTTTGCAATAAAAAAAAGATAAATCGAGATTTGAAAATATGTAATTCTTGTTTATGAATGAATCAATAGCCCCAAAATGAAAGAAAGTAACTTCTGTATAATGAAACTAACAGGCTGTGCTCGCTGCGCTGGTCCATTTCCCAAATGAACCACGAATAAAACGAAATGGTGAATTTGACCTTGTATTTTAAAGCGATATGGACCTTCACCTGGAAAGTCCTTCCGCATTGCGGAATGAATACAGCACGAACGCCATTTTGCTACTATATTATCTTATGCGTTAGACAAAATTCGGGCTATTAAGAAGCAACTATTTTATTTGATCATATATAGTACAGTTTCGTATAGAAATGTGACCGTTATGACCAACAGAAATTAAAATGTTCTGTAATCACCACATTACTAAAAAAGAAAGCATACAATTACCATTGAACTGAAATAATGTTTGGGTTATTCATTTTCGTTTGTTAGTTCTTGAACTTCGAGCCTCTCAGCTTGGTTCTATGTATGGTTCTGGTAGCTTAAATGTTATCTCACTCTACGTTACATTATATTTCATAGTATACGCCACCTTCTGGCAGGTCTACTACAGTTTTCTATCTTTGGATTACAGCAGAGTAAATATAGTAAAAAATGTAATAGATTATTTGCCCACAACTTTCATATTTAAAAGAAATGTTAATCATAAAAAGTGGATTTTTAAAGCTGAATTGTTTAAATGTTCGTTTAAATTGACGGTTCATTTAAATTGTATGCTTTTTTAAATTACAGAAGGATATTAAACTGTTTTATTACAAATATTTACATTTTAATCGTCAATTCTTACTATATATGTAGAAGAAGTTTAGAAACATTATCAAAAGTTGGATGCTTAGAGTTATTTGTTATACTATTTTAGTTCATAATAATAGGAAATATCTCACTTTAAATTTATCGCTTGAGAGATAGTTTCAAATCAAATTCAAGTGGCGAGAACAGTCAAATATTTTGCATTGTAAAAGACTAATACTGTGACTAGAGTATATAAATTACATTACCTTTATTAATACAATTTACTGACAATAAATACCTGCTGAATCCTACATTCGATGGCGTAACAAATTATTCTGTAGAAAGGTGCTGTTACATTTGGGGATTATGTATAAACTTAGCAATGTATTACATCATATTTCGACATTGTTCATAAAATATACTTGCTAGTGCTTAGAATAAATTTATCTATTCTCTTAGATATTCTGGACTTTACTTTTACGGTGATGTTCTGATTATTTTGAGTCATAAAAGGCTTTTTAGGTGATAAATAAAAGTGCATTTTTTAAAATTTCAATTTGCAAAAAATTAAATTTAGTCCTTCAAAGGTTCATTGATGTTACAATGACCCATGTTACAGACAGGCTGCAAAATAAAAATAATTTGAAAGCATTTATTAATTATGAAAAAAGAAATAAAAATTTAATAAACTGTTAAAGGAAAATATTTATTTTGAAATGACATTCACTATTATTTATAGTTCTTATTTTAACCTTTCAAATTGATCTCGCGAAATAACTTGCACATTTACAACAATTACAAAACTAAATATTGCAACATGTACAATAGCAGAACACACTTTAAAGAATAAGAGCCTAATTAATGATGATTACTTGGTTGAAATTAAAATCAAAGCGTATACTTTTAAAAATATTACCCTCTTTAGTTTTATTTTATTTTTTACTTTTTAGTATTTCTGATATTTTATTATTCTAGTTTCACAGATAGTTGGTACATTTTAGTGAGCGTGGATTGGCGTATAATTAACTCAATTCTTGTAACTCGTATAGAGTTTAAACTATATATTTTTGTCAACGTATAATCCAATTTTATTTAAATTGATACTTTTTGTATAGCCGGGCTCAAATCTTACCAATTACAAATTTATTTTTCGACAATTGGAACTTTTAGTTTTGCGTGTACAAATTAAAAGTAATGCTTTCATTTCATATATACATATATATGCATTTAAATTAAATGAGTGAAAGATATCTATTGTAAATATATTTAATATATGTATTTTAAAAAAAGGTATGTAATTTAAATGAAATGAGTTCAAAGCTATTGAAATAATTAGGATGAGCGAAGCGAATCCTTTAATAGGCTAAACAAATTAAATTTTGTAGTACACTTAAAAAAAAAAAAACATTCGATATTTTGACTTGAAATTAAACATAAAAATAAATTATGATCTGTAGATTTGCACAATATTATTTCTTTTACAGAATAGCCTTTAAAAAATTATTATTTTACTTGTTTTTCCGTTACGGACGCATTTTTGCAAATAAGAAATGAAACACGTACATTTTCAGAAGAAAAAAATAAGTCATAGAGTTAGTAATTATAGATAGAGTCATGATTAATTAAATAAATCCGTCAAAATATCTCAACAACTGTTTTTCAAATTTAATTAAGGAAAGAAATATTTTTGAACTTGATAGAAATAAAATATGACCTGTAGATTCTGACAATATTTTCTTATCGAATGATTAAAACAAAACATTTTTTATTATTTTGTTGAATATATTTTTCCATTATACAGATTCATTTTTGTGAAAGATAATGAAACCTGCGTATTTCTTGCAATAAATAAAAATCATTGAGTCAGTAAAAATGAATAAAGTCATGAATGATTAAGTACATGAAATATTATCGTTACATCAAAATTTCTCATTTTTTAAATTATTTAAATAAAGAAAGGAACCTATATATCTGCATTTTGCGAAGACAAAATATTTTAAATATTGAAAATAACTGAAGAATTTATACTTCAAACCGTAAAAGAACATTAAACTTTCTTATATTAAAAATGTATGTTATTTGAGAGGAAAATATGCATTTTAATAGAATACTTTATTAAGATTGGTTGGATGCTCCTTCCTTTTAATCATAGAATAGTTTCACGATTTCTTTTATAATATTTTAAAAATACCTTTTTTATGAAAATTATAGCTTATTTTTAATGAATTAAAATTTGTGAAAATTCAATTATTCACATTCAATTATAAAAGTATTTGTCAGTGTTAAGAACAAATTACAAGTTCAAATACACAATTTATACTTATTATGCAAAATCATTTACGCAGACGATACTTACTCATTTTAAAAGAGTTATACTATGATTTTTTTTGTAATGTGGCAACAAAAGAATTGTAAACAAATAAGATTAATTGTTAAATTCGTTATATAAAGTGCTATTCGAATTCAAAGGTTGAAAATTGAACCAAATGAAACATTTTTACTGTTAAGAAGTAATTACTATTAGTATTATTTTTAATATGTTTGCCGTTTAAAAACAATTTATGGAATGTACTAGTTCTATTAAAAAAAAATGCCGAGAAAACGTACACTTACTGGTCGAAAAGAACTCGAACATGATTTAGCTTTAAGGCAAGAGGCTAGATATCAGCGTGAAAAAACGACGACATTACGAATCTCTTCTGACAGAGAATGCATGTGCTCGGAAATATGCTTTAAATTTCGAAGATGCACAAAAATATATATATATATATTTGTAAAATTTGTCACCGTCGTTGGTTTGACATGCATATTCAATCTGACAAATCTTCTAAGACTTGCCATAAATGTATAGTAAATAATGAACTAAATATTTTTTTTAGCTAATAATATGCATCCAGGTCCACAACCGGAAATATTGAATAACATAACTTTCGTTGAGGGGTAATTGATTGCCCAAATTCAGCCAGTTATTACTGTTAATCGCATTAAAGGTGGTCCTGAATCTACATTTCTAAAATTAAAATGCGCCAAAACATAAAATAACATTTTTGCTTAATAAAGATGGATAAATAATATAAAAAAATATTGTTACTTTCAAATATGAAAAATCAAATACATATGAAATAATGCTTCGCGTATCCAAACAAACATGGCTTTTGCTAGTATTTTTAAATTTATTATCTCCCCCCAGAAACTTTGAGTTCTAAAGTTATTAAATTGTTGTTGAACATACCTATGTAAATAATTTTATCATTTTAGCACATTAGGAAGTAAGTGAAAAATGCATTACACAATTCCATCTTTACATACATGAATCAGGTTAAGTTAAATAAAAAAAATGTAAGTAATGAAATCATAACAACCTCTAAAGCTTATTTATACAATGATGTCCATAAATTAAGGGACAAACAGAAAATGCATATTTTCAAAAAGAAAATTTAATTGAAAGCAGTCAAAAGAAAGTGATATAAACGGCAGGTGTAGCAAATATATACAACCCTAACTGTACAACTAGACGATGTGACACCAGCTTCACGTCATAAATGGTCACAAGTGTCACAGTCACTGAAGTGAACCAAAATGAGATATATTTCATGTGTGTCATTATTACTCTATTATATTACTGTCACTATATCAAGTTAATGCCGTATGGTGGAACCACTGAGACACTATGATCGTTGCTTTCTGGTGAGTCACAAATTGCCTTTACATTAAAGTCGCCTTTTTACTGTAATCTGATCGTCATTCGGAGACGTCGCCATGTCTATTGAATTGTGACAAATCACTAATTGACGTCACAATGAAAAATGACTGGTATTTGAAGACTCTACTGCAATATCACAATGAGCGTTACTTTGTAGTAAGTCACCAAATGACTTTATATTTAAGTCACCCGGGAAATCATCATAAAGCAACTACCATGGTGACTATGAAGTCTCGAAATAACGATAACATGAGAGTCACAAAGTTACGTCAATGAAACATCATCTGCGGACACGTCATGAAACAATAGTCACATTGATATCACTGTAAGTCACTAAATGACAGTGGTTTTATTGCAATAACCATATGAATGAAATGTATCACATTTTGGTTCAGCGCTTATGATCATATCTGACGTCACAGAGTCATCACATAAACTGGCTGTGCTATTGTGGTAAACTGTATTTTCTACATCTCTGACGTTTATATAAGTTTTTTATCACCCACGATTAATTTTTTTCTCAAAAATGAACAAATTGAAAATTTTGGCTTAATTTATAGACACCGGTTTACTTTTCCTAATTACAAATGATCATAAATATAAAATATCTAATAATAACCATTATTTTTCAATTTGCTATAAAGAATCAAGTTTTGTAAAAGTTATTTTTTCTATTTCAGAAGTCAACTACTTAATATAAACATTTGGAAAATGAAGAGGGATCTTTTCTCTTTTGTTTTATTTCTAGTATTAGTTTATTCTAGTTTGCCTATAGGATTTTTTTTATAGTGATATAAAAAAAAGGCTTTTGAATTTAGAATGGTGAAACCTTTAATTTTCCTTATAACAGTTTTTTGGAAGTTATGTCTAGGCAACTAAATACTAAACTATGTGTGTAACATTTAATTGGTATGCGGTTTCACAAAACATAGTCACGTGAAAGAATTAAAATACCGAAATATTTGGGAAATAAATTAAAAATAACAGGATATGAGAGCGTATTGTGAAAATTGTTTGCGTATAAATTTTGATTTCTTTATGCAGTAGATTTTTCAAAATACAAAATCCTATCGAGAAACCCTTAGGATCAAATGTAGATTTTTAAATACTGATGATTAATAAAGATTTTTTAATGCTTAAATCTTATTACTTCGTAAATCCTCATTGTTTGGAGAAGGATAACACCAGCCTACATAAAGTAAAATTATACGATGGTTCGCTGTTTCTCTCCTTTACACATTACTGGAAGATAAAAGTTTTAAATCAATTGTTTTATAACCATTTTATGTTTCATATATATTTTGCTTATATATATATATATATATATTTTACTTTACCCTTTGACAAATTAAATGATAGCACAAAGATAAATGTTTCCCGAAATATCATCTAATTTCTCTTATATGTAATAAACATTTGTTATCTAAGAAAAATATTTTTCCTCTTTTATAAAAAATCTGAAAATAAGCGAAAACTATATTTTCTTAGTTTTAGTTTTTCTTCTTCATACATGAAAAGGTTTTGCTGTCATATAATTTAAGTGAAATAAGATAAATCTAAAAATATTTTTCGCATTTAATTTGCCAGAATGTTTTTTAAGTCGAACTGTGGAAGCAATTTTTCTTATAGTGATGTTTTTCTGTTTGCTATTATATTAAATATAAGACTACTGTCTTTTATCTTCCTGATATTTCTATAAGCATATAAAACATATGAATCTGGTTAATTGTTTTTAATATTCTATTCATAAAAACATAAAACATAAAATAATAAATAAGAGTAAAAATGAAATAAAACGTAAAAAAAAATGCGTAATAAAATCTCATATTACGATAGGTTTATCTTTAAACATTTTCCAATATTTTTGGGATGGAAAAAAACTATATACTAAATACCATACTATATACTAAACTTATTATATACTATATACTATATAAAAAACACCCCTTGCAGAATTCCAGCTAAACATTCTTAAAAATAAATTTTGTGGATATAAAATCTACTGAACTTTTGCTAGCAATGATCTGATATACCGTAAAAATATACCTTCTTTGAGAAAAATGCTTTTGAAGTATATGGATGACTTAATTGAATTTGTAATTATATATCAAACTTTACAATAAACATCGAGATCGATGAAGTATAGCTTTTTTATGAAAATCACTTTTCCATAATACTGTATACTAGAAACACTTATCTAGAAGGACTTTTTTATTTATTTATTTATTTTTTTGTTGGAGCCCGAGCCCGATAATTTGAAATCCGAGTATGCTCGAGCCCAACGATTTCAAATACGAGGTCACCCGAGAGAGAAAAATTTGTGTCAGCAGAGCCCTAACCCAATACCGAAAGTACGCAGTAGAGAATTGTTATA
The DNA here is from genome assembly GCA_963931845.1 of Maratus michaelseni. Taxonomy (NCBI): domain Eukaryota; kingdom Metazoa; phylum Arthropoda; class Arachnida; order Araneae; family Salticidae; genus Maratus; species Maratus michaelseni. The sequence continues at coordinate 77,971,903 of OZ007590.1, read as the reverse complement.
CCATTTTACAATTATTTCAAGATTCTATTTTGAAAATGTTTTCTATATAGAAATAAGTATTAATTCTAATTACTCCCTTATGACTACGTTTCATGACTTTAATGGCCTTTTAAATCAGTTTAAAATAGCATATTTGTTATGTATACGCAACCACTTGCAGAAATCTGCAAATGTCACAATTCGTATTCGTTTAAAATATCAGTTAACAACTATGGAAGAAAGGTATTAGTTCTGTTTTCCTGTAATTCTGGAAAATGACTTCAAATAGAAAGCGACAATAGACAAGGGATACTCCAGGCACGGCTTCTTTATGTTATTAGCACTGAACCTGCAAATACGTACTTCAAAATCAGATAGGAAAATTCTCTATATATCCCATCATTAACAATTCAATTTTCATTCACACTGATTTTTAAAGGATTGTAAAACTACATTCTTGTTTCTCAAACAGAAAGGTTTTTTTTTTTTTCAATTTGCAAATGAAAAACGTTTTTATTTTGAGCACTTTCCCGTCCGAAACCTGGCATGAAATCGAGCCCGGGCTCAGGCAGATTCCGTGTTGCCTAATTTATGTGATATGAAATCTTGAGATCAGGAAAAATATTTAGACAAAGGTATTTTTAAAAATAATTTTTCTGTGTTTAGTTAGAGAAATATTTCTGCAAACCACTGTACTTTTGTGTTATACGTAAAGATTCAAATGTCATAAGAGTTTCCAGCCAAGAGTTTTGTTCCTACATCAGAATATGGAATATACACTCACTTATATACCCATGTTCATACCATGGGAGTCTATAAAATATCCAATTCTGAACATTTTATGAATGCAAAACGCACTAAAGATAATAAACAAGAAAACAAAGTCTATTTAAACAATATTTTGAGTAAACTATATAGAAATATTGAATATATATATACCGTCCGAAAAATCTACAATCCCACTTCATTTCTTCCGGTCAAGGGTCCATCCTCCTCCAGACCCCTATCCCTCATGGCTTTTTTTATACCATTCATCCAGATCTTTCATGGTCTTCCTCGTTTCCTCTTTTGGTTTGTTCTATAATTAGACGCGAGTTAGGGTAGTCTCTCGCCACTCATTCTTTTAACATGACCATACCAGATTAATTGCTTCTTTTGAAGATCGTCTAATATGGTTCCCTTTATTTTCATCATTTTTTTTATTCTTTTATTTCTTATTCTTTCTATTCTTGATATCCTGCATGATCTTTTTAGGGCATCCATTTCCACTAATGCTAATTTCTTTCTTTCTGTAATAATTTCTTTCTTTTCTCCATAATTCTCCTTCCCTCTGCTCCATATAACAATAGTGGATTTATCCATGCGTAAATACGGATTAGGTTCCCTTAGAAAGACCCCCACGAAGGGCACTCCCCCCAGGCCTATATCCCTAGTGTAGATAATTAGCCGTCAATAATCAACCCAACCCAACCCAACCCATATAACAATATGCTCCTTACAATAGAATTGTATATTTTATATTTTCTTTTCTTGGAGATCTCCTCACTGCACCAAATAGAATTTAATAGTTTTACAAACTTTCGTCCATGACAGATTCTGTATTTAATTTCCTGTGAGTCTGTGCTTTCTCTATTAATGTCTACAATATTGAATATTTCATTCAAAATTATTTACGTTTAGATACCATCAGATCATGACACTCAGATTATATGTGTAATGTGAGTGATTGCAATTAAAACATCTCATTGTATTATAAGTATAAATCTAAATCTCCTGAAATAAATTCCACGTAGAAAATGTTGCAGCAGTGAATAAATTAATTTAAATACAATGTCTAATCTACATTTTAATTGAAAACGTCTGTTGCTGCAATGTAAAAATTCCATCCATTACAATTCCTGGTTCTTGCGGCGTATATTTTTTAATTGACGTCAAGACACGGCTTTATAATATATTCCTATGTGTTTATTTAAAGAGATAAGAGTTAAATTTTAAACATTATTAACACTTGTGAAATAAGAGAATTTAAAAACTCAACAAAAAATATCTCGAGAAGAAAAACAAGTAATATAATTTTTTTAAAAGTCAATTCCTACTTTTTAATCATAAATATATAAAATAAACCGTGCAGCGTTAATGTCCCACGTTATCTTTATTGAACATCATTTTATAATCATCGCTGCGGTATTTTATTTCTGTGGCATCACTAATTTGAGATAAATCTTTCATTTCATTTATGAAAACAATGGGAGGAATTTTTTTTCTCCCATTTAAAACTAAAATTAATTAATTAAATTTAATTAATGAATAATTATTTGAAACAACTGTATTAACATAAAGTGTCATCCACTACAAGTTTAAAAAAATTTATTTGAACTTGAGTGGATGAATAGAAAATATTTTATTAACGATGGAAAATTTGGACAAGATATATATAGAGAGAGTGTGAGCTAAGAGTAGGAATTTAAAAAAAGATCAAAATATCAATATTTACAGCTAGAACTTTCTGGTTTTTTCCAAGTCAACTAAACATATATTTAACTACTAAAATGTTCTAAAGAAATGTTTTTTTTTGTTTCTATGTGGTCATTTATTATAACCTATTTCATCGAATAAAATTTCTAAGTTTATTTGATTTTTAAAAAAGTAATAATTGGCAGCTATTTATTTTAATGAGATTATAACTGAACTCAAACGGATCTTGTAATTTTTCCGTTAGTAGCATGTACACTTTTACTCAGTAAATTACAGGTCGATAGGGGGAAATTTTACTATCTATTCAGAAGATTTTTTAAAATATAAAATTAATTAAATTTATATGCGTTACATATATAAGTTAGTTATCACACAAGTCGAGTATGCAATTTATTGTTACAAATACATGAAGGTTTCTGATTGCATGACAAACGTAAATACATAGATATTATAAAATTAAATTCCAAGCTGAACATTAATAATAGAGGTATAATTCATTTTATAAATAAGAGCGTATCATCCATTTCCAAAAGTAAATAATGATATCCATTTAAAAGAAACTAATATAAACTAACTTCTTATAGTGCTTTTCAGTTTATGTTTTCCGATATCTTAGACAATATTTTCATTTAGTTGTTCATTGTTTTTCAGTGTGTTATAAACATTGATTTTCAATAGTAGTACATTCCTAGCATTTCTACTCACATAAAATAGAATAAAGTTAAATAAATAAAAACCACTATATTATATATCATATTTCGTAGTATCTATTACGATAAGGATTTAATAATTATAAAATAATGATTTGGAATTATTAATAAGAGGATAAAGTGTTTGAAATGAATATTAAACGAAACCCTATGTGCGATCTTCTATCACATTACCCACCTGTTTTTTGTGACTATTACTTTATTGGAGAAAATATTACCATATAAAAATATTTAATAATTTTTTTAGAAATAAATACAGACAAAAAGCCATTCGGTTGTAAATTATATCGTCTTCTTTCAATTTATGTTTTAAAAAAATCTTAGGTGTTCACAAGAAATTCACCAAACTCTGAAATTTCCCATACGAACACCCAATTTTAACATCATATTTGTATTTTTTTTATGTTACCCTACCATAAAAACTGGAAGTTAATCGGCGAAGTAATTTAGTAATGGTGTAGATTTAAAGTTTTGGACTCCTAATGTTAAATTCATTTTAAGCCTAATATACAAAAAACACTTGGTAGAATGAGCTGAAATTTTGAATTTTTTGAAGCTTCTACAAATCGATTTGTTTCGAAAAATTTATAGGTTACTATATAGATTTTATTCAAATATTAATTAAAAAAATACATGAAAAATAAAATGTACTGTAACCAAAGAAAATATGTATTTCAAGCTATAAAAAAATAACTGAAATTGATTTCTAAAAATCTCAAATATGTGAATTCAAAATTACAGCTCATTTCACCAAGTAGTTTTTTAGTTGTGCTTAAAACATTATAGGCATTATAGTATAAATTTAACGTTAGGAGTTCAAGACTTTAAAATTATGTAATTCCTAAATTACTTCACCGAATGACTTCCCGTTTGATATTCTAGAGCAACATTTTCTGCAGAATTAAAAAATGATACCAAAATTAGGTTTTCATATTGAAAAAATTGCCACAATTTCTCTATGAAGATGACCCTTTAAGGTTTTTTTCTCACATAAATTGAAAGAGGACAATTAAATGACTGTGCGTTTTTTTTTTTTTTTTTTTTTTTTTTTTGCTATAATTTAGTGATTAAGAGGTATGGAGTGTTCGACTGTCATTCTGACTTTATTGAAACAAATGCCAAGTGTGGTAAGAACGTATTATCACCAAAAATGCTATATGCGCATTTGTTAAGTCACTGTGGAAAATACATTGACAATATATTAACTTAAATATACACCAACTTTAAGATTCCTTTTTTAAATAATGTTCAATTTGTTTAACAATAAGATCCAACTGCCTATCACATAGGAAAACATATAAACCAAATAATAATAGAAAATAAATTGGCTACAGATGCAGCCAAGGAAAAGCGCCAGCCTAATCCAAATAGAAAAACTTCGCCAGCGTTTGAAAAGTCTTGTAAGAATACGACATCCATCAAGCAACATATAATTAACAGAGGTTTCAATCATATTGTAAATATAATTAGCAACTCCTGCAGTTTCGCACACGTGGATATAGAACACAGTTGTTGAAAACATTGTTAAAAAGTACTTTTTGTGCTCATTAACACGAAGTACAAATTACATTACTCCTACTAATAAAAATATTACTAATTAAAATAGAATATCTTTACTTCAGCCCATCTGTAGCCCTCCCTCGCCTTTCGAAAAACGAATAAAATCTTATTTTTTGTGAATTCCATACATCATTTATTCTACAGTTTGAGAACTTTTGAAACTGGTTCGGTAGTTTCATAGTAAGATTGATTTTCGAACAATTTTTGCTTTTATCCGCCTATAAATCCAATTTTTAAAAAGGTTTTTAGTGAGCGTTTACGTCTTAAGCGTAACCACCATTTCAAATTCCAAGGTTCTAGCCCTAAAAATTTGACAGTAATCGTAATTTTAGTGCATGTTTCTTTTTCTCTCCCCTGTGAGGCAGAAAACCTGTCTCGAGATTAAAAAATAAGCTCGTGTTCAAGCACAGATATTCACCATTATAATAGAGAAAGAAATTTTGAAACCTGTTCTGTAGTTTCGGAATATTTGGGATTTTCAAATTTTATCTACTCATTTCATCCTTTTAAATTTCGAATTTTTTAAGAACTATTGTTAGCAAGTATTTACCTTTTAAAAGAAACAACTATGTAAATTTTTAAGTTTCTAGCAATAATTGTTTCAAAGAATTCGTTATTTTATAACGATTTTTATCTAGCACACCCTTGAGCGCAACAGCACCGATATAAACTAGTCGTTGGGGATCACCGTAATACTTACCCATCATAGATATGCATAATATAAAATATGAAAATAAAACATGTGTAAACTATTTATAAAATGCATTGCAATTCGAATAAAATCGTGGCTTGATGACGTCATAAACTTTAAATGTTCTATTACTGAACTGCGTAAGAGAAACATCTTTATAACTCCAAAATTGATAATCATATTAACTAACGGTTTACTGCGTCGGATTAAGCGTCTCATTTCCAATTAAAATATATCTTTGAATTGAAATTTGAATGAAATACAGGGTCATGAAAAATCGAAGAGTGTGGTAAATATGATTTCAAATATCTCGGCAACCGATCGACTTCATTCTGCATGCAAAATGTATGTTTTTTTATTGTCTTTTATGTTCACTCCTTAAAATAAACAATTTCGAAAATTTTTATGTACAGTGGCGGTCAAAAGTTTCCGGCCAGTTAGTTTCTTTGACTTGTTTACCAGAACGTTTCAGCGAAGAAGATGCGCAATTGCTCCAAAAGTTAGGAATATGCAAATGACCTCTGACTACGTGATCATTTTGAATGGATACTGAAGACACTGGATGCAAAGGGGAGTAAGTTTCCGGCCATTCGTCATTCGTTAGTTTTTGGTATTGGTAAAGTATTTTTTGGCCGTGTTTGTTAATTAATCAACATGAATAACGTAGTTGAAACTCAAAAATGAAAAGTTCAACAATTATTGTTCGTAAACGAGTGGTTTGTTTGTCGGTAAAGGGTCAAACCTCTCGGGAGATTGCGGCAAAGTTATTGAACGGAAAATCTACTGTGAACGATATTTAAAATATATATATAAAGATGTCCATGGCCTTCAGAACTTGCCACGGTCCGATAGATCCCAGAAAATGACTATTATTGTGGACAGAATTATCAAGAAAAAAGCAGTTGATGACCCGTATAAAATTGCCACTGCAATATCCCCTGATTTACGAGTGAAAATATTGCTGAAATAAGTCGGTCTACCGTGTCAAGATGCTTACGCGAAGTATGACTTTATAGAAGAGTCAGTGTTAAAAAACCTTCATACGTAAAAAAAAAAAAAAAAACAGCGGGCCCGACTTGCGTTTGCCAAGGAGCACAAAGACTCGACAAGTTAAAACTGGAAAAAAGTACTATTTTCCGATGAATCAAAATTCAACCTCTTTGGGAGTGATGGCAGACACTACGTCCGACGACCTAAAACAAAAAATATGATTCGAAATATATTATTCCTACAAGGAAGCATGGCGGAGGACAAGTTATGCTGTGTGGAGCATTTTCTGGAAAAGGTGTCGGTCCGTCAGTTGAAATCCGCGGCAAGATGAATGGTGCAATGTATAAGAATATCTTGCAAGATCATTTTCTGCCTTATTGGAGGAAAAATTGTGGTCGCAATTTTTTTTCAACATGATAACGACCCAAAACATATATGCAAGCTAGTCAAGCAGTCGCTTTTGCACAAAAGAATCCCCCTTTTGAAATGGTCAGCCCAATCACCTGATCTGAATCCAATAGAAATTTTTTGGAACGAACTTTACAAACATATGTGGAATTATAAATATTCCAATTCAGCAGAATTTTCTCAAAAATTGCAAGAAGAGTGGAAAAAACTGACCATAGACGATCTTTAACCGTTCATTAAATCAATGCCACGTGGCTGCGCCGCATTACTTACTGCTAAAGGTATGACGGCAAAATACTAATTGTAAATTTTGTTGATCACTATTATTTTCTATTATAAAACTAATTTTTTCCAATTTTGCCAAGATGGCCGGAAACTTTTGAGAACATGCGTTTTCCTTTGCACTTAATTTTGTCAATTAAATTTATTGATATTTATTTGTTATTCTGTAAATAAGTTCCTAACTATTATGTCAATAAAATGTATAAATATCACTTTCAGATTCCTCTTCATATAGGTATACTTACACATTAACCACAAATTTTATGCTGGCCGGAAACTTTTGACCGCCACTGTACCTTTTATCAGACGAATATTTCGAGAGTTCGAAAAAAATTTCCGTATAATCGAGGTTACTGAAATTCAATAAGCTTCTTGATATTATTACATACTAAATACATACCAAATTTAAAGTCTCTATCTCAATTTGTTCAGGAGATAGAGTGTTTACAGACACACACACAGACACACAGACAGACTGACGGCAATTTTTGTTTTCTAAAAATATGTTTTTCGAAATTTCCAGTGTCTGAAACGTGTAAATCCGTTAAAAAAATTTCGATTTTCAAAACGATTACAAGATTTACCATATACTACGTATGACGGGTAAGTAAAAGGGAGAAAACATGTCTATGTTGGAAAAGAAATTGTTATTATTATTTTGCCACCATTACTTTTTGTAATCGATTCGGTAATTCTAGATATTACTGCATAGAAACAATCATACATTTATTTTTTTATAATATTAGTAAAAATACGCATCTCCAACTATAATAAAGAATGAAGTTTGTGTGTTTCTCGGTTGTGTTTTGAAGAACATCCAGAGATTCAAAATTTGGCGGGAAGGTACCTCTATGCATTTAGTTTTGCATCTCGAAGCCCGATTTTGGAATTTTTGAATAGATTTTTTTTATTTTAAATTTTTTATGCGATTTTTAGTGTTTTTATACGTTTCGCTGCAATTTGTTTTCACATTAGTAACAGGAATCCGGTTCCAATCTTTTAGCCCAATACAATAAATTTTGTCATCTTTTGAATAAAGCGAAATTCGTATAGCGATTTTTGCATTTTTTGCGAATTTTTTCCTTCGACACTAAGAAATTTTGCCCAGAATGCTTGATTGGTTCGGTGGTTGCTACCATTTCGGCCTCAGATACGCTCAGTATCGTAATTTGCTTTTCTCATTTTAGCTTGAAGAGAGTTGACAATTCTTTACAGATAAAAAACCATGATTTTAAAAAGAGAAGTCAGATTATTAATTATTGTGGAACAGGTATCGGTTCCAATCTTTTAACCCAATACAGTAAATTTTATCCTCTATTAAAAAAAAATATGTAAAATTCGTACAGCGATTTTTAAATTTTTGGCAATTTTTTTCCTTCCACACTAAGAAATTTTGTCCAGAATGCTTGACTGGTTCGGTGGTGGCTTCATTTCGTGCTCCGTTGCACTCAGAATCGTCATTTTTTTTCTTATTGTTAGCTTGGAGAGAGTTGATAATTTTTTACAGATAAAAAATCGCGATTTTAAAAAGGCAAGGGCGGATATCCCGCTTTTTTTTATTAGACTTTTTAAATTTCATTTTTTATGCGTATTTTAACCTTTTTTTTTTATGTTTTACAGTGTTTTTGTTTCAAATGATGTGACAAATCTCCCACTAGAAGTCAATCACCGTTGGAGATCAGTATTTCATAAATTATAGGATTGTAGGCACTGGGAGTCAACCGATCAATTGCGATGGGCAGATGAAAAGGTCGTCAGCTGATTGTAACTCGAACAGCGAGTGTGAATTTTTCGCGATTTGTTTTATGCGATTTTTAGAGTTTTTTCATGTACGTGACGTCATTTTTGTATTTGAATTCAGAAATCGACAAGAATTACTTACTGTTTTTGTATTTTAAAAAATCATTTTGTTTCTTTTTCAAAAGTTAATAAAAATTCCTATATTTTTAACGTCATTGGTGTTTAATTATGTGGGGTGGGGAATTGAGTGTCCGGTTGTAATTTAAATATCGCGTTAATTCTCTGATCGCGTGAATGCTCCTTCCATCCCCCTGCCTCGAAAATCAGAACTTTTTTATTATTAGTCCGATTCAAACGAAACCTTTTCTCAGGTTCCCCAGATACTAGATAAACTTCGGTATCATTTTTTTCAGCCATTGGTTACCACTATTTCTAAACATTAATCACCAGCGAGGGGTATCTTATCGGATTCTAAAAGGCCCTATTTCAACGATAATTAGTTCATTGAACTTAATACGAACTAATTAAGATATAGATAAGTATTTAAGATACAGATCTGGCGCCACCTGGTAGTACAAATTGGAACTGAAAGATTTCGCAGCGCGTGCGAAGCATACCTGTTATAAGGTGTCGTAGGCAGCAGGGACACGTGTCGGAGTTTTGTTCGGAAAAATGTTTGTTTAGAACAGAGTGTGGCCCCTGTCAATGGAAAATGCAACTAAAAGATTTTGCATTTAATCTTGGTTCTATTCAAACGAAATCATTTCTAAAATTCTTCGGAGGTATCCCAGGTACTAAATAAAATTCGGTATAATATTTTCTGCTCTGAGTTACCAGCATTTATGAATATTGATATCCGGGGGGGGGTCGATTTATTTTTTTCGTATTCTATGGACCTGATTTCAACGGAGACTGTTCATTCAACATAACATTAACTAACTAAGATATAGCTAATTAATTAACACATAGATTTGGTACCGCCAGGCGGTTGCAAGTGGAACGACTGCCGGAGTTTCGTTCGGAAAGAATGCTGAACCTGGTGGTGAATACTAGAACTAAAATATTTTTCAGCGCATGCGCAGCACCTCTTCTATACACCAGATCGTAGGCAGCGGGGACACGTGTCAGAAATTTGTTTCGAACAGAAAGCATCCTCTGGCAGAGAAACTAAAACTTTTCCTGCACTTGAGCCGAAAATGGCTATTTTTATTGAAACCGCAAAAGAAAGTTATCAATTTGATAATCCCACACAACGAAATAGTTTCATTTCATGTATCTTTGAGAATTTAGAAACGTATTGGAGGTATCAAATCGAAACTCACAGCTTGTACTTAGTTTATTTTTCTGATTCTGCAAATTCAAATTTTACGAAAATCCGGCGGTAACTTTTTTTAAAAATATTTTTACCACAAATTGACCCGCTTTGAATCAAATTACCCAGGCATTTGAGGAGATGGTATTGAATTTACTTCCACTTCGGGGTCCATCTCCATTTAATTTCCAAAAGACAAAGAGTTACCAGAGAAACGGATTTGTACAGCGATTTTTAGAGTGATTCACACCTCATACTTCCCCAATACGTCATTTATAAAGAGCTAGGTTTAGAATTATAATTCAACTGCAAAAATATTACAAATGTCGTTCTTATTGAATAGATATTTACGTAAAAGTAGTATTTTTGTTAAATTTACGAATGTTTTTATGATTCTTACGTCCTATAAACTATATTTAGAATGTCTATCACCATGCTCTAACTAAATCGTAAGCAGTTTTGGTTTTTACTGTATCTATTCGCCTTCAATACAAACATTTCATTCAGTAACTGACAAAGCATGAATAATTATCCAAAGTCTTTAGTTCCAAAGTTCTACCAATTTTTTTTCTGATAAACTCATATAAGTCTTACATTCATTCATCATTTTTCCTTTGAAAGTATAAAATGAAAACATTATCGTATGAAAACATGGATATATTTGACAGAAAAAATGGATAGTTATCTAATCCTTCCTATAAGTACTTTATCTCATTCCTATACTGCATAAAAGTGTGAATAACAAAGAAACTGATATCGCTTTTTCTTCTCTAAGTAACCAAGTTATCATTATGTTATTTGCTGGTATTTCAGCTTGCTAAACATCAATCAAATTAGATTATAAATTTTTCTTCTTGTTAACTCCCTAAGTTTCAATCATGACTGATGAAGATTAAGATTTATCAAAGTCTGTTTGAATTTATGATAAATTTCAGCGCTACTGATACTAAGCTTAAAGGATAAGTGAAAATCATCACAACCATTATTCAATAAAATAAATTTTATGCTGATATATTCAATATTACTTATATTTTTAATAAACTGATTTTGCTTCATAATAAAGTTTACTTATTGGTTTTGTTCTATTCAAAGTTCAGATTTAAAAAAAAAATTGAAACTATAATTTCAAAATTTTGTAACGAATTCCAGAGTAGTTACAAAATATAGCAGAAAAGTGTATGCTCATTAAGATTGTATTATTTATACGACAGGCTTCATGCAGTCATTTTTTCTTTGAGTTTACAAAAAATCTTATTATGGAATTCATTAAATATAAATTTAAATGGTTTGTTTTAAATAATTGCAGCTTTTGTTAAATTACAAATATAAAAAGTAATAATCATAATATTTTTTTAATTATGTTTTTGGTTATTACTAATGAATTTACGCTTGATATAACTTATTCAAAGAAAATACATATATCACATTTGTAAAAAATAAACTACTAATAATATTGTTAAATTTATAAATTTCTTATTTTAATTCTTATCATTACCTCTTGAAAGGGATTAAGAGAATGCATGTTTAAAAGATTTAAAAATAAATTAATGTTTCGTAAAATCGATACGTTCTAATAGTTTCTATTAGAACTATACAATAGGAGATAAAACATTAATAAAACTTTATTTTAAGCCATATACTTTTCAGATGTTTCAAAATGTAAAATGTATATTTATTTGAAATCAAATTGACTGTACACTTACTACACTCTGTGGTAATTTACACTGCATATACATAACGACAAGTTTCTGCGATACTCACCCGATCTCGGTTGATTTAGATTAGTTTTACATTTGTAAATTACACAAGCATATGTATTGTATCTTCCAAGAAGAAAAATTGGGAATATATAAAATAGTTTTAGTTTCGTATAATATTACCGATACACTCTTACAAGCCTTTCACATTGCAGACTTTGAGATTATTTGTTGATAAGTGTTTTTTTTAAATTTTTAATTAACTGCAATTTTTTTAATCAAACACCGCGTTTTGATGACATGCGAGAGTATTGTGTCAAAAGCCTACTCAAAAACCTTTCAATGATACCTAATTTATCGTTGTGCATTTTGTATATGCATAGAAAAAGGGATATTAATGTCAGAAATGATGATAATTGCATTAAATAAATTTATTCTGCAGTTTCTGCAGTATTTCTGCAGTTTTTATTTTGTATGTTCTAAAATTAAAGTTCCTGATATTATATAAAAAAAAATTCAGAGGCGTAGTATGTTTAAGTAATTTGGTACTTGTAAAAGCAAAAATGAGGAGCAATTACGACAATTTAACATTACACTATTAAGTTTTGTTTATTTAAATTCACAATGCGTTTTAACATTAAATAAATATAAATATATATGTAGGCCTGTTTTATAAAATAAATATGACATCAGTTTCCATTTAAAAAACATACATTAATAAACTCAAAATTTATTTACAAAAATTTCTCCTTTGTTACTTCCATTCTAAAATGTGGCAATGGCATATTAAAAGGAAATAACATGAAATATATTAGTTTTTCTGCTTTTAAATAACGAAACTTTAAATAACGAATTGAATACAAGTCTACACGCTTAAACAGAACAAAAACATTCTTATTTTTTTTTGTTTATCATCTATTTGTATAGAAAATGTAAAAGTAATTAATTAAAGCATTTTGAGGAATTTCGATCAATGAATCTATGATGTCACTTGAGCAAATAGATGCTATTGACTGTGTCTGAACTCTTTCATTTTTTTCTCATTACAGTCTTTTTTAATTATTTCTAAATAATTTAAATTTTTAATTAAACAACATACTTTAAAGAAATGTGAGTGCACTTTCGAATGATGCTTCATTCATCGATGTGCGTTTAGTATGTGCATAGAACAAGGGATGTCGACAAAAGAAATAATGCATAGGTAGGATAAGCACTATTTATTAGCGTCGCTGTATGTTTGATCATGCATATGAAATTATAATTAGAAAAAATGAAGCTACGATTATTTTAATTATACCGGTATCAAAATCATGACAATTTGAACATTCAGTCGACTTTCTGAAACAATAATAAACATTTTTTAGTGAAACTTAATTTTAAAAAAAAAACTGTTCGACACGGCAGTCATGTATCGCCAGTTAGGCTCATCAGTACAGAAATGTCCAAAAATCAGGTGGTAAGTTCGAACATAATATATAATATGGTCCTTTCGCACAGTTATACATATTTTGAAGCGCAACAATATGCTAGAAACGAAATAGTTGTCCAGTGCCGATGGAGTCGGTCCCAGGTCCCAAGTCCAAATGCTGAATTCAAGGGTAGGTCTGAGGCCATCTGCTCTCGTAGCATTAAAATCTACCCACTGAAAGATTTCAGATTTCGTGATTATTAATAATTTCTTCCTTTTTAACCCCATAATATCGTTCCTTCTTAAGAAAATTGAACTTCAAAAAGTTTGTGTATTATTGCACTATTTTGTGTATTATTGCACAAATAGGTTTGACTTATCTGCGTCTTGCTACAGGAAAAGTGTCCTAAGTGTGGCTATCCTTAAAATAACTAAATTACGCTGTATGATGTCACTGTGCCACTATGAAAGGGAAGAAAATTGTGCGAAGAGAAAAAAATTACTGAATCCTCACTATCTCTTCTACGTCTTTATTCTTAAGAGTTTTACGCTTTAATGCACGATATTACAGTTGCATGCAGAATTCAGTGCTATAGTTTTATGTTACTGTAATAAACTACGAATGTGCTTTTGCGTCTGCTGTGAAATCCAGTATTACTTACCCATCATACGTAGTATAGGGTAAGTCTTGTAATCGTTTTGAAAATCGAATTTCTTTTTTGACGGATTTACACGTTTCAGACACTGGAGATTAACCAAAAAACATATTTTTAGAAAAAAAAATTTGCCGTCCGTCTGTGTGTCTGTGTGTTTGTGTGTGTGTGTGTCTGTGTGTGTGTCTGTGTGTCTGTAAACGCTCTATCTCCCGAACAAATTGAGATAGAGACTTGCAATTTGGTATGTACTTAGTATGTAATAATGGGAAGAAGCCTATTTCATTTCAATAACCTCGATTAACCGGAACATTTTTTTTCGGACTCTCGAAATATTCGTTCTGATGAAAGGTATATAAAAATTTTCGAAATTGTTTATTTTAAGTAGTAAATATAAAAAACAATAAAAAAACATAAATTTTGCATAAACATGAAGTCGATCAGATAATGAGTTGCCGAGATATTTGTAATCGTATTTTCCACACTCTTCGATTTTTCATGACCCTGTATTTCATCCAAAATTCACTTCAAAGATATATTTTAATTGGAAATTTGACGCTTAATCAGATGCAGTAAACCGCTAGTTAATAGGAGTATTATTTTTGGTGTTATAAGGAAAAACCTCTTTCAAGCAATTCAGTAATCGAGCCTTTTTATGACGTCATCAAGCCACGATTTTATTTGAATTGCAATGCATTTTACAAGTAGTTTACACATTTTTATTTTAATATTTTACATTATACATATACATGATGGGTAAGTATTACGGTGGCCCCCAACGACTAGTTTTTGAGTTGTGTCAACTTTCTACCGGATGAGCGATATCTCCCACCCCCATCTGGACGCTTCAAAAATCCTCTGAATTCAACAGTTTTTATTCCTACATCCATAACAACAGTTTCCCTTACTTGGACGGTTTTCCGAGAGATATGAGAGAGTGGAGGGTATAATTTAAATAATATATAATTTTAAAGCAGGTTTCGTGATAAAATTCTAAACCTAGAAGCTTTCGTTCAATATTTCCGAAATATAGGACATATAAAAAATGTTTATGTACATTTTGACGCTGTCTGACTTTGAAAGATTTACGGTTTTACTCATGTCAGTTTCTGATATGCGATTAAGATAATTTATCTTCTTACCATAATGACTACGGGGACTTTAGCGTCATTTATCTATAGAATGACATTTTAGTTTTGGGACTATGATGAATTATCATAAACGTTAACCTCTTCTTAACCTTAAAAATTGTATTTTATGGTTCTGGAAGTTTATTATAAAAATGACATACAAATAAAAATCATTGGGTATGGACACAATATCACTTTTTTTTTAATTTAGAAGAAAATTACAATATTTCAATAAAATACTCTTTGCAAACATATTGTGTTTCTTCTTAATAATTTCTAGTTATTCTCGAAAAAGATTTTGTTTGTAATAAAAAAATTAAACAAAAACTGGGGAAGAAATATGAATTTAGATAAAATAATATTTTTATTACTTTTCATCATAGGGAAAAAGTGTTTATGACTTCGGTTTGTGTGGGCGTCTCTTTAGACGTCTGTAGGTCTGTTTCGCCCTACTCCAACTCATGTAAACATACTCGGATTGTCATGTAATTGATATATGTTATTGATATGTACTATGGAATGCCAGATATGGAAAATGAAAGGCGTAGCATTTATAGTTCTTTTACAGGGACACTCAAAAGAATTCCATTACTTTATAGTTTATGGGAAAAAAAGCGTTTGCAATGTATTTTAATGATGTTGCAATATTGAAATTGATATAAAACTAGGCTGCGCCGCCAGACGCCTGAGAGACACCCGGCGCCCCTGCGACCACCGAACCCAAGTCCTGAAGGACTTATAAAGCGCACGGCCGGATTTGTCTCTACGTATGCGCTTCGGAGGACGGGTGACCGCCACCTGCGGACCCCGAACTTTATCTCCCAGGTGAGTGATGACATAGGTCTCTGCGGAGGATCTCAAAATCAGAGGAGACACGCACGAAGACATCTGATAAATCGCCAAGAAACCCCCGACGGTTTTCGTTGCCGAAACCTCATAAAAGGAACCGGTCCCACTGAAGTGAGTAGAATAGGCTTATTGTAGAATATGACGTGCTGTGCATAGCATTTATAGACATACAGAAGAATTCCGTTACAGTACAGTCTGTGAGCGATTATTGCTGAAAATGTGTTTACAATTGTGGCGTGCGTTTTTAAATTTAACTATTTTTTTGCCTATTACTTGGTGTGTATAAATTCTGTATATCATATACAGGGCCACACAAAATAATTCGACTGCATTTCCGTTTATTCGCGAAATTTACTGAAGAGAATTTTTCAACTGTGTTATGCGTATTCTTCACGCATGATTTTTTTTTCCTTAAAAATGTTACTTCGTTTTTCGTCCTCTTAAAACGCATTACACCTAAAAAAGCGTTAAAATTGGTTAAAAATAGATTTCTTTACAGCAAAATTATAAATCACTAATAAAACCTGTAACCGATTGCTTTTACAGAATGTCTCGCAGCTTTAGTTATATTAATAACATATGATTTTGCTGATGAAGAAGGATTCTTTCGTAACACGTTTGTTTTCTCTATTTTTTCGTATCTTATTTAACTCATTTGCATCCGAAGTGTGCATATCAGGAATATTACCCAGTACATTTACCCAGAATTCCGAATTAATACCAGAAATTCTAAATATTAGTTTTTACTTTATTTAATGACATGCGTTTTGTGATTAAATAAAGTAAAAATTCCTCTTTCTGAATTTACGGTATGCATTCGGAATTTCTAAATAAAAAGAAATTTCTGAATTGGACGCATGTATGCGCCAATGATTCAAATGGGTTAACGAGTTCAATTTTGTGTATTTAACATGTTCATTTAATTTTTTTATCACGTTACATTTTATTGCATTTTGCATGATTATATTCTGAATATTAATTTTATATATATCTTGTTTTGATCAATTTAAAAATTTTAGCAATATTAGAAACAAATTTGTTTTGCGATTTCAATTAAAAAAACTTTTAAAATCTCCCTTTTTGTGAATTCTTTTGCTATTGGCATTTTTAAAATTAGTGGTAATGAATTCTCCACTTTTATACTTTTATAAAACTGGAATGTGACGTCATATAACGTCATTACACCCGTCCAATTCTGTGTTTCTAAAAAAAAATGCATAAAGTGCTTAAACTTTTGAGACAGTGTTTCTTCAAGAAAAAAAGTAAAGTAAATAAAAATTAATGTAATTTTTATCTTTGACAACAAAAATTGCTTATTTTATTTTATTTTGATGAAATGTCGAGTATGTATTCTAAATTGGCTTTATATATTTTTTTCTTCATTTTTTTTAAACTACATTTGCAGAGTGCTTAAACTTTTGAGACGGACTATAATATAAAGACATGAAATTGTAAGTTAAAAGCTAGTTTTAAGTATTCAATATTAGTTTTAAGTATTAAGTATTCAATAAAATATTCTCAGAATAAAAATGTGACATATTGAGCTGATGTTCAGACATTTATCTGCAGATTTAAAAGTTAAAAGTAAAAAAAAAAAAAATTGCCTTTCGTGTAATACGCTACCCCACCCCCACAAAAAATGTTATGGTAACTTTTATTTTACATATTATTTTGGATATTTAACAAAATATGTAGATGATGAATGTAAGATAAAAATTCATATCTGTAAACCACCATAAAAATCATTCGGACAAAAGTATTATTGTTTTCAGAAGCTGCATGTTTCTCGCAGGAAGAGGGACTAAAGTACAATTGTTTGGAACCACGTATTATATCTAGATATTAATGTTATTTATTTTATGCTTAGAAAAGAGAATATGTTAGGAAAATCTCAGAGAAAGCAAAAAAGAGAAAAAAGAATAAGACAATTGCGAAAAATCATTTTTGCCTGTTTTAGAATTTTATAGAATGTTCTCAGTTTTATACAAATCCAATTTAATCTTTATAAAACATTTTCTTTGTAATGTGTTGACTATTTTCTTAGGAGATAAGTATCTAAATGAGATATATTGAAAAGAATTTAATGCAAATACGTAGGGTGTGTAACCATTGTTATAAACGAAATTTAAACTTTTCTAAAGATAAAAACATTTTTATTAATATTATCATTTTGAAATTTCCCTTTATCTAACTACGTTTTTAAGCTAAAATACGATAAGTAGAATAAGCAGAGAACAGAGCAATTAGTTCTTTTATGATCATAGAATTTTTTATGGCGATTTTATTTTTATAACATTCAATAGCTAAAAAAATACCAGCATAATATTTCTGGGAACACAAAGGATAAAAAGCTTATGAAAGTTAGTTTATGTTTTATTGCACTAAATTCAAATAATATGTAAGCAGCTTAAATAATTTCACTTTCTTCTGAAAAAAGAAGTATCATGATCGAAATTATGAAATATATCCTTAAAAAATAACGAGCAGGGAAGACCGAGCTATGCTCGGTCAAAATTAAATTTGAGTTCAAATATCATGACCCTTGACCAAAATAACCCACTAATTGAATTTTCTCGAACATGTGACTTAGCCCAACAGTCTTCTCGTGCCCGAAAACCATAGGATGCAAAATTTAGTGTTTAAATAGTCTGAGCCGTTTTAAGATAAAATAGCTTGACCCATAATCAAAATGACCCACTAATCGAAATTTCTCGAACATGTGACCTAGCCTATTAGTTTTCTTGTTCCCTAAACCTGTAGGGTGCTAAATTTATTTCAAAGCCTTTGAACCGTTTTTTAGATAAAATAGCTTGACCCATAATGACCCATGACCAAAATGACCCACTAATTGAATTTTCTCGAACATGTGACCTAGCCCAACAGTCTTCTCGTGCTCGAAAACCATTGGATGCAAAATTTAGTGTAAATTGAGCCGCTTTTTAGATCTTGACCCAAAATGACCCACTAATTGAATTTTCTCGAACATGTGACCTAGCCCAACAGTCTTCTCGTGCCCGAAAACCATTGGATGCAAAATTTAGTGTAAATTGAGCCGCTTTTTAGATCTTGACCCACAATGACCCAGAAATGACCCACTAATCAAATTTTCTTGGACATGTGACCTAGCCCAATGATTTTATCGTGCTCGAAACTCGTAGGACACAAAATTTAATCAAAATCGTTAGAGCCGTTTTTTAGATAAAATTAATTTGACCCGTGTTGACCCAAAAATGACCCACTAATCGAAAGTTCTCAAACATGTGACCCAGCCCAATAGTCTTCTCGTGCCCGAAAATGGTCGGATACAAAATTTCGTCAAAATCGTTTGAACCGTTTTTTAGATACAATTAGCTAGACCATGATCCAAAATGACCCAAAATGACCCACTAATCGGACTTTCTCAAACATGTGACCTAGCCCAATGGTTTTCTGGTGCCCCAAAACGGTAGGATACGAAATTTCATCAAAATCGTTAGAGCCATTTTTAAGATAAAATTTGCATATATATATATATATATATATATATATATATATATATATATATATATATAACCATACACAAGATTTGCTCGTATTAGAATATATGATTAATCTGGCCAATTTCTTCGATTAGTGAATAACTTGTATAAACCCTTTAAAGAAAAAAAAACCCTCTCTTAATCGCAAAAAAGTTGTTTATCTCTGACAGAATTTGTAAAATATCCTTAGCTGTAGAAAACAATGCATTTTTACAGAACATTTATTTTATTTTACATTGACTACTTTCTCGGGAAATAAGAATCTAAATTAGATATTTTGAAAAAAGCTTAATTCAATTACATTGGATGTATATCCATTGCATTCAAAGAAGAAATAGCTTCTTTACAAATATTTTTAGTTTTGTTCATTTTATCGTGTCTTGAATTTTAGTTTTTTTCAAAGTTAATAAATTATTTATATAAAGTAAATTGAAGTAGAATAGAGGAAAATGCCGTTTACTGTTATTTTAAGGATTTCCTTAAAATAGTTAGATTTGATAACTTTTGAAATATAACAAAGATGTGGGCCATGAACGCTGCACCTGACATGGAAGCAATAGACTGCACTCATTCTGGAAGAGAAATTGCCATTCAAAAATACCAAAGCGTCCAAAATTAATGTACTTGAATAATTTTTTATTTGATACAGAAGGTGATGGACCAAATAGAAAAGAGATACGAAAATTTCTGGCGTTAGTTTTTAAACTGACAATACCAAATTATGTAAATTGAGAAAAAACCACAAACTGCATTTTCTTTCAACTATTTAATAACTTTGTGTTATTTGCTACGTATTAGTAGTGGTCTCTACTCAGCATTCTAACTCAAATAATTACTTGCTTTTTAGATTTTAATTTACTAAAAACTAACATTATTCATATAGTAATACTGACTTATATACTGAATTAATTTCCAATAACACTGGGAATGAACGACGTGACGCTTCATTATCAAACATCCCAGGCAATTCAAATAATAATAGAGAATTACATCGTTCTGATACAATCCGCAATATCCAGTTCCAAGTATTTTACAATCTACTATTAATTTTACTGATATTGAGTTTATAATACCTTTTTCTGATAGCAGTTCATTTCAGAATATTGATAAATGAATTACTAATTTTGATGATGTGACATATATGTTTAATTTGTCTGATTTTCATGAATTTGTATTTGCTCAAGGATCGATGAGAAGAAAAGCTCAATTAATATTTCCTGGGATTAGCTTAAACAATTATTTTTCTTCATATAATTCTACTGAGTTGTATGATATATAAGCGACAATTTCAAGAAAATTAAACTTTACATGCATATTTTCTTACCATGACTCGATTTTATGCATGTGGTAATATTGAGTCCATTCACAATGAAACCGGCTTTCCACGAAGGGGTGATAAGACGCTATCGTACCTGCTTTCATTTTGCACCCATTTACCAGCGCAAGCAGAAAACCAATCCTCTTCAAAAAACCGGAAGCTGCGTATTGTTTCTTCCTGAATTATGATTGGCTGATTAGTGAAATGCCGCACAAACTTCCGGTGTAAATACAAACAGAAGCCGTTTGCAAACATTTTCTCGCTTAAGGCTAAATCCAAAGGAGCTACTTTCTGATACAATTTTGAATTTATTTTTATTCGGAAATGGATGACATTGGCAGATGTTTTTATCCAGAAACTTTGTAATCGAAATGAGTTTTCCAATTTTTGGTAAAGGCAGAAGATCTTTCAGAAAATATCGTCAAAGTCAGAGTTTTGAACCGAATTCCAGAAGCAGCAGAGCGAGAAGGGAAATCGTGTCGTCACGTGATACTTATAGCTTATAACCCAATAAGTAATCTATTTATAAAAAAAAATGAAAACTTATTTCGATTTCAAATCGCTTCAGTAGTCAGGCCCGCCAATTTTATTAATTTGCGTTTAAAAATGAAAATGTGTCAAAAAGTTTCATGTTGTTGAGCAGGTCATTTGAAAACCTCCTTAAATCTTGTTTCTTTTTTCTTTTTCAGAGAATTAAAATCGCTGACCGCTTTTTGTTATTTTTTAATATTATAAATAAAACTTCAAATTTTAATTCTTAGTTTTCAAAAGCCTAGAAATATTAGTTCGTTATACTGAAATAAATATTAGTTTATTTGATTTTGAGAAAAATGATTTAATTAAAATTCCCTAAATTCGTTTGTTTTGACATCCTGAGGAAGAAAAATACCTTTAATTTTTCGCGTATTTTCAACATTTTCTTTTTTCTACATGCATAACATTTTCAGATTCAAAACAGGTTAGGGAGAATCAAGCAATTTCTTTGAATGTTAATTTTAAAGTTAGGTAAAAATAAGCTTATTTTCTAATTTTTCTTCAATTTTTTATTTAAATTTTAAATTTTTATTCTAATTTAATTTTTAATCTAAATATCAATTCTCTAGTAGAACTAGCTACATACTCACTATTAAGTTTTCATTCTCCGGTTTTCTCGTGTGTATTTCTTCAAGGAAAATTTTGACAAAGCTATAATCCATTGCAAACTTTATTGTCATGCATTTCTTAAACTATCGGATTGTAATCTAATGTAATCAGGACTAACCATAAGGGTCCGCGAGCTTATAAGGGATCCTAACGAGGCTAAAATATAAAGTATTTTTTCTTTATCTTTAAAGAAAAAAGTATAGTAATCTTATCCACACCTATCTCTTGCACTTATAAACAACTCTTAAGGAAACCGTTTTTTTTTGTTGTTGTTGTTATGTACATATGGCAAACAGGGTAAGATGATTTTCTGACTGATATGCATATAAATATTAGGATGCAGATTTAAAGCAGCTCTTAAAAAATAAATTAAAATTAAAAATAAAATAATATATATATATTTTCCGAAAAACTATCTGACACATTACGGAGTCATTTTTAAACGTGAAAACATGAAATCTTCAGACAGAACTGTTAAAAGTATTTGATATCGAATAGCGTTTTTCTTTTTTCGATAAATGTATTGCATTTTGAGTTATACGCGTCTTTCTCATCATAATATTTTGTAAGCTATTAACTCAAACATTTGGTCAAAACGTTAATTTTGACAGTATTGTGTTAAAGATTATTTGTCTTTATCAAAAGAGTGGAAAATCACTATTCGATTTCATAGTTTCTGAAAACAGCTCTTGGCAATTTCATATGTCTAGAATAAAAATAATTTCGAAAATTTGTCAGAAAGTAGTATTTTGTATTTTTAGATCAATTTTGAATTTTCTTTTTCTTCAGCAAGCGAAATACTTGTTATTAAAAAATGAGAAATCTGCTTGTTTTCATCATCTTACAAAACAAAATTATGTAAGAAAAAAAAATTCTTTCTTTTTAATCTTTGTCCCCATTTTTTTCAGTTGATGCATTTTATTTCTACTATTTGACAATCATACATGGTTTTGTACAATTACAATATAATTTCATCCGAAAAAATTCATGTATTCTAACTCTGATTACAATCATCCAATCTATTTTGCCTATGAATGTGGTATACAATAGATTTTCAATTTTTGGAAAATGCTAGGCAATACAATTGACTAGACTCACAAAAAAAAAAAGAATTTGCAGTTTCAAAATTTATTCTAACTACAATTAATTTTACTTCTGTGTAGATTATATCATTTTTATTATAAATCTGAGGAATGTCTTATAGTAGTATTGATTTCTCAAATTAAGTTCATAGTTTACTTTTTAGTTTTCTGTCCAATTAGACTGAAAGAAAAATACTGCTTTATTAAACAAAAGCAAAAAAGATTGAAGAGCTTTAATAATGCACTTTAGAACAATTCCTTTCAGAAATCATTAAAAGAAAATCACTTCTGCAAATAGAAAGTTAGAAAGAAAAAAAAGAAATGTTAAAGAAATACATATTGATACTTTATATCGCTGTGGGTATAGTATGTATGCCGACAATATTAACTCACATGATGTTCTCAAAAGCTAAAAAAAATTATAATTACTGAGTGACTGCCAACTTTTCTTTTTTATCATGCTTCATACATCAACTAATCACACACGTTCGATTTTTTTTCCGACGAACGCTTCACTGGTTAATAATAATATAAATAATAAGGATAAAATAAAATAAAAAATGTTCAATTATTTTGGAATTCGAAAGGTAATTGTACTGTGATAATTTGATCAAATTGATTCCGAATCGTCTCATCTCTACATAAGTTTCATATTTTAAATTCATCAGACGACCAACGAACTCTCTTTATTCTTGTTGTAGTCATAACAAAAATTATGAAAATAATAATAATAATAATTACACTTAAAATCAATCACTAAATCTCTATACATAAGGAATTCCAGCAAGCGAGGTGGTGATATTTCTACATGTACAAAAACTAATTCAAAATTGAACATAAAACTATAAAATAAATTACATGTGATAAAGAAATCTGTGCCACAACCTAAAATGTCAGATAGAAAAGCAAAAAATACCTTAGACAATTATAAATTAGGTTCAAAAAATACTTTTATCATAACAGATAATCTGGATAACAAAAAAATTTGTAATTCAACTGAGACTCACAAGGAGAGTGCCAAGCTTGGTAATCACAGATTTTGATTATTTTTATGTATGTTGTAGGGTAGAAGCCCCTTAGTCTCAGGTTCAAAGGATTTTATACAACACTCCTTAGTTCTCGAGAAATGGGGGGGTCTAATATTATACTACAACTTAAATATTTACTTTGTAACAAAATAACTGTGTCGGTCCTAGCTCAGTTGGTGTGGCGTCTGCTCCTTGTTCCGAGGGTCCGGGTTCGATGCCGGAAAGCGCTACTTTTGTTTTATATATATACTTGTAATTATTATTTAATAATCTCAATAAAATTTTTGTTAACATAATTACATTTTAATTTAACATTTTGGATTTTTTTTTAAATCACTTTTAAAATGTATTCCATGTATATGTATGCTTTAACAATGCAACGATATTGAAAAATTGTGTCAATTCGTGATTGTAAAGCATAGTTGCCAACCTCCCGATTTTTTTCATACCAGTATTTTTATGAAAAGATATTTGTTTTGTGTAATCGTGCAATTTCTGCTATTTAATAAACCGAAAATTTTTGTATTATTTTACTGGTATTCAAAAAATCGGGAGGTTTGCAACTACGGTAAAGAAACATCATTTATAAATTGCCTTAACAAGGGAAGTTAATGCGATGGTACTACTACTCTGTTTTTAAAGTAAGAAGCATAATTATATTAAACTTTAGCATAAGAATTAAATTACAATATATTTATGTTTTATTTTATTGTAACTAGAGCGCGCCACAACAGACTTTGGTTATTTCTTTTTTTTTAGTTTGAGGCAGTTAAGCGGTTTTTGTTTTCAATATTTATCGCATAAGTGCGAAACATTCTATAACAGCTCATAATCGTATAAAAATGGAAGAAGCAAGCTGTACTTCACAAGATCAATCTGAAGTGTCGGGATTCAATGAAAATCAGAAAAGTGATATCACAAATGCGTTGAAGTACTGTAAAATTTTATTGTAAAACAATGAATGTTTAACAAATAATCCAGCATCTGAAATATCGTCGTTTTCTATTGCGATGGGAGAAGAATTCTATAATTCGATAGTTAATATGCTGATTTTGTAACGATTTTTGAATTTTTACTAGTCAATAATAGATCCAATTTTTTAAAGCTCTTTAAATGATGAGAAATGTTTAATAGTTGTTTAAAAATCAAAAATGCTAAATTAAATTTAATTATGTTAACAATTTTTTTAATTGAGATTATTAAATTAGAATTACAAGTATATTTCTAAAAAAAAGAGAGAAAAACAAGCGTAGCGGGCTCCGGCATCGAACCCGGGCCCTCTGAACAACGAGCAGACGCCATACCAACTGAGCTACAACCAACGCAGTCACTGCATTACAAAGTAAATATGTAAGTTTTGTTATAATATTAGACACCCCATTTCTCGAGAGCTAAGGAGCGTTGTATAAAATCCATTGAACCTGAGACTAAGGCGCTTCTACCCTACAACATATATAAAAATACTCGAAATCTGTGATTACCAAGCTTGGCACTCTCCTTGTCAGACTTATGAGCAGGAAATTTTACATTTTGTGTCGTGTAGTCAGAAACAGGCTGATCTACAGATAATAGCATTGAACTTTGGTCAAGAAGAAGTTCTCTCGATTCAGGAGCAAATCTGAGCCTAATTAAAACTGATTTTCTGCAAATTATAAAAGAACATTGTAAATTTGAATATATATTCAGACGTTTCAGAATTAACACACTACATAATTCTTCAATACCTTATTTATCTGCAGTAAACATAAAATTCAAAATTGACAAAACTTGGTTCGAAAATCACTTTTTTTGTTACTCCAAATGATTGGTGATGCAGATACAAGATTATCCTTGGATATTATTTCTTGCAGAGAAATACAATTCTCATGGATGTCGAAAACAAGCAGCTATTCATGGGTAACAACAAATTCAAATTTTCTGAATCATCTCCCAAGTTAATTTCAAATATTATAGTAATGTCAGAAGATAAACTTAATTATGATAAATCAGTAATTAATGTAAAAATGTTTTTTTTAAATATTAAACTCCATATTCCAAAGTCTTTCGCTGACACTAAACAAATAAATCTCATTCCTGCCAACACTAAAATTTAAACTACAGTACAATAATTCAGTACATATAGCTACTTAGTTTACACCGTCTGAGATCCACTTTGGTAGATCTCTGAACATTCCACTTGACTCCACAAATGAACCAAAGTTTGTAGAGAGTTTTAAGACTTATCAGGATAATATTAAAATATTGTTAGAATAGATGAGGCAACAAATTTCTAAAAATGACGAACTGAATTTTGCTGTGTACAACATTCAGTAAAAGGCAAGCTAGAGTATCCGACAGCGAAATGCTCTGATATAGAGTAGCTCTCTAATCTGCGAGCATTTCATCCTATTTCCCGCGGCGGTCATGGAGTAAAGGGGAGTAAAGGGGAGAAAACGAGTTTCTTCCCAGTTTCCCTTCTAAGGATTGGCAACACAAGCGATAGTGTGATTAGGATTTTGCTAGCGTGTTTGCAGCGGCTCGGCAGTTTCACCTGTGAGGTCACTGACAAGGAAGATCTCTTTAAGTGCATACTCAGAAATTTTTGAAAAAATTACAGAATGTTCTTCTCATGAGGAAAAAAAATTCTGCGGAGCCTTGATATAACGCCCGTCAAAAAATATGAAAATTTCGTTTATTTGGCGATTTATCACCGGTTGGCGACGGAATGAAATTAACCCTTTCAGAGGCAAAATACTTATGTTTCTAAAATTTTGAAATCATTGAGTCACACCGGGATTTAACAAAAAAATTATTTCCAAATAAGTAAAAGATTTTCTTCACGTATATTATAAAAGTAAAATTTGATTCCAAAATTCCGGTGTCATTGTGGCATTTGGGAAATAAAATTAAGTGGGATATATTATATTCCGCCCCCAAGCTGAACCGCCCTTCAAGGGGTTAAGAAAATACGCTTTTATGACAAATACTCTTTAAGGAAAAACTTTTTCATACTGAACTTGTTTATTCATGTTTAACTTACATAATAAATACATTTTTATAACTACAATTTTCTGTACACATTTTTATGTATATATAATGGAATTTAACGATTGTATTTTACGATTTAAAACAAAATTTAAATTGATTAAAATTGTTTCAAGTTCAAAAATAAGCCCGATCCTGACCATTGTCAATTCAAGAAAGTTTTTTTTGCTATGGAAACAACGACTTCTTTGATCTAGAAATGTATAACTAATCCATTTGTCATCGGGCTTTTCTTTTTAAAATACATTTAAAAATTACTTGTACAACCGTTGAAGCCCTTTAAATTAGAAAAAAAAAATCGTGGAATGGAGGATAAAACAATTGGCAAAATTTCATTTAATCGGTAATAAATAGAGAAAAAAACCGTGAGTGATTTATTTGATCGGATTAAAAAAAATATTTTAAATTAATATTAATGCAAACGTACAGACAGTTGTAAATGTTGAACCCAAAATGCAAACGATTCTGAACAAGAGGGTATGGTATCATGAGCCATAGAATTAACCCATTCGTATAATTTTGTAAGCTTAAGACAATTTTACGCTTTCAAATTTTACAAAAATCTCATAGACAGGTCTCATAACAAGAATTTATTCAAACTCTTCGCTTACTTTAATGTGCCTTTCAGATTCATATATTTTTAAAATTTCGATTGTTAACTAAAAGTGAAAATAAACATACAGATTCAATGATTCAGTAATACACATAACTTAAATGTCAGCTTCGCTATAACATAAAATAGATATTTGCAGCTTCCAAAACATAGAACATATTTTTTCAGTGGTTTAAAATAGATAACTGCAACATCAAGCAGCTTGTATATATTATACAAAATATATTAAATATTTCATCGTTTAAGTTTAAATTTATTAAATATTGCGCATTCAAATAATCATTTTACAAGCAATTTAAAATGCATTGAAATCGTTTGCGTTTGGCGAAGGAAAAATGTTGCTAGCCAAATCGTGTGTTTTTGCGCCAAATACCCGAAAGTATTTTACTTTTTTGCAGATTTTCTACTGGGATTCCGGAGATAAATTTCACTGTTCCTTTAATACATACATGTGTATCTTTATTAGCATTTTTTTCAAAATTTTCTGAGTATGCGCTTTAAGGAGACCTTCCTTGTGAGTAGCTTGCGAGCAAAAAACTGCATCAAATATATAAAAAGCTTTTGTAAGCTTCACTATAGATTTTCCTGTATGGATAAATTTCCATGCTTTATCCACAATGCTCACTGAAAGAATGAATTCTGAGGCTTCCTCCACAGTATTTTGTTGACTCGACTAGAGGAGATAGTGTCTTTACATCATCATGTGTGTGACTCATTATTCGTGTTGAACCTGTGTATATGTTTTTTGTGTGGGCTACATTTCTTGGCACTGAAATATGTGATTCTCGATAAATCAGTGCAAGGTTTCATCATCTACAAAACCAGATATCTTCAGATAATTTATATGAAGTTTGTGAGACAAACTCTACGCAATGCGAATTTTACTTGCTACATGCGTATTCTTCAGAAATCAGAAATTTGTGGTGTGCAACCAAAATATATCACATGGCGAATAATTCAAGTTTTTTAAATTAAAATAAATATTCTACTGTGTGTATTTGAGAAAATTCTGTGATCAGATGAATTCATATTTTCAAGAAAAGAATGGTGCAATTTAATTCACCATGTCATCAGTTGCTAGGCCCATAAGGAAAAAAAGTGCTAGTTTTTTTATATGTATTTGTGCAACCAAACAATCATTACCATACTTTAATTATTTATACTTATGTGTGATTTAATATTCTAGTATTAATTTATTATTGCTATATTTTCCATATATTCTTATTGCATTTACTTCCTTTGCATTTTTGCCTTACCTAATAAATAATCAAGTTATCGAATATATTTAATTAAGATTCAGAAAAATCATCTAAATGTTCAAATTATTTTATTATGCAAATTAATATTTATTATTATTATGTTTATTCAATGATCATGCTACTATTACAAATTGTAATTTAGAAAGTTTTCCACTCATCTCACACATTTAAATTTCGAAGGTTTTAGAAAACAACCACCATGACAAATTTCAAGTTACTAGCTCTTTCAATATCACAAAAAGGGCAAGTTTAGAAAGTTTTTTGCTCCTCAACCCACTTGGAGGAAGTAGCTATGACGTAAAATATAGTCGGAGCAGAGACTGCCACCCTAATTTTGTCACATTTACATTTGAAATTCGTTCGGTACTTCCAGTATTTTCCTCTACAACCAAACAAACAAGCACGTAATAACGTTTCTTTTTTATAATATTAGTATAGATGTAGAGATAAAGCTATATCTACGAAACTATGAAAAATAAGCTCAAATAGTAAAAAGAGCTATGTATTCAATAGTCAGCTCCTGGTGGCCGACTACTGAACGTGTAAGCAAAATAATATTATATAATACTATTTTTGATAATATAAATATTATAATAATATAATTATTATATAATACCTAATGGTTGGCCCCAATAAAATTAATTAAGAATAACAAATTTATTTACTTTTTATACTAAAAATCATTAGTTTATTTATCCAGTTAATATTGGAGTCTGATAATTTTAGAAAATAATAAAAAATATATTAATACTTAGCTTTTAAAACAATTGCCATCAGTTAACAAAAAAATGGTTATCTGACAACTATCTTGAAAAAAAATGGCTGATTACTAATTCAATAAAAATACTCACAATTCTTTGGTGATGTTTTATGACTTATGAAAGATGCCTGCATATAAACTATTTGTAATATTTCATTCAGAACCAAAAATAAGCTATTTGTAAGGTATTTTATTTCAAAGTGGCCGACTATTGGTATTTTTACCCTATATAAGGAGAAATATATTGTGTGGAAAAGCCGAAAGCTCGTGCTAAATTACACTCCGTTCAGAATGTAAGATTCGCGTACCAGTTAGAGAATATTCGCATACCAGCATTGGTACACGCGCCATAATTTAGGAAATCCTGTCATAGAAACACAAACGCGAATAATTGATTTTCTAATGGAATAAAATCTATATATTAAAGTTTTAGTGATTAAAACTATTTGAATTATTATTATTTTACCGCTGACTAGCCCCTATATGCCGAGATTTTGTCTCGCAACGGGGGGAAAATTCGTCAGTTCTCCGCAGGTTGGAGATCTACTTGACATGTCTCCAGGCCGTCGTGGCTGTTGTGCTTCTTGTTATCTTCGTTGCTTCTCATAAGTTAGATGATTTCTAATTGATGGTTTTCTGAGTAGATTCGGATGCACTCAGAAACAGGAATTGATTAAAACTACAAAACATGTTTTGTTGAGTACATTTTGGTTGTTTTAGCAAAATTCAAGTAAAATTGACCCATTTTACTTGAATTTTGCTAAAACCACCAAAATGTACTCAACAAAACATGTTTTGCAGTTTTAATCAATTCCTCTTTCTGGATGTGAGTAGTTTTCTGAGTAGATGTGAGGTGCAGGTGTAAATGCTGTTCGAATCAAAATTCAAAACGCATATATTTAGAAGAAAACAGAGAGATTTGTTAGACTTTTCTTGGGGTAACTAAATGTACATGGAACTCTGATGAATATGTAAAATAATATTAAAGGTCTTAAAGGTTTTAACGTGTCACAATAAATAACAAAACAATTTTTACATGAAATAACGGACATTTTAATTGTGAAAAATTTCATGCTAAATTTATGCTTCATCGATTGTCTGTGAAAAATGAACGCATTTCTCTGTTTTTTTTTTTTATTTACAAGTTTTCAAAGTTTCTATCTGATGATACAAATTATGGCACTGTGCACAGGAAAGCTTTACAACCACTTGTCGCAATGATCTGAAATTTTCATAACGTATAAAAGTAATAACTATTTGTAAAGTGAACTAAAATCCTGAACATATCTGCGACGCGGAGTCTTTGTAAGACGGACAATAAATAGACATAGATTAAACTTTGTGTAAGGATGATTATTGGCTACCACAGAAAAGTTTATGGCACCAAAGATTCCGCTTTATTCAGAGTTTACTGTATTTTAGAAAATAAAATTATTATGCTTAAAAAAGTTTACAAATTGTGCTTATATTTAATATATCCATATTATTTATAAAATGTCACCATTATTTGAAACATTTAAGTTCTGTAGATTGACATTTTAATATTTATAACTTCTGAATATTTCAAGCCATTTCATAAATTATTAAATGTCTTTTGCACACAATATGGAAACTTGACACCCGAAACAAAAAGTTTAATCCTTTTGAATTAATAAGAAACGTATAGAAAATAAGTTCATATTTATGTGATAGTTTTGAAATAAACAATCGCTGAAATGTAATTTGGATATCAATTTTTCAGCACTTTAGTCCTTTTTAACACTTTCCATCATACACTGCTCAAAACAATTAAAGGATATTTGAAGTTTTATATAAAATAAAGATATAAACGAAATTTTTTTGCCGAAAATAGAAGAAGAGAATCACAAATGCAAATTTTTCTGGTTTTCAAACTGTGGAGTATGCAAATTTTGAGTTCGACGTCAAAAACGTCGCTTCAGCGGCAGCGAATGAAATTTGACTTTCAACTGGATAAAAGAGAATGAAGACAAGGATGATCGGCATTCAGTGATTGCTTTGTTTCGATAAGTACGATGTCTCAGCGAAGTCATTTGACAGATTCAGAAGCTTGGAAAATTGTTGGTAGGTTAGAAGGGGGCCAAACCCAAGCCGAAGTAGCGCAAGCCATTGGAGTGTCACAAAGTGTCATTTCCAGGATCTGGAACCGTTTTTTGGAGAGTGGATGTGCAGGCCGAAGACCAGGGCAAGGTCCTAGACGGGCAACAACGCCCAATGAAGATCGGTATTTAGCGTTAACAGCTCGGAGACACCGAAACATGAACGCTACTCTTCTCCAACAACACCTTCGCTCGGCTACAGGCACCACGATTTCAACTCAGACTGTCCGAAACCGGCTCCATGCTGTAGGTCTGTATGCTCGCCGACCGATGGTATGTGTTAGATTAACATCAAGGCATCGTCGCGACCGCAGGGAGTGGGCAACCGAGCATGTCAACTGGAGGAGAAATGAATGGAGCAATATTCTGTTTTCTGACGAGTCCCGTTTTTCTGTGCATCCGGATAATAGGCGTATTTTCATCTGGAGGGACCGTGGCAGTAGGAATAATCCTGCGTTCGTGCACGAAAGTGTCAGATTTGGCGGTGGAGGAGTGTTGGTGTATGGTGGCATCTCCATTGACGGGCGCACTGACCTCTACATCATTCGAGATGGAGCTCTGACTGGTCGCCGATATAGGGATGAGATCCTCAGACCTATTGTAGTCCCTTACGCTGCAGCAATCGGAGATAACTTCAATGGACGATAACTGCAGGCCACATCGTGAAAACCTGGTGGAGGATTTCCTTTTCGAGGAAGGAATCGTTCGAATGGAATGGCCAGCGTGTTCTCCAGACATGAATCCAATCGAGCACGTTTGGGACGCTCTAGGAAGACGAGTTTCTGGCCGCCAACAACCCCCGCAAACTCTCCAAGAACTGGAAAGAGCTCTTCTGGAAGAGTGGGGCAGAATACCCGAACTCATCATTAATAGCCTCATTGAGTCCATGCCTCAAAGGTGTTCAACGTTGCTGGCCGCCCGTGGAAACCATACCCCCTACTGAAAATGATTTTCTTTGAAGAAAACACCTTTTCTTATTATTTTTTTCTCATATGCACAAATTGTGTTTTTTTCCTTTTGTACACAAATGCGCAATAAAATGCATTTTTTTCTGCCAAACATGTGTAATTTATTCTCATATAACCTACTATGTCTGTCGACCATGTATCAATCAGCTAAAAAGTTTACCAGATACAAAATTCACCTAAAACTGCAATATCCTTTAATTGTTTTGAGCAGTGTAGTTGAAAAGTGTTTATGACTTCGGTTTGTCTGCTGTCTTGCCGTCTGGCCGTCCTCCAACTCGCGTAATATACTCGGATTGCCCTGAAATTTTTGTATGTTATAGTCGTTTACTGCAGCATGTTCTCTATTGAAAATAAACTATGTAGCCCTTATAGTTTTTTTACAGGGACAGTCAAAAGTATTCTGTTACATTACAATCAATTGGAAATAATCGTTTCAAGTACATTTTGATAAAACGACACCATTTGAAACAGGATGAAATTGATATATAATTATGAAGCGCATTATATCATGATTTTTGTAGAATTTGAGGCACAAAGCACTTATTATTGATTTACAGGGTCAAACAAAAGAATTCTGTTACACATTGTTCTACGGGGAAAAATCGTTTGCAGTGTAATTTAATGATGTTTCACTATTTAAAACATAATGAAAATTATATGCATTACTGAAGTGCAATACAAATTGCTC
The DNA here is from genome assembly GCA_963931845.1 of Maratus michaelseni. Classification (NCBI taxonomy): domain Eukaryota; kingdom Metazoa; phylum Arthropoda; class Arachnida; order Araneae; family Salticidae; genus Maratus; species Maratus michaelseni. The sequence continues at coordinate 77,938,501 of OZ007590.1, read as the reverse complement.
GCTTTAAAGTATGGTGTGCATTGCGTTTATCGTTCATTTGCATGGTCGAATTCAAGAGTTCTGTTACACATTGTTCTACGGGGAAAAATCGAAGTCAGTGCAATTTAATGATGTTTCACTTTTTGAAAAATAATGAAAATTATATGCATTACTGAGGTGCACTATAAATTACTCGCTTAAAAGTATAATTTGCATTGTGTTTATCGTTCATTTACAGGGGCACACAAAAGATATCGGTGACAGTATGCGTCGGATAAGTACAGTCTATGTGTGATAAGTGCATTTACACGTTTGGTTTGCGTTTTTAAGCTTAACTAAATTTTTCCATATAAAGTGGTGTGTATAAATTCGTTTGATCATATATAGGGCAATCGGAGTTCGCAAGTATTACAGACTATGGGAGTGAATTGCTTACGGGTACTTTTTAATTGTGTTATGCATTTTCCTGCTGAACTATATTCAGTAGACTAATATAAGTTTGTGGAACATAAATAAATTCATATAGTGAGCTACGCAAAGAACAAAATACATTGCCGTTTACGGTTGTTAATTGCTGGAAGTGAGTTTAGGTTTCCTTATGTGTTTTCTACTGTTTCTACTGTGAAATAAATTTTAGCTTAATATGTAGCGTATACAAAAGTGTTTAGATAATATACAGGGCTGTACAAAAGATATCGAGTGTATTTTCATCTATTGGCGAAAATTGCTAAATGTGAATATTCTAACTGAACTGAATTTTATCATGCTATGTATTATATATCCAAATCTACAAAGCATATACAGGGGTGCACAAAATAACTCGACTGCTGTTTTACAATGGAAGGTAATTTCGAAAACTGTATTTTTAAATGTGGTATACGTTTTCTAAACTGTTAAATTACATATATTCTTTTAGCTTATTTAACCGTGAAGTTTCGTTTTAGTTTTCGGGATGTGGAAAGTGTTTCATAATCTATTCTTGACGCATGATTTTTCTTTCTTGTTTATATAAGAATTTAAAATACGATTTTCTAAGGTGTTAAAAATTTACTCTCCCGTGAAATAATAGCGTTTATTTTTAGAGTTTCGTAGAGATCTGACGAAACTCTATTCGCTTCACTTCTCTGTTTTTGTGTTCGTCTATCAGTCTGTCTGTCCGTCACGAAGATCGTAATCAAAAACTGTATAAGTTAGAGACTTAAAATTTTGTATACTTTTAGCTGAATACTGTTTGTTCCACGACAAATCATAAGATTTTTAATTCTTATTTTACTTCAATTAAATTAATTACCTCCAAACATTTCTGCGATTTTCTTAGATCTGAAAACAGAACCTTATTTTTTTTCGCGTAGGCTAGGTGGTTCAGTTGTAGTGCGTTTTCCTCCTAATGCTCCCTAAGTTTCTGGGCTCTATTCTGGAAGACAGAATTTGTGCAAACATTTTGTGCGATCTTCGATCACATTTACCTACTTGTTTTAAGAAAACTTAACATCTTATATTTTTTAATAATGCTTATTTTTGTATCCTCTTAGAAAAAACGTTTTATTTTATTTTTGTACAATTGTCATTTTAAGATAGTTGTAAAGTGTGCAATTATTAGTTGTTAATTGAAACTATCTTCTGTACGAAATGGTTTTATTCAATTTAACAATTGAGTCATTGGAATAATAAAGGAACAAAAAGAAGAAGCTTCGAATGACACACACATATATATATATTATAATGATAATTTTATAAACTTGATCTAACCCAGCTAAAAATTTACACAATGATATTATCACATTTTCTTAATTATTGAATGTTGAACACTGTGTAATGCCAAAAGAGTGTATAACAGGAAAATGTTTTTAACATTATCATGATTTTGTTCACAACATTGTATATTTAAAGAATTTTGAAAAAACTGGATTAAAATAAAATTTACAAAACAATGTCCTGGTTGATTATAATGCTCAGTTTTATGACGTACGATACACAATACACAATTTTTTCATAAATTTAAAACATGATTAATCAGTTTGCTTTTTAAATACATATTTCTACAGTGATCTTTTTCGAAATAAATAACACTATCTTATAAGTCTCACGTAGCTTAAAAACTATTATTATTATTTTAATTTTTAAAAAATATCCTTTATAGAAATGCAAACAACATTTTTTAATTTTTCATGCAATAAAGACAGATTTATCAAATATTCACAATAAATCGGCGAATAAACTGAATTACAATTCTTTACTAAACGTATAGAGAATGCGCACAGTTTGTTTTTAAAATAAAATAGAAAATTGTACATATTTTGCAACTTTTTTTCATAACATTTTCGCTTATTAAAGAAATTATAATTTTTGGATAAAAATTAATATGCCATTTATGTTCTATGAAGTATAGCAAAACGTAAAATGTTATTCATTCTTATTCCGAAAATTATATAAAAACTTGCAGTAAAATTTATTCTGGGGGATTATTTTATTCATAATATATATACAAGATACATGTCAGACGATGTCAATTTACGGGATAATCGCAATGCATAAAAGGCCTCATTCCAATAATAATCTCCAAAGCTTATGAAACAACGATTCCTGAAATATTCTTATGTCATTAAAACTAATTCATTGAAATTTATGGAACATTTCTACGCTACTTATTTATAGTATTACGGGGATCTGCATACATGAATAAACGATTATTCGCCCCTTACATTTTCAAATTCTCGATTATAAGTTTAGGAAGGGACGGTTTTAATCTCAAATTATCTCTGCATTGAAATTGGTAAATACTATTAATTACAGATTATATAAATCAACCAGGAAAAGTACAATAAATGTATTGGTAAATAAAATGTATTTAAAAAATAAGCACTTATTTAATATGACCAATTGTAATTTAGACAAAAACTGATTTTCCCCCATGACTAGTTAAAATCTCCAGATCCATCTCACTGGGTCCAAAAATGTTCAAAGAAATCTCTCTTTAATTTGAATTTCCTCTACTATCCCTAATTTTTGACAAAACCCTTAAAGAAAAAAGTTAAACTTGGTGCTCAGAAATATAGCCTCACTAAAAATCTGAAAAAATATACTGAGTATAACCTTAAAATAACTTTAGAAAATTTTGAAATATGTTTGATTACGACTATTGCTAAATGTATAAAAAGATACGATGCAACAGAGACGCATGTACGAACTTTTGTCGAAGCCACGAAAATGAATCATATTGAAGTTGGCCATTGCACATCGTGTTAAAACCCATTACGCGCCATTACTCCCATTTTGGGAACATTGCTTTAGGATTTTTTTCTAAAGTGATTAATTTATATATTGTTGAACGATTTATGTTATTTGCATTTTGAATATCAGTGATGATTTCTGTAATTTTTTAAAAAGTTCCACTTGAATTTTCCATTTTTTAAAACGTGTTAATAAGGTAAAATTTAGCTTTTTGGCCGCATTCGAAAAAAATATTTAAAAATATATCTTTATAATAAACAATATATAATGTGGTTAAAATATAATTATAACTGAATATTGTATAAAGCGATATCAATAGGAAATTAATAAGTATAATAAATCGATTACAATTCTTGGAAAAATATGCTGTTCCAAAAATGACGGCTCCTTCTTTAGCTTTCCGAGCGATTCGGACCTCCCATTACAGTGCTTTTGTTAGTCGTGCAGCAACGTTCTTCCTAGAAATTCTTGGAAGTGTTGATTTTGCATTCTTAGCAACGTTTTTTTAGAATTGTTAGCCATAAATTCATAAAGTCTGATTCTTACTTTGTCATATATATGTACATATTATTTTATTCAAAATGATATATTTGTAGTAGCATTTTTAATTTTTTCATTGCATATAATTTCGATTTTTAGAAAAATATTCCTGTGAAAATTTTAACTGTAACACAAGCTTCAGATTATTTCGGACAGTGCAATTCAGCTGATTATTCGGATAATCCGGAAATCATTTGTTTTCCACGTTATCCCAACATAGTAACAGATTAGGAAAATGTAATGGAAAATAATTTATTAAGCGATTTACGCCTTGATATATCTGATGAAGTAAAAGTTTCCGTAAATTCTGAATCAACAGACAACCAAGAAACATATGATTTAAGACTTAAAAAACAAAGAATTAAACGCAGACAGGATATTATATATGAATGTCAGACGAATCTTCAAATAAGGATATAGGAAAAACTAAACATTACAAAACAAAGTACAAAACAAAAAATAGTTCAAAATCAAATTTCAGAAAACGAAACCTTAGCTAAACGTAAGAGTCATAAAAACGAAATGTTTGACTGGACAAAATGCTCTGATATATGGTTTATATCAAAGGCAATCATCCATTTTCACAAACTACATAATCCATATCTGCAGACTAAACCAATATTTCCCCATTATAAAAAAACTATCCAGAAATGACACAGAAATCCTCTTTTCTAAAACGTGTGCAGGCAACCTCTTTGGAATCATATCGATTCAAGGGGAAAAATTGAAATCACTTGCTTGTTTATGCTATTTTCCATGTCTGGAGCTCAGCTTAGTGTTACACAATAATCCTGCACAGTTCCACTTGAGGACATTAAGATGTTCCATTTGAAGACATTAGGATGTTCCACTTGAAGACATTAGGATGTTCCATTTGAGGATATTAGAATCTTCCACTTGAGGACAAACATATTAGGATTTTTTCTTAGCTCCTTTCAAACCTGTGGATGAAATGGCACATATAAAAGAGCTGAATTTGAAACCAGACAGATGCTCATTAAGCTGCTAAAGTAAAGAAAATTGCAGAGAAATGTTGTAAATTCATTTCTATGCTCATAATCTAATGCTTTGAAATTTTCAAAATATTCATACTCTTCAAAATTTAAAAAATGCCTCAGTTTTGTTAAACTACGAACTTTATCACGCGGAGTTAGGATCGTACTGAATATAATAGTGTCATATTCAAAAATAAGAGATGAAAAAATCTAACGATTTGAATATTGAACAGAAGAAGGCATCGAAGGCTAAGGTATCAAAAGAATGTTGCGCAACAGATTAAATAAAGATGTGTATCATCATCGAAAGCCAATACAAAAGCCAAAGGGCAGTACGGCATAAGTAAGTCAGATTATGAAGGGCCAAAAATGTACCAGGACTATGTTGGCAAGTCTGTTCATGACTTGACTTAGAAAGTGTTTCGCGATGAATCAAACATTTGTATTTAGTGCAGGTGACGATAGAGTAAAATTCCTCTTGAGGTTGCAAAATGAAAGGGAGTGTAAAAACTGTTCCAGTTTCCGTCTTAACTGCCCTGATTTAATCATACTTTTTGCTGCATGTCTTCAAAAAGCGCTTAAAGGCTGTGTGTTGTAAATGGAAATGGGAATTCAGATAAATATGTTTTGATTTTCGAAGATATCCTGATTCCTAGTTTATAAGAACTGTTTCGAGACAGTGGCGTTATAATTCTCCATGATAATCCTTCTAGCAATAGTCTCGATATAGTGAAAAGTTTCCTTTGGGAAAATAATGTCCCTCAACAAGTTGACCAGAATTCAGTCCAGATATCAATCCTATCAAAAAGAATGGTTTATTATTGCAAAAGGTTTGTGAAAAACAAATCATAATATTACTAGATCGTGTATAAATACTTATACATAATTAAAACTTATATAAACATTAAAACCACAAAAAGTCTTAAAATTGACATTTCGGTCGACATCTACCATCATCATCATCAGGATTACGATGTTTCATTACATTAAAGTCTGAAAGAACAGAATCCACCATCCTGAACTGAATTGTTCGCGAGGCCTGCAGCAACCCTTGGCTGCAACCAATCAAAGGTGAGAGACCGTAGTGGCAGAATCTACTAGATGAAGAATGAATGCAGAATTGGATCAAATCAAATAATTCAGGAAAGTAAAAACCAAGAGCAGTCTGAAACACAAGCATGTTTGAACTTTGTCTAAAACTTAAAAGCAAAAAATGGGAAAAATTCAGCAATATTCGATCCCTCTAATATGCTCAGCCAATGTCTGGGTATTGCACATGAAATATTATCATTACGAACTTATTTTCCTCTGATCACAAATTCAATACATTTCTTCTGAAGAATTTCAATGATACTATTATAGGGGATCATCATTCTGGCATTTTCAAAGTCAATATGACTTTCGCGATTATTAAAACATAATCTAGACAGGGCTGTTGCCGATCAGCACTCCATTATATCCCTTTTATGCTCTTTTAAGTGATTATCAAACTTTCTCTTCATAACAACAAAGTAAAACTTTCTAGCATTAATTTTCATATCAATAATTATCTCATAAACACCGGCGCGCTGCACGGTGGACGATTTGCTGATTCTAGCTGGCTAAAAGTGGATTTTTCAAAGTTTATCGAACTGGAATTTTTTTTTTTACCACATGTACCTTATATGTGCAGGTGGTGGGCACTGCAGATGTTTTTGATATAAATGCAACCGTACTGCCAGTAGGTGAGTATGAAGTTGGCGTTTATTAGAGGAGAATAAATCGATGATTTCTAGTATATTGTTTTAATATGTGAATGTTGAAGAAATTGAAAGAAATTGTACATTATGAGTGCTTTAGAACAATGTACTTTATTTAGTTTTAAATTATAAGCATAATTTTTTCTTTTGTCAATAGTTATTTCACATTTAATGTTTTTAATGACTTTATGTATTTTTTATAAATTTCATTTTGAAAATTCAAAAAGTTATATGATAAAGCTAGATAAATCTCAACTTTTAATTTTAGTAAATAGTTTAGAGTCTTAGATATTGGATAAACGTTTACTTGTCTGCTTCTATCTGCTTCCGTAGATTTTAAAGTTGTTTTTATCATACGAAGTCTAAAGTTATTATTATATTTTTTATTCTAAGAACACTTTTCTTTTTACCAGGGTCATCAGAATGTAAACCAATCACACGAATAAGCTTTTATAATATTATACAGCAGCAATAAGCTTCCACATTTAACGAAAAAATCGAATTGGCTTAATATGTTTTGTTGACAAATGAAAATTATAACGAAGTACAAATGAAAGTTTTCAAGCAGGAAATGATTATACAGAAGGCCCAGTTTAGACAAAAGTGGACTGCTGTACATAGAGCACATGAGAAATTTATGAAAAAATATGAAACTTGGTTGCAAAGCAGTTTTGAAATACCTCGTTCAATCAGTACTCGTAACTTACTGAGGAGAGCCAGAATGAAGAACTATTAGATGGCGAATTGTCAGAAAATTTCTACGCAATTTTCTTATTCCTTTGTATATATAATAATATGTATTACTCTTTAATATTTATTTTGTATCCCAATTTCTAGTAATATAAATTATAAAAAATTACTTTTATAATTTGGTATCATATAATAAATATAATTCTATCGCTTAAATCTTAATAATATTATAAAAGTTCATAAATATTGTCCTTTTTAGTTATCAAGTAAAAGATTAACTCATTCATACATGTTTTAAAGCTTTAAATAATTTAAATATTTAACTGAATGGTACATCATAGTAATATAATAAAAAAATTCACATCAGGGTGGCTAGTGGTCAGGGTAAAATACAGTCAAAAAAAGTGATAAACACCAGTATATTCTCATAGAAAAATTCATGTCGATTATTCGATCAAATAATTAACATGAATTTTTCTATAAAAATATATTGGTGTTTATAACTTTTTTTGACCGTATTTTTCACTGACCACTAGCTACCCTGCACATCTAATGTACTACATTAATAATTTTTAATTAAATATAATGATTTCTTATTAAACTACCGTTTAAAATTTCGTATATTTTCTTTAAATCAGCCTAATATATCGTTTATATAAACGAAAAATAGATTTCATCAAATAGAAGTTGAAAAATAATTTTGGCCAGCTGGAATCGGCAAATCTCCCACCGTGCGCTGGTTCTTAAGTGTTGGATCCATGCTAGTGTTTAAGCAAAAAAATAAGGTAATGGGCGAATGTTTAATATAAAATCCCCGAAATTTTTTTCTTAATTTAAAAAAAAAAATAGCAGGAACATAACGGAATCTACAATAGGTTAGATTCTGCTGGTTATTAGGCAGGCTGCGAGTGGGGGGATTATTATGCTTATGAATGAACTTATAAATGTAGTTATTAGGATAACCATTTTTATGGCAATCTGCTTTATAAAATTGAGTTTCTTTTTTACTTGAAGATTGATCTAAAAAGATCGAGCTTTCTTCAGAAAAAATCAGAATTTGGTAAGAAATGGAGTTTGGCCAGAATGTATGAAGCATAAAATTAAATTAAATCCTACTGGTGTTACCCCGAAACTCACAGGTCATTTGAAATACCATAAACCTAGCTTACCAATCAGGACCATATTGGCTCGTTTCTCCGGACTAGTTTATTTTATTGAAAATGCCTTTGTAACGTTTCGTAAAATGATATTACCCTCCTCAAGCTATGGAGCTCTACAGAGGAATTTTTTGGAAAAGATTCGTATTTGTTCGATCAATGATAACACAATTTTAACTAGTTTGAACATTATATCGTTACTCTCTCTCGTTACGTTCTCTCTCTAAATGCAAGAAAGTATTCAGGCTATTAGTAAAAATATTGATAATCAAATGCAGTTAAACGATTGTATGAAAACTTTACTTAAATCAGGTTTAAATCTTATAGTTCTGAGTAATATAGAGTAATAAAATTTTGAAAAATGAATTTCATGTGAAGTTCAGGGGGTCCTATGGGTTCTCCGATTTCAGGTTCATTTGCCGAATTTAAAGTAAGATCAATGAAGTCAATGATATTTGGCACATTTGATAAAAAAAACAGCATTGTACTTGTGTTACGTAGATGAGGTTGAACATACTGTGAGATCATGACCGACTAGCTGTCCATAATTTTCTTTCAAAAGTTAATAGCCTTGATCGCAATACGAAATTTTGCTATTCCTAGATGTACATTTACACAGTAAAAATCATATGTTCAGCCATACGGTTTAGAAAACACCTAATGATAGAAAATATCGTTAGCCCCTTTAACATTAACTTATATTTTCATTACTGGATTGCAGCTTTTGACTCTTTCATACAGCATGCTTTTTAGGTGCGTTCGTAATTATATAAATACGTAGCACCTATTGTCGTCGTCTGGTCCGTCCGTCCGTCTGTCTGTCCGCCCGTCCGTCCGCATATAACAACGCAAAAACTACCCAACCGAGCGGTTTGAAATTTAAGATATATTATCTTCGCAGAATTTTGTCGAGACTTTTCAAATTTTATGAAAATCGAATCAAATTTTTAGAAAATATTAATAAAAACATTTATTAATAAATTTGAATTAAAAGAAAAAAAATCGGTGCTTTCTTGTTATAGGAGCTTCCGAAGGTGAATCGTCAAGCGACAGAGATATTTATTTTATGACAGAAATTAATCTGCAGACGATATTATTCATTTCACAGAATTAAAAATCTTTAAGATCTGAATATTTATGTAACTAGCTATAGTACGAACGCACCTCATTTGTCACGTCTGACGTACAATTTCCAACTTGTTCAATTTGTTCTCGTACGCAATTAAAACAAGAGCTCAATTTTATAAAGCAATTTGCTATAAACCATGTTTTTCCTATTAACTGCATTTATAAGATCATTCATAAGCAGAACAATCTTCCCACTAACAGTCTGGCTCATAACCAGCAGAATCCAACCCATCGTAGATTCCGTTATGTTCCTGTTATTATTTCTATATTGTTATTTTTGTTAATAATATCAGAAAATTTTACATTCCTTTTACGAAGAAAAAGTGTGTGGACCGCTTAAAAGGCATGAAAGGGATCAGTGGCGTAGCGTAAGGTGGGGGGGGGAGCTTGATTACTTTACTACCATAATAATAATATACTACATTTGGCCTTATTTAATTTTTGAACGTTATGAATTAAATAAGGGTAAATGTAGTATATAAAAATACTGGTAGTAAAGTGATCAAGCCCCCCCCCCGCCACCTTCGGTACGTCACTGAAAGGAATATAAGCAAAAAGAACGAGCCAATGTTGGAAATACAAAGTATTAATCATATATTTGGTTCAAATATTCCAAAAATGTTTCTCAGATAGGATGTAATTCCATATTTTTCTTCCAGCAGCATTTGGAGAAATAAGATTATATAAATTAGCTAGCTGTTACCCGTGACTTCGTTCACGTAACATTAAAAAAAGAATAAATGCATTAATTTAGTAAAACATTTCACTTGATAATTAACAACATATATAATTAACCAAAGCTTTATCACATTTTATAGGAGACCATACGGTATTTCTTTGCTATAGGGTCCTTGACATAACCCAATCTTAAAAAAGTGAAATTTCATGCCAAATAATATATACAATCGCGAAAATGAAACTGCAACTAATGAAACAAGTTGGAAATTGTACGTCAAACGTTACAAACGAGGTGCGTTCGTACGCACGTTTTAGAATTAAATTCATGATATCCCGTGCGTAGAACGGGTTAAACAGCTAGTTAAGTATATATTTTATGACACTGTTCATACAAATATCTTAACTAGTTATATAAATATTCAGATATATATGTATCAGCTAGTTATATAAATATTCATATCTAGATGATTTTTAATTCTGTGAAATGAATTCTATCGTCTGCAGATTAATTTCTGTCATAAAATAAGCATCTCGGTCGCTTGACGATTTAACATCCATCGGAAGCTCCTATAACAAAAAAGCACCGATTTAAAAAAAAAAAATCAAATTTCTTAATAAATATTTTTATTAATATCTCCTAAAGTTTTGATTCGATTTTAATAAAATTTGAAATGTCTCGACAAAATTCTGCAAAGATAATATATTTTAAATTGCAAACCATTTGGTTGGGTAGTTTTTGCGTTGTTATATGCGGACAGACAGACAGACGGACGGACAGACAGACGGACAGACAGACAGACAGACGGACGGACAGACGGACGGACCAAGCGACGACTATAGGTGCTACGTATTTATATAATTACGAACGCACCTAAAAAGGAGGACCCAGTAAAATCGTGAAAATCGAGGAATTCCTCTTCGTAAAACGAAAAACAACACTGGCAGAATTATTCTATACAACAGTGCATTTTAGGTGGTATTTGGTGTACAATTTGTATATGTGTGCATTGCTAAATGGGAATTATTATATTGTCTATTTGCATAGACATATGTTATATATTTCTTACTACATTACCTTGTTTATGTATATATTAAATTAAGTGCTTCACGCTAAGTGGTGTAAATAGTGAACAAACTTCTTGTGGATTTTATACATTGATAGATATTTCACAAAGGTATAACAATCTGAGGCGATTCTAAAATGTAAATAAAGGTTGCTAAAAAGTACTTTAAATTCTGCCCAATTTAACCTTGATATTTTCTCTATCGCGTCAAGAACACTATAAGCAAATAAATACCGACGACACAAATCTGATGATCTAAATTTACATATTTTTGTTAGTATATATACTATTATTTTGATTTATTTCATGCGCTTGAAATTTTTTACCCTTTCTCTAGGGTTAGGTGTCGAATAAATGTACTTTCTTGTTATTTTATTTTGCCATTTCTATTTATTCTATTTTCCATTCATTCCATTTATGGATACTGATTTAATTTACATATTCGTGTCAAAGAATATTCTTTAAAGTTATTATCAGGATTAGGATAGGATACGATTAGGGTTACGATTAGGAATAAAAATTGAACGACAATGGCATGATCAATTCAGGTTTAAAGTATGAACCAGGAAGTCTATTTACATCATGAAGCAATAAGAAAATTAGAAAATTATCGTGTGATATTTTTTAATATGTTTTACAGTCATAGTTGACATCAAAGGAGAGCCGGAAAATGATCATCTAAAATACCATTAAGTGTTTACCACGCAAAAAACAAATCTGGTTACAACAATGTATTTAAGTTTGCGCAAAATTTCACTTGATAAAAAAAAAAAACGCAAATTGACTATGGACCTAATTACAGACCCCTAACCTTCCTATTCTCGGAAATGTTCTACCTATATGTAAAAAAAAAAATCTACTATATAGAACGCGCTTTCACGTTTATAATGTTATGAATTGGCACGATTGGCTTGTTCAAGTTTACACAATGCGGCTGGAAGAAAAGATTCATTACTTTTTTATTTCTTCTTTGCTTTTGCATTACGCGAATTTGTTGGTAAAATCGATTTTCTTTTCGATAACATTGTTGTTTTTTAAGTTTAAAAAATATTGTAATTTTACTTAAACATTGGTTTAAAATCTATGCAATTTTTCTTATCCTACAAGACTTTACAAAAATCTATTATGAAACAACTTTAAAAAAAGCTATATTTAAAAAAGACAACAAAGTTTTTCCTATTTTAAAACTAAAAGAAATGTAAAATTAAATTCCGGTTCGAAACGACGATTTACAAATGTGTTTCGATTGTGGGAAAATGATAGAGGAAAAATGTTGTTACTTCGATGCAATCATATTAAATCTTTAGCTTTTATGAGAAAAGCAACTTTCTTTTAAAAAATATAGTTATTTTTATTAAGATTTTCTGATTTTCGATACGGATAATTTTGCGATGCATATCATTGACATTTGCCATCCAATATATATATATATATATATATATGTATATATATATATATATATATATATATATATATATATATATATATATATATATATATATATATATATTTTACTTTTTAAAATTTAAATTAAAAATATGGTATCTTTATTGTAGCCGTGTGCAGACGATAAATCGCCAACCTATCCATCATTCGTATTGAATTAATTAAAAATATAAATCTTTCACTCATTTCATTTAAAACACAGAACTTTAATTCACAACACATACATTTAAAATACATATATTACGTACATTTAAAATAATTCCTTTCATGTGAAAAAGAAAAAGAAAAAAAAAGAGAAATTAATCACAAATAATTTGATAACCCAAGATAATTTTATTTCAACATCAAAACAAATCTGTTTTATTTTTCTCTATATGACATCATATTCGCTTGCTTTCCATACTTACTCGTATTTATGCACTTTGTATTATTATCAAATATTTGAAAACGCACGTTTTATGTCTAATATGACATCATTTCATATTCTGTTTAATTCTTAAATAATTCATTTCATTTTCATTTTTCACGTGGAAAATTTTCAATTGAAAATAAATTGTTGATTAAAAATTATTACTCAAAGGTTTATTTTATATTGGCAACGATAAAGTATTAGCAACGGTAAAATAAATTTAACCATTTAAAAATAAGCTGCAAAATCGGGCCCTTTGGGCCAAACCACCCAAACCAACCAACCATTTTAAAATATACGAAAAAATGTCCATTTATTCTGTATGAAAATAATGAAATTTTTAATTTTTAAGAAAAATATTGATATAAAATAAACAAAAACCAGCCTATATTCATTTGAGGGTTATAATCAACTTATATGCAAAGATACAGGATAATTAAATGCTCCATTTTGACGCTGGCTTCAGCTTAATATTTGCACACAATCAGATTTATAATATTATTAGGATTAGGATTAGGATTGTGAAATCATATTGTAAGTAGTTTTAGACCGTGTGTTCTAAATATATTTATGAATCTTTAATAGAAGAACTGTACTTCGCGGAAAAGTCAGTCGCGAGCCCATCATCAGGTCCCTATACGCTTTCAACACTTGACCGGAACGGTAGCAGCAGACCTGATCACTGAAGATGCCACCGACAAATTATTTTAAAAAATAAATTCAATAAGTAGATACCGACCTGCAGGATATGATCAGACTGTTGCGGTTTCGAGATCATAGCAAAAAATGTTAACTTAAAACCTTTATATAAAATTACTCATACTTCATTTCCCATTGGAAAAGATAATGCTAATTCCAAAATTTTCTCCAGGGGTAGTAGAGGCGTCATAGAATTTAAAATCGTTATTCCACTTCTTCCTGATATAATTGTGTTTATGTATTTTCTACTCTGTATCACTGTTTCCATGACTTTTGTATTTTGAAGAGAAATATTTATCACACAATATTGTATTTTAATGTTTTAATTATATATTTTTTAAAAGACTACATGTTAATAAAACGGAACTTCTCCATTTAATGATTTTTAGATTTGGTTTTTTACTGGCCACAGTCTTTTCTATTTTCTTTTAAATTCGTAAAATCCAACCATGCAGTTTATCTTCATAGAAAAATATTTTAAATTTTCATGTCCTACTGAGACATGTATTTAAAAAAAATACTACATTCTTAATTAGTTACAGAGTTATTTTCTTTCAAAAATGTTTACGCAATTTAGCAAGCTGAGGACTGTCATTATGTTACATGTCTTAAAAAATTCAAGAAGGTATAATTCAACTCAAACATAACGCATTTAATTACAAGTGTCTTTTAAAACCCATTTTTCAGAATTGAAGGTGTTAACTCATTACACAAAAGGGATAAAATTAAGGCTTTTTTAAAACGTTCAAAGAATGACATGAGTATTTAAACATTTTCAAAGTTTTTATTATTTTATCTGTGATTGTAATTCAGTAAATTCACGAGTGGGAATTTTTTGTCTATTATTCTAATTAATGTTCCTTCTTTTTCTAAATCAAAATTTTCCTTTCCTTTACTAGTGTTCTTTATTTCTAAAAATAGCGATTAAATGTTTTTAAATGAAACTTTTTAATTATAGTCTATGAAAGTGCTGTACACATTTCATTTGAGCATATTGTAATTAATGTTTAAAAATTAAAAGTAATAATAAGGCACTGTAAAAAATGAATTTGTGGTACATTGCATATTGGATGATAGTGGCATCAAATTGTCTGTTCACGGCAAAAACTAGTTCACTAAACACAAGAGGGCATATATTCGCGACCTGCGTTATACACGGCCGGTGCATGACGTTTAAAACGTCACATGAAGTGGATCATTTTTTCACGGTGATTGGTGCAAAGCAACGTGCCCTCCGTTTTGCACCAATCGTTGTGTAAAAATGATCCACTACATGTGACATTTTAAACGTCATGCACCGGCCATGTATTAACGCAGGTCGCGATATATTGCACCACATTATTGGGTACTGGAAATAATCTAAGTAGCACATTTCCACGTTATCTAGTAGCTAATTCCAAATAGTAATGTCCAACTAGTGCATTCCAAGATTATTGCCCATTATTGGTAGTTTGTGAAAACAGTTGGGAAATGGTGCAATTGATATGCCAACAATAAGTCCACCGAATTCGCTCTAATTTATAGCGTTGTTCGACCAATCAAAAATAATTTCGTAGAAACATATCGAATCGTATTGATATCTCAGAAATTAATGGTCGGGTCACTATTGAATAAACGTTGACTCCATACTACATGCTTCACACATGACGCGGTTGCGTGAATCAGCATATCCCATAGCATTCCAGTGAGACTTTTAAGCCTGATTTTTCAATTATCAATATTTTTTAAACCAATAATTTTGAAATTTTATATTCATGAATATGATCTTTAATCAAAATGTTTTAGCTTAATATGTGAATACTTCAACGTTGGTTCTCGATAAAATATAAAATGGTTTAAATACTTATAGGGAATCATTTTTTATTAGTCACTTTATTTTATTTTTTCGAATAATAGTTAGACTTTAGAAAACCAAAAGTTCGAAATACATCTTAATTCCTTTTTATTTTTTGCATGGTAATATAGGGGTCACGTAAAATATCCAAAATTTATATACTTTAATGTTGAAGAAAAATGTTCTTTTCGAAAGAACAACAACAACAAAACCCACACTGTTTCTTACCGTTTGTAAACCTTCATCTATGAATCAAGTAAACATGCCAATTTTATCTTTAATTAATTATTTATATATCTATAAATCAGGAAATAAAAACTCTTTTTTAGTGCGAAGATTATTTGATTTATAAAATTATAGATCGTTATAATTTAGTCATATTTTAAAAATGTATCTTATACCATACTATAAATCTATACTAATATTATAATGGAGTAAAGATTGTTTGTTTGTTTGTTTGTAGGGGGTAATCTCTGGAACTACCGAACAGATTTCAAAAGCGATGGTGGCAAATTGATGGTGACAACCCCTGGTCCAACATAGGCGATATTTTATGTCGGTGCCACTAACCCCAGGGGGTGCAGGAGAGAAAAACGTTCTAAAATTGCCTTTTTTTAGCTATCAAACTAGCTGTCAAGCCCTGAGAGCTTGCCAGCCGGTTCTGTATGTGTGTATGTACGTACGTAATGCGATAACTCTTCATAGAAATATCCGTTTTCCTTCAAATTTTGTTTATAGGTTCACTGTGTTAAGGCGCTACCCTGATTAATTTCCGGGATTGATTGGTTAAGTATAAAGGGGGGGGGAACAAGGGGCTAATTCCCCCCCCCCCCTTAATTTATATAAATGGGTTTTTCATGCAGAATTGTTCCGTTTTCCTTCAAATTTTGTTTATAGGTTCACTGAGTTAAGGCGCTTCCCTGATTAGTTTTCGGGATTGATTATCTATACTAATATTATAAAGGAGTAAAGATTGTTTGTTTGTTTGTTTGTAGGGGGTAATCTCTGGAACTACCGAACCGATTTCAAAAGTGATGGTGGCAAATTGATGGTGACAACCTCTGCTCCAACATAGGCTATATTTTATGTCGGTGCCACTAACTCCAGGGGGTGCAGGAGAGAAAAACGTTCTAAAATTGCCTTTTTTTAGCTATCAAACTAGCTGTCAAGCCCTGAGAGCTTGCCAGCCGGTTCTGTATGTGTGTATGTACGTACGTAACGCGATAACTCTTCATAGAAATATCCGTTTTCCTTCAAATTTTGTTTATAGGTTCACTGTGTTAAGGCGCTACCCTGATTAATTTTCGGGATTGATTGGTTAAGTATAAAGGGGGGAACAAGGGGCTAATTCCCCCCCCCCTTAATTTATATATATGGGTTTTTCATGCAGAATTGTTACGTTTTCCTTCAAATTTTGTTTATAGGTTCACTGAGGTAAGGCGCTTCCCTGATTGGTTTTCGGGTTTGATTAGTTAAGTATAAAGGGGGGGATTGGGGGGCTAATCCCCCCTTATTTTATATAAATGGGTTTTCCATGCAGAATTGTTCCGTTTTCCTTCAAATTTTGTTTATAGGTTCATTGGGTTAAGACGCTTCCCTGATTACTTTTCGGGATTCATTGGTTAAGTATAAAGGGGGGAACGGGGGGGCTAATCCCTCTTTAATTTATATAAATGGGTTTTTCAAGCAGAATTATTCCGTTTTCCTTCAAATTTTGTTTATAGATTCACTGTGTTAAGGCGCTTCCCTGAGTAGTTTTTCGGGATTGATTGGTTAAGTATAAAGGGGGGAACGGGGGGGGGGGGCTAATCCCCCTCTTAATTTATATAAATGGGTTTTTCATGCCGAATTATCCCATTTCCTTTAAATTTTGGTTAAAGGTTCACTGTGTTAAGACGCTTCCCTAATTAGTTTTCTGGATTGATTGGTTAAGTATAAAGGGGGGAACGTGGGGCTAATACCCACCTTATTTTATATAAATGGGTTTTTCATGCAGAATTATTCCATTTTCCTTCAAATTTTGTTTATAGATTCACTGTGTTAAGGCGCTTCCCTGATTAGTTTTTCGGGATTGATTGGTTAAGTATAAAAGGGGAATGGGGGGGGGGGCTAATCCACCTCTTAATTTATATAAATGGGTTTTTCATGCAGAATTATCCAATTTACTTCAAATTTTAGTTAAAGGTTCACTGTGTTAAGACGCTTCCCTAATTAGTTTTCGGGATTGCTTGGTTAAGTATAAAGGGGGAAACGGGGGGCTAATCCCCCCTTAATTTATATAAATGGATTTTTCATGCAGAATTGTTCAGTTTTCCTTCAAATTTTCTTTATAGGTTCACTGAGTTAAGGCGCTTCCCTGATTAGTTTTTGGGATTGATTATCTATACTAATATTATAAAGGAGTAAAGATTGTTTGTTTGTTTGTTTGTAGAGGGTAATCTCTGGAACTACCGAACCGATTTCAAAAGCGATTGTGGCAAATTGATGGTGACAACCCCTGCTCCAACATAGGCTATATTTTATGTCGGTGCCACTAACCCCAGGGGGTGCAGGAGCAAAAAACGTTCTAAAATTGCCATTTTTTAGCTATCAAACTGGCTGTCAAGCCCTGAGAGCTTGCCAGCCGGTTCTGTATGTATGTATGTACGTACGTAATGCGATAACTCGTCATAGAAATATCCGTTTTCCTTCAAATTTTGATTATAGGTTCACTGAGTTAATGCGCTTCCCTGATTAGTTTTTGGGATTGATTAGTTAAGTATAAAGGGGGGGATCGGGGGGCTAATCCCCCCTTAAATTATATAAATGGGTTTTTCATGCAGAATTGTTCCGTTTTCCTTCAAATTTTGTTTATAGGTTCATTGGGTTAAGACGCTTCCCTGATTACTTTTCGGGATTCATTGGTTAAGTATAAAGGGGGGAACGGGGGGCTAATCCCTCCTTAATTTATATAAATGGGTTTTTCAAGCAGAATTATTCCGTTTTCCTTCAAATTTTGTTTATAGATTCACTGTGTTAAGGCGCTTCCCTGAGTAGTTTTTCGGGATTGATTGGTTAAGTATAAAGGGGGGAACGGGGGGGGGGGCTAATCCCCCTCTTAATTTATATAAATGGGTTTTTCATGCCGAATTATCCCATTTCCTTTAAATTTTGGTTAAAGGTTCACTGTGTTAAGACGCTTCCCTAATTAGTTTTCTGGATTGATTGGTTAAGTATAAAGGGGGGAACGTGGGGCTAATACCCACCTTATTTTATATAAATGGGTTCTTCATGCAGAATTATTCCATTTTCCTTCAAATTTTGTTTATAGATTCACTGTGTTAAGGCGCTTCCCTGATTAGTTTTTCGGGATTGATTGGTTAAGTATAAAGAGGGGAATGGGGGGGCTAATCCCCCTCTTAATTTATATAAATGGGTTTTTCATGCAGAATTATCCCATTTCCTTCAAAATTTGGTTAAAGGTTCACTGTGTTAAGACGCTTCCCTAATTAGTTTTCGGGATTAATTGGTTAAGTCTAAAGGGGGGAACGGGGGGCTAATCCCCCCTTATTTTATATAAATGGGTTTTTCATGCAGAATTATTCCGTTTTCCTTCAAATTTTGTTTATAGGTTCACTGTGTTAAGGCGCTTCCCTGATTAGTTTTCGGGATTGATTGGTTAAGTATAAAGGGGGGGAAACGGGGGGCTAATCCCCCCTTAATTTATATAAATGGGTTTTTCATGCAGAGTTATCCCATTTCCTTCAAATTTTGTTTATAGGTTCACTGTGTTAAGGAGTTTCCCTGATTAGTTTTCGGGATTGATTGGTTAAGTATAAAGGAGGGAACGGTGGGTACATCCCCCTTATTTTATACAAATGGGTTTTTCATGCAGAATTATTCCGTTTTCCTTCAAATTTTGTTTATAGGTTCACTGTGTTAAGGCGCTTCCCTGATTAGTTTTCGGGATTGATTGGTTAAGTATAAAAAGGGGGGGGACGGGGGGATAACCCCCCCCCTTAACTTATATAAATGGGTTTTTCATGCAGAATTATTCTATTTGCTTCAAAATTTGTTTATAGGTTCATTGGGTTAAGACGCTCCCCTGATTAGTTTTCGGGATTGATTGATTAAGTATAAAGGGGGGTTTAAAGAAGGAACAAGGTGGTCATTTATTAAAACCTAAGTAATTTAATCTATACTACTGTATAATTAATCTATACTTCTGTATATCAAGGGATGGCAAACAAACTTTTAAAATAAATAAATAAATAAATAAATTTAAAAAAAAGAATTTAATGTTATACGTATCTTAATTTTGAAATATTTTCTGTCTCACGCACATAACATGTCCAGGGTAAACTCCGCTTCACACTGTGACAAGAGGAAGTCGATAAAATACAACTCACCTGATCGCATGTCGACGCCGTTCCTGCCCACAAGAAGCATGACGAGGTTGCGTAATTCGCGTTTCCCGTAGCATGTCAAAGGGTGTTTTTCTGTTCCCTATCGGAGTAACTCATCACTGAAAAATGTAATACCTCTGCCTCTCATACAGTCGTTATCGTGTCGAGATGTCTTATTCTGCCTTGCTTATCATTATTTTGCAGTCGACCTTCTCCGCAATAGTACTCTTTATGCTTCATCTATATTTTATGATATACGCGATCTTTACTTAAATATTCGCTGCAGTTGCAAATAGTAAAGTACGGGCTCAAATATTATTACAATCGTTTTAGGAAAATTCTCTGTATTTCAAAATTTGCCCTCTGCCTGGCAACCGTATTAATGTCTATTCTCGCAAGAATGCAAAAGTATATTTGACATTAATCTGACGCAAAATTTAATTTACAGAATGCAAATATTCTTCAACTCTACTGACATTATGAGCAGAGTTGTATAGTCCAAACCTCTCGACTTTAAATTAATATTTAAAAATGCTACCGTGCAATTTTTACTTTTAAAATTACGTCTGCGGTATTTATGATCAATAACATTTCCTTAAAAAGCTTTTTGTGTCAGATATATTTACGCCAAAAATTCTGCTTTTAAAGGCTATTACTGTAACGAAGTTGATGGTCAAAGGTAGAAAATTTAGGGGTAGCTTCACAAAGATATTATTGGAGTGGAAAAAAAATTCTTAGTTCATTACAATCAATAAATTAAAATAGTAATAGTTTATAAATTAAATACAAAAGTATCCAGAAAGAGAACAAAAACATAAAAACGAACGATTAAATGTTAAAAGAAAAATTAAAACATGAGAGAAATGCATGTTACCTGTCTACCGTAAAGATTACTGAGTAAAAGCCAAGTTTAACTATCTTATTAACTCTGAAATTTTCATTCACAAATCACTCCTAGTCTCTACATCTTTAGTTAATTATTAATTTGTGACTTGGCAATTACGCAGCACAGGGAAGTTATTACACCTTACTATGTTATGGGATGGGATGGGATAATTTAATTAAGGCAAATTATATACGCACAGGGAAGTTATTACACTTTAATATGCTATAGAATTATTTGATTAAGATTAACTATATACATCACATTCTCGTGCTACGTAATTGCCAAGTCACAAAATAATAATTAACTAAAGATGTAGAGACTAGGAGTGATTTGTGAATGAAAATTTCAGAGTTAATAAGATAGTTAAACTTGGCTTTATACGATCTCAGTACTTTTTACGGTAAATGAGTTACGAGAATTGGCTGCATTTTTTACAGGTGACTTTTTGATGAGATTTAATTTACCGTATGCAACTATTCTTCAACTCTACTGACATTATGAGCAGAGTTGTATGGTCCAAACTTCTGGACTTTAAATTAATATTTAAAAATGCTATCATGCAATTTTTACTTTTAAAATTACGTTTGCGGTATTTATGATTAGTAACTTTTCCTTAAAAAAGCTTTTGTGTCAGATATGTTTACGCCGAAAATTCTGCTTTTAAAGCATATTACTGTAACGATGTTGATGGACAAAGGTAGAAACTTTATGGGTAGCGTCACAAATATATTATTGGAGTGGTCGCAAAAGTTCTTAGTGCATTCCAATCAATAAATTAAAATAGTAATAGTTTATAAATTACATACAAAACTGTCCAGAAAGAGAAGAAAAACATTAAAACGAACTATAAAATGTTAAAAGAAAATTAAAAAATGATAGAAATGCATGTTACCTGTCTTGATCCATTGGGTACCATGAATCAAACAGTTGGTGAAAGTCTTGTTCAAACTCCCACTTCTTTCACATTTCAGAATCCTTAAAAGCAGAATGAAACGGGGTGTCGACCCTCGTATACACAGTAACATACAACATCAAATAGATCTTGTGCACACAGTAACACACATATCTATCAAAGGAGGACAAAAAAACTAAAAAAAAATTAATTAATTTATAAAAAATTTCGTGTTATACGTTTCTTAATTTTGAATGATTTTCTGTCTCACGCACATAACATGAATACAAGGAAAACTCTGCTTCACACGATTAGAAGCGGAAGTCGCGAATATACAACTCGGAGACCGATGACCAGGCCCCTACTTACTGGGATTCGACCCAGTTTGACGGGTTCGAGAGCCTGGATAGTGGGGCGAAATTCGCCTGATCGCCTCATGGGGCGATCCACAATGACAAGTACCCAGGTCGGCTGACCAATAATGTCCGGATTTTACTGGGTTGATCACTCCTAGGTTTTAGTATTCTGAGATCTGTTGCCGCACGCCACATACTCGTCATGATTGTTGGAATGGGACTGGAAAATTTAGTGCCGAAACTATGGTACTCAGCTTGGCTTGAAAAAGGGGGGAGAATGAGAACACCCCTGATGGCAAGTCGACGCTATGCCTGTCCACAAGAATCATGACGAGGTTGCGTAATTCAAAGGGTGTTTTTTCAAAGGGTTTCAAAATTCAAAGTGTGTTTTTTCTGTTGCCGCGAATATAGAACTCACCTGATGGCAAGTCGACGCTGTTCCTGTCCACAAGGAGCATGACGAGGTTGCGTAATTCAAAGGGTATTTTTTCAAAGGGTTTCAAAATTCAAAGGTTGTTTTTTCTGTTGCCCATCGGATTAACTCCTCACTGTAAAATGTAATACGACTGACTCTCATACAGTAGTTATCGGGGCGAGATGTCTTATTCTGCCTTGCTTACAATTATTTTGCAGTCGACTTTCGTGTTACACATATCTTAATTTTGAAAAATTTTCAGTCTCACTCACATAACATGTCCAGCGAAAACTCCGCTTCACACAGTAACAAGCGGAAGTCGCGAACATACAACTCACCTGATGGCAAGTCGACGCTGTTCCTGCCACAAGGATTATTTACGAGGCTGCGTAATTTGCGTTTCCCGTATTATGTCAAAGAGTGTTTTTCTGTTGCCTATCGGAGTAACTCATCACTGTAAAAATACGCGCTCAGAAATTTTTTAAATTCTGTTTAAGAAATTTCTCTGTAGTTCAAAATTTGCCCTCTGCTGACAACCGTATTAATGTATATTCTCGTAAGAATGCAAAAGCATATTTGCCATTAATCACACGCGAAATTTAATTTACAGTATGCAACTATTCTTCAACTCTACTGACATTATGAGCAGAGTTGAATAGTCCAAACCTGTCGACTTCAAATTAATATTTAAAAATGCTATCCTGCAATTTTTACATTTAAAATTACGTCTGCGGTATTTATGATCAATAACTTTTCCTTAAAAAGCTTTTTGTGTCAGATATATTTACGCCCAAAATTCTGCTTTTAAAGTCTATTACTGTAACGAAGTTGATTGTCAAAGGTAGCAAGTATAGGGGTAACATCACAAAGATATTATTGGAGTGGACGCAAAATTTCTTAGTACATTACAATCAATAAAATATACAAAACACTATCCAGAATTAGAACAAAAACATTAAAACGAACGATTAAATGTTAAAAGAAAAATTAAAAAATGATAGAAATGCATGTTATATGTCTTTATCCATTGGAGACCATGAACCAAAAAGTTGGAGAATATCTGGCTCAAACTCCCACTCCTTTCACAATTCAGAATCCTAAAAAGCAGAATGAAACGGGGGGTCGACCCTCGTATACACAGTAACATACAACATAAAATAGTACTTGTGTACACAGTAACACACATATCTATCGAGGGAGGGCAAACAAACTTTTTAAAAAAAATAATTTATTTATTTATAAAAAAAGAATTTCGTGGTATACGTATTTTAATTTTGAAAGATTTTCTGTCTCACTCTCATAACATGTCTAGGGAAAACTCCGCTTCACACGGTGACAAACGGAAGTTGCGAATATAACACTCACCTGATGGCAAGTCGACGCTGTTCCTGCCCACAAGGAGCATGACGAGGTTGCGTAATTCGCGTTTCCCGTAGCATGTCAAAGAGTGTTTTTCTGTTGCCTATCGGAGCAACTCATTATTGTAAAAATACGCGCTCAGAAATTATTACAATTCCGTTTACGAAAATTCTCTGTATTTCAAAATTTGCCCTCTGCCTGACAACCGTATTAATGTTATTCTCGCAAGAATGCAAAAGCATATTTGCCATTAATCTCACGCGAAATTTAATTTACAGTATGCAACTATTCTTCAACTCTACTGACATTATGATCAGAGTTGTATAGTCCAAACTTCTCGACTTTAAATTAATATTTAGAAATGCTATCGTGCAATTTGTACTTTTAAAATTACGTCTGCGGTATTTATGATCAATAACTTTTCCTTAAAAGCTTTCTGTGTCAGTTATATTTACACCAAAAATTCTGCTTTTAAAGGATATTACTTTAACGAAGTTTATTGTCAAAGGTAGCAGGTTTAGGGGTAGCTTCACAAAGATATTATTGTAGTGGACGCAAAATTTCTTAGTGCATTACAATCAATAAATTAAAATAGTAATAGTTTATAAATAATATACAAAACACAATCCAGAATTAGAACAAAAACATTAAAACGAACGATTAAATGTTTAAAGAAAAATTAAAAAATGATAGAAAAGAATGTTACCTGTCTGGATCCATTGGAGTCCATGAATCAAACAGTTGGAGAAAGTTTGGCTCAAACTCCCATTCCTTTCACAATTCAGAATCCTAAAAAGCAGAATGAAACGGGGCGTCGACCCTCGTATACACAGTAACATACAACATAATATAGTACTTTTGTACACAGTAACATACATATCTATCAAGGGAGGGCAAACAAACTCAAAAAAAATTTATAAAAAAAGAATTTCGTGTTATACGTATCTTAATTTTGAAAGATTTTCTGTCTCACTCACATAACATGTCCAGGGAAAACTCCGCTTCACACGGTGACAAGCAGAAGTGGCGAATATACAACTCACCTGATCGCAAGTCGACGCTGTTCATGCGCACAAGGAGCATGACGTGGTTGCGTAATTCGCGTTTCCCGTAGCATGTCAAAGAGTGTTTTTCTGTTGCCTATCGGAGTAACTCATCACTGGAAAAATACGCGCTCAGAAATTAGTATATTTCCGTTTATGAAAATTCTCTGTATTTCAAAATTTGCCCTCTGCCTGACAACCGTATTAATGTATATACTCGCAAGAATGCAAAAGCATATTTGCCATTAATCTCACGCGAAATTTAATTTACAGTATGCAACTATTCTTCAACTCTACTGACATTATGAGCAGAGTTGAATAGTCCAAACCTCTCGACTTTAAATTAATATTTAAAAATGCTATCGTGCAATTTTTTCTTTTAAAATTACGTCTGCGGTATTTATGATCAATAACTTTTCCTTAAAACGTTTTTCTGTCAGATATATTTACGCCAAAAATTCCGCTTTTAAAGGCTATTACTGTAACGAAGTTGATTGTCAAAGATAGCAGGTATAGGGGTAGATTCACAAAGATATTATTCTAGTGGACGCAAAATTTCTTAGTACATTACAATCAATAAATTAAAATAGTAATAGTTTATAAATAATATACAAAACACTATCCAGAATTAGAACAAAAACATTCAAACAAACGATTAAATGTTTAAAGTAAAATAAAAAAAATGATTGAAATGAATGTTACCTGTCTTGGTCCATTGGATTCCATGAATCAAACAATTGGAGAAAGTCTGGCTCAAACTCCCACTGCTTTCACAATTCAGAATCCTAAAAAGCAGAATGAAACGGGGCGTCGACCCTCGTATACACAGTAACATACAACATAAAATAGTACTTTTGTACACAGTAACATACATTAGGGCGTATCGAAAAAATCCAAATTTTTTAGATCTTTTAGCGGTAGTGCGGAAAAGTTGTGAACTCCCTTTATTTAAAAGTGTGCGGAATCTTAAAACTGTGGGTTGATATCTTCTGTCGCCTCAGTGGGCCGAAAGTTCCAATAATTGGACTAAAAATGATTAAAATACAAAAATTAATAAATAATCACAGATTTCGCTCATCGGATTGGGGTAATGATTACAAGTTACTGTTTTGTAACAACAACAACAATAGAAAATTGTAGAATTATAGGTTAATATATTCTGTCGCCTCATCGGCATCGATTTTTTAAAATTTTGATGCACTTTGGTAGTTTTCGGCATTACTGTTTACTGCTTGCACAATGCACAATCGAGACAGACTGGGTTTGTCGATCTGCCAAAATAGTGGAACCCCCTTATTTTCCCGCCGAGAAACAACAGAATTAAACGTTAATATCTTCTGCCGCTTCATCAACACCAAATTTGGTAAAATGAAGACAAAATTTTAAATAAATACGTCACACTTACCTCATTTTAATGCGAACACAAACTTTATTTTACCTTTCGAACATACAAATGACAAAAGCATTACTGGCTTGTAATCATTTTTGGTCTCAAATTTTGACATGTGTTTTCTGGATTCTAGTGTAGCTAGAAAAAATCTATCAAAGTTGTCCCAACTGCATCCCAAATGTTATTCCGTAGGCTGCAGTGACTAGTTTCACAATGCGCTCCACCGCTTATGTGTGTGAAGCAACTTTAATAAAGTCCCAACAAAACATTGGCATACTGCCCTGTATCATCTTCACAAATTCTTGAGAACTGATCTCTGTGAGAACAGGAAGCGATATCAAACAAGCTCGCCACTCAGTAAGATCTACATAGTCTGTAGCTCTGAAGTTAACAACAGGAATAACAAATTTGCGAACACAATTTCCGTCTGGGCTAATTTCTCTGGCCTTGATAATCTGCCGATCTGCAAGGGTCCTAATACGGCACCTATCATCAGATAACATGGCCAAAAGCATGTTTACTTGAGCCGCAAAGTAAGCATTGCGAGAAATAACTGGGTCGATTATGTCACAATACTTTTTTGGCAATTACCGAGATGAGCAGCTGATGAAATGCCACAGGTGTCTAGAACCATCCTTTATGGAATGACGAATCTTAATACGGAACCATGAGAGTGCGTTTTTAGAATGAATACAACCAATGTTAGCAACTCATTTGATGGATCTGATGTTGATATATATTACCTCATTATTCGACTGGAAGTTGTTAGCCAGCGGGACAAATTCAACGTTCCCGGTTCCCGGATAGCTATATCTGAACAACAAACGCCAGAACAAATGGCGGTACAAATGTCTAATAAGTATTTCTGATCTAAACTGAGGGTGGTAGGATCAATGTCTGGCAACTTGCATTCAATACTATTAAAAGCAACAATTGAAAGCTTTTCGCATCCTTTAAAGTTTCGTCCAATGCCTCCGGTGTAAGATGTGGAGCCAGATGACTTGGCGTCTATGGACTCAAATAGGTGTCGTAATGGCAACTCATTGAAATAAAGTAAGCAGATAATCCATTGGACTAGTCTCAGAAGTTTCAATTCAAGCCTGCGAATTACGCCATTAGACATTCTTGTGTTCACTACAGTGCCGTCATACCCGAGAACAATAATGTTGCTAAAATCATCCAATAAAGCACTTGTTACGTATTCGTAAATGCTATTAGATATATCAAAACTAGATCCGCTTGCAAGAGTAACATGTCCCATATACGTAGAACCAGGCTCCGATACAATACAGCAATGCGCTTCTGCAATTGTTCTTTAGAACTGCTTGTTCTCGAGTGTTTCTGATGTTAAGGTTTTGTCATGTCGTCCATCAAAATAAAGGCCAGATAGAGAGGAACGATTTTCATTTGATTTTGAGACCAATTTTATGTAAATTCTCAATTTTTCCCTCCATATTTTATTTTTGCCTGTGACAAGGCTGGTATCGGATTCCGATATTAAACCCAAATCTTGCATAACACGCAATGCAATAGCAGCCGTGGCTCTGTTGGAGACACCATACCTTTCACTGACAAGAACTGTGTTGTCCAGTTTTAAATGCATTTAAACACTCCTTGTGGGTTCCCACATTGCCTTCACTATTTTGGCAGACCACCAAACCCAGTCTGTCTCGATTGTGTATTGTGCAAGCAGTAAACAATTATGCAGAAAACTACCAAAATGCGTCAAAATTTCCAAAATTCGATGCCGATGAGGCGACAGAAGATATTAATCTATAATTCTACAATTTTCTATGGTGGTTGTTGTTACAAAATAGTAACTTGTAAGCACTACCTCAAACCGATGAGCTAAATCTGTGATTATTTATTAATTTTTGATTTTTAATCATTTTTAGTCCAATTTTTATAACTTTAGGCCCACTGAGGCGACAGAAGATATCAACCCACAGTTTTAAGATTTGACAAGTTTTTTAATAAAGGAAGTTCACAACTTTTCTGCACTACAGCAAAAAGATCTAAGAAATTTATATTTTTTTCGATACGCCCCAACATACATATCTATCAAGGGAGGGCAAACAAACTTAAAAAAAATAATTAATTAATTTATAAAAAAGGAATATCGTGTTATACGTATTTTAATTTTGAAAGATTTTCTGTCTCACTCACACAACATGTCTAGGGAAAACTACGCTTCACACGGTGACAAACGGAAGTCGCGAGTATACAACTCACTTGATGGGTAGTCGACGCTGTTCCTGCCCACAAGGAGCATGACGAGGTTTCGTAATTCGCGTTTCCCGTAGCATGTCAAAGAGCGTTTTTCTGTTGCCTATCGGAGTAACTCATTATTGTAAAAATACGCGCTCACAAATTATTAAAATTCCGATTACGAAAATTCTCAGTATTTCAAAATTTGCCCTCTGCCTGACAACCGTATTAATGTCTATTCTCGCAAGAATGCAAAAGCATATTTGCCATTAATCTCACGCGAAATTTAATTTACAGTATGCAACTATTCTTCAACTCTACTGACATTATGAGAAGAGTTCAATAGTCCAAACCTCTCGACTTTAAATTAATATTTAAAAATGCTATCGTACAATTTTTACTTTTAAAATTACGTCTGCGGTATTTATGATCAATAACTTTTCCTTAAAAAGCTTTTTGTGTCAGATATATTTACGCCAAAAATTCTGTTTTTAAAGGCTATTACTGTAACGAAGTTGAATGTCAAAGGTAGCAGGTATAGGGGTAGCTTCACAAAGATATTATTCTAGTGGACGCAAAATTTCTTAGTACATTACAATCAATAAATTAAAATAGTAATAGTTTATAAATAATATACAAAACACCATCCAGAAATAGAACAAAAACATTCAAACGAACGATTAAATGTTTAAAGAAAAATTAAAAAATTATACAAATGAATGTTACCTGTCTTGATCCATTGGATTCCATGAATCAAACAGTTGGAGAAAGTCTGGCTCAAACTCCCACTCCTTTCACTATTCAGAATCCTAAAATTCAGAATGAAACGGGGCTTCAACCCTCGTATACACAGTAACATACAACATAATATAGTACTTGTGTACACAGTAACATACATATCTATCAAGGGAGGGGAAACAAACTAAAAAAAAAAATTAAAAAAGAATTTCGTGTTATACGTATCTTAATTTTGAAAGGTTTTCTATCTCACTCACATAACATGTCCAGGGAAAACACCGCTTCACACGGTGACAAGCGGAAGTCGCGAATATACAACTCGCCTGATCGCAAGTCGACGCTGTTCCTGCCCACAAAAAGCATGACGAGGTTGCGTAATTCGCATTTCCCGTAGCATGTCAAAGAGTGTTTGCTCAGAAATTATTATATTTCAGTTTATGAAAATTATCTGTATTTCAAAATTTGCCTTCTGCCTGACAACCGTATTAATGTCTATTCTCGCAAGAATGCAAAAGCATATTTGTCATTAATCTCACTCGAAATTTAATTTACAGTGTGCAACTATTCTTTAACTCTACTGACATTATGAGCAGAGTTGTATAGTCCAAACTTCTCGACTTTAAATTAATATTTAAAAATGCTATCGTGCAATTTTTACTTTTAAAATTACGTCTGCGGTATTTATGATCAATAACTTTTCCTTAAAAAGTTTTTTGTGTCAGATATATTTACTTCAAAAATTCTACTTTTAAATGCTATTACTGAAACGAAGTTGATTGTCAAAGGTAGCAGGTAGCTTCACAAAGATATTATTTGAGTTGACGCAAAATTTCTTAGTACATTACAATCAATAAATTAAAATAGTAATAGTTTATAAATTAAATACAAAACTATCCAGAAGAAGAACAAAAACATTAAAACGAACGATAAAATGTTAAAAGAAAAATTAAAAAATGATAGAAATGCATGTTACCTGCCTTGATCCATTTTAGTCCATGAATCAAAAAGTTGGAGAATATCTGGCTCAAACTCCCACTCATTTCACAATTCAGAATCCTCAAAAGCAGAATGAAACGGGGCGTCGACCCTCGTATACACAGTAACATAATAAAAAAAAATTAACTAATAAATTTATAAAAAAAGAATTTCGTGTTATACGTATCTTAAATTTGAAAGATTTTCTGTCTCACTCACATAACATGTCCAGGGAAAACTCCGCTTCACACGGTGACAAGCGGAAGTCGCGAATATACAACTCACCTGATCGCATGTCGACGCTGTTCCTGCCCACAAGGAGCATGACGAGGTTGCGTAATTCGCGTTTCCAGTAGCATGTCAAAGAGTGTTTTTCTGTTGCCTATCGGAGTAACTCATCACTGTAAAAATACGCCCTCAGAAATTAGTACATTTCCGTTTATGAAAATTATCTGTATTTCAAAATTCGCTCTCTGCCTGACAACCGTATTAATGTCTATTCTCGCAAGAATCCAAAAGCATATTTGCCATTAATCTCACGCGAAATTTAATTTACAGTATGCAACTATTCATCAACTCTACTGACATTATGAGCAGAGTTGAACAGTCCAAACCTCTCGACTTTAAATTAATATTTAAAAATGCTATCGTGCAATTTTTACTTTTAAAATTACGTCTGCGGTATTTATGATCAATAACTTTTCCTTAAAAAGCTTTTTGCGTTAGATACATTTACGCCAAAAATTTTGCTGTTAAAGGCTATTTCTGTAACGAAAATGATTGTCAAAATTAGCAAGTATAGGGGTAACTTCACAAAGATATTATTGGAGTGGACGCAAAATTTCTTAGTACATTATAATCAGTAAATTAAAATAGTAATAGTTTATAAATAATATGCAAAACACTATCCAGAATTAGAACAAAAACATTCAAACGAATGATTAAATGTTAAAAGGAAAATTATAAAATTGTAGAAATGCATGTTACCTGTCTTGGTCCATTGGATTCCATGAATCAAACAGTTGGAGAAAGTCTGGCTCAAACTCCCACTCCTTTCTCAATTCAGAATCCTAAAAAGCAGAATGAAACGGGGCGTCGACCCTCGTATACACAGTAACATACAACATAAAATATTACTTGTGTACACAGTAACATACATATCTATCAAGGGAGGGCAAACAAACATTTGTAAAAAAATAAAAAAATAAATTTATAAAAAAAGAAATTCATGTTATACGTATCTTAATTTTGAAAGGTTTTCTATCTCACTCACATAACATGTCCAGGGCGGTGAAAAACGGAAATCGCGAATATACAACTCACCTGATGGCAAGTCGACGCTGTTCCTGCCCACAAGGAGCATGACGAGGTTGCGTAATTCGCGTTTCCCGTAGCATGTCAAAGAGTGTTTTACTGTTGCCTATTGGTGTAACTCATTACTGTAAAAATACGTGCTCAGAAATTATTAAAAATTCCGTTTACGAAAATTCTCTGTATTTCAAATTTTGCCCTCTGCCGGGCATCCGTATTAATGTCTATTCTCGCAAGAATGCAAAAGCATATTTGCCATTAACCTTTTAAACGCCAATGTTCCCGAACGGGAACATCAAATTTAAAATTCATTAAAAAAAAAAGTTTCGCTTCTATAGACTTACAAAAATTATTATTTATTAACAAAAGTACATTTATTTTTTTAGACTAAAAACTATTTATGTTATATAATTATTTAAGCTTAAAAAAATTCGTAAAAAAGTCATTTTTTTCAATTTTTACTAGGATTGTTAAAAAAATTCACATAAAATTTTTAAAAGATGCAAAATTCATGAAATTTCAGAGTTATGATAAATAAGGTCCATTTTAAAGGATAAGCATGCTAAATAACAGTTTTCAATAAAAATGCGTTTGCTATAAGATATCAAATTCTATTGTTCCCATTCGGGAACATTGGCGTAATTCACTATACAGAATTCGATCATTTGCACTGTTGATCTATTTTCCTAATTTGTAATATTGAGAGTCTCAGAATTATACTGAATCTCTTTTGCTGTGTTTAAAAGCAGGTCAGTGGCTTTTCGAATTCCACTTACACACTTTTCACCCCTCCCCCCTTCTCTTGCTTTCTTCCCTCACTAGTGCGGGGGTGAGAGTTTTGTCCAAACAACTGTTTTGCTCAGGACTGCGGATGTTTATGACTTTTTCTAAGTATCCCGCGAAGGGTGCTATTTGTTAGCAATAATTCTTACTTTCTTATCGTATGTAAGAGTTTTGAGATAGATCACGTGGTTCAGCACCCACCCAGTTCTTTTATTTATTTATTTTTTCCTTTTCTCTTTCTGAATTTTTTGCATCGTTCATTTTGTAAGTAATAGAGGGTGAAGCTAGAACGATATTTTTACTTTGCTTCTTTGATAGATATGGCTAATCGTGAAAGATTTTTAACAGTACAGGAAGATATTGAATATTTTAACTCTTTATCAGATTCAGATGCTTCGGTTGATTCTGTTATAGATATTTGCCAATTGCCTCCTGATGAAAGTGGTG
Organism: Maratus michaelseni; assembly: GCA_963931845.1. NCBI lineage: Eukaryota > Metazoa > Arthropoda > Arachnida > Araneae > Salticidae > Maratus > Maratus michaelseni. Next base: position 77,905,724 of record OZ007590.1, on the reverse strand, counting down.
CTATAACAGATGAAGAAGATGTAAATGAAAATGAATTTCAAAAAATTATGCCTGCAGATGTATGCGGACAATTAGAAGTTTTTACACATAGATCAGTTGATGTATCAGATGATGAAACGATTGTTACTGTACCTTCTACATCAAAAACTGAATCAAGTCTGAAGAGAAAGAGACTATCAAAGAAAGAAGATATGAAGCCGAACTGGAATAAAAATGCATCTTTCAAAAAATCTTTAGAAACCATAAGTAATATGAAGCTTTGCGAATCATTTCCCGAATTAGCAAATTTATCGCCAGCTGAAATCTTGAACAAATTTTTGCCGATGGAATATTTAGCCCATTTATCAGAAATGACAAAACTGTATGCAATGCAAAATGGGGAAAATATTGATGTAGACGAAAAGGATATTGGGCAATTTTTTGGGTTACTCTTATTTAGTGGCTACCATACTGTTCCTGGTGAGGATTTATATTGGAGCACTTATGAAGATTTGTCTGTTCCAATAGTTGCTTCAGTTATGTCTAGAGCCCAATTTAGGAAAATAAAGAAATATTTTCATATTATAGATTCAAATGATTTGAAAGCAGGAGATAATTTGGGCAAAATTTCTCCCTTTTATCAAGAACTTGAAAAAAATTTTCGGCAGTTTGGAATCTTTCACAGAAAACTAAGCATTGATGAATCTATGGTTCCATACTATGGTCATCATTCAGCAAAAATGTTCATAAAAGGTAAGCCTATAAGATTTGGTTTCAAAATTTGGATGCTTTGTTCGCATAATGGTTACCCATATGCAATGAAAATTTACGGTGGAAAAAGTCCGGAAAGGAGTAATATTCCCCTTGGATCAAGAGTTGTATGGGAACTTTTATCGTGTATTGAAAATTCGAAAAAACACGAAATATACTTTGATAATTTTTTCACGTCTTATAAACTTTTGGCGGATTTATCAGACAAACATTTTAAAGCAACTGGTAGAATTCGGGATACTAGAACAGGACAATGTCCTTTGCAATCATTAAAAAAATGTCCAAATTCGAGAGAGGAAAGTACGATTTTCAGTGCGATGGAAAAGTTTATATGTGCCGATGGAACGATAGTTCAGTTGTTACAATAGCGTTAACTTACGATACTCATGAACCTATCGATAAAGCAAAACGATTTTGCCGTAAAGAAAGAAAAAAGGTAGATGTTTCACAGCCACATCTTGTAAAGTGCTATAACGAAGGTATGGGTGGAGTTGATTTGTTAGACAGACTTCTTGGAAGTTACCGTCCTATGTTCCGCAGCAAAAAGTGGTACTGGAACTTATTTAGCAATGCCCTAAACATGGCTGTTGTTGCGGGATGGATTGTACATACTGAATTACACCACAACTCAACATCAGAACTGTCACACCTGAATTTTCGAAGAGAGGTGACTTTGAGTTTACTTCGAATGAAACCCAAGATTCATTGTATTCCAGGTCTACGTGCCCATCCAGTAGAGTCTGCACGGCAGTCAGATACGCACTATTTGGTATCATCATCTCAAGGACGCTGTGTAGTTTGCCAGAAAAATACAAGGAAAATGTGCTTTGAATGCCAAAAGCGACTGCATTAACACTGTTTCCCTCTTATCACGGACAGTGATGCAAACTATAAAGTAATAATAATAATAATTTGATAAGATAATTTGTATTTTATATAATTATTATTTATAGTTTTATGTAGTTAATATTTGTAATACATATAATTATTTTATCATTAACTTTCAAGTAGTTATTTGTGCTTTTCTATAGTTGGTTTAAACATTTTTACTAATTCTATTTATATCTATGCACATATATATTATTTAATTCTTTCTTTGTGTTTGATTGTTTTTATAAAGTATAATATTCAACACACGAATTTCACTTAAAATTTTTTTAATGTTATTAAATCTGTCAAATATTCTTCATACTTATAAAATTCTAGCATAAGAACAATAAAATTTAATCTATTGAAAAATATAGTAAAAACTTAATGAATCACGCCAATGTTCCCAAACGGGAACATACCCGAAATCGTACATAAAATTTTTTTGGGGGGAAATATCTTCTTGCATTGTTTAAATAGATGCATTTAAATCTTATTTTCACAAAGAAATAATATTTTTTATACTTGGAACACAGAGCGGCGTTTAAAAGGTTAATCTGACGCGAAATTTAATTTACAGTATGCAACTTTTCGTCAACTCTACTGACATTATGAGCAGAGTTATACAGTCCAAACCTCTCGAATTTAAATTAATATTTAAATATGCTATCGTGCAATTTTTACTTTTAAAATTACGTCTGCGGTATTTATAATCAATAACTTTTCCTTAAAAAGCTTTCTGTGCCAGATATATTTACGCCAAAAATTCTGCTTTTAAAGGCCATTACTGTAACGAAGTTGATGGTCAAAGGTAGAAAGTTTAGGGGTAGCTTCACAAAGATATTATTGGAGTGGACGCAAAATTTCGTAGTACATTACAATCAGTGAATTAAAATAGTAATAGTTTATAAATAATATGCAAAACACTATCCAGAATTAGAACAAAAACATTTAAACGAATGATTAAATGTTAAAAGAAAAATTAAAAAATGATAGAAATGCATGTTACCTGTCTTGGTCCATTGGATTTCATGAATCAAACAGTTGGAAAAAGTCTGGCTCAAACTCCCACTCCTTTCACAATTCATAATCCTAAAAATCAGAATGAAACGTGGCGTCGACCCTCGTATACACAGTAACATACAACATAAAATAGTACTTGTGTACACAGTAACATACATATATATCAAGGGAGGGCAAACAAACTTAAAAAAAAATTAATTAATTAATTTATAAAAAAAGAATTTCGTGTTATACGTATTTTAATTTTGAAAGATTTTCTGTCTCACTCACACAACATGTCTAGGGAAAACGCCGCTTCACACGGTGACAAGCGGAAGTCCCGAATAAACAACTCACCTGATTGCAAGTTGACGCTGTTCCTGCCCACAAGGAGCATGACGAGGTTGCGTAATTCGCGTTTCCCGTAGCATGTCAAAGAGTGTTTTTCTGTTGCCTATCGCAGTAACTCATTACTGTAAAAATACGTGCTCAGAAATTATTACAATTCCGTTTACGAAATATCTCTGTATTTCAAAATTTGCCCTCTGCCTGACAACCGTATTAATGTCTATTCTCGCAAGAATGCAAAAGCATATTTGCCATTAATCTGACGCGAAATTTAATTTACAGTATGCAACTATTCATCAACTCTACTGACATTATGAGCAGAGTTGTACAGTCCAAACTTCTCGACTTTAAATTAATATTTAAATATGCTATCGTGCAATTTTTACTTTTAAAATTACGTCTGCGGTATTTATAATCAATAACTTTTCCTTAAAAAGCTTTTTGTGCCAGATATATTTACGCCAAAAATTCTGCTTTTAAAGGCCTTTACTGTAACGAAGTTGATGGTCAAAGGTAGAAAGTTTAGGGGTAGCTTCACAAAGATATTATTGGAGTGGACGCAAAATTTCTTAGTACATTACAATCAGTAAATTAAAATAGTAATAGTTTATAAATAATATGCAAAACACTATCCAGAATTAGAACAAAAACATTCAAACGAATGATTAAATGTTAAAAGAAAAATTAAAAAATGATAGAAATGCATTTTACCTGTCTTGGTTCATTGGATTCCATGAATCAAACAGTTGGAGAAAGTCTGGCTCAAACTCTCACTCCTTTCTCAATTCAGAATCCTAAAAAGCAGAATGAAACGGGGCGTCGACCCTCGTATACACAGTAACATACAACATAAAATAGTACTTGTGTACACAGTAACACACATATCTATCAAGGGAGGGCAAACAAACTTTAAAAAAAAATTAACTAATTAATTTATAAAAAAAGAATTTCGTGTTATACGTATTTTAATTTTGAAAGATTTTCTGTCTCACTCACACAACATGTCTAGGGAAAACTCCGCTTCACACGGTGAAAAACGAAAATCGCGAATATACAACTCACCTGATGGCAAGTCGACGCTGTTCCTGCCCACAAGGAGCATGACGAGGTTGCGTAATTCGCGTTTCCCGTAGCATGTCAAAAAGTGTTTTTCTGTTGCCTATCGGAGTAACTCATTACTGTAAAAATACGTGCTCAGAAATTATTACAATTCCGTTTACGAAATATCTCTGTATTTCAAAATTTGCCTGCTTCCTGACAACCGTATTAATGTCTATTCTCGCAAGAATGCAAAAGCATATTTGCCATTAATCTGACGCGAAATTTAATTTACAGTATGCAACTATTCATCAACGCTACTGACATTATGAGCAGAGTTGTACAGTCCAAACCTCTCGACTTTAAATTAATATTTAAATATGCTATCGTGCAATTTTTACTTTTAAAATTACGTCTGCGGTATTTATAATCAATAACTTTTCCTTAAAAAGCTTTTTGTGCCAGATATATTTACGCCAAAAATTCTGCTTTTAAAGGCCATTACTATAACGAAGTTGATGGTCAAAGGTAGAAAGTTTAGGGGTAGCTTCACAAAGATATTATTGAAGTGGACGCAAAATTTCTTAGTACATTATAATCAGTAAATTAAAATAGTAATAGTTTATAAATAATATGCAAAACACTATCCAGAATTAGAACAAAAACATTCAAACGAATGATTAAATGTTAAAAGAAAAATTAAAAAATGATAGAAATGCATGTTACCTGTCTTGGTTCATTGGATTCCATGAATCAAACAGTTGGAGAAAGCCTGGCTCAAACTCTCACTCCTTTCTCAATTCAGAATCCTAAAAAGCAGAATGAAACGGGGCGTCGACCCTCGTATACACAGTAACATACAACATAAATTAGTACTTGTGTACACAGTAACATACATATCTATCAAGGGAGGGCAAACAAACATTAAAAAAAAAAATAATTAATTTATAAAAAAAGAATGTCGTGTTATACGTATTTTAATTTTGAAAGATTTTCTGTCTCACTCACACAACATGTCTAGGGAATACTCCGCTTCACACGAAGACAAGCGGAAGTCGCGATTATACAACTCACCTGATGGCATGTCGACGCTGTTCCTGCCCACAAGGAGCATGACGAGGTTGCGTAATTCGCGTTTCCCGTAGCATGTCAAAGAGTGTTTTTCTGTTGCCTATCGGAGTAACTCATTACTGTAAAAATACGTGCTCAGAAATTATTACAATTCCGTTTACGAAATATCTCTGTATTTCAAAATTTGCCCTCTGCCTGACAACCGTATTAATATCTATTCTCGCAAGAATGCAAAAGCATATTTGCCATTAATCTGACGCGAAATTTAATTTACAGTATGCAACTATTCATCAACTCTACTGACATTATGAGCAGAGTTGTACAGTCCAAACTTCTCGACTTTAAATTAATATTTAAATATGCTATCGTGCAATTTTTACTTTTAAAATTACGTCTGCGGTATTTATAATCAATAACTTTTCCTTAAAAAGGTTTTTGTGCCAGATATATTTACGCCAAAAATTCTGCTTTTAAAGGCCTTTACTGTAACGAAGTTGATGGTCAAAGGTAGAAAGTTTAGGGGTAGCTTCACAAAGATATTATTGGAGTGGACGCAAAATTTCTTAGTACATTACAATCAGTAAATTAAAATAGTAATAGTGTATAAATAATATGCAAAACACTATCCAGAATTAGAACAAAAACATTCAAACGAATGATTAAATGTTAAAAGAAAAATTAAAAAATGATAGAAATGCATTTTACCTGTCTTGGTTCATTGGATTCCATGAATCAAACAGTTGGAGAAAGTCTGGCTCAAACTCTCACTCCTTTCTCAATTCAGAATCCTAAAAAGCAGAATGAAACGGGGCGTCGACCCTCGTATACACAGTAACATACAACATAAAATAGTACTTGTGTACACAGTAACACACATATCTATCAAGGGAGGGCAAACAAACTTTAAAAAAAAATTAACTAATTAATTTATAAAAAAAGAATTTCGTGTTATACGTATTTTAATTTTGAAAGATTTTCTGTCTCACTCACACAACATGTCTAGGGAATACTCCGCTTCACACGAAGACAAGCGGAAGTCGCGATTATACAACTCACCTGATGGCATGTCGACGCTGTTCCTGCCCACAAGGAGCATGACGAGGTTGCGTAATTCGCGTTTCCCGTAGCATGTCAAAAAGTGTTTTTCTGTTGCCTATCGGAGTAACTCATTACTGTAAAAATACGTGCTCAGAAATTATTACAATTCCGTTTACGAAATATCTCTGTATTTCAAAATTTGCCTGCTGCCTGACAACCGTATTAATATCTATTCTCGCAAGAATGCAAAAGCATATTTGCCATTAATCTGACGCGAAATTTAATTTACAGTATGCAACTATTCATCAACGCTACTGACATTATGAGCAGAGTTGTACAGTCCAAACCTCTCGACTTTAAATTAATATTTAAATATGCTATCGTGCAATTTTTACTTTTAAAATTACGTCTGTGGTATTTATAATCAATAACTTTTCCTTAAAAAGCTTTTTGTGCCAGATATATTTACGCCAAAAATTCTGCTTTTAAAGGCCATTACTATAACGAAGTTGATGGTCAAAGGTAGAAAGTTTAGGGGTAGCTTCACAAAGATATTATTGGAGTGGACGCAAAATTTCTTAGTACATTATAATCAGTAAATTAAAATAGTAATAGTTTATAAATAATATGCAAAACACTATCCAGAATTAGAACAAAAACATTCAAACGAATGATTAAATGTTAAAAGAAAAATTAAAAAATGATAGAAATGCATGTTACCTGTCTTGGTTCATTGGATTCCATGAATCAAACAGTTGGAGAAAGCCTGGCTCAAACTCTCACTCCTTTCTCAATTCAGAATCCTAAAAAGCAGAATGAAACGGGGCGTCGACCCTCGTATACACAGTAACATACAACATAAATTAGTACTTGTGTACACAGTAACATACATATCTATCAAGGGAGGGCAAACAAACATTAAAAAAAAATTAATTAATTTATAAAAAAAGAATGTCGTGTTATACGTATTTTAATTTTGAAAGATTTTCTGTCTCACTCACACAACATGTCTAGGGAATACTCCGCTTCACACGAAGACAAGCGGAAGTCGCGATTATACAACTCACCTGATGGCATGTCGACGCTGTTCCTGCCCACAAGGAGCATGACGAGGTTGCGTAATTCGCGTTTCCCGTAGCATGTCAAAGAGTGTTTTTCTGTTGCCTATCGGAGTAACTCATTACTGTAAAAATACGTGCTCAGAAATTATTACAATTCCGTTTACGAAAATTATCAGTATTTCAAAATTTGCCCTCTGCCTGACAACCGTATTAATGTCTATTCTCGCAAGAATGCAAAAGCATATTTGCCATTAATCTGACGCGAAATTTAATTTACAGTATGCAACTATTCATCAACTCTCCTGACATTATGAGCAGAGTTGTACAGTCCAAACCTCTCGACTTTAAATTAATATGTAAATATGCTATCGTGCAATTTTTACTTTTATAATTACGTCTGCGGTATTTATAATCAATAACTTTTCCTTAAAAAGATTTTTGTGCCAGATATATTTACGCCAAAAATTCTGCTTTTAAAGGCCATTACTGTAACGAAGTTGATGGTCAAAGGCAGAAAGTTTAGGGGTAGCTTCACAAAGATATTATTGGAGTGGACGCAAAATTTCATAGTACATTACAATCAGTAAATTAAAATAGTAAAAGTTTATAAATAATATGCAAAACACTATCCAGAATTAGAACAAAAACATTTAAACGAATGATTAAATGTTAAAAGAAAAATTCAAAAATGATAGAAATGCATGTTACCTGTCTTGGTCCATTGGATTTCATGAATCAAACAGTTGGAGAAAGTCTGGCTCAAACTCCCACTCCTTTCACAATTCATAATCCTAAAAATCAGAATGAAACGGGGCGTTGACCCTCGTATACACAGTAACATACAACATAAAATAGTACTTGTGTACACAGTAACATACATATATATCAAGGGAGGGCAAACAAACTTTAAAAAAAAATTAATTAATTAATTTATAAAAAAAGAATTTCGTGTTATACGTATTTTAATTTTGAAAGATTTTCTGTCTCACTCACACAACATGTCTAGGGAAAACGCCGCTTCACACGGTGACAAGCGGAAGTCGCGAATATACAACTCACCTGATTGCAAGTTGACGCTGTTCCTGCCCACAAGGAGCATGACGAGGTTGCGTAATTCGTGTTTCCCGTAGCATGTCAAAGAGTGTTTTTCTGTTGCCTATCGGAGTAACTCATTACTGTAAAAATACGTGCTCAGAAATTATTACAATTCCGTTTACGAAATATCTCTGTATTTCAAAATTTGCCCTCTGCCTGACAACCGTATTAATGTATATTCTCGCAAGAATGTAAAAGCATATTTGCCATTAATCTGACGCGAAATTTAATTTACAGTATGCAACTATTCATCAACTCTACTGACATTATGAGCAGAGTTGTACAGTCCAAACTTCTCGACTTTAAATTAATATTTAAATATGCTATCGTGCAATTTTTACTTTTAAAATTACGTCTGCGGTATTTATAATCAATAACTTTTCCTTAAAAAGCTTTTTGTGCCAGATATATTTACGCCAAAAATTCTGCTTTTAAAGGCCAATACTGTAACGAAGTTGATGGTCAAAGGTAGAAAGTTTAGGGGTAGCTTCACAAAGATATTATTGGAGTGGACGCAAAATTTCTTAGTACATTACAATCAGTAAATTAAAATAGTAATAATTTATAAATAATATGCAAAACACTATCCAGAATTAGGACAAAAACATTCAAACGAATGATTAAATGTTAAAAGAAAAATTAAAAAATGATAGAAATGCATTTTACCTGTCTTGGTTCATTGGATTCCATGAATCAAACAGTTGGAGAAAGCCTGGCTCAAACTCTCACTCCTTTCTCAATTCAGAATCCTAAAAAGCAGAATGAAACGGGGCGTCGACCCTCGTATACACAGTAACATACAACATAAAATAGTACTTGTGTACACAGTAACACACATATCTATCAAGGGAGGGCAAACAAACTTTAAAAAAAAATTAACTAATTAATTTATAAAAAAAGAATTTCGTGTTATACGTATTTTAATTTTGAAAGATTTTCTGTCGCACTCACACAACATGTCTAGGGAAAACTCCGCTTCACACGGTGAAAAACGAAAATCGCGAATATACAACTCACCTGATGGCAAGTCGACGCTGTTCCTGCCCACAAGGAGCATGACGAGGTTGCGTAATTCGCGTTTCCCGTAGCATGTCAAAAAGTGTTTTTCTGTTGCCTATCGGAGTAACTCATTACTGTAAAAATACGTGCTCAGAAATTATTACAATTCCGTTTACGAAATATCTCTGTATTTCAAAATTTGCCTGCTTCCTGACAACCGTATTAATGTCTATTCTCGCAAGAATGCAAAAGCATATTTGCCATTAATCTGACGCGAAATTTAATTTACAGTATGCAACTATTCATCAACGCTACTGACATTATGAGCAGAGTTGTACAGTCCAAACCTCTCGACTTTAAATTAATATTTAAATATGCTATCGTGCAATTTTTACTTTTAAAATTACGTCTGCGGTATTTATAATCAATAACTTTTCCTTAAAAAGCTTTTTGTGCCAGATATATTTACGCCAAAAATTCTGCTTTTAAAGGCCATTACTATAACGAAGTTGATGGTCAAAGGTAGAAAGTTTAGGGGTAGCTTCACAAAGATATTATTGAAGTGGACGCAAAATTTCTTAGTACATTATAATCAGTAAATTAAAATAGTAATAGTTTATAAATAATATGCAAAACACTATCCAGAATTAGAACAAAAACATTCAAACGAATGATTAAATGTTAAAAGAAAAATTAAAAAATGATAGAAATGCATGTTACCTGTCTTGGTTCATTGGATTCCATGAATCAAACAGTTGGAGAAAGCCTGGCTCAAACTCTCACTCCTTTCTCAATTCAGAATCCTAAAAAGCAGAATGAAACGGGGCGTCGACCCTCGTATACACAGTAACATACAACATAAATTAGTACTTGTGTACACAGTAACATACATATCTATCAAGGGAGGGCAAACAAACATTAAAAAAAAAAATAATTAATTTATAAAAAAAGAATGTCGTGTTATACGTATTTTAATTTTGAAAGATTTTCTGTCTCACTCACACAACATGTCTAGGGAATACTCCGCTTCACACGAAGACAAGCGGAAGTCGCGATTATACAACTCACCTGATGGCATGTCGACGCTGTTCCTGCCCACAAGGAGCATGACGAGGTTGCGTAATTCGCGTTTCCCGTAGCATGTCAAAGAGTGTTTTTCTGTTGCCTATCGGAGTAACTCATTACTGTAAAAATACGTGCTCAGAAATTATTACAATTCCGTTTACGAAATATCTCTGTATTTCAAAATTTGCCCTCTGCCTGACAACCGTATTAATGTCTATTCTCGCAAGAATGCAAAAGCATATTTGCCATTAATCTGACGCGAAATTTAATTTACAGTATGCAACTATTCATCAACTCTACTGACATTATGAGCAGAGTTGTACAGTCCAAACTTCTCGACTTTAAATTAATATTTAAATATGCTATCGTGCAATTTTTACTTTTAAAATTACGTCTGCGGTATTTATAATCAATAACTTTTCCTTAAAAAGGTTTTTGTGCCAGATATATTTACGCCAAAAATTCTGCTTTTAAAGGCCTTTACTGTAACGAAGTTGATGGTCAAAGGTAGAAAGTTTAGGGGTAGCTTCACAAAGATATTATTGGAGTGGACGCAAAATTTCTTAGTACATTACAATCAGTAAATTAAAATAGTAATAGTGTATAAATAATATGCAAAACACTATCCAGAATTAGAACAAAAACATTCAAACGAATGATTAAATGTTAAAAGAAAAATTAAAAAATGATAGAAATGCATTTTACCTGTCTTGGTTCATTGGATTCCATGAATCAAACAGTTGGAGAAAGTCTGGCTCAAACTCTCACTCCTTTCTCAATTCAGAATCCTAAAAAGCAGAATGAAACGGGGCGTCGACCCTCGTATACACAGTAACATACAACATAAAATAGTACTTGTGTACACAGTAACACACATATCTATCAAGGGAGGGCAAACAAACTTTAAAAAAAAATTAACTAATTAATTTATAAAAAAAGAATTTCGTGTTATACGTATTTTAATTTTGAAAGATTTTCTGTCTCACTCACACAACATGTCTAGGGAATACTCCGCTTCACACGAAGACAAGCGGAAGTCGCGATTATACAACTCACCTGATGGCATGTCGACGCTGTTCCTGCCCACAAGGAGCATGACGAGGTTGCGTAATTCGCGTTTCCCGTAGCATGTCAAAAAGTGTTTTTCTGTTGCCTATCGGAGTAACTCATTACTGTAAAAATACGTGCTCAGAAATTATTACAATTCCGTTTACGAAATATCTCTGTATTTCAAAATTTGCCTGCTGCCTGACAACCGTATTAATATCTATTCTCGCAAGAATGCAAAAGCATATTTGCCATTAATCTGACGCGAAATTTAATTTACAGTATGCAACTATTCATCAACGCTACTGACATTATGAGCAGAGTTGTACAGTCCAAACCTCTCGACTTTAAATTAATATTTAAATATGCTATCGTGCAATTTTTACTTTTAAAATTACGTCTGCGGTATTTATAATCAATAACTTTTCCTTAAAAAGCTTTTTGTGCCAGATATATTTACGCCAAAAATTCTGCTTTTAAAGGCCATTACTATAACGAAGTTGATGGTCAAAGGTAGAAAGTTTAGGGGTAGCTTCACAAAGATATTATTGGAGTGGACGCAAAATTTCTTAGTACATTATAATCAGTAAATTAAAATAGTAATAGTTTATAAATAATATGCAAAACACTATCCAGAATTAGAACAAAAACATTCAAACGAATGATTAAATGTTAAAAGAAAAATTAAAAAATGATAGAAATGCATGTTACCTGTCTTGGTTCATTGGATTCCATGAATCAAACAGTTGGAGAAAGCCTGGCTCAAACTCTCACTCCTTTCTCAATTCAGAATCCTAAAAAGCAGAATGAAACGGGGCGTCGACCCTCGTATACACAGTAACATACAACATAAATTAGTACTTGTGTACACAGTAACATACATATCTATCAAGGGAGGGCAAACAAACATTAAAAAAAAATTAATTAATTTATAAAAAAAGAATGTCGTGTTATACGTATTTTAATTTTGAAAGATTTTCTGTCTCACTCACACAACATGTCTAGGGAATACTCCGCTTCACACGAAGACAAGCGGAAGTCGCGATTATACAACTCACCTGATGGCATGTCGACGCTGTTCCTGACACAAGGAGCATGACGAGGTTGCGTAATTCGCGTTTCCCGTAGCATGTCAAAGAGTGTTTTTCTGTTGCCTATCGGAGTAACTCATTACTGTAAAAATACGTGCTCAGAAATTATTACAATTCCGTTTACGAAAATTATCAGTATTTCAAAATTTGCCCTCTGCCTGACAACCGTATTAATGTCTATTCTCGCAAGAATGCAAAAGCATATTTGCCATTAATCTGACGCGAAATTTAATTTACAGTATGCAACTATTCATCAACTCTCCTGACATTATGAGCAGAGTTGTACAGTCCAAACCTCTCGACTTTAAATTAATATGTAAATATGCTATCGTGCAATTTTTACTTTTATAATTACGTCTGCGGTATTTATAATCAATAACTTTTCCTTAAAAAGATTTTTGTGCCAGATATATTTACGCCAAAAATTCTGCTTTTAAAGGCCATTACTGTAACGAAGTTGATGGTCAAAGGCAGAAAGTTTAGGGGTAGCTTCACAAAGATATTATTGGAGTGGACGCAAAATTTCATAGTACATTACAATCAGTAAATTAAAATAGTAAAAGTTTATAAATAATATGCAAAACACTATCCAGAATTAGAACAAAAACATTTAAACGAATGATTAAATGTTAAAAGAAAAATTCAAAAATGATAGAAATGCATGTTACCTGTCTTGGTCCATTGGATTTCATGAATCAAACAGTTGGAGAAAGTCTGGCTCAAACTCCCACTCCTTTCACAATTCATAATCCTAAAAATCAGAATGAAACGGGGCGTTGACCCTCGTATACACAGTAACATACAACATAAAATAGTACTTGTGTACACAGTAACATACATATATATCAAGGGAGGGCAAACAAACTTTAAAAAAAAAAATTAATTAATTAATTTATAAAAAAAGAATTTCGTGTTATACGTATTTTAATTTTGAAAGATTTTCTGTCTCACTCACACAACATGTCTAGGGAAAACGCCGCTTCACACGGTGACAAGCGGAAGTCGCGAATATACAACTCACCTGATTGCAAGTTGACGCTGTTCCTGCCCACAAGGAGCATGACGAGGTTGCGTAATTCGTGTTTCCCGTAGCATGTCAAAGAGTGTTTTTCTGTTGCCTATCGGAGTAACTCATTACTGTAAAAATACGTGCTCAGAAATTATTACAATTCCGTTTACGAAATATCTCTGTATTTCAAAATTTGCCCTCTGCCTGACAACCGTATTAATGTCTATTCTCGCAAGAATGTAAAAGCATATTTGCCATTAATCTGACGCGAAATTTAATTTACAGTATGCAACTATTCATCAACTCTACTGACATTATGAGCAGAGTTGTACAGTCCAAACTTCTCGACTTTAAATTAATATTTAAATATGCTATCGTGCAATTTTTACTTTTAAAATTACGTCTGCGGTATTTATAATCAATAACTTTTCCTTAAAAAGCTTTTTGTGCCAGATATATTTACGCCAAAAATTCTGCTTTTAAAGGCCATTACTGTAACGAAGTTGATGGTCAAAGGTAGAAAGTTTAGGGGTAGCTTCACAAAGATATTATTGGAGTGGACGCAAAATTTCTTAGTACATTACAATCAGTAAATTAAAATAGTAATAATTTATAAATAATATGCAAAACACTATCCAGAATTAGGACAAAAACATTCAAACGAATGATTAAATGTTAAAAGAAAAATTAAAAAATGATAGAAATGCATTTTACCTGTCTTGGTTCATTGGATTCCATGAATCAAACAGTTGGAGAAAGCCTGGCTCAAACTCTCACTCCTTTCTCAATTCAGAATCCTAAAAAGCAGAATGAAACGGGGCGTCGACCCTCGTATACACAGTAACATACAACATAAATTAGTACTTGTGTACACAGTAACATACATATCTATCAAGGGAGGGCAAACAAACATTAAAAAAAAAATTAATTAATTTATAAAAAAAGAATGTCGTGTTATACGTATTTTAATTTTGAAAGATTTTCTGTCTCACTCACACAACATGTCTAGGGAATACTCCGCTTCACACGAAGACAAGCGGAAGTCGCGATTATACAACTCACCTGATGGCAAGTCGACGCTTTTCCTGCCCACAAGGAGCATGACGAGGTTGCGTAATTCGCGTTTCCCGTAGCATGTCAAAGAGTGATTTTCTGTTGCCTATCGGAGTAACTCATTACTGTAAAAATACGTGCTCAGAAATTATTACAATTCCGTTTACGAAATATCTCTGTATTTCAAAATTTGCCTTCTGCCTGACAACCGTATTAATGTCTATTCTCGCAAGAATGCAAAAGAATATTTGCCATTAATCTGACGCGAAATTTAATTTACAGTATGCAACTATTCATCAACGCTACTGACATTATGAGCAGAGTTGTACAGTCCAAACCTCTCGACTTTAAATTAATATGTAAATAAGCTATCGTGCAATTTTTACTTTTATAATTACGTCTGCGGTATTTATAATCAATAACTTTTCCTTAAAAAGCTTTTTGTGCCGGATATATTTACGCCAAAAATTCTGCTTTTAAAGGCCATTACTGTAACGAAGTTGATGGTCAAAGGTAGAAAGTTTAGGGGTAGCTTCACAAAGATATTATTGGAGTGGACGCAAAATTTCTTAGTACATTACAATCAGTAAATTAAAATAGAAAAAGTTTATAAATAATATGCAAAACACTATCCACAATTAGAACAAAAACATTTAAACGAATGATTAAATGTTAAAAGAAAAATTAAAAAATGATAGAAATGCATGTTACCTGTCTTGGTCCATTGGATTTCATGAATCAAACAGTTGGAGAAAGTCTGGCTCAAACTCCCACTCCTTTCACAATTCATAATCCTAAAAAGCAGAATGAAACGGGGCGTCGACCCTCGTATACACAGTAACATACAACATAAAATAGTACTTGTGTACACAGTAACATACATATATATCAAGGGAGGGCAAACAAACTTAAAAAAAAATTAATTAATTAATTTATAAAAAAAGAATTTCGTGTTATACGTATTTTAATTTTGAAAGATTTTCTGTCTCACTCACACAACATGTCTAGGGAAAACGCCGCTTCACACGGTGAAAAACGAAAATCGCGAATATACAACTCACCTGTTGGCAAGTCGACCCTGTTCCTGCCCACAAGGAGCATGACGAGGTTGCGTAATTCGCGTTTCCCGTAGCATGTCAAAGAGTGTTCTTCTGTTGCCTATCGGAGTAACTCATTACTGTAAAAATACGTGCTCAGAAATTATTATAATTCCGTTTACGAAATATCTCTGAATTTCAAAATTTGCCTTCTGCCTGACAACCGTATTAATGTCTATTCTCGCAAGAATGCAAAAGCATATTTGCCATTAATCTGACGCGAAATTTAATTTACAGTATGCAACTATTCATCAACGCTACTGACATTATGAGCAGAGTTGTACAGTCCAAACCTCTCGACTTTAAATTAATATTTAAATATGCTATCGTGCAATTTTTACTTTTAAAATTACGTCTGCGGTATTTATAATCAATAACTTTTCCTTAAAAAGATTTTTGTGCCAGATATATTTACGCCAAAAATTCTGCTTTTAAAGGCCATTACTATAACGAAGTTGATGGTCAAAGGTAGAAAGTTTAGGGGTAGCTTCACAAAGATATTATTGGAGTGGACGCAAAATTTCTTAGTACATTATAATCAGTAAATTAAAATAGTAATAGTTTATAAATAATATGCAAAACACTATCCAGAATTAGAACAAAAACATTCAAACGAATGATTAAATGTTAAAAGAAAAATTAAAAAATGATAGAAATGCATTTTACCTGTCTTGGTTCATTGGATTCCATGAATCAAACAGTTGGAGAAAGTCTGGCTCAAACTCTCACTCCTTTCTCAATTCAGAATCCTAAAAAGCAGAATGAAACGGGGCGTCGACCCTCGTATACACAGTAACATACAACATAAAATAGTACTTGTGTACACAGTAACACACATATCTATCAAGGGAGGGCAAACAAACTTTAAAAAAAATTAACTAATTAATTTATAAAAAAAGAATTTCGTGTTATACGTATTTTAATTTTGAAAGATTTTCTGTCTCACTCACACAACATGTCTAGGGAAAACTCCGCTTCACACGGTGAAAAACGAAAATCGCGAATATACAACTCACCTGATGGCAAGTCGACGCTGTTCCTGCCCACAAGGAGCATGACGAGGTTGCGTAATTCGCGTTTCCCGTAGCATGTCAAAAAGTGTTTTTCTGTTGCCTATCGGAGTAACTCATTACCGTAAAAATACGTGCTCAGAAATTATTAAAATTCCGTTTACGAAAATTATCAGTATTTCAAAATTTGCCCTCTGCCTGACAACCGTATTAATGTCTATTCTCGCAAGAATGCAAAAGCATATTTGCCATTAATCTGACGCGAAATTTAATTTACAGTATGCAACTATTCATCAACGCTACTGACATTATGAGCAGAGTTGTACAGTCCAAACCTCTCGACTTTAAATTAATATTTAAATATACTATCGTGCAATTTTTACGTTTAAAATTACGTCTGCGGTATTTATAATCAATAACTTTTCCTTAAAAAGCTTTTTGTGCCAGATATATTTACGCCAAAAATTCTGCTTTTAAAGGCAATTACTATAACGAAGTTGATGGTCAAAGGTAGAAAGTTTAGGGGTAGCTTCACAAAGATATTATTGGAGTGGACGCAAAATTTCTTAGTACATTATAATCAGTAAATTAAAATAGTAATAGTTTATAAATAATATGCAAAACACTATCCAGAATTAGAACAAAAACATTCAAACGAATGATTAAATGTTAAAAGAAAAATTAAAAAATGATAAAAATGCATTTTACCTGTCTTGGTTCATTGGATTCCATGAATCAAACAGTTGGAGAAAGTCTGGCTCAAACTCTCACTCCTTTCTCAATTCAGAATCCTAAAAAGCAGAATGAAACGGGGCGTCGACCCTCGTATACACAGTAACATACAACATAAAATAGTACTTGTGTACACAGTAACATACATATCTATCAAGGGAGGGCAAACAAACTTTAAAAAAAAATTAATTAATTAATTTATAAAAAAAGAATTTCGTGTTATACGTATTTTAATTTTGAAAGATTTTCTGTCTCACTCACACAACATGTCTAGGGAAAACGCCGCTTCACACGGTGACAAGCGGAAGTCGCGAATATACAACTCACCTGATTGCAAGTTGACGCTGTTCCTGCCCACAAGGAGCATGACGAGGTTGCGTAATTCGTGTTTCCCGTAGCATGTCAAAGAGTGTTTTTCTGTTGCCTATCGGAGTAACTCATTACTGTAAAAATACGTGCTCAGAAATTATTACAATTCCGTTTACGAAATATCTCTGTATTTCAAAATTTGCCCTCTGCCTGACAACCGTATTAATGTCTATTCTCGCAAGAATGTAAAAGCATATTTGCCATTAATCTGACGCGAAATTTAATTTACAGTATGCAACTATTCATCAACTCTACTGACATTATGAGCAGAGTTGTACAGTCCAAACTTCTCGACTTTAAATTAATATTTAAATATGCTATCGTGCAATTTTTACTTTTAAAATTACGTCTGCGGTATTTATAATCAATAACTTTTCCTTAAAAAGCTTTTTGTGCCAGATATATTTACGCCAAAAATTCTGCTTTTAAAGGCCATTACTGTAACGAAGTTGATGGTCAAAGGTAGAAAGTTTAGGGGTAGCTTCACAAAGATATTATTGGAGTGGACGCAAAATTTCTTAGTACATTACAATCAGTAAATTAAAATAGTAATAATTTATAAATAATATGCAAAACACTATCCAGAATTAGGACAAAAACATTCAAACGAATGATTAAATGTTAAAAGAAAAATTAAAAAATGATAGAAATGCATTTTACCTGTCTTAGTTCATTGGATTCCATGAATCAAACAGTTGGAGAAAGCCTGGCTCAAACTCTCACTCCTTTCTCAATTCAGAATCCTAAAAAGCAGAATGAAACGGGGCGTCGACCCTCGTATACACAGTAACATACAACATAAATTAGTACTTGTGTACACAGTAACATACATATCTATCAAGGGAGGGCAAACAAACATTAAAAAAAAATTAATTAATTTATAAAAAAAGAATGTCGTGTTATACGTATTTTAATTTTGAAAGATTTTCTGTCTCACTCACACAACATGTCTAGGGAATACTCCGCTTCACACGAAGACAAGCGGAAGTCGCGATTATACAACTCACCTGATGGCAAGTCGACGCTTTTCCTGCCCACAAGGAGCATGACGAGGTTGCGTAATTCGCGTTTCCCGTAGCATGTCAAAGAGTGATTTTCTGTTGCCTATCGGAGTAACTCATTACTGTAAAAATACGTGCTCAGAAATTATTACAATTCTGTTTACGAAATATCTCTGTATTTCAAAATTTGCCTTCTGCCTGACAACCGTATTAATGTCTATTCTCGCAAGAATGCAAAAGAATATTTGCCATTAATCTGACGCGAAATTTAATTTACAGTATGCAACTATTCATCAACGCTACTGACATTATGAGCAGAGTTGTACAGTCCAAACCTCTCGACTTTAAATTAATATGTAAATAAGCTATCGTGCAATTTTTACTTTTATAATTACGTCTGCGGTATTTATAATCAATAACTTTTCCTTAAAAAGCTTTTTGTGCCGGATATATTTACGCCAAAAATTCTGCTTTTAAAGGCCATTACTGTAACGAAGTTGATGGTCAAAGGTAGAAAGTTTAGGGGTAGCTTCACAAAGATATTATTGGAGTGGACGCAAAATTTCTTAGTACATTACAATCAGTAAATTAAAATAGAAAAAGTTTATAAATAATATGCAAAACACTATCCACAATTAGAACAAAAACATTTAAACGAATGATTAAATGTTAAAAGAAAAAATCAAAAATGATAGAAATGCATGTTACCTGTCTTGGTCCATTGGATTTCATGAATCAAACAGTTGGAGAAAGTCTGGCTCAAACTCCCACTCCTTTCACAATTCATAATCCTAAAAAGCAGAATGAAACGGGGCGTCGACCCTCGTATACACAGTAACATACAACATAAAATAGTACTTGTGTACACAGTAACATACATATATATCAAGGGAGGGCAAACAAACTTAAAAAAAAATTAATTAATTAATTTATAAAAAAAGAATTTCGTGTTATACGTATTTTAATTTTGAAAGATTTTCTGTCTCACTCACACAACATGTCTAGGGAAAACGCCGCTTCACACGGTGAAAAACGAAAATCGCGAATATACAACTCACCTGTTGGCAAGTCGACCCTGTTCCTGCCCACAAGGAGCATGACGAGGTTGCGTAATTCGCGTTTCCCGTAGCATGTCAAAGAGTGTTCTTCTGTTGCCTATCGGAGTAACTCATTACTGTAAAAATACGTGCTCAGAAATTATTATAATTCCGTTTACGAAATATCTCTGAATTTCAAAATTTGCCTTCTGCCTGACAACCGTATTAATGTCTATTCTCGCAAGAATGCAAAAGCATATTTGCCATTAATCTGACGCGAAATTTAATTTACAGTATGCAACTATTCATCAACGCTACTGACATTATGAGCAGAGTTGTACAGTCCAAACCTCTCGACTTTAAATTAATATTTAAATATGCTATCGTGCAATTTTTACTTTTAAAATTACGTCTGCGGTATTTATAATCAATAACTTTTCCTTAAAAAGATTTTTGTGCCAGATATATTTACGCCAAAAATTCTGCTTTTAAAGGCCATTACTATAACGAAGTTGATGGTCAAAGGTAGAAAGTTTAGGGGTAGCTTCACAAAGATATTATTGGAGTGGACGCAAAATTTCTTAGTACATTATAATCAGTAAATTAAAATAGTAATAGTTTATAAATAATATGCAAAACACTATCCAGAATTAGAACAAAAACATTCAAACGAATGATTAAATGTTAAAAGAAAAATTAAAAAATGATAGAAATGCATTTTACCTGTCTTGGTTCATTGGATTCCATGAATCAAACAGTTGGAGAAAGTCTGGCTCAAACTCTCACTCCTTTCTCAATTCAGAATCCTAAAAAGCAGAATGAAACGGGGCGTCGACCCTCGTATACACAGTAACATACAACATAAAATAGTACTTGTGTACACAGTAACACACATATCTATCAAGGGAGGGCAAACAAACTTTAAAAAAAATTAACTAATTAATTTATAAAAAAAGAATTTCGTGTTATACGTATTTTAATTTTGAAAGATTTTCTGTCTCACTCACACAACATGTCTAGGGAAAACTCCGCTTCACACGGTGAAAAACGAAAATCGCGAATATACAACTCACCTGATGGCAAGTCGACGCTGTTCCTGCCCACAAGGAGCATGACGAGGTTGCGTAATTCGCGTTTCCCGTAGCATGTCAAAAAGTGTTTTTCTGTTGCCTATCGGAGTAACTCATTACCGTAAAAATACGTGCTCAGAAATTATTAAAATTCCGTTTACGAAAATTATCAGTATTTCAAAATTTGCCCTCTGCCTGACAACCGTATTAATGTCTATTCTCGCAAGAATGCAAAAGCATATTTGCCATTAATCTGACGCGAAATTTAATTTACAGTATGCAACTATTCATCAACGCTACTGACATTATGAGCAGAGTTGTACAGTCCAAACCTCTCGACTTTAAATTAATATTTAAATATACTATCGTGCAATTTTTACGTTTAAAATTACGTCTGCGGTATTTATAATCAATAACTTTTCCTTAAAAAGCTTTTTGTGCCAGATATATTTACGCCAAAAATTCTGCTTTTAAAGGCAATTACTATAACGAAGTTGATGGTCAAAGGTAGAAAGTTTAGGGGTAGCTTCACAAAGATATTATTGGAGTGGACGCAAAATTTCTTAGTACATTATAATCAGTAAATTAAAATAGTAATAGTTTATAAATAATATGCAAAACACTATCCAGAATTAGAACAAAAACATTCAAACGAATGATTAAATGTTAAAAGAAAAATTAAAAAATGATAAAAATGCATTTTACCTGTCTTGGTTCATTGGATTCCATGAATCAAACAGTTGGAGAAAGTCTGGCTCAAACTCTCACTCCTTTCTCAATTCAGAATCCTAAAAAGCAGAATGAAACGGGGCGTCGACCCTCGTATACACAGTAACATACAACATAAAATAGTACTTGTGTACACAGTAACATACATATCTATCAAGGGAGGGCAAACAAACTTTAAAAAAAAATTAACTAATTAATTTATAAAAAAAAGAATTTCGTGTTATACGTATTTTAATTTTGAAAGATTTTCTGTCTCACTCACACAACATGTCTAGGGAAAACTCCGCTTCACACGGTGAAAAACGAAAATCGCGAATATACAACTCACCTGATGGCAAGTCGACGCTTTTCCTGCCCACAAGGAGCATGACGAGGTTGCGTAATTCGCGTTTCCCGTAGCATGTCAAAGAGTGTTTTTCTGTTGCCTATCGGAGTAACTCATTACTGTAAAAATACGTGCTCAGAAATTATTACAATTCCGTTTACGAAATATCTCTGTATTTCAAAATTTGCCTTCTGCCTGACAACCGTATTAATGTCTATTCTCGCAAGAATGCAAAAGCATATTTGCCATTAATCTGACGCGAAATTTAATTTACAGTATGCAACTATTCATCAACTCTCCTGACATTATGAGCAGAGTTGTACAGTCCAAACCTCTCGACTTTAAATTAATATTTAAATATGCTATCGTGCAATTTTTACTTTTAAAATTACGTCTGCGGTATTTATAATCAATAACTTTTCCTTAAAAAGCTTTTTGTGCCAGATATATTTACGCCAAAAATTCTGCTTTTAAAGGCCATTACTGTAACGAAGTTGATGGTCAAAGGTAGAAAGTTTAGGGGTAGCTTCACAAAGATATTATTGGAGTGGACGCAAAATTTCTTAGTACATTACAATCAGTAAATTAAAATAGTAATAGTTTATAAATAATATGCAAAACACTATCCAGAATTAGAACAAAAACATTCAAACGAATGATTAAATGTTAAAAGAAAAATTACAAAATGATAGAAATGCATGTTACCTGTCTTGATCCATTGGATTCCATGAATCAAACAGTTGGAGAAAGTCTGGCTCAAACTACCACTCCTTTCTCAATTCAGAATCCTAAAAAGCAGAATGAAACGGGGCGTCGACCCTCGTATACACAGTAACATACAACATAAAATAGTACTTGTGTACACAGTAACATACATATCTAACAAGGGAGGGCAAACAAACTTTAAAAAAAAAATTAACTAATAAATTTTTAAAAAAAGAATTTCGTGTTATACGTATTTTAATTTTGAAAGATTTTCTGTTTCACTCACACAACATGTCTAGGGAAAACTCCGCTTCACACGGTGAAAAACGGAAATCGCGAATATACAACTCACCTGATGGCAAGTCGGCGCTGTTCCTGCCCACAAGGAGCATTACGAGGTTGCGTAATTCGCGTTTCCCGTAGCATGTCAAAGAGTGTTTTTCTGTAGCCTATCGGAGTAACTTATTACTGTAAAAATACGTGCTCAGAAATTATTACAATTCCGCTTACGAAAATTATCAGTATTTCAAAATTTGCCCTCTGCCTGACAACCGTATTAATGTGTATTCTCGCAAGAATGCAAATGCATATTTGCCATTAATCTGACGCGAAATTTAATTTACAGTATGCAACTATTCATCAACTCTCCTGACATTATGAGCAGAGTTGTACAGTCCAAACCTCTCGACTTTAAATTAATATGTAAATATGCTATCGTGCAATTTTTACTTTTATAATTACGTCTGCGGTATTTATAATCAATAACTTTTCCTTAAAAAGATTTTTGTGCCAGATATATTTACGCCAAAAATTCTGCTTTTAAAGGCCATTACTGTAACTAAGTTGATGGTCAAAGGTAGAAAGTTTAGGGGTAGCATCACAAAGATATTATTGGAGTGGACGCAAAATTTCTTAGTACATTACAATCAGTAAATTAAAATAGTAAAAGTTTATAAATAATATGCAAAACACTATCCAGAATTAGAACAAAAACATTCAAACGAATGATTAAATGTTAAAAGAAAAATTAAAAAATGATAGAAATGCATTTTACCTGTCTTGGTTCATTGGATTCCATGAATCAAACAGTTGGAGAAAGTCTGGCTCAAACTCTCACTCCTTTCTCAATTCAGAATCCTAAAAAGCAGAATGAAACGGGGCGTCGACCCTCGTATACACAGTAACATACAACATAAAATAGTACTTGTGTACACAGTAACATACATATCTATCAAGGGAGGGCAAACAAACTTTTAAAAAAAATTAACTAATTAATTTATAAAAAAAGAATTTCGTGTTATACGTATTTTAATCTTGAAAGATTTTCTGTCCCACTCACACAACATGTCTAGGGAAAACTCCGCTTCACACGGTGAAAAACGAAAATCGCGAATATACAACTCACCTGATGGCAAGTCGACGCTTTTCCTGCCCACAAGGAGCATGACGAGGTTGCGTAATTCGCGTTTCCCGTAGCATGTCAAAGAGTGTTTTTCTGTTGCCTATCGGAGTAACTCATTACTGTAAAAATACGTGCTCAGAAATTATTACAATTCCGTTTACGAAATATCTCTGTATTTCAAAATTTGCCTTCTGCCTGACAACCGTATTAATGTCTATTCTCGCAAGAATGCAAAAGCATATTTGCCATTAATCTGACGCGAAATTTAATTTACAGTATGCAACTATTCATCAACTCTCCTGACATTATGAGCAGAGTTGTACAGTCCAAACCTCTCGACTTTAAATTAATATGTAAATATGCTATCCTGCAATTTTTACTTTTATAATTACGTCTGCGGTATTTATAATCAATAACTTTTCCTTAAAAAGATTTTTGTGCCAGATATATTTACGCAAAAAATTCTGCTTTTAAAGGCCATTACTGTAACGAAGTTGATGGTCAAAGGTAGAAAGTTTAGGGGTAGCTTCACAAAGATATTATTGGAGTGGACGCAAAATTTCTTAGCACATTACAATCAGTAAATTAAAATAGTAAAAGTTTATAAATAATATGCAAAACACTATCCAGAATTAGAACAAAAACATTTAAACGAATGATTAAATGTTAAAAGAAAAATTCAAAAATGATAGAAATGCATGTTACCTGTCTTGGTCCATTGGATTTCATGAATCAAACAGTTGGAGAAAGTCTGGCTCAAACTCCCACTCCTTTCACAATTCATAATCCTAAAAATCAGAATGAAACGGGACGTTGACCCTCGTATACACAGTAACATACAACATAAAATAGTACTTGTGTACACAGTAACATACATATATATCAAGGGAGGGCAAACAAAGTTTAAAAAAATAATAATTAATTAATTTATAAAAAAAGAATTTTGTGTTATACGTATTTTAATTTTGAAAGATTTTCTGTCTCACTCACACAACATGTCTAGGGAAAACGCCGCTTCACACGAAGACAAGCGGAAGTCGCGATTATACAACTCACCTGATGGCATGTCGACGCTGTTCCTGCCCACAAGGAGCATGACGAGGTTGCGTAATTCGCGTTTCCCGCAGCATGTCAAAGAGTGTTTTTCTGTAGCCTATCGGAGTAACTTATTACTGTAAAAATACGTGCTCAGAAATTATTACAATTCCGTTTACGAAAATTATCAGTATTTCAAAATTTGCCCTCTGCCTGACAACCGTATTAATGTGTATTCTCGCAAGAATGCAAAAGCATATTTGCCATTAATCTGACGCGAAATTTAATTTACAGTATGCAACTATTCATCAACTCTCCTGACATTATGAGCAGAGTTGTACAGTCCAAACCTCTCGACTTTAAATTAATATGTAAATATGTTTCGTGCAATTTTTACTTTTATAATTACGTCTGCGGTATTTATAATCAATAACTTTTCCTTAAAAAGATTTTTGTGCCAGATATATTTACGCCAAAAATTCTGCTTTTAAAGGCCATTACTGTAACGAAGTTGATGGTCAAAGGTAGAAAGTTTAGGGGTAGCTTCACAAAGATATTATTGGAGTGGACGCAAAATTTCTTAGTACATTACAATCAGTAAATTAAAATAGTAAAAGTTTATAAATAATATGCAAAACACTATCCAGAATTAGAACAAAAACATTTAAACGAATGATTAAATGTTAAAAGAAAAATTCAAAAATGATAGAAATGCATGTTACCTGTCTTGGTCCATTGGATTTCATGAATCAAACAGTTGGAGAAAGTCTGGCTCAAACTCCCACTCCTTTCACAATTCATAATCCTAAAAATTAGAATGAAACGGGGCGTTGACCCTCGTATACACAGTAACATACAACATAAATTAGTACTTGTGTACACAGTAACATACATATCTATCAAGGGAGGGCAAACAAACATTAAAAAAAAAATTAATTAATTTATAAAAAAAGAATGTCGTGTTATACGTATTTTAATTTTGAAATATTTTCTGTCTCACTCACACAACATGTCTAGGGAATACTCCGCTTCACACGAAGACAAGCGGAAGTCGCGATTATACAACTCACCTGATGGCATGTCGACGCTGTTCCTGCCCACAAGGAGCATGACGAGGTTGCGTAATTCGCGTTTCCCGTAGCATGTCAAAGAGTGTTTTTCTGTTGCCTATCGGAGTAACTCATTACTGTAAAAATACGTGCTCAGAAATTATTACAATTCCGTTTACGAAAATTATCAGTATTTCAAAATTTGCCCTCTGCCTGACAACCGTATTAATGTGTATTCTCGCAAGAATGCAAAAGCATATTTGCCATTAATCTGACGCGAAATTTAATTTACAGTATGCAACTATTCATCAACTCTCCTGACATTATGAGCAGAGTTGTACAGTCCAAACCTCTCGACTTTAAATTAATATGTAAATATGTTTCGTGCAATTTTTACTTTTATAATTACGTCTGCGGTATTTATAATCAATAACTTTTCCTTAAAAAGCTTTTTGTGCCAGATATATTTACGCCAAAAATTCTGCTTTTAAAGGCCATTACTGTAACGAAGTTGATGGTCAAATGTAGAAAGTTTAGGGGTAGCTTCACAAAGATATTATTGGAGTGGACGCAAAATTTCTTAGTACATTACAATCAGTAAATTAAAATAGTAATAGTTTATAAATAATATGCAAAACACTATCCAGAATTAGAACAAAAACATTCAAACGAATGATTAAATGTTAAAAGAAAAATTAAAAAATGATAGAAATGCATTTTACCTGTCTTGGTTCATTGGATTCCATGAATCAAACAGTTGGAGAAAGTCTGGCTCAAACTCTCACTCCTTTCTCAATTCAGAATCCTAAAAAGCAGAATGAAACGGGGCGTCGACCCTCGTATACACAGTAACATACAACATAAAATAGTACTTGTGTACACAGTAACATACATATCTATCAAGGGAGGGCAAACAAACTTTAAAAAAAATTAATTAATTAATTTATAAAAAAAGAATTTCGTGTTATACGTATTTTAATTTTGAAAGATTTTCTGTCTCACTCACACAACATGTCTAGGAAAAACGCCGCTTCACACGGTGAAAAACGAAAATCGCGAATATACAACTCACCTGATGGCAAGTCGACGCTGTTCCTGCCCACAAGGAGCATGACGAGGTTGCGTAATTCGCGTTTCCCGTAGCATGTCAAAGAGTGTTCTTCTGTTGCCTATCGGAGTAACTCATTACTGTAAAAATACGTGCTCATAAATTATTACAATTCCGTTTACGAAATATCTCTGTATTTCAAAATTTGCCTTCTGCCTGACAACCGTATTAATGTCTATTCTCGCAAGAATGCAAAAGCATATTTGCCATTAATCTGACGCGAAATTTAATTTACAGTATGCAACTATTCATCAACTCTACTGACATTATGAGCAGAGTTGTACAGTCCAAACTTCTGGACTTTAAATTAATATTTAAATATGCTATCGTGCAATTTTTACTTTTAAAATTACGTCTGCGGTATTTATAATCAATAACTTTTCCTTAAAAAGCTTTTTGTGCCAGATATATTTACGCCTAAAATTCTGCTTTTAAAGGCCATTACTGTAACGAAGTTGATGGTCAAATGTAGAAAGTTTAGGGGTAGCTTCACAAAGATATTATTGGAGTGGACGCAAAATTTCTTAGTACATTACAATCAGTAAATTAAAATAGTAATAGTTTATAAATAATATGCAAAACACTATCCAGAATTAGAACAAAAACATTCAAACGAATGATTAAATGTTAAAAGAAAAATTAAAAAATGATAGAAATGCATTTTACCTGTCTTGGTTCATTGGATTCCATGAATCAAACAGTTGGAGAAAGTCTGGCTCAAACTCTCACTCCTTTCTCAATTCAGAATCCTAAAAAGCAGAATGAAACGGGGCGTCGACCCTCGTATACACAGTAACATACAACATAAAATAGTACTTGTGTACACAGTAACATACATATCTATCAAGGGAGGGCAAACAAACTTTAAAAAAAATTAATTAATTAATTTATAAAAAAAGAATTTCGTGTTATACGTATTTTAATTTTGAAAGATTTTCTGTCTCACTCACACAACATGTCTAGGGAAAACGCCGCTTCACACGGTGAAAAACGAAAATCGCGAATATACAACTCACCTGATGGCAAGTCGACGCTGTTCCTGCCCACAAGGAGCATGACGAGGTTGCGTAATTCGCGTTTCCCGTAGCATGTCAAAGAGTGTTCTTCTGTTGCCTATCGGAGTAACTCATTACTGTAAAAATACGTGCTCATAAATTATTACAATTCCGTTTACGAAATATCTCTGTATTTCAAAATTTGCCTTCTGCCTGACAACCGTATTAATGTCTATTCTCGCAAGAATGCAAAAGCATATTTGCCATTAATCTGACGCGAAATTTAATTTACAGTATGCAACTATTCATCAACTCTACTGACATTATGAGCAGAGTTGTACAGTCCAAACTTCTGGACTTTAAATTAATATTTAAATATGCTATCGTGCAATTTTTACTTTTAAAATTACGTCTGCGGTATTTATAATCAATAACTTTTCCTTAAAAAGCTTTTTGTGCCAGATATATTTACGCCTAAAATTCTGCTTTTAAAGGCCATTACTGTAACGAAGTTGATGGTCAAATGTAGAAAGTTTAGGGGTAGCTTCACAAAGATATTATTGGAGTGGACGCAAAATTTCTTAGTACATTACAATCAGTAAATTAAAATAGTAATAGTTTATAAATAATATGCAAAACACTATCCAGAATTAGAACAAAAACATTCAAACGAATGATTAAATGTTAAAAGAAAAATTAAAAAATGATAGAAATGCATTTTACCTGTCTTGGTTCATTGGATTCCATGAATCAAACAGTTGGAGAAAGTCTGGCTCAAACTCTCACTCCTTTCTCAATTCAGAATCCTAAAAAGCAGAATGAAACGGGGCGTCGACCCTCGTATACACAGTAACATACAACATAAAATAGTACTTGTGTACACAGTAACATACATATCTATCAAGGGAGGGCAAACAAACTTTAAAAAAAATTAATTAATTAATTTATAAAAAAAGAATTTCGTGTTATACGTATTTTAATTTTGAAAGATTTTCTGTCTCACTCACACAACATGTCTAGGGAAAACGCCGCTTCACACGGTGAAAAACGAAAATCGCGAATATACAACTCACCTGATGGCAAGTCGACGCTGTTCCTGCCCACAAGGAGCATGACGAGGTTGCGTAATTCGCGTTTCCCGTAGCATGTCAAAGAGTGTTCTTCTGTTGCCTATCGGAGTAACTCATTACTGTAAAAATACGTGCTCATAAATTATTACAATTCCGTTTACGAAATATCTCTGTATTTCAAAATTTGCCTTCTGCCTGACAACCGTATTAATGTCTATTCTCGCAAGAATGCAAAAGCATATTTGCCATTAATCTGACGCGAAATTTAATTTACAGTATGCAACTATTCATCAACTCTACTGACATTATGAGCAGAGTTGTACAGTCCAAACTTCTGGACTTTAAATTAATATTTAAATATGCTATCGTGCAATTTTTACTTTTAAAATTACGTCTGCGGTATTTATAATCAATAACTTTTCCTTAAAAAGCTTTTTGTGCCAGATATATTTACGCCAAAAATTCTGCTTTTAAAGGCCATTACTGTAACGAAGTTGATGGTCAAATGTAGAAAGTTTAGGGGTAGCTTCACAAAGATATTATTGGAGTGGACGCAAAATTTCTTAGTACATTGCAATCAGTAAATTAAAATAGTAATAGTTTATAAATAATATGCAAAACACTATCCAGAATTAGAACAAAAACATTCAAACGAATGATTAAATGTTAAAAGAAAAATTACAAAATGATAGAAATGCATGTTACCTGTCTTGATCCATTGGATTCCATGAATCAAACAGTTGGAGAAAGTCTGGCTCAAACTACCACTCCTTTCTCAATTCAGAATCCTAAAAAGCAGAATGAAACGGGGCGTCGACCCTCGTATACACAGTAACATACAACATAAAATAGTACTTGTGTACACAGTAACATACATATCTAACAAGGGAGGGCAAACAAACTTTAAAAAAAAAATTAACTAATAAATTTTTAAAAAAAGAATTTCGTGTTATACGTATTTTAATTTTGAAAGATTTTCTGTTTCACTCACACAACATGTCTAGGGAAAACTCCGCTTCACACGGTGAAAAACGGAAATCGCGAATATACAACTCACCTGATGGCAAGTCGGCGCTGTTCCTGCCCACAAGGAGCATTACGAGGTTGCGTAATTCGCGTTTCCCGTAGCATGTCAAAGAGTGTTTTTCTGTAGCCTATCGGAGTAACTTATTACTGTAAAAATACGTGCTCAGAAATTATTACAATTCCGTTTACGAAAATTATCAGTATTTCAAAATTTGCCCTCTGCCTGACAACCGTATTAATGTGTATTCTCGCAAGAATGCAAAAGCATATTTGCCATTAATCTGACGCGAAATTTAATTTACAGTATGCAACTATTCATCAACGCTACTGACATTATGAGCAGAGTTGTACAGTCCAAACCTCTCGACATTAAATTAATATTTAAATATGCTATCGTGCAATTTTTACTTTTAAAATTACGTCTGCGGTATTTATAATCAATAACTTTTCCTTAAAAAGCTTTTTGTGCCAGATATATTTACGCCAAAAATTCTGCTTTTAAAGGCCATTACTATAACGAAGTTGATGGTCAAAGGTAGAAAGTTTAGGGGTAGCTTCACAAAGATATTATTGGAGTGGACGCAAAATTTCTTAGTACATTATAATCAGTAAATTAAAATAGTAATAGTTTATAAATAATATGCAAAACACTATCCAGAATTAGAACAAAAACATTCAAACGAATGATTAAATGTTAAAAGAAAAATTAAAAAATAATAGAAATGAATGTTACCTGTCTTGGTTCATTGGATTCCATGAATCAAACAGTTGGAGAAAGCCTGGCTCAAACTCTCACTCCTTTCTCAATTCAGAATCCTAAAAAGCAGAATGAAACGGGGCATCGACCCTCGTATACACAGTAACATACAACATAAATTAGTACTTGTGTACACAGTAACATACATATCTATCAAGGGAGGGCAAACAAACATTAAAAAAAAATTAATTAATTTATAAAAAAAGAATGTCGTGTTATACGTATTTTAATTTTGAAAGATTTTCTGTCTCACTCACACAACATGTCTAGGGAAAACGCCGCTTCACACGGTGAAAAACGAAAATCGCGAATATACAACTCACCTGATGGCAAGTCGACGCTGTTCCTGCCCACAAGGAGCATGACGAGGTTGCGTAATTCGCGTTTCCCGTAGCATGTCAAAGAGTGTTCTTCTGTTGCCTATCGGAGTAACTCATTACTGTAAAAATACGTGCTCATAAATTATTACAATTCCGTTTACGAAAATTATCAGTATTTCAAAATTTGCCCTCTGCCTGACAACCGTATTAATGTCTATTCTCGCAAGAATGCAAAAGCATATTTGCCATTAATCTGACGCGAAATTTAATTTACAGTATGCAACTATTCATCATATCTCCTGACATTATGAGCAGAGTTGTACAGTCCAAACCTCTCGACTTTAAATTAATATTTAAATATGCTATCGTGCAATTTTTACTTTTAAAACTACGTCTGCGGTATTTTATAATCAATAACTTTTCCTTAAAAAGCTTTTTGTGCCAGATATATTTACGCCAAAAATTCTGCTTTTAAAGGCCATTACTGTAACGAAGTTGATGGTCAAAGGTAGAAAGTTTAGGGGTAGCTTCACAAAGATATTATTGGAGTGGACGCAAAATTTCTTAGTACATTACAATCAGTAAATTAAAATAGTAATAGTTTATAAATAATATGCAAAACACTATCCAGAATTAGAACAAAAACATTCAAACGAATGATTAAATGTTAAAAGAAAAATTAAAAAATGATAGAAATGCATTTTACCAGTCTTGGTTCATTGGATTCCATGAATCAAACAGTTGGAGAAAGTCTGGCTCAAACTCTCACTCCTTTCTCAATTCAGAATCCTAAAAAGCAGAATGAAACGGGGCGTCGACCCTCGTATACACAGTAACATACAACATAAAATAGTACTTGTGTACACAGTAACATACATATCTATCAAGGGAGGGCAAACAAACATTAAAAAAAAATTAATTTATAAAAAAAGAATGTCGTGTTATACGTATTTTAATTTTGAAAGATTTTCTGTCTCACTCACACAACATGTCTAGGGAATACTCCGCTTCACACGAAGACAAGCGGAAGTCGCGATTATACAACTCACCTGATGGCATGTCGACGCTGTTCCTGCCCACAAGGAGCATGACGAGGTTGCGTAATTCGCGTTTCCCGTAGCATGTCAAAGAGTGTTTTTCTGTTGCCTATCTGAGTAACTCATTACTGTAAAAATACGTGCTCAGAAATTATTACAATTCCGTTTACGAAAATTATCAGTATTTCAAAATTTGCCCTCTGCCTGAACCCGTATTAATGTCTATTCTCGCAAGAATGCAAAAGCATATTTGCCATTAATCTGACGCGAAATTTAATTTACAGTATGCAACTATTCATCAACTCTCCTGACATTATGAGCAGAGTTGTACAGTCCAAACCTCTCGACTTTAAATTAATATTTAAATATGCTATCGTGCAATTTTTACGTTTAAAATTACGTCTGCGGTATTTTATAATCAATAACTTTTCCTTAAAAAGCTTTTTGTGCCAGATATATTTACGCCAAAAATTCTGCTTTTAAAGGCCATTACTGTAACGAAGTTGATGGTCAAAGGTAGAAAGTTTAGGGGTAGCTTCACAAAGATATTATTGGAGTGGACGCAAAATTTCTTAGTACATTACAATCAGTAAATTAAAATAGTAATAGTTTATAAATAATATGCAAAACACTATCCAGAATTAGAACAAAAACATTCAAACGAATGATTAAATGTTAAAAGAAAAATTAAAAAATGATAGAAATGCATTTTACCTGTCTTGGTTCATTGGATTCCATGAATCAAACAGTTGGAGAAAGTCTGGCTCAAACTCTCACTCCTTTCTCAATTCAGAATCCTAAAAAGCAGAATGAAACGGGGCGTCGACCCTCGTATACACAGTAACATACAACATAAAATAGTACTTGTGTACACAGTAACATACATATCTATCAAGGGAGGGCAAACAAACTTTAAAAAAAAATTAACTAATTAATTTATGAAAAAAGAATTTCGTGTTATACGTATTTTAATTTTGAAAGATTTTCTGTCTCACTCACACAACATGTCTAGGGAAAACTCCGCTTCACACGGTGAAAAACGAAAATCGCGAATATACAACTCACCTGATGGCAAGTCGACGCTTTCCCTGCCCACAAGGAGCATGACGAGGTTGCGTAATTCGCGTTTCCCGTAGCATGTATAGGAGTGTTTTTCTGTTGCCTATCGGAGTAACTCATTACTGTAAATATACGTGCTCAGAAATTATTACAATTCCGTTTACGAAATATATCTGTATTTCAAAATTTTCCTTCTGCCTGACAACCGTATTAATGTCTATTCTCGCAAGAATGCGAAAGCATATTTGCCATTAATCTGACGCGAAATTTAATTTACAGTATGCAACTATTCATCAACGCTACTGACATTATGAGCAGAGTTGTACAGTCCAAACCTCTCGACTTTAAATTAATATTTAAATATGCTATCGTGCAATTTTTACGTTTAAAATTACGTCTGCGGTATTTATAATCAATAACTTTTCCTTAAAAAGCTTTTTGTGCCAGATATATTTACGCAAAAAATTCTGCTTTTAAAGGCCATTACTATAACGAAGTTGATGGTCAAAGGTAGAAAGTTTAGGGGTAGCTTCACAAAGATATTATTGGAGTGGACGCAAAATTTCTTAGTACATTACAATCAGTAAATTAAAATAGAAAAAGTTTATAAATAATATGCAAAACACTATCCAGAATTAGAACAAAAACATTTAAACGAATGATTAAATGTTAAAAGAAAAAATCAAAAATGATAGAAATGCATGTTACCTGTCTTGGTCCATTGGATTTCATGAATCAAACAGTTGGAGAAAGTCTGGCTCAAACTCCCACTCCTTTCACAATTCATAATCCTAAAAATCAGAATGAAACGGGGCGTCGACCCTCGTATACACAGTAACATACAACATAAAATAGTACTTGTGTACACAGTAACATACATATATATCAAGGGAGGGCAAACAAACTTTAAAATAAATTAATTAATTAATTTATAAAAAAAGAATTTCGTGTTATACGTATTTTAATTTTGAAAGATTTTCTGTCTCACTCACACAACATGTCTAGGGAAAACGCCGCTTCACACGGTGAAAAACGAAAATCGCGAATATACAACTCACCTGATGGCAAGTCGACGCTGTTCCTGCCCACAAGGAGCATGACGAGGTTGCGTAATTCGCGTTTCCCGTAGCATGTCAAAGAGTGTTCTTCTGTTGCCTATCGGAGTAACTCATTACTGTAAAAATACGTGCTCATAAATTATTACAATTCCGTTTACGAAATATCTCTGTATTTCAAAATTTGCCTTCTGCCTGACAACCGTATTAATGTCTATTCTCGCAAGAATGCAAAAGCATATTTGCCATTAATCTGACGCGAAATTTAATTTACAGTATGCAACTATTCATCAACGCTACTGACATTATGAGCAGAGTTGTACAGTCCAAACCTCTCGACATTAAATTAATATTTAAATATGCTATCGTGCAATTTTTACTTTTAAAATTACGTCTGCGGTATTTATAATCAATAACTTTTCCTTAAAAAGCTTTTTGTGCCAGATATATTTACGCCAAAAATTCTGCTTTTAAAGGCCATTACTATAACGAAGTTGATGGTCAAAGGTAGAAAGTTTAGGGGTAGCTTCACAAAGATATTATTGGAGTGGACGCAAAATTTCTTAGTACATTATAATCAGTAAATTAAAATAGTAATAGTTTATAAATAATATGCAAAACACTATCCAGAATTAGAACAAAAACATTCAAACGAATGATTAAATGTTAAAAGAAAAATTAAAAAATAATAGAAATGAATGTTACCTGTCTTGGTTCATTGGATTCCATGAATCAAACAGTTGGAGAAAGCCTGGCTCAAACTCTCACTCCTTTCTCAATTCAGAATCCTAAAAAGCAGAATGAAACGGGGCATCGACCCTCGTATACACAGTAACATACAACATAAATTAGTACTTGTGTACACAGTAACATACATATCTATCAAGGGAGGGCAAACAAACATTAAAAAAAAATTAATTAATTTATAAAAAAAGAATGTCGTGTTATAAGTATTTTAATTTTGAAAGATTTTCTGTCTCACTCACACAACATGTCTAGGGAATACTCCGCTTCACACGAAGACAAGCGGAAGTCGCGATTATACAACTCACCTGATGGCATGTCGACGCTGTTCCTGCCCACAAGGAGCATGACGAGGTTGCCTAATTCGCGTTTCCCGTAGCATGTCAAAGGGTGTTTTTCTGTTGCCTATCGGAGTAACTCATTACTGTAAAAATACGTGCTCAGAAATTATTACAATTCCGTTTACGAAAATTATCAGTATTTCAAAATTTGCCCTCTGCCTGACAACCGTATTAATGTCTATTCTCGCAAGAATGCAAAAGCATATTTGCCATTAATCTGACGCGAAATTTAATTTACAGTATGCAACTATTCATCAACTCTCCTGACATTATGAGCAGAGTTTTACAGTCCAAACCTCTCGACTTTAAATTAATATTTAAATATGATATCGTGCAATTTTTACTTTTAAAATTACGTCTGCGGTATTTTATAATCAATAACTTTTCCTTAAAAAGCTTTTTGTGCCAGATATATTTACGCCAAAAATTCTGCTTTTAAAGGACATTACTGTAACGAAGTTGATGGTCAAAGGTAGAAAGTTTAGGGGTAGCTTCACAAAGATATTATTGGAGTGGACGCAAAATTTCTTAGTACATTACAATCAGTAAATTAAAATAGTAATAGTTTATAAATAATATGCAAAACACTATCCAGAATTAGAACAAAAACATTCAAAGGAATGATTAAATGTTAAAAGAAAAATTACAAAATGATAGAAATGCATGTTACCTGTCTTGATTCATTGGATTTCATGAATCAAACAGTTGGAGAAAGTCTGGCTCAAACTCCCACTCCTTTCACAATTCATAATCCTAAAAATCAGAATGAAACGGGACGTTGACCCTCGTATACACAGTAACATACAACATAAAATAGTACTTGTGTACACAGTAACATACATATCTAACAAGGGAGGGCAAACAAACTTAAAAAAAAATTAATTAATTAATTTATAAAAAAAGAATTTCGTGTTATACGTATTTTAATTTTGAAAGATTTTCTGTCTCACTCACACAACATGTCTAGGGAAAACGCCGCTTCACACGGTGAAAAACGAAAATCGCGAATATACAACTCACCTGATGGCAAGTCGACGCTGTTCCTGCCCACAAGGAGCATGACGAGGTTGCGTAATTCGCGTTTCCCGTAGCATGTCAAAGAGTGTTTTTCTGTTGCCTATCGGAGTAACTCATTACTGTAAGAATACGTGCTCAGAAATTATTACAATTCCGTTTACGAAAATTATCAGTATTTCAAAATTTGCCCTCTGCCTGACAACCGTATTAATGTCTATTCTCGCAAGAATGCAAAAGCATATTTGCCATTAATCTGACGCGAAATTTAATTTACAGTATGCAACTATTCATCATATCTCCTGACATTATGAGCAGAGTTGTACAGTCCAAACCTCTCGACTTTAAATTAATATTTAAATATGCTATCGTGCAATTTTTACTTTTAAAACAACGTCTGCGGTATTTTATAATCAATAACTTTTCCTTAAAAAGCTTTTTGTGCCAGATATATTTACGCCAAAAATTCTGCTTTTAAAGGCCATTACTGTAACGAAGTTGATGGTCAAAGGTAGAAAGTTTAGGGGTAGCTTCACAAAGATATTATTGGAGTGGACGCAAAATTTCTTAGTACATTACAATCAGTAAATTAAAATAGTAATAGTTTATAAATAATATGCAAAACACTATCCAGAATTAGAACAAAAACATTCAAACGAATGATTAAATGTTAAAAGAAAAATTAAAAAATGATAGAAATGCATGTTACCTGTCTTGGTCCATTGGATTTCATGAATCAAACAGTTGGAGAAAGTCTGGCTCAAACTCCCACTCCTTTCACAATTCATAATCCTAAAAATCAGAATGAAACGGGGCGTCGACCCTCGTATACACAGTAACATACAACATAAAATAGTACTTGTGTACACAGTAACATACATATCTATCAAGGGAGGGCAAACAAACATTAAAAAAAAATTAATTTATAAAAAAAGAATGTCGTGTTATACGTATTTTAATTTTGAAAGATTTTCTGTCTCACTCACACAACATGTCTAGGGAATACTCCGCTTCACACGAAGACAAGCGGAAGTCGCGATTATACAACTCACCTGATGGCATGTCGACGCTGTTCCTGCCCACAAGGAGCATGACGAGGTTGCGTAATTCGCGTTTCCCGTAGCATGTCAAAGAGTGTTTTTCTGTTGCCTATCTGAGTAACTCATTACTGTAAAAATACGTGCTCAGAAATTATTACAATTCCGTTTACGAAAATTATCAGTATTTCAAAATTTGCCCTCTGCCTGAACCCGTATTAATGTCTATTCTCGCAAGAATGCAAAAGCATATTTGCCATTAATCTGACGCGAAATTTAATTTACAGTATGCAACTATTCATCAACTCTCCTGACATTTTGAGCAGAGTTGTACAGTCCAAACCTCTCGACTTTAAATTAATATTTAAATATGCTATCGTGCAATTTTTACGTTTAAAATTACGTCTGCGGTATTTTATAATCAATAACTTTTCCTTAAAAAGCTTTTTGTGCCAGATATATTTACGCCAAAAATTCTGCTTTTAAAGGCCATTACTGTAACGAAGTTGATGGTCAAAGGTAGAAAGTTTAGGGGTAGCTTCACAAAGATATTATTGGAGTGGACGCAAAATTTCTTAGTACATTACAATCAGTAAATTAAAATAGTAATAGTTTATAAATAATATGCAAAACACTATCCAGAATTAGAACAAAAACATTCAAACGAATGATTAAATGTTAAAAGAAAAATTAAAAAATGATAGAAATGCATTTTACCTGTCTTGGTTCATTGGATTCCATGAATCAAACAGTTGGAGAAAGTCTGACTCAAACTCTCACTCCTTTCTCAATTCAGAATCCTAAAAAGCAGAATGAAACGGGGCGTCGACCCTCGTATACACAGTAACATACAACATAAAATAGTACTTGTGTACACAGTAACATACATATCTATCAAGGGAGGGCAAACAAACTTTAAAAAAAAATTAACTAATTAATTTATGAAAAAAGAATTTCGTGTTATACGTATTTTAATTTTGAAAGATTTTCTGTCTCACTCACACAACATGTCTAGGGAAAACTCCGCTTCACACGGTGAAAAACGAAAATCGCGAATATACAACTCACCTGATGGCAAGTCGACGCTTTCCCTGCCCACAAGGAGCATGACGAGGTTGCGTAATTCGCGTTTCCCGTAGCATGTATAGGAGTGTTTTTCTGTTGCCTATCGGAGTAACTCATTACTGTAAATATACGTGCTCAGAAATTATTACAATTCCGTTTACGAAATATATCTGTATTTCAAAATTTTCCTTCTGCCTGACAACCGTATTAATGTCTATTCTCGCAAGAATGCAAAAGCATATTTGCCATTAATCTGACGCGAAATTTAATTTACAGTATGCAACTATTCATCAACGCTACTGACATTATGAGCAGAGTTGTACAGTCCAAACCTCTCGACTTTAAATTAATATTTAAATATGCTATCGTGCAATTTTTACGTTTAAAATTACGTCTGCGGTATTTATAATCAATAACTTTTCCTTAAAAAGCTTTTTGTGCCAGATATATTTACGCCAAAAATTCTGCTTTTAAAGGCCATTACTATAACGAAGTTGATGGTCAAAGGTAGAAAGTTTAGGGGTAGCTTCACAAAGATATTATTGGAGTGGACGCAAAATTTCTTAGTACATTACAATCAGTAAATTAAAATAGAAAAAGTTTATAAATAATATGCAAAACACTATCCAGAATTAGAACAAAAACATTTAAACGAATGATTAAATGTTAAAAGAAAAAATCAAAAATGATAGAAATGCATGTTACCTGTCTTGGTCCATTGGATTTCATGAATCAAACAGTTGGAGAAAGTCTGGCTCAAACTCCCACTCCTTTCACAATTCATAATCCTAAAAATCAGAATGAAACGGGGCGTCGACCCTCGTATACACAGTAACATACAACATAAAATAGTACTTGTGTACACAGTAACATACATATATATCAAGGGAGGGCAAACAAACTTTAAAAAAAATTAATTAATTAATTTTTAAAAAAAGAATTTCGTGTTATACGTATTTTAATTTTGAAAGATTTTCTGTCTCACTCACACAACATGTCTAGGGAAAACGCCGCTTCACACGGTGAAAAACGAAAATCGCGAATATACAACTCACCTGATGGCAAGTCGACGCTGTTCCTGCCCACAAGGAGCATGACGAGGTTGCGTAATTCGCGTTTCCCGTAGCATGTCAAAGAGTGTTCTTCTGTTGCCTATCGGAGTAACTCATTACTGTAAAAATACGTGCTCAGAAATTATTACAATTCCGTTTACGAAATATCTCTGTATTTCAAAATTTGCCTTCTGCCTGACAACCGTATTAATGTCTATTCTCGCAAGAATGCAAAAGCATATTTGCCATTAATCTGACGCGAAATTTAATTTACAGTATGCAACTATTCATCAACGCTACTGACATTATGAGCAGAGTTGTACAGTCCAAACCTCTCGACTTTAAATTAATATTTAAATATGCTATCGTGCAATTTTTACTTTTAAAATTACGTCTGCGATATTTATAATCAATAACTTTTCCTTAAAAAGCTTTTTGTGCCAGATATATTTACGCCAAAAATTCTGCTTTTAAAGGCCATTACTATAACGAAGTTGATGGTCAAAGGTAGAAAGTTTAGGGGTAGCTTCACAAAGATATTATTGGAGTGGACGCAAAATTTCTTAGTACATTATAATCAGTAAATTAAAATAGTAATAGTTTATAAATAATATGCAAAACACTATCCAGAATTAGAACAAAAACATTCAAACGAATGATTAAATGTTAAAAGAAAAATTAAAAAATGATAGAAATGAATGTTACCTGTCTTGGTTCATTGGATTCCATGAATCAAACAGTTGGAGAAAGCCTGGCTCAAACTCTCACTCCTTTCTCAATTCAGAATCCTAAAAAGCAGAATGAAACGGGGCGTCGACCCTCGTATACACAGTAACATACAACATAAATTAGTACTTGTGTACACAGTAACATACATATCTATCAAGGGAGGGCAAACAAACATTAAAAAAAAAATTAATTAATTTATGAAAAAAGAATGTCGTGTTATAAGTATTTTAATTTTGAAAGATTTTCTGTCTCACTCACACAACATGTCTAGGGAATACTCCGCTTCACACGAAGACAAGCGGAAGTCGCGATTATACAACTCACCTGATGGCATGTCGACGCTGTTCCTGCCCACAAGGAGCATGACGAGGTTGCCTAATTCGCGTTTCCCGTAGCATGTCAAAGAGTGTTTTTCTGTTGCCTATCGGAGTAACTCATTACTGTAAAAATACGTGCGCAGAAATTATTACAATTCCGTTTACGAAAATTATCAGTATTTCAAAATTTGCCCTCTGCCTGACAACCGTATTAATGTCTATTCTCGCAAGAATGCAAAAGCATATTTGCCATTAATCTGACGCGAAATTTAATTTACAGTATGCAACTATTCATCAACTCTCCTGACATTATGAGCAGAGTTGTACAGTCCAAACCTCTCGACTTTAAATTAATATTTAAATATGCTATCGTGCAATTTTTACTTTTAAAATTACGTCTGCGGTATTTTATAATCAATAACTTTTCCTTAAAAAGCTTTTTGTGCCAGATATATTTACGCCAAAAATTCTGCTTTTAAAGGACATTACTGTAACGAAGTTGATGGTCAAAGGTAGAAAGTTTAGGGGTAGCTTCACAAAGATATTATTGGAGTGGACGCAAAATTTCTTAGTACATTACAATCAGCAAATTAAAATAGTAATAGTTTATAAATAATATGCAAAACACTATCCAGAATTAGAACAAAAACATTCAAAGGAATGATTAAATGTTAAAAGAAAAATTACAAAATGATAGAAATGCATGTTACCTGTCTTGATCCATTGGATTCCATGAATCAAACAGTTGGAGAAAGTCTGGCTCAAACTCCCACTCTTTTCTCAATTCAGAATCCTAAAAAGCAGAATGAAACGGGGCGTCGACCCTCGTGTACACAGTAACATACAACATAAAATAGTACTTGTGTACACAGTAACATACATATCTAACAAGGGAGGGCAAACAAACTTAAAAAAAATTAATTAATTAATTTATAAAAAAAGAATTTCGTGTTATACGTATTTTAATTTTGAAAGATATTCTGTTTCACTCACACAACATGTCTAGGGAAAACTCCGCTACACACGGTGAAAAACGGAAATCGCGAATATACAACTCACCTGATGGCAAGTCGGCGCTGTTCCTGCCCACAAGGAGCATTACGAGGTTGCGTAATTCGCGTTTCCCGTAGCATGTCAAAGAATGTTTTTCTGTAGCCTATCGGAGTAACTTATTACTGTAAAAATACGTGCTCAGAAATTATTACAATTCCGTTTACGAAAATTATCAGTATTTCAAAATTTGCCCTCTGCCTGACAACCGTATTAATGTGTATTCTCGCAAGAATGCAAAAGCATATTTGCAATTAATCTGACGCGAAATTTAATTTACAGTATGCAACTATTCATCAACTCTCCTGACATTATGAGCAGAGTTGTACAGTCCAAACCTCTCGACATTAAATTAATATGTAAATATGCTATCGTGCAATTTTTACTTTTATAATTACGTCTGCGGTATTTATAATCAATAACCTTTCCTTAAAAAGCTCTTTTGTGCCAGATATATTTACGCCAAAAATTCTGCTTTTAAAGGCCATTACTGTAACGAAGTTGATGGTCAAAGGTAGAAAGTTTAGGGGTAGCTTCACAAAGATATTATTGAAGTGGACGCAAAATTTCTTAGTACATTACAATCAGTAAATTAAAATAGTAAAAGTTTATAAATAATATGCAAAACACTATCCAGAATTAGAACAAAAACATTCAAACGAATGATTAAATGTTAAAAGAAAAATTACAAAATGATAGAAATGCATGTTACCTGTCTTGATCCATTGGATTCCATGAATCAAACAGTTGGAGAAAGTCTGGCTCAAACTCCCACTCCTTTCTCAATTCAGAATCCTAAAAAGCAGAATGAAACGGGGCGTCGACCCTCGTATACAGAGTAACATACAACATAAAATAGTACTTTTGTACACAGTAACATACATATCTAACAAGGGAGGGCAAACAAACTTTAAAAAAAAAAATTAACTAATAAATTTTTTAAAAAAGAATTTCGTGTTATACGTATTTTAATTTTGAAAGATTTTCTGTTTCACTCACACAACATGTCTAGGGAAAACTCCGCTTCACACTGTGAAAAACGGAAATCGCGAATATACAACTCACCTGATGGCAAGTCGGCGTTGTTCCTGCCCACAAGGAGCATTACGCGGTTGCGTAATTCGCGTTTCCCGTAGCATGTCAAAGAGTGTTTTTCTGTTGCCTATCGGAGTAACTTATTACTGTAAAAATACGTGCTCAGAAATTATTACAATTCCGTTTACGAAAATTATCAGTATTTCAAAATTTGCCCTCTGCCTGACAACCGTATTAATGTCTATTCTCGCAAGAATGCAAAAGCATATTTGCCATTAATCTGACGCGAAATTTAATTTACAGTATTCAACTATTCATCAACTCTCCTCACATTATGAGCAGAGTTGTACAGTCCAAACCTCTCGACTTTAAATTAATATGTAAGTATTCTATCGTGCAATTTTTACTTTTATAATTACGTCTGCGGTATTTATAATCAATAACTTTTCCTTAAAAAGCTTTTTGTGCCAGATATATTTACGCCAAAAATTCTGCTTTTAAAGGCCATTAATGTAACGAAGTTGATGGTCAAAGGTAGAAAGTTTAGGGGTAGCTTCACAAAGATATTATTGGAGTGGGCGCAAAATTTCTTAGTACATTACAATCAGTAAATAAAAATAGTAAAAGTTTATAAATAATATGCAAAACACTATCCAGAATTAGAACAAAAACATTTAAACGAATGATTAAATGTTAAAAGAAAAATTCAAAAATGATAGAAATGCATGTTACCTGTCTTGGTCCATTGGATTTCATGAATCAAACAGTTGGAAAAAGTCTGGCTCAAACTCCCACTCCTTTCACAATTCATAATCCTAAAAATCAGAATGAAACGGGGCGTCGACCCTCGTATACACAGTAACATACAACATAAAATAGTACTTGTGTACACAGTAACATACATATATATCAAGGGAGGGCAAACAAACTTTAAAAAAAATTAACTAATTAATTTATAAAAAAAGAATTTCGTGTTATACGTATTTTAATTTTGAAAGATTTTCTGTTTCACTCACACAACATGTCTAGGGAAAACTCCGCTTCACACGGTGAAAAACGGAAATCGCGAATATACAACTCACCTGATGGCAAGTCGGCGCTGTTCCTGCCCACAAGGAGCATTACGAGGTTGCGTAATTCGCGTTTCCCGTAGCATGTCAAAGAGTGTTTTTCTGTTGCCTATCGGAGTAACTTATTACTGTAAAAATACGTGCTCAGAAATTATTACAATTCCGTTTACGAAAATTATCAGTATTTCAAAATTTGCCCTCTGCCTGACAACCGTATTAATGTCTATTCTCGCAAGAATGCAAAAGCATATTTGCCATTAATCTGACGCGAAATTTAATTTACAGTATGCAACTATTCATCAACTCTCCTCACATTATGAGCAGAGTTGTACAGTCCAAACCTCTCGACTTTAAATTAATATGTAAGTATTCTATCGTGCAATTTTTACTTTTATAATTACGTCTGCGGTATTTATAATCAATAACTTTTCCTTAAAAAGCTTTTTGTGCCAGATATATTTACGCCAAAAATTCTGCTTTTAAAGGCCATTAATGTAACGAAGTTGATGGTCAAAGGTAGAAAGTTTAGGGGTAGCTTCACAAAGATATTATTGGAGTGGGCGCAAAATTTCTTAGTACATTACAATCAGTAAATAAAAATAGTAAAAGTTTATAAATAATATGCAAAACACTATCCAGAATTAGAACAAAAACATTTA
The DNA here is from genome assembly GCA_963931845.1 of Maratus michaelseni. Taxonomy (NCBI): domain Eukaryota; kingdom Metazoa; phylum Arthropoda; class Arachnida; order Araneae; family Salticidae; genus Maratus; species Maratus michaelseni. The sequence goes on along the minus strand of OZ007590.1, from coordinate 77,861,089 downwards.
AACGAATGATTAAATGTTAAAAGAAAAATTCAAAAATGATAGAAATGCATGTTACCTGTCTTGGTCCATTGGATTTCATGAATCAAACAGTTGGAGAAAGTCTGGCTCAAACTCCCACTCCTTTCACAATTCATAATCCTAAAAATCAGAATGAAACGGGGCGTCGACCCTCGTATACACAGTAACATACAACATAAAATAGTACTTGTGTACACAGTAACATACATATATATCAAGGGAGGGTAAACAAACTTTAAAAAAAAATTAATTAATTAATTTATAAAAAAAGAATTTCGTGTTATACGTATTTCAATTTTGAAAGATTTTCTGTCTCACTCACACAACATGTCTAGGGAAAACGCCGATTCACACGGTGACAAGCGGAAGTCGCGAATATACAACTCACCTGATTGCAAGTTGACGCTGTTCCTGCCCACAAGGAGCATGACGAGGTTGCGTAATTCGCGTTTCCCGTAGCATGTCAAAGAGTGTTTTTCTGTTGCCTATCGGAGTAACTCATTGCTGTAAAAATACGTGCTCTGAAATTATTACAATTCCGTTTACGAAAATTCTCTGTATTTCAAAATTTGCCCTCTGCCTGACAACCGTATTAATGTCTATTCTCGCAAGAATGCAAAAGCATATTTGCCATTAATCTGACGCGAAATTTAATTTACAGTATGCAACTATTCATCAACTCTACGGACATTATGAGCAGAGTTGTACAGTCCAAACCTCTCGAATTTAAATTAATATTTAAATATGCTATCGTGCAATTTTTACTTTTAAAATTACGTCTGCGGTATTTATAATCAATAACTTTTCCTTAAAAAGCTTTTTGTGCCAGATATATTTACGCCAAAAATTCTGCTTTTAAAGGCCATTACTGTAACGAAGTTGATGGTCAAAGGTAGAAAGTTTAGGGGTAGCTTCAAAAAGATATTATTGGAGTGGACGCAAAATTTCTTAGTACATTATAATCAGTAAATTAAAATAGTAATAGTTTATAAATAACATGCAAAACACTATCCAGAATTAGAACAAAAACATTCAAACGAATGATTAAATGTTAAAGGAATAATTAAAAAATGATAGAAATGCATGTTACCTGTCTTGGTCCATTGGATTCCATGAATCAAACAGTTGGAGAAAGTCTGGCTCAAACTCCCACTCCTTTCACAATTCAGAATCCTAAAAAGCAGAATGAAACGGGGCGTCGACCCTCGTATACACAGTAACATACAACATAAAATAGTACTTGTGTACACAGTAACATACATATCTATCAAGGGAGGGCAAACAAACATTAAAAAAAAAATTTATTTATTTATAAAAAAAGAATTTCGTGTTATATGTATTTTAATTTTGAAAGATTTTCTGTCTCACTCACACAACATGTCTAGGGAAAACGCCGATTCACACGGTGACAAGCGGAAGTCGCGAATATACAACTCACCTGATTGCAAGTTGACGCTGTTCCTGCCCACAAGGAGCATGACGAGGTTGCGTAATTCGCGTTTCCCGTAGCATGTCAAAGAGTGTTTTTCTGTTGCCTATCGGAGTAACTCATTACTGTAAAAATACGTGCTCAGAAATTATTACAATTCCGTTTACGAAAATTATCAGTATTTCAAAATTTGCCCTCTGCCTGACAACCGTATTAATGTCTATTCTCGCAAGAATGCAAAAGCATATTTGCCATTAATCTGACGCGAAATTTAATTTACAGTATGCAACTATTCATCAACTCTCCTGACATTATGAGCAGAGTTGTACAGTCCAAACCTCTCGACTTTAAATTAATATTTAAATATGCTATCGTGCAATTTTTACTTTTAAAATTACGTCTGCGGTATTTTATAATCAATAACTTTTCCTTAAAAAGCTTTTTGTGCCAGATATATTTACGCCAAAAATTCTGCTTTTAAAGGCCATTACTGTAACGAAGTTGATGGTCAAAGGTAGAAAGTTTAGGGGTAGCTTCACAAAGATATTATTGGAGTGGACGCAAAATTTCTTAGTACATTACAATCAGTAAATTAAAATAGTAATAGTTTATAAATAATATGCAAAACACTATCCAGAATTAGAACAAAAACATTCAAACGAATGATTAAATGTTAAAAGAAAAATTAAAAAATGATAGAAATGCATTTTACCTGTCTTGGTTCATTGGATTCCATGAATCAAACAGTTGGAGAAAGTCTGGCTCAAACTCTCACTCCTTTCTCAATTCAGAATCCTAAAAAGCAGAATGAAACGGGGCGTCGACCCTCGTATACACAGTAACATACAACATAAAATAGTACTTGTGTACACAGTAACATACATATCTATCAAGGGAGGGTAAACAAACTTTAAAAAAAAATTAACTAATTAATTTATGAAAAAAGAATTTCGTGTTATACGTATTTTAATTTTGAAAGATTTTCTGTCTCACTCACACAACATGTCTAGGGAAAACTCCGCTTCACACGGTGAAAAACGTAAATCGCGAATATACAACTCACCTGATGGCAAGTCGACGCTTTTCCTGCCCACAAGGAGCATGACGAGGTTGCGTAATTCGCGTTTCCCGTAGCATGTCAAAGAGTGTTTTTCTGTTGCCTATCGGAGTAACTCATTACTGTAAAAATACGTGCTCAGAAATTATTACAATTCCGTTTACGAAATATATCTGTATTTCAAAATTTTCCTTCTGCCTGACAACCGTATTAATGTCTATTCTCGCAAGAATGCAAAAGCATATTTGCCATTAATCTGACGCGAAATTTAATTTACAGTAAGCAACTATTCATCAACGCTACTGACATTATGAGCAGAGTTGTACAGTCCAAACCTCTCGACTTTAAATTAATATTTAAATATGCTATCGTGCAATTTTTACGTTTAAAATTACGTCTGCGGTATTTATAATCAATAACTTTTCCTTAAAAAGCTTTTTGTGCCAGATATATTTACGCCAAAAATTCTGCTTTTAAAGGCCATTACTATAACGAAGTTGATGGTCAAAGGTAGAAAGTTTAGGGGTAGCTTCACAAAGATATTATTGGAGTGGACGCAAAATTTCTTAGTACATTACAATCAGTAAATTAAAATAGAAAAAGTTTATAAATAATATGCAAAACACTATCCAGAATTAGAACAAAAACATTTAAACGAATGATTAAATGTTAAAAGAAAAAATCAAAAATGATAGAAATGCATGTTACCTGTCTTGGTCCATTGGATTTCATGAATCAAACAGTTGGAGAAAGTCTGGCTCAAACTCCCACTCCTTTCACAATTCATAATCCTAAAAATCAGAATGAAACGGGGCGTCGACCCTCGTATACACAGTAACATACAACATAAAATAGTACTTGTGTACACAGTAACATACATATATATCAAGGGAGGGCAAACAAACTTTAAAAAAAATTAATTAATTAATTTATAAAAAAAGAATTTCGTGTTATACGTATTTTAATTTTGAAAGATTTTCTGTCTCACTCACACAACATGTCTAGGGAAAACGCCGCTTCACACGGTGAAAAACGAAAATCGCGAATATACAACTCACCTGATGGCAAGTCGACGCTGTTCCTGCCCACAAGGAGCATGACGAGGTTGCGTAATTCGCGTTTCCCGTAGCATGTCAAAGAGTGTTCTTCTGCTGCCTATCGGAGTAACTCATTACTGTAAAAATACGTGCTCAGAAATTATTACAATTCCGTTTACGAAATATCTCTGTATTTCAAAATTTGCCTTCTGCCTGACAACCGTATTAATGTCTATTCTCGCAAGAATGCAAAAGCATATTTGTCATTAATCTGACGCGAAATTTAATTTACAGTATGCAACTATTCATCAACGCTACTGACATTATGAGCAGAGTTGTACAGTCCAAACCTCTCGACTTTAAATTAATATTTAAATATGCTATCGTGCAATTTTTACTTTTAAAATTACGTCTGCGGTATTTATAATCAATAACTTTTCCTTAAAAAGCTTTTTGTGCCAGATATATTTACGCCAAAAATTCTGCTTTTAAAGGCCATTACTATAACGAAGTTGATGGTCAAAGGTAGAAAGTTTAGGGGTAGCTTCACAAAGATATTATTGGAGTGGACGCAAAATTTCTTAGTACATTACAATCAGTAAATTAAAATAGAAAAAGTTTATAAATAATATGCAAAACACTATCCAGAATTAGAACAAAAACATTTAAACGAATGATTAAATGTTAAAAGAAAAAATCAAAAATGATAGAAATGCATGTTACCTGTCTTGGTCCATTGGATTTCATGAATCAAACAGTTGGAGAAAGTCTGGCTCAAACTCCCACTCCTTTCACAATTCATAATCCTAAAAATCAGAATGAAACGGGGCGTCGACCCTCGTATACACAGTAACATACAACATAAAATAGTACTTGTGTACACAGTAACATACATATATATCAAGGGAGGGCAAACAAACTTTTAAAAAAATTAATTAATTAATTTATAAAAAAAGAATTTCGTGTTATACGTATTTTAATTTTGAAAGATTTTCTGTCTCACTCACACAACATGTCTAGGGAAAACGCCGCTTCACACGGTGAAAAACGAAAATCGCGAATATACAACTCACCTGATGGCAAGTCGACGCTGTTCCTGCCCACAAGGAGCATGACGAGGTTGCGTAATTCGCGTTTCCCGTAGCATGTCAAAGAGTGTTTTTCTGTTGCCTATCGGAGTAACTCATTACTGTAAAAATACGTGCTCAGAAATTATTACAATTCCGTTTACGAAAATTATCAGTATTTCAAAATTTGCCCTCTGCCTGACAACCGTATTAATGTCTATTCTCGCAAGAATGCAAAAGCATATTTGCCATTAATCTGACGCGAAATTTAATTTACAGTATGCAACTATTCATCAACTCTCCTGACATTATGAGCAGAGTTGTACAGTCCAAACCTCTCGACTTTAAATTAATATTTAAATATGCTATCGTGCAATTTTTACTTTTAAAATTACGTCTGCGGTATTTTATAATCAATAACTTTTCCTTAAAAAGCTTTTTGTGCCAGATATATTTACGCCAAAAATTCTGCTTTTAAAGGCCATTACTGTAACGAAGTTGATGGTCAAAGGTAGAAAGTTTAGGGGTAGCTTCACAAAGATATTATTGGAGTGGACGCAAAATTTCTTAGTACATTACAATCAGTAAATTAAAATAGAAAAAGTTTATAAATAATATGCAAAACACTATCCAGAATTAGAACAAAAACATTTAAACGAATGATTAAATGTTAAAAGAAAAAATCAAAAATGATAGAAATGCATGTTACCTGTCTTGGTTCATTGGATTCCATGAATCAAACAGTTGGAGAAAGTCTGGCTCAAACTCTCACTCCTTTCTCAATTCAGAATCCTAAAAAGCAGAATGAAACGGGGCGTCGACCCTCGTATACACAGTAACATACAACATAAAATAGTACTTGTGTACACAGTAACATACATATCTATCAAGGGAGGGCAAACAAACTTTAAAAAAAAATTAACTAATTAATTTATGAAAAAAGAATTTCGTGTTATACGTATTTTAATTTTGAAAGATTTTCTGTCTCACTCACACAACATGTCTAGGGAAAACTCCGCTTCACACGGTGAAAAACGAAAATCGCGAATATACAACTCACCTGATGGCAAGTCGACGCTTTTCCTGCCCACAAGGAGCATGACGAGGTTGCGTAATTCGCGTTTCCCGTAGCATGTCAAAGAGTGTTTTTCTGTTGCCTATCGGAGTAACTCATTACTGTAAAAATACGTGCTCAGAAATTATTACAATTCCGTTTACGAAATATATCTGTATTTCAAAATTTTCCTTCTGCCTGACAACCGTATTAATGTCTATTCTCGCAAGAATGCAAAAGCATATTTGCCATTAATCTGACGCGAAATTTAATTTACAGTAAGCAACTATTCATCAACGCTACTGACATTATGAGCAGAGTTGTACAGTCCAAACCTCTCGACTTTAAATTAATATTTAAATATGCTATCGTGCAATTTTTACGTTTAAAATTACGTCTGCGGTATTTATAATCAATAACTTTTCCTTAAAAAGCTTTTTGTGCCAGATATATTTACGCCAAAAATTCTGCTTTTAAAGGCCATTACTATAACGAAGTTGATGGTCAAAGGTAGAAAGTTTAGGGGTAGCTTCACAAAGATATTATTGGAGTGGACGCAAAATTTCTTAGTACATTACAATCAGTAAATTAAAATAGAAAAAGTTTATAAATAATATGCAAAACACTATCCAGAATTAGAACAAAAACATTTAAACGAATGATTAAATGTTAAAAGAAAAATTCAAAAATGATAGAAATGCATGTTACCTGTCTTGATCCATTGGATTCCATGAATCAAACAGTTGGAGAAAGTCTGGCTCAAACTCCCACTTCTTTCTCAATTCAGAATCCTAAAAAGCAGAATGAAACGGGGCGTCGACCCTCGTATACACAGTAACATACAACATAAAATAGTACTTGTGTACACAGTAACATACATATCTAACAAGGGAGGGCAAACAAACTTTAAAAAAAAAATTAACTAATAAATTTTTAAAAAAAGAATTTCGTGTTATACGTATTTTAATTTTGAAAGATTTTCTGTTTCACTCACACAACATGTCTAGGGAAAACGCCGCTTCACACGGTGACAAGCGGAAGTCGCGAATATACAACTCACCTGATTGCAAGTTGACGCTGTTCCTGCCCACAAGGAGCATGACGAGGTTGCGTAATTCGCGTTTCCCGTAGCATGTCAAAGAGTGTTTTTCTGTTGCCTATCGGAGTAACTCATTACTGTAAAAATACGTGCTCAGAAATTATTACATTTCCGTTTACGAAATATCTCTGTATTTCAAAATTTGCCCTCTGCCTGACAACCGTATTAATGTCTATTCTCGCAAGAATGCAAAAGCATATTTGCCATTAATCTGACGCGAAATTTAATTTACAGTATGCAACTATTCATCAACTCTACTGACATTATGAGCAGAGTTGTACAGTCCAAACTTCTCGACTTTAAATTAATATTTAAATATGCTATCGTGCAATTTTTACTTTTAAAATTACGTCTGCGGTATTTATAATCAATAACTTTTCCTTAAAAAGCTTTTTGTGCCAGATATATTTACGCCAAAAATTCTGCTTTTAAAGGCCATTACTGTAACGAAGTTGATGGTCAAATGTAGAAAGTTTAGGGGTAGCTTCACAAAGATATTATTGGAGTGGACGCAAAATTTCTTAGTACATTACAATCAGTAAATTAAAATAGTAATAGTTTATAAATAATATGCAAAACACTATCCAGAATTAGAACAAAAACATTCAAACGAATGATTAAATGTTAAAAGAAAAATTAAAAAATGATAGAAATGCATTTTACCTGTCTTGGTTCATTGGATTCCATGAATCAAACAGTTGGAGAAAGTCTGGCTCAAACTCTCACTCCTTTCTCAATTCAGAATCCTAAAAAGCAGAATGAAACGGGGCGTCGACCCTCGTATACACAGTAACATACAACATAAAATAGTACTTGTGTACACAGTAACATACATATCTATCAAGGGAGGGCAAACAAACTTTAAAAAAAATTAATTAATTAATTTATAAAAAAAGAATTTCGTGTTATACGTATTTTAATTTTGAAAGATTTTCTGTCTCACTCACACAACATGTCTAGGGAAAACGCCGCTTCACACGGTGAAAAACGAAAATCGCGAATATACAACTCACCTGATGGCAAGTCGACGCTGTTCCTGCCCACAAGGAGCATGACGAGGTTGCGTAATTCGCGTTTCTCGTAGCATGTCAAAGAGTGTTCTTCTGTTGCCTATCGGAGTAACTCATTACTGTAAAAATACGTGCTCATAAATTATTACAATTCCGTTTACGAAATATCTCTGTATTTCAAAATTTGCCTTCTGCCTGACAACCGTATTAATGTCTATTCTCGCAAGAATGCAAAAGCATATTTGCCATTAATCTGACGCGAAATTTAATTTACAGTATGCAACTATTCATCAACTCTACTGACATTATGAGCAGAGTTGTACAGTCCAAACTTCTGGACTTTAAATTAATATTTAAATATGCTATCGTGCAATTTTTACTTTTAAAATTACGTCTGCGGTATTTATAATCAATAACTTTTCCTTAAAAAGCTTTTTGTGCCAGATATATTTACGCCAAAAATTCTGCTTTTAAAGGCCATTACTGTAACGAAGTTGATGGTCAAATGTAGAAAGTTTAGGGGTAGCTTCACAAAGATATTATTGGAGTGGACGCAAAATTTCTTAGTACATTGCAATCAGTAAATTAAAATAGTAATAGTTTATAAATAATATGCAAAACACTATCCAGAATTAGAACAAAAACATTCAAACGAATGATTAAATGTTAAAAGAAAAATTACAAAATGATAGAAATGCATGTTACCTGTCTTGATCCATTGGATTCCATGAATCAAACAGTTGGAGAAAGTCTGGCTCAAACTACCACTCCTTTCTCAATTCAGAATCCTAAAAAGCAGAATGAAACGGGGCGTCGACCCTCGTATACACAGTAACATACAACATAAAATAGTACTTGTGTACACAGTAACATACATATCTAACAAGGGAGGGCAAACAAACTTTAAAAAAAAAATTAACTAATAAATTTTTAAAAAAAGAATTTCGTGTTATACGTATTTTAATTTTGAAAGATTTTCTGTTTCACTCACACAACATGTCTAGGGAAAACTCCGCTTCACACGGTGAAAAACGGAAATCGCGAATATACAACTCACCTGATGGCAAGTCGGCGCTGTTCCTGCCCACAAGGAGCATTACGAGGTTGCGTAATTCGCGTTTCCCGTAGCATGTCAAAGAGTGTTTTTCTGTAGCCTATCGGAGTAACTTATTACTGTAAAAATACGTGCTCAGAAATTATTACAATTCCGTTTACGAAAATTATCAGTATTTCAAAATTTGCCCTCTGCCTGACAACCGTATTAATGTGTATTCTCGCAAGAATGCAAAAGCATATTTGCCATTAATCTGACGCGAAATTTAATTTACAGTATGCAACTATTCATCAACGCTACTGACATTATGAGCAGAGTTGTACAGTCCAAACCTCTCGACATTAAATTAATATTTAAATATGCTATCGTGCAATTTTTACTTTTAAAATTACGTCTGCGGTATTTATAATCAATAACTTTTCCTTAAAAAGCTTTTTGTGCCAGATATATTTACGCCAAAAATTCTGCTTTTAAAGGCCATTACTATAACGAAGTTGATGGTCAAAGGTAGAAAGTTTAGGGGTAGCTTCACAAAGATATTATTGGAGTGGACGCAAAATTTCTTAGTACATTATAATCAGTAAATTAAAATAGTAATAGTTTATAAATAATATGCAAAACACTATCCAGAATTAGAACAAAAACATTCAAACGAATGATTAAATGTTAAAAGAAAAATTAAAAAATAATAGAAATGAATGTTACCTGTCTTGGTTCATTGGATTCCATGAATCAAACAGTTGGAGAAAGCCTGGCTCAAACTCTCACTCCTTTCTCAATTTAGAATCCTAAAAAGCAGAATGAAACGGGGCGTCGACCCTCGTATACACAGTAACATACAACATAAAATAGTACTTGTGTACACAGTAACATACATATCTATCAAGGGAGGGCAAACAAACATTAAAAAAAAATTAATTTATAAAAAAAGAATGTCGTGTTATACGTATTTTAATTTTGAAAGATTTTCTGTCTCACTCACACAACATGTCTAGGGAATACTCCGCTTCACACGAAGACAAGCGGAAGTCGCGATTATACAACTCACCTGATGGCATGTCGACGCTGTTCCTGCCCACAAGGAGCATGACGAGGTTGCGTAATTCGCGTTTCCCGTAGCATGTCAAAGAGTGTTTTTCTGTTGCCTATCTGAGTAACTCATTACTGTAAAAATACGTGCTCAGAAATTATTACAATTCCGTTTACGAAAATTATCAGTATTTCAAAATTTGCCCTCTGCCTGAACCCGTATTAATGTCTATTCTCGCAAGAATGCAAAAGCATATTTGCCATTAATCTGACGCGAAATTTAATTTACAGTATGCAACTATTCATCAACTCTCCTGACATTATGAGCAGAGTTGTACAGTCCAAACCTCTCGACTTTAAATTAATATTTAAATATGCTATCGTGCAATTTTTACGTTTAAAATTACGTCTGCGGTATTTTATAATCAATAACTTTTCCTTAAAAAGCTTTTTGTGCCAGATATATTTACGCCAAAAATTCTGCTTTTAAAGGCCATTACTGTAACGAAGTTGATGGTCAAAGGTAGAAAGTTTAGGGGTAGCTTCACAAAGATATTATTGGAGTGGACGCAAAATTTCTTAGTACATTACAATCAGTAAATTAAAATAGTAATAGTTTATAAATAATATGCAAAACACTATCCAGAATTAGAACAAAAACATTCAAACGAATGATTAAATGTTAAAAGAAAAATTAAAAAATGATAGAAATGCATTTTACCTGTCTTGGTTCATTGGATTCCATGAATCAAACAGTTGGAGAAAGTCTGGCTCAAACTCTCACTCCTTTCTCAATTCAGAATCCTAAAAAGCAGAATGAAACGGGGCGTCGACCCTCGTATACACAGTAACATACAACATAAAATAGTACTTGTGTACACAGTAACATACATATCTATCAAGGGAGGGCAAACAAACTTTAAAAAAAAATTAACTAATTAATTTATGAAAAAAGAATTTCGTGTTATACGTATTTTAATTTTGAAAGATTTTCTGTCTCACTCACACAACATGTCTAGGGAAAACTCCGCTTCACACGGTGAAAAACGAAAATCGCGAATATACAACTCACCTGATGGCAAGTCGACGCTTTCCCTGCCCACAAGGAGCATGACGAGGTTGCGTAATTCGCGTTTCCCGTAGCATGTATAGGAGTGTTTTTCTGTTGCCTATCGGAGTAACTCATTACTGTAAATATACGTGCTCAGAAATTATTACAATTCCGTTTACGAAATATATCTGTATTTCAAAATTTTCCTTCTGCCTGACAACCGTATTAATGTCTATTCTCGCAAGAATGCGAAAGCATATTTGCCATTAATCTGACGCGAAATTTAATTTACAGTATGCAACTATTCATCAACGCTACTGACATTATGAGCAGAGTTGTACAGTCCAAACCTCTCGACTTTAAATTAATATTTAAATATGCTATCGTGCAATTTTTACGTTTAAAATTACGTCTGCGGTATTTATAATCAATAACTTTTCCTTAAAAAGCTTTTTGTGCCAGATATATTTACGCAAAAAATTCTGCTTTTAAAGGCCATTACTATAACGAAGTTGATGGTCAAAGGTAGAAAGTTTAGGGGTAGCTTCACAAAGATATTATTGGAGTGGACGCAAAATTTCTTAGTACATTACAATCAGTAAATTAAAATAGAAAAAGTTTATAAATAATATGCAAAACACTATCCAGAATTAGAACAAAAACATTTAAACGAATGATTAAATGTTAAAAGAAAAAATCAAAAATGATAGAAATGCATGTTACCTGTCTTGGTCCATTGGATTTCATGAATCAAACAGTTGGAGAAAGTCTGGCTCAAACTCCCACTCCTTTCACAATTCATAATCCTAAAAATCAGAATGAAACGGGGCGTCGACCCTCGTATACACAGTAACATACAACATAAAATAGTACTTGTGTACACAGTAACATACATATATATCAAGGGAGGGCAAACAAACTTTAAAATAAATTAATTAATTAATTTATAAAAAAAGAATTTCGTGTTATACGTATTTTAATTTTGAAAGATTTTCTGTCTCACTCACACAACATGTCTAGGGAAAACGCCGCTTCACACGGTGAAAAACGAAAATCGCGAATATACAACTCACCTGATGGCAAGTCGACGCTGTTCCTGCCCACAAGGAGCATGACGAGGTTGCGTAATTCGCGTTTCCCGTAGCATGTCAAAGAGTGTTCTTCTGTTGCCTATCGGAGTAACTCATTACTGTAAAAATACGTGCTCATAAATTATTACAATTCCGTTTACGAAATATCTCTGTATTTCAAAATTTGCCTTCTGCCTGACAACCGTATTAATGTCTATTCTCGCAAGAATGCAAAAGCATATTTGCCATTAATCTGACGCGAAATTTAATTTACAGTATGCAACTATTCATCAACGCTACTGACATTATGAGCAGAGTTGTACAGTCCAAACCTCTCGACATTAAATTAATATTTAAATATGCTATCGTGCAATTTTTACTTTTAAAATTACGTCTGCGGTATTTATAATCAATAACTTTTCCTTAAAAAGCTTTTTGTGCCAGATATATTTACGCCAAAAATTCTGCTTTTAAAGGCCATTACTATAACGAAGTTGATGGTCAAAGGTAGAAAGTTTAGGGGTAGCTTCACAAAGATATTATTGGAGTGGACGCAAAATTTCTTAGTACATTATAATCAGTAAATTAAAATAGTAATAGTTTATAAATAATATGCAAAACACTATCCAGAATTAGAACAAAAACATTCAAACGAATGATTAAATGTTAAAAGAAAAATTAAAAAATAATAGAAATGAATGTTACCTGTCTTGGTTCATTGGATTCCATGAATCAAACAGTTGGAGAAAGCCTGGCTCAAACTCTCACTCCTTTCTCAATTCAGAATCCTAAAAAGCAGAATGAAACGGGGCGTCGACCCTCGTATACACAGTAACATACAACATAAAATAGTACTTGTGTACACAGTAACATACATATCTATCAAGGGAGGGCAAACAAACATTAAAAAAAAATTAATTTATAAAAAAAGAATGTCGTGTTATACGTATTTTAATTTTGAAAGATTTTCTGTCTCACTCACACAACATGTCTAGGGAATACTCCGCTTCACACGAAGACAAGCGGAAGTCGCGATTATACAACTCACCTGATGGCATGTCGACGCTGTTCCTGCCCACAAGGAGCATGACGAGGTTGCGTAATTCGCGTTTCCCGTAGCATGTCAAAGAGTGTTTTTCTGTTGCCTATCTGAGTAACTCATTACTGTAAAAATACGTGCTCAGAAATTATTACAATTCCGTTTACGAAAATTATCAGTATTTCAAAATTTGCCCTCTGCCTGAACCCGTATTAATGTCTATTCTCGCAAGAATGCAAAAGCATATTTGCCATTAATCTGACGCGAAATTTAATTTACAGTATGCAACTATTCATCAACTCTCCTGACATTATGAGCAGAGTTGTACAGTCCAAACCTCTCGACTTTAAATTAATATTTAAATATGCTATCGTGCAATTTTTACGTTTAAAATTACGTCTGCGGTATTTTATAATCAATAACTTTTCCTTAAAAAGCTTTTTGTGCCAGATATATTTACGCCAAAAATTCTGCTTTTAAAGGCCATTACTGTAACGAAGTTGATGGTCAAAGGTAGAAAGTTTAGGGGTAGCTTCACAAAGATATTATTGGAGTGGACGCAAAATTTCTTAGTACATTACAATCAGTAAATTAAAATAGTAATAGTTTATAAATAATATGCAAAACACTATCCAGAATTAGAACAAAAACATTCAAACGAATGATTAAATGTTAAAAGAAAAATTAAAAAATGATAGAAATGCATTTTACCTGTCTTGGTTCATTGGATTCCATGAATCAAACAGTTGGAGAAAGTCTGGCTCAAACTCTCACTCCTTTCTCAATTCAGAATCCTAAAAAGCAGAATGAAACGGGGCGTCGACCCTCGTATACACAGTAACATACAACATAAAATAGTACTTGTGTACACAGTAACATACATATCTATCAAGGGAGGGCAAACAAACTTTAAAAAAAAATTAACTAATTAATTTATGAAAAAAGAATTTCGTGTTATACGTATTTTAATTTTGAAAGATTTTCTGTCTCACTCACACAACATGTCTAGGGAAAACTCCGCTTCACACGGTGAAAAACGAAAATCGCGAATATACAACTCACCTGATGGCAAGTCGACGCTTTCCCTGCCCACAAGGAGCATGACGAGGTTGCGTAATTCGCGTTTCCCGTAGCATGTATAGGAGTGTTTTTCTGTTGCCTATCGGAGTAACTCATTACTGTAAATATACGTGCTCAGAAATTATTACAATTCCGTTTACGAAATATATCTGTATTTCAAAATTTTCCTTCTGCCTGACAACCGTATTAATGTCTATTCTCGCAAGAATGCGAAAGCATATTTGCCATTAATCTGACGCGAAATTTAATTTACAGTATGCAACTATTCATCAACGCTACTGACATTATGAGCAGAGTTGTACAGTCCAAACCTCTCGACTTTAAATTAATATTTAAATATGCTATCGTGCAATTTTTACGTTTAAAATTACGTCTGCGGTATTTATAATCAATAACTTTTCCTTAAAAAGCTTTTTGTGCCAGATATATTTACGCAAAAAATTCTGCTTTTAAAGGCCATTACTATAACGAAGTTGATGGTCAAAGGTAGAAAGTTTAGGGGTAGCTTCACAAAGATATTATTGGAGTGGACGCAAAATTTCTTAGTACATTACAATCAGTAAATTAAAATAGAAAAAGTTTATAAATAATATGCAAAACACTATCCAGAATTAGAACAAAAACATTTAAACGAATGATTAAATGTTAAAAGAAAAAATCAAAAATGATAGAAATGCATGTTACCTGTCTTGGTCCATTGGATTTCATGAATCAAACAGTTGGAGAAAGTCTGGCTCAAACTCCCACTCCTTTCACAATTCATAATCCTAAAAATCAGAATGAAACGGGGCGTCGACCCTCGTATACACAGTAACATACAACATAAAATAGTACTTGTGTACACAGTAACATACATATATATCAAGGGAGGGCAAACAAACTTTAAAATAAATTAATTAATTAATTTATAAAAAAAGAATTTCGTGTTATACGTATTTTAATTTTGAAAGATTTTCTGTCTCACTCACACAACATGTCTAGGGAAAACGCCGCTTCACACGGTGAAAAACGAAAATCGCGAATATACAACTCACCTGATGGCAAGTCGACGCTGTTCCTGCCCACAAGGAGCATGACGAGGTTGCGTAATTCGCGTTTCCCGTAGCATGTCAAAGAGTGTTCTTCTGTTGCCTATCGGAGTAACTCATTACTGTAAAAATACGTGCTCATAAATTATTACAATTCCGTTTACGAAATATCTCTGTATTTCAAAATTTGCCTTCTGCCTGACAACCGTATTAATGTCTATTCTCGCAAGAATGCAAAAGCATATTTGCCATTAATCTGACGCGAAATTTAATTTACAGTATGCAACTATTCATCAACGCTACTGACATTATGAGCAGAGTTGTACAGTCCAAACCTCTCGACATTAAATTAATATTTAAATATGCTATCGTGCAATTTTTACTTTTAAAATTACGTCTGCGGTATTTATAATCAATAACTTTTCCTTAAAAAGCTTTTTGTGCCAGATATATTTACGCCAAAAATTCTGCTTTTAAAGGCCATTACTATAACGAAGTTGATGGTCAAAGGTAGAAAGTTTAGGGGTAGCTTCACAAAGATATTATTGGAGTGGACGCAAAATTTCTTAGTACATTATAATCAGTAAATTAAAATAGTAATAGTTTATAAATAATATGCAAAACACTATCCAGAATTAGAACAAAAACATTCAAACGAATGATTAAATGTTAAAAGAAAAATTAAAAAATAATAGAAATGAATGTTACCTGTCTTGGTTCATTGGATTCCATGAATCAAACAGTTGGAGAAAGCCTGGCTCAAACTCTCACTCCTTTCTCAATTCAGAATCCTAAAAAGCAGAATGAAACGGGGCGTCGACCCTCGTATACACAGTAACATACAACATAAAATAGTACTTGTGTACACAGTAACATACATATCTATCAAGGGAGGGCAAACAAACATTAAAAAAAAATTAATTTATAAAAAAAGAATGTCGTGTTATACGTATTTTAATTTTGAAAGATTTTCTGTCTCACTCACACAACATGTCTAGGGAATACTCCGCTTCACACGAAGACAAGCGGAAGTCGCGATTATACAACTCACCTGATGGCATGTCGACGCTGTTCCTGCCCACAAGGAGCATGACGAGGTTGCGTAATTCGCGTTTCCCGTAGCATGTCAAAGAGTGTTTTTCTGTTGCCTATCTGAGTAACTCATTACTGTAAAAATACGTGCTCAGAAATTATTACAATTCCGTTTACGAAAATTATCAGTATTTCAAAATTTGCCCTCTGCCTGAACCCGTATTAATGTCTATTCTCGCAAGAATGCAAAAGCATATTTGCCATTAATCTGACGCGAAATTTAATTTACAGTATGCAACTATTCATCAACTCTCCTGACATTATGAGCAGAGTTGTACAGTCCAAACCTCTCGACTTTAAATTAATATTTAAATATGCTATCGTGCAATTTTTACGTTTAAAATTACGTCTGCGGTATTTTATAATCAATAACTTTTCCTTAAAAAGCTTTTTGTGCCAGATATATTTACGCCAAAAATTCTGCTTTTAAAGGCCATTACTGTAACGAAGTTGATGGTCAAAGGTAGAAAGTTTAGGGGTAGCTTCACAAAGATATTATTGGAGTGGACGCAAAATTTCTTAGTACATTACAATCAGTAAATTAAAATAGTAATAGTTTATAAATAATATGCAAAACACTATCCAGAATTAGAACAAAAACATTCAAACGAATGATTAAATGTTAAAAGAAAAATTAAAAAATGATAGAAATGCATTTTACCTGTCTTGGTTCATTGGATTCCATGAATCAAACAGTTGGAGAAAGTCTGGCTCAAACTCTCACTCCTTTCTCAATTCAGAATCCTAAAAAGCAGAATGAAACGGGGCGTCGACCCTCGTATACACAGTAACATACAACATAAAATAGTACTTGTGTACACAGTAACATACATATCTATCAAGGGAGGGCAAACAAACTTTTAAAAAAAATTAACTAATTAATTTATGAAAAAAGAATTTCGTGTTATACGTATTTTAATTTTGAAAGATTTTCTGTCTCACTCACACAACATGTCTAGGGAAAACTCCGCTTCACACGGTGAAAAACGAAAATCGCGAATATACAACTCACCTGATGGCAAGTCGACGCTTTCCCTGCCCACAAGGAGCATGACGAGGTTGCGTAATTCGCGTTTCCCGTAGCATGTATAGGAGTGTTTTTCTGTTGCCTATCGGAGTAACTCATTACTGTAAATATACGTGCTCAGAAATTATTACAATTCCGTTTACGAAATATATCTGTATTTCAAAATTTTCCTTCTGCCTGACAACCGTATTAATGTCTATTCTCGCAAGAATGCGAAAGCATATTTGCCATTAATCTGACGCGAAATTTAATTTACAGTATGCAACTATTCATCAACGCTACTGACATTATGAGCAGAGTTGTACAGTCCAAACCTCTCGACTTTAAATTAATATTTAAATATGCTATCGTGCAATTTTTACGTTTAAAATTACGTCTGCGGTATTTATAATCAATAACTTTTCCTTAAAAAGCTTTTTGTGCCAGATATATTTACGCAAAAAATTCTGCTTTTAAAGGCCATTACTATAACGAAGTTGATGGTCAAAGGTAGAAAGTTTAGGGGTAGCTTCACAAAGATATTATTGGAGTGGACGCAAAATTTCTTAGTACATTACAATCAGTAAATTAAAATAGAAAAAGTTTATAAATAATATGCAAAACACTATCCAGAATTAGAACAAAAACATTTAAACGAATGATTAAATGTTAAAAGAAAAAATCAAAAATGATAGAAATGCATGTTACCTGTCTTGGTCCATTGGATTTCATGAATCAAACAGTTGGAGAAAGTCTGGCTCAAACTCCCACTCCTTTCACAATTCATAATCCTAAAAATCAGAATGAAACGGGGCGTCGACCCTCGTATACACAGTAACATACAACATAAAATAGTACTTGTGTACACAGTAACATACATATATATCAAGGGAGGGCAAACAAACTTTAAAATAAATTAATTAATTAATTTATAAAAAAAGAATTTCGTGTTATACGTATTTTAATTTTGAAAGATTTTCTGTCTCACTCACACAACATGTCTAGGGAAAACGCCGCTTCACACGGTGAAAAACGAAAATCGCGAATATACAACTCACCTGATGGCAAGTCGACGCTGTTCCTGCCCACAAGGAGCATGACGAGGTTGCGTAATTCGCGTTTCCCGTAGCATGTCAAAGAGTGTTCTTCTGTTGCCTATCGGAGTAACTCATTACTGTAAAAATACGTGCTCATAAATTATTACAATTCCGTTTACGAAATATCTCTGTATTTCAAAATTTGCCTTCTGCCTGACAACCGTATTAATGTCTATTCTCGCAAGAATGCAAAAGCATATTTGCCATTAATCTGACGCGAAATTTAATTTACAGTATGCAACTATTCATCAACGCTACTGACATTATGAGCAGAGTTGTACAGTCCAAACCTCTCGACATTAAATTAATATTTAAATATGCTATCGTGCAATTTTTACTTTTAAAATTACGTCTGCGGTATTTATAATCAATAACTTTTCCTTAAAAAGCTTTTTGTGCCAGATATATTTACGCCAAAAATTCTGCTTTTAAAGGCCATTACTATAACGAAGTTGATGGTCAAAGGTAGAAAGTTTAGGGGTAGCTTCACAAAGATATTATTGGAGTGGACGCAAAATTTCTTAGTACATTATAATCAGTAAATTAAAATAGTAATAGTTTATAAATAATATGCAAAACACTATCCAGAATTAGAACAAAAACATTCAAACGAATGATTAAATGTTAAAAGAAAAATTAAAAAATAATAGAAATGAATGTTACCTGTCTTGGTTCATTGGATTCCATGAATCAAACAGTTGGAGAAAGCCTGGCTCAAACTCTCACTCCTTTCTCAATTCAGAATCCTAAAAAGCAGAATGAAACGGGGCATCGACCCTCGTATACACAGTAACATACAACATAAATTAGTACTTGTGTACACAGTAACATACATATCTATCAAGGGAGGGCAAACAAACATTAAAAAAAAATTAATTAATTTATAAAAAAAGAATGTCGTGTTATAAGTATTTTAATTTTGAAAGATTTTCTGTCTCACTCACACAACATGTCTAGGGAATACTCCGCTTCACACGAAGACAAGCGGAAGTCGCGATTATACAACTCACCTGATGGCATGTCGACGCTGTTCCTGCCCACAAGGAGCATGACGAGGTTGCCTAATTCGCGTTTCCCGTAGCATGTCAAAGGGTGTTTTTCTGTTGCCTATCGGAGTAACTCATTACTGTAAAAATACGTGCTCAGAAATTATTACAATTCCGTTTACGAAAATTATCAGTATTTCAAAATTTGCCCTCTGCCTGACAACCGTATTAATGTCTATTCTCGCAAGAATGCAAAAGCATATTTGCCATTAATCTGACGCGAAATTTAATTTACAGTATGCAACTATTCATCAACTCTCCTGACATTATGAGCAGAGTTTTACAGTCCAAACCTCTCGACTTTAAATTAATATTTAAATATGATATCGTGCAATTTTTACTTTTAAAATTACGTCTGCGGTATTTTATAATCAATAACTTTTCCTTAAAAAGCTTTTTGTGCCAGATATATTTACGCCAAAAATTCTGCTTTTAAAGGACATTACTGTAACGAAGTTGATGGTCAAAGGTAGAAAGTTTAGGGGTAGCTTCACAAAGATATTATTGGAGTGGACGCAAAATTTCTTAGTACATTACAATCAGTAAATTAAAATAGTAATAGTTTATAAATAATATGCAAAACACTATCCAGAATTAGAACAAAAACATTCAAAGGAATGATTAAATGTTAAAAGAAAAATTACAAAATGATAGAAATGCATGTTACCTGTCTTGATTCATTGGATTTCATGAATCAAACAGTTGGAGAAAGTCTGGCTCAAACTCCCACTCCTTTCACAATTCATAATCCTAAAAATCAGAATGAAACGGGACGTTGACCCTCGTATACACAGTAACATACAACATAAAATAGTACTTGTGTACACAGTAACATACATATCTAACAAGGGAGGGCAAACAAACTTAAAAAAAAATTAATTAATTAATTTATAAAAAAAGAATTTCGTGTTATACGTATTTTAATTTTGAAAGATTTTCTGTCTCACTCACACAACATGTCTAGGGAAAACGCCGCTTCACACGGTGAAAAACGAAAATCGCGAATATACAACTCACCTGATGGCAAGTCGACGCTGTTCCTGCCCACAAGGAGCATGACGAGGTTGCGTAATTCGCGTTTCCCGTAGCATGTCAAAGAGTGTTTTTCTGTTGCCTATCGGAGTAACTCATTACTGTAAAAATACGTGCTCAGAAATTATTACAATTCCGTTTACGAAAATTATCAGTATTTCAAAATTTGCCCTCTGCCTGACAACCGTATTAATGTCTATTCTCGCAAGAATGCAAAAGCATATTTGCCATTAATCTGACGCGAAATTTAATTTACAGTATGCAACTATTCATCATATCTCCTGACATTATGAGCAGAGTTGTACAGTCCAAACCTCTCGACTTTAAATTAATATTTAAATATGCTATCGTGCAATTTTTACTTTTAAAACAACGTCTGCGGTATTTTATAATCAATAACTTTTCCTTAAAAAGCTTTTTGTGCCAGATATATTTACGCCAAAAATTCTGCTTTTAAAGGCCATTACTGTAACGAAGTTGATGGTCAAAGGTAGAAAGTTTAGGGGTAGCTTCACAAAGATATTATTGGAGTGGACGCAAAATTTCTTAGTACATTACAATCAGTAAATTAAAATAGTAATAGTTTATAAATAATATGCAAAACACTATCCAGAATTAGAACAAAAACATTCAAACGAATGATTAAATGTTAAAAGAAAAATTAAAAAATGATAGAAATGCATGTTACCTGTCTTGGTCCATTGGATTTCATGAATCAAACAGTTGGAGAAAGTCTGGCTCAAACTCCCACTCCTTTCACAATTCATAATCCTAAAAATCAGAATGAAACGGGGCGTCGACCCTCGTATACACAGTAACATACAACATAAAATAGTACTTGTGTACACAGTAACATACATATCTATCAAGGGAGGGCAAACAAACATTAAAAAAAAATTAATTTATAAAAAAAGAATGTCGTGTTATACGTATTTTAATTTTGAAAGATTTTCTGTCTCACTCACACAACATGTCTAGGGAATACTCCGCTTCACACGAAGACAAGCGGAAGTCGCGATTATACAACTCACCTGATGGCATGTCGACGCTGTTCCTGCCCACAAGGAGCATGACGAGGTTGCGTAATTCGCGTTTCCCGTAGCATGTCAAAGAGTGTTTTTCTGTTGCCTATCTGAGTAACTCATTACTGTAAAAATACGTGCTCAGAAATTATTACAATTCCGTTTACGAAAATTATCAGTATTTCAAAATTTGCCCTCTGCCTGAACCCGTATTAATGTCTATTCTCGCAAGAATGCAAAAGCATATTTGCCATTAATCTGACGCGAAATTTAATTTACAGTATGCAACTATTCATCAACTCTCCTGACATTTTGAGCAGAGTTGTACAGTCCAAACCTCTCGACTTTAAATTAATATTTAAATATGCTATCGTGCAATTTTTACGTTTAAAATTACGTCTGCGGTATTTTATAATCAATAACTTTTCCTTAAAAAGCTTTTTGTGCCAGATATATTTACGCCAAAAATTCTGCTTTTAAAGGCCATTACTGTAACGAAGTTGATGGTCAAAGGTAGAAAGTTTAGGGGTAGCTTCACAAAGATATTATTGGAGTGGACGCAAAATTTCTTAGTACATTACAATCAGTAAATTAAAATAGTAATAGTTTATAAATAATATGCAAAACACTATCCAGAATTAGAACAAAAACATTCAAACGAATGATTAAATGTTAAAAGAAAAATTAAAAAATGATAGAAATGCATTTTACCTGTCTTGGTTCATTGGATTCCATGAATCAAACAGTTGGAGAAAGTCTGACTCAAACTCTCACTCCTTTCTCAATTCAGAATCCTAAAAAGCAGAATGAAACGGGGCGTCGACCCTCGTATACACAGTAACATACAACATAAAATAGTACTTGTGTACACAGTAACATACATATCTATCAAGGGAGGGCAAACAAACTTTAAAAAAAAATTAACTAATTAATTTATGAAAAAAGAATTTCGTGTTATACGTATTTTAATTTTGAAAGATTTTCTGTCTCACTCACACAACATGTCTAGGGAAAACTCCGCTTCACACGGTGAAAAACGAAAATCGCGAATATACAACTCACCTGATGGCAAGTCGACGCTTTCCCTGCCCACAAGGAGCATGACGAGGTTGCGTAATTCGCGTTTCCCGTAGCATGTATAGGAGTGTTTTTCTGTTGCCTATCGGAGTAACTCATTACTGTAAATATACGTGCTCAGAAATTATTACAATTCCGTTTACGAAATATATCTGTATTTCAAAATTTTCCTTCTGCCTGACAACCGTATTAATGTCTATTCTCGCAAGAATGCAAAAGCATATTTGCCATTAATCTGACGCGAAATTTAATTTACAGTATGCAACTATTCATCAACGCTACTGACATTATGAGCAGAGTTGTACAGTCCAAACCTCTCGACTTTAAATTAATATTTAAATATGCTATCGTGCAATTTTTACGTTTAAAATTACGTCTGCGGTATTTATAATCAATAACTTTTCCTTAAAAAGCTTTTTGTGCCAGATATATTTACGCCAAAAATTCTGCTTTTAAAGGCCATTACTATAACGAAGTTGATGGTCAAAGGTAGAAAGTTTAGGGGTAGCTTCACAAAGATATTATTGGAGTGGACGCAAAATTTCTTAGTACATTACAATCAGTAAATTAAAATAGAAAAAGTTTATAAATAATATGCAAAACACTATCCAGAATTAGAACAAAAACATTTAAACGAATGATTAAATGTTAAAAGAAAAAATCAAAAATGATAGAAATGCATGTTACCTGTCTTGGTCCATTGGATTTCATGAATCAAACAGTTGGAGAAAGTCTGGCTCAAACTCCCACTCCTTTCACAATTCATAATCCTAAAAATCAGAATGAAACGGGGCGTCGACCCTCGTATACACAGTAACATACAACATAAAATAGTACTTGTGTACACAGTAACATACATATATATCAAGGGAGGGCAAACAAACTTTAAAAAAAATTAATTAATTAATTTTTAAAAAAAGAATTTCGTGTTATACGTATTTTAATTTTGAAAGATTTTCTGTCTCACTCACACAACATGTCTAGGGAAAACGCCGCTTCACACGGTGAAAAACGAAAATCGCGAATATACAACTCACCTGATGGCAAGTCGACGCTGTTCCTGCCCACAAGGAGCATGACGAGGTTGCGTAATTCGCGTTTCCCGTAGCATGTCAAAGAGTGTTCTTCTGTTGCCTATCGGAGTAACTCATTACTGTAAAAATACGTGCTCAGAAATTATTACAATTCCGTTTACGAAATATCTCTGTATTTCAAAATTTGCCTTCTGCCTGACAACCGTATTAATGTCTATTCTCGCAAGAATGCAAAAGCATATTTGCCATTAATCTGACGCGAAATTTAATTTACAGTATGCAACTATTCATCAACGCTACTGACATTATGAGCAGAGTTGTACAGTCCAAACCTCTCGACTTTAAATTAATATTTAAATATGCTATCGTGCAATTTTTACTTTTAAAATTACGTCTGCGGTATTTTATAATCAATAACTTTTCCTTAAAAAGCTTTTTGTGCCAGATATATTTACGCCAAAAATTCTGCTTTTAAAGGACATTACTGTAACGAAGTTGATGGTCAAAGGTAGAAAGTTTAGGGGTAGCTTCACAAAGATATTATTGGAGTGGACGCAAAATTTCTTAGTACATTACAATCAGCAAATTAAAATAGTAATAGTTTATAAATAATATGCAAAACACTATCCAGAATTAGAACAAAAACATTCAAAGGAATGATTAAATGTTAAAAGAAAAATTACAAAATGATAGAAATGCATGTTACCTGTCTTGATCCATTGGATTCCATGAATCAAACAGTTGGAGAAAGTCTGGCTCAAACTCCCACTCTTTTCTCAATTCAGAATCCTAAAAAGCAGAATGAAACGGGGCGTCGACCCTCGTGTACACAGTAACATACAACATAAAATAGTACTTGTGTACACAGTAACATACATATCTAACAAGGGAGGGCAAACAAACTTAAAAAAAATTAATTAATTAATTTATAAAAAAAGAATTTCGTGTTATACGTATTTTAATTTTGAAAGATTTTCTGTCTCACTCACACAACATGTCTAGGGAAAACGCCGCTTCACACGGTGAAAAACGAAAATCGCGAATATACAACTCACCTGATGGCAAGTCGACGCTGTTCCTGCCCACAAGGAGCATGACGAGGTTGCGTAATTCGCGTTTCCCGTAGCATGTCAAAGAGTGTTTTTCTGTTGCCTATCGGAGTAACTCATTACTGTAAAAATACGTGCTCAGAAATTATTACAATTCCGTTTACGAAATATCTCTGTAATTCAAAATTTGCCTTCTGCCTGACAACCGTATTAATGTCTATTCTCGCAAGAATGCAAAAGCATATTTGCCATTAATCTGACGCGAAATTTAATTTACAGTATGCAACTATTCATCAACGCTACTGACATTATGAGCAGAGTTGTACAGTCCAAACCTCTCGTTTTTATATTAATATTTAAATATGCTATCGTGCAATTTTTACTTTTAAAATTACGTCTGCGGTATTTATAATCAATAACTTTTCCTTTAAAAGCTTTTTGTGCCAGATATATTTACGCCAAAAATTCTGCTTTTAAAGGCCATTACTATAACGAAGTTGATGGTCAAAGGTAGAAAGTTTAGGGGTAGCTTCACAAAGATATTATTGGAGTGGACGCAAAATTTCTTAGTACATTATAATCAGTAAATTAAAATAGTAATAGTTTATAAATAATATGCAAAACACTATCCAGAATTAGAACAAAAACATTCAAACGAATGATTAAATGTTAAAAGAAAAATTAAAAAATGATAGAAATGCATGTTACCTGTCTTGGTTCATTGGATTCCATGAATCAAACAGTTGGAGAAAGCCTGGCTCAAACTCTCACTCCTTTCTCAATTCAGAATCCTAAAAAGCAGAATGAAACGGGGCGTCGACCCTCGTATACACAGTAACATACAACATAAATTAGTACTTGTGTACACAGTAACATACATATCTATCAAGGGAGGGCAAACAAACATTAAAAAAAAATTAATTAATTTATAAAAAGAGAATGTCGTGTTATACGTATTTTATTTTTGAAAGATTTTCTGTCTCACTCACACAACATGTGTAGGGAATATTCCGCTTCACACGAAGACAAGCGGAAGTCGCGATTATACAACTCACCTGATGGCATGTCGACGCTGTTCCTGCCCACAAGGAGCATAACGAGGTTGCGTAATTCGCGTTTCCCGTAGCATGTCAAAGAGTGTTTTTCTGTTGCCTATCGGAGTAACTCATTACTGTAAAAATACGTGCTCAGAAATTATTACAATTCCGTTTACGAAAATTATCAGTATTTCAAAATTTGCCCTCTGCCTGACAACCGTATTAATGTCTATTATCGCAAGAATGCAAAAGCATATTTGCCATTAATCTGACGCGAAATTTAATTTACAGTATGCAACTATTCATCATATCTCCTGACATTATGAGCAAAGTTGTACAGTCCAAACCTCTCGACTTTAAATTAATATTTAAATATGCTATCGTGCAATTTTTACTTTTAAAATTACGTCTGCGGTATTTTATAATCAATAACTTTTCCTTAAAAAGCTTTTTGTGCCAGATATATTTACGCCAAAAATTCTGCTTTTAAAGGCCATTAGTGTAACGAAGTTGATGGTCAAAGGTAGAAAGTTTAGGGGTAGCTTCACAAAGATATTATTGGAGTGGACGCAAAATTTCTTAGTACATTACAATCAGTAAATTAAAATAGTAATAGTTTATAAATAATATGCAAAACTCTATCCAGAATTAGAACAAAAACATTCAAACGAATGATTAAATGTTAAAAGAAAAATTACAAAATGATAGAAATGCATGTTACCTGTCTTGATCCATTGGATTCCATGAATCAAACAGTTGGAGAAAGTCTGGCTCAAACTCCCACTCCTTTCTCAATTCAGAATCCTAAAAAGCAGAATGAAACGGGGCGTCGACCCTCGTATACACAGTAACATACAACATAAAATAGTACTTGTGTACACAGTAACATACATATCTAACAAGGGAGGGCAAACAAACTTAAAAAAAAAATTAACTAATAAATTTTTAAAAAAAGAATTTCGTGTTATACGTATTTTAATTTTGAAAGATATTCTGTTTCACTCACACAACATGTCTAGGGAAAACTCCGCTACACACGGTGAAAAACGGAAATCGCGAATATACAACTCACCTGATGGCAAGTCGGCGCTGTTCCTGCCCACAAGGAGCATTACGAGGTTGCGTAATTCGCGTTTCCCGTAGCATGTCAAAGAGTGTTTTTCTGTAGCCTATCGGAGTAACTTATTACTGTAAAAATACGTGCTCAGAAATTATTACAATTCCGTTTACGAAAATTATCAGTATTTCAAAATTTGCCCTCTGCCTGACAACCGTATTAATGTGTATTCTCGCAAGAATGCAAAAGCATATTTGCAATTAATCTGACGCGAAATTTAATTTACAGTATGCAACTATTCATCAACTCTCCTGACATTATGAGCAGAGTTGTACAGTCCAAACCTCTCGACATTAAATTAATATGTAAATATGCTATCGTGCAATTTTTACTTTTATAATTACGTCTGCGGTATTTATAATCAATAACCTTTCCTTAAAAAGCTCTTTTGTGCCAGATATATTTACGCCAAAAATTCTGCTTTTAAAGGCCATTACTGTAACGAAGTTGATGGTCAAAGGTAGAAAGTTTAGGGGTAGCTTCACAAAGATATTATTGAAGTGGACGCAAAATTTCTTAGTACATTACAATCAGTAAATTAAAATAGTAAAAGTTTATAAATAATATGCAAAACACTATCCAGAATTAGAACAAAAACATTCAAACGAATGATTAAATGTTAAAAGAAAAATTACAAAATGATAGAAATGCATGTTACCTGTCTTGATCCATTGGATTCCATGAATCAAACAGTTGGAGAAAGTCTGGCTCAAACTCCCACTCCTTTCTCAATTCAGAATCCTAAAAAGCAGAATGAAACGGGGCGTCGACCCTCGTATACAGAGTAACATACAACATAAAATAGTACTTTTGTACACAGTAACATACATATCTAACAAGGGAGGGCAAACAAACTTTAAAAAAAAAAATTAACTAATAAATTTTTTAAAAAAGAATTTCGTGTTATACGTATTTTAATTTTGAAAGATTTTCTGTTTCACTCACACAACATGTCTAGGGAAAACTCCGCTTCACACTGTGAAAAACGGAAATCGCGAATATACAACTCACCTGATGGCAAGTCGGCGTTGTTCCTGCCCACAAGGAGCATTACGCGGTTGCGTAATTCGCGTTTCCCGTAGCATGTCAAAGAGTGTTTTTCTGTTGCCTATCGGAGTAACTTATTACTGTAAAAATACGTGCTCAGAAATTATTACAATTCCGTTTACGAAAATTATCAGTATTTCAAAATTTGCCCTCTGCCTGACAACCGTATTAATGTCTATTCTCGCAAGAATGCAAAAGCATATTTGCCATTAATCTGACGCGAAATTTAATTTACAGTATTCAACTATTCATCAACTCTCCTCACATTATGAGCAGAGTTGTACAGTCCAAACCTCTCGACTTTAAATTAATATGTAAGTATTCTATCGTGCAATTTTTACTTTTATAATTACGTCTGCGGTATTTATAATCAATAACTTTTCCTTAAAAAGCTTTTTGTGCCAGATATATTTACGCCAAAAATTCTGCTTTTAAAGGCCATTAATGTAACGAAGTTGATGGTCAAAGGTAGAAAGTTTAGGGGTAGCTTCACAAAGATATTATTGGAGTGGGCGCAAAATTTCTTAGTACATTACAATCAGTAAATAAAAATAGTAAAAGTTTATAAATAATATGCAAAACACTATCCAGAATTAGAACAAAAACATTTAAACGAATGATTAAATGTTAAAAGAAAAATTCAAAAATGATAGAAATGCATGTTACCTGTCTTGGTCCATTGGATTTCATGAATCAAACAGTTGGAAAAAGTCTGGCTCAAACTCCCACTCCTTTCACAATTCATAATCCTAAAAATCAGAATGAAACGGGGCGTCGACCCTCGTATACACAGTAACATACAACATAAAATAGTACTTGTGTACACAGTAACATACATATATATCAAGGGAGGGCAAACAAACTTTAAAAAAAATTAACTAATTAATTTATAAAAAAAGAATTTCGTGTTATACGTATTTTAATTTTGAAAGATTTTCTGTTTCACTCACACAACATGTCTAGGGAAAACTCCGCTTCACACGGTGAAAAACGGAAATCGCGAATATACAACTCACCTGATGGCAAGTCGGCGCTGTTCCTGCCCACAAGGAGCATTACGAGGTTGCGTAATTCGCGTTTCCCGTAGCATGTCAAAGAGTGTTTTTCTGTTGCCTATCGGAGTAACTTATTACTGTAAAAATACGTGCTCAGAAATTATTACAATTCCGTTTACGAAAATTATCAGTATTTCAAAATTTGCCCTCTGCCTGACAACCGTATTAATGTCTATTCTCGCAAGAATGCAAAAGCATATTTGCCATTAATCTGACGCGAAATTTAATTTACAGTATGCAACTATTCATCAACTCTCCTCACATTATGAGCAGAGTTGTACAGTCCAAACCTCTCGACTTTAAATTAATATGTAAGTATTCTATCGTGCAATTTTTACTTTTATAATTACGTCTGCGGTATTTATAATCAATAACTTTTCCTTAAAAAGCTTTTTGTGCCAGATATATTTACGCCAAAAATTCTGCTTTTAAAGGCCATTAATGTAACGAAGTTGATGGTCAAAGGTAGAAAGTTTAGGGGTAGCTTCAAAAAGATATTATTGGAGTGGACGCAAAATTTCTT
This sequence comes from Maratus michaelseni, assembly GCA_963931845.1. Classification (NCBI taxonomy): domain Eukaryota; kingdom Metazoa; phylum Arthropoda; class Arachnida; order Araneae; family Salticidae; genus Maratus; species Maratus michaelseni. The sequence continues at coordinate 77,831,733 of OZ007590.1, read as the reverse complement.
AGTACATTATAATCAGTAAATTAAAATAGTAATAGTTTATAAATAACATGCAAAACACTATCCAGAATTAGAACAAAAACATTCAAACGAATGATTAAATGTTAAAGGAATAATTAAAAAATGATAGAAATGCATGTTACCTGTCTTGGTCCATTGGATTCCATGAATCAAACAGTTGGAGAAAGTCTGGCTCAAACTCCCACTCCTTTCACAATTCAGAATCCTAAAAAGCAGAATGAAACGGGGCGTCGACCCTCGTATACACAGTAACATACAACATAAAATAGTACTTGTGTACACAGTAACATACATATCTATCAAGGGAGGGCAAACAAACATTAAAAAAAAAAATTATTTATTTATAAAAAAAGAATTTCGTGTTATATGTATTTTAATTTTGAAAGATTTTCTGTCTCACTCACACAACATGTCTAGGGAAAACGCCGATTCACACGGTGACAAGCGGAAGTCGCGAATATACAACTCACCTGATTGCAAGTTGACGCTGTTCCTGCCCACAAGGAGCATGACGAGGTTGCGTAATTCGCGTTTCCCGTAGCATGTCAAAGAGTGTTTTTCTGTTGCCTATCGGAGTAACTCATTACTGTAAAAATACGTGCTCAGAAATTATTACAATTCCGTTTACGAAAATTATCAGTATTTCAAAATTTGCCCTCTGCCTGACAACCGTATTAATGTCTATTCTCGCAAGAATGCAAAAGCATATTTGCCATTAATCTGACGCGAAATTTAATTTACAGTATGCAACTATTCATCAACTCTCCTGACATTATGAGCAGAGTTGTACAGTCCAAACCTCTCGACTTTAAATTAATATTTAAATATGCTATCGTGCAATTTTTACTTTTAAAATTACGTCTGCGGTATTTTATAATCAATAACTTTTCCTTAAAAAGCTTTTTGTGCCAGATATATTTACGCCAAAAATTCTGCTTTTAAAGGCCATTACTGTAACGAAGTTGATGGTCAAAGGTAGAAAGTTTAGGGGTAGCTTCACAAAGATATTATTGGAGTGGACGCAAAATTTCTTAGTACATTACAATCAGTAAATTAAAATAGTAATAGTTTATAAATAATATGCAAAACACTATCCAGAATTAGAACAAAAACATTCAAACGAATGATTAAATGTTAAAAGAAAAATTAAAAAATGATAGAAATGCATTTTACCTGTCTTGGTTCATTGGATTCCATGAATCAAACAGTTGGAGAAAGTCTGGCTCAAACTCTCACTCCTTTCTCAATTCAGAATCCTAAAAAGCAGAATGAAACGGGGCGTCGACCCTCGTATACACAGTAACATACAACATAAAATAGTACTTGTGTACACAGTAACATACATATATATCAAGGGAGGGCAAACAAACTTTAAAAAAAATTAATTAATTAATTTATAAAAAAAGAATTTCGTGTTATACGTATTTTAATTTTGAAAGATTTTCTGTCTCACTCACACAACATGTCTAGGGAAAACGCCGCTTCACACGGTGAAAAACGAAAATCGCGAATATACAACTCACCTGATGGCAAGTCGACGCTGTTCCTGCCCACAAGGAGCATGACGAGGTTGCGTAATTCGCGTTTCCCGTAGCATGTCAAAGAGTGTTCTTCTGCTGCCTATCGGAGTAACTCATTACTGTAAAAATACGTGCTCAGAAATTATTACAATTCCGTTTACGAAATATCTCTGTATTTCAAAATTTGCCTTCTGCCTGACAACCGTATTAATGTCTATTCTCGCAAGAATGCAAAAGCATATTTGTCATTAATCTGACGCGAAATTTAATTTACAGTATGCAACTATTCATCAACGCTACTGACATTATGAGCAGAGTTGTACAGTCCAAACCTCTCGACTTTAAATTAATATTTAAATATGCTATCGTGCAATTTTTACGTTTAAAATTACGTCTGCGGTATTTATAATCAATAACTTTTCCTTAAAAAGCTTTTTGTGCCAGATATATTTACGCCAAAAATTCTGCTTTTAAAGGCCATTACTATAACGAAGTTGATGGTCAAAGGTAGAAAGTTTAGGGGTAGCTTCACAAAGATATTATTGGAGTGGACGCAAAATTTCTTAGTACATTACAATCAGTAAATTAAAATAGAAAAAGTTTATAAATAATATGCAAAACACTATCCAGAATTAGAACAAAAACATTTAAACGAATGATTAAATGTTAAAAGAAAAAATCAAAAATGATAGAAATGCATGTTACCTGTCTTGGTCCATTGGATTTCATGAATCAAACAGTTGGAGAAAGTCTGGCTCAAACTCCCACTCCTTTCACAATTCATAATCCTAAAAATCAGAATGAAACGGGGCGTCGACCCTCGTATACACAGTAACATACAACATAAAATAGTACTTGTGTACACAGTAACATACATATATATCAAGGGAGGGCAAACAAACTTTTAAAAAAATTAATTAATTAATTTATAAAAAAAGAATTTCGTGTTATACGTATTTTAATTTTGAAAGATTTTCTGTCTCACTCACACAACATGTCTAGGGAAAACGCCGCTTCACACGGTGAAAAACGAAAATCGCGAATATACAACTCACCTGATGGCAAGTCGACGCTGTTCCTGCCCACAAGGAGCATGACGAGGTTGCGTAATTCGCGTTTCCCGTAGCATGTCAAAGAGTGTTTTTCTGTTGCCTATCGGAGTAACTCATTACTGTAAAAATACGTGCTCAGAAATTATTACAATTCCGTTTACGAAAATTATCAGTATTTCAAAATTTGCCCTCTGCCTGACAACCGTATTAATGTCTATTCTCGCAAGAATGCAAAAGCATATTTGCCATTAATCTGACGCGAAATTTAATTTACAGTATGCAACTATTCATCAACTCTCCTGACATTATGAGCAGAGTTGTACAGTCCAAACCTCTCGACTTTAAATTAATATTTAAATATGCTATCGTGCAATTTTTACTTTTAAAATTACGTCTGCGGTATTTTATAATCAATAACTTTTCCTTAAAAAGCTTTTTGTGCCAGATATATTTACGCCAAAAATTCTGCTTTTAAAGGCCATTACTGTAACGAAGTTGATGGTCAAAGGTAGAAAGTTTAGGGGTAGCTTCACAAAGATATTATTGGAGTGGACGCAAAATTTCTTAGTACATTACAATCAGTAAATTAAAATAGTAATAGTTTATAAATAATATGCAAAACACTATCCAGAATTAGAACAAAAACATTCAAACGAATGATTAAATGTTAAAAGAAAAATTAAAAAATGATAGAAATGCATTTTACCTGTCTTGGTTCATTGGATTCCATGAATCAAACAGTTGGAGAAAGTCTGGCTCAAACTCTCACTCCTTTCTCAATTCAGAATCCTAAAAAGCAGAATGAAACGGGGCGTCGACCCTCGTATACACAGTAACATACAACATAAAATAGTACTTGTGTACACAGTAACATACATATCTATCAAGGGAGGGCAAACAAACTTTAAAAAAAAATTAACTAATTAATTTATGAAAAAAGAATTTCGTGTTATACGTATTTTAATTTTGAAAGATTTTCTGTCTCACTCACACAACATGTCTAGGGAAAACTCCGCTTCACACGGTGAAAAACGAAAATCGCGAATATACAACTCACCTGATGGCAAGTCGACGCTTTTCCTGCCCACAAGGAGCATGACGAGGTTGCGTAATTCGCGTTTCCCGTAGCATGTCAAAGAGTGTTTTTCTGTTGCCTATCGGAGTAACTCATTACTGTAAAAATACGTGCTCAGAAATTATTACAATTCCGTTTACGAAATATATCTGTATTTCAAAATTTTCCTTCTGCCTGACAACCGTATTAATGTCTATTCTCGCAAGAATGCAAAAGCATATTTGCCATTAATCTGACGCGAAATTTAATTTACAGTAAGCAACTATTCATCAACGCTACTGACATTATGAGCAGAGTTGTACAGTCCAAACCTCTCGACTTTAAATTAATATTTAAATATGCTATCGTGCAATTTTTACGTTTAAAATTACGTCTGCGGTATTTATAATCAATAACTTTTCCTTAAAAAGCTTTTTGTGCCAGATATATTTACGCCAAAAATTCTGCTTTTAAAGGCCATTACTATAACGAAGTTGATGGTCAAAGGTAGAAAGTTTAGGGGTAGCTTCACAAAGATATTATTGGAGTGGACGCAAAATTTCTTAGTACATTACAATCAGTAAATTAAAATAGAAAAAGTTTATAAATAATATGCAAAACACTATCCAGAATTAGAACAAAAACATTTAAACGAATGATTAAATGTTAAAAGAAAAAATCAAAAATGATAGAAATGCATGTTACCTGTCTTGGTCCATTGGATTTCATGAATCAAACAGTTGGAGAAAGTCTGGCTCAAACTCCCACTCCTTTCACAATTCATAATCCTAAAAATCAGAATGAAACGGGGCGTCGACCCTCGTATACACAGTAACATACAACATAAAATAGTACTTGTGTACACAGTAACATACATATATATCAAGGGAGGGCAAACAAACTTTAAAAAAAATTAATTAATTAATTTATAAAAAAAGAATTTCGTGTTATACGTATTTTAATTTTGAAAGATTTTCTGTCTCACTCACACAACATGTCTAGGGAAAACGCCGCTTCACACGGTGAAAAACGAAAATCGCGAATATACAACTCACCTGATGGCAAGTCGACGCTGTTCCTGCCCACAAGGAGCATGACGAGGTTGCGTAATTCGCGTTTCCCGTAGCATGTCAAAGAGTGTTCTTCTGCTGCCTATCGGAGTAACTCATTACTGTAAAAATACGTGCTCAGAAATTATTACAATTCCGTTTACGAAATATCTCTGTATTTCAAAATTTGCCTTCTGCCTGACAACCGTATTAATGTCTATTCTCGCAAGAATGCAAAAGCATATTTGTCATTAATCTGACGCGAAATTTAATTTACAGTATGCAACTATTCATCAACGCTACTGACATTATGAGCAGAGTTGTACAGTCCAAACCTCTCGACTTTAAATTAATATTTAAATATGCTATCGTGCAATTTTTACTTTTAAAATTACGTCTGCGGTATTTATAATCAATAACTTTTCCTTAAAAAGCTTTTTGTGCCAGATATATTTACGCCAAAAATTCTGCTTTTAAAGGCCATTACTATAACGAAGTTGATGGTCAAAGGTAGAAAGTTTAGGGGTAGCTTCACAAAGATATTATTGGAGTGGACGCAAAATTTCTTAGTACATTACAATCAGTAAATTAAAATAGAAAAAGTTTATAAATAATATGCAAAACACTATCCAGAATTAGAACAAAAACATTTAAACGAATGATTAAATGTTAAAAGAAAAAATCAAAAATGATAGAAATGCATGTTACCTGTCTTGGTCCATTGGATTTCATGAATCAAACAGTTGGAGAAAGTCTGGCTCAAACTCCCACTCCTTTCACAATTCATAATCCTAAAAATCAGAATGAAACGGGGCGTCGACCCTCGTATACACAGTAACATACAACATAAAATAGTACTTGTGTACACAGTAACATACATATATATCAAGGGAGGGCAAACAAACTTTTAAAAAAATTAATTAATTAATTTATAAAAAAAGAATTTCGTGTTATACGTATTTTAATTTTGAAAGATTTTCTGTCTCACTCACACAACATGTCTAGGGAAAACGCCGCTTCACACGGTGAAAAACGAAAATCGCGAATATACAACTCACCTGATGGCAAGTCGACGCTGTTCCTGCCCACAAGGAGCATGACGAGGTTGCGTAATTCGCGTTTCCCGTAGCATGTCAAAGAGTGTTCTTCTGTTGCCTATCGGAGTAACTCATTACTGTAAAAATACGTGCTCAGAAATTATTACAATTCCGTTTACGAAATATCTCTGTATTTCAAAATTTGCCTTCTGCCTGACAACCGTATTAATGTCTATTCTCGCAAGAATGCAAAAGCATATTTGTCATTAATCTGACGCGAAATTTAATTTACAGTATGCAACTATTCATCAACGCTACTGACATTATGAGCAGAGTTGTACAGTCCAAACCTCTCGACTTTAAATTAATATTTAAATATGCTATCGTGCAATTTTTACTTTTAAAATTACGTCTGCGGTATTTATAATCAATAACTTTTCCTTAAAAAGCTTTTTGTGCCAGATATATTTACGCCAAAAATTCTGCTTTTAAAGGCCATTACTATAACGAAGTTGATGGTCAAAGGTAGAAAGTTTAGGGGTAGCTTCACAAAGATATTATTGGAGTGGACGCAAAATTTCTTAGTACATTACAATCAGTAAATTAAAATAGAAAAAGTTTATAAATAATATGCAAAACACTATCCAGAATTAGAACAAAAACATTTTAACGAATGATTAAATGTTAAAAGAAAAAATCAAAAATGATAGAAATGCATGTTACCTGTCTTGGTCCATTGGATTTCATGAATCAAACAGTTGGAGAAAGTCTAGCTCAAACCCCCACTCCTTTCACAATTCATAATCCTAAAAATCAGAATGAAACGGGGCGTCGACCCTCGTATACACAGTAACATACAACATAAAATAGTACTTGTGTACACAGTAACATACATATATATCAAGGGAGGGCAAACAAACTTTAAAAAAAATTAATTAATTAATTTATAAAAAAAGAATTTCGTGTTATACGTATTTTAATTTTGAAAGATTTTCTGTCTCACTCACACAACATGTCTAGGGAAAACGCCGCTTCACACGGTGAAAAACGAAAATCGCGAATATACAACTCACCTGATGGCAAGTCGACGCTGTTCCTGCCCACAAGGAGCATGACGAGGTTGCGTAATTCGCGTTTCCCGTAGCATGTCAAAGAGTGTTCTTCTGTTGCCTATCGGAGTAACTCATTACTGTAAAAATACGTGCTCAGAAATTATTACAATTCCGTTTACGAAATATCTCTGTATTTCAAAATTTGCCTTCTGCCTGACAACCGTATTAATGTCTATTCTCGCAAGAATGCAAAAGCATATTTGTCATTAATCTGACGCGAAATTTAATTTACAGTATGCAACTATTCATCAACGCTACTGACATTATGAGCAGAGTTGTACAGTCCAAACCTCTCGACTTTAAATTAATATTTAAATATGCTATCGTGCAATTTTTACTTTTAAAATTACGTCTGCGGTATTTATAATCAATAACTTTTCCTTAAAAAGCTTTTTGTGCCAGATATATTTACGCCAAAAATTCTGCTTTTAAAGGCCATTACTATAACGAAGTTGATGGTCAAAGGTAGAAAGTTTAGGGGTAGCTTCACAAAGATATTATTGGAGTGGACGCAAAATTTCTTAGTACATTACAATCAGTAAATTAAAATAGAAAAAGTTTATAAATAATATGCAAAACACTATCCAGAATTAGAACAAAAACATTTAAACGAATGATTAAATGTTAAAAGAAAAAATCAAAAATGATAGAAATGCATGTTACCTGTCTTGGTCCATTGGATTTCATGAATCAAACAGTTGGAGAAAGTCTGGCTCAAACTCCCACTCCTTTCACAATTCATAATCCTAAAAATCAGAATGAAACGGGGCGTCGACCCTCGTATACACAGTAACATACAACATAAAATAGTACTTGTGTACACAGTAACATACATATATATCAAGGGAGGGCAAACAAACTTTAAAAAAAATTAATTAATTAATTTATAAAAAAAGAATTTCGTGTTATACGTATTTTAATTTTGAAAGATTTTCTGTCTCACTCACACAACATGTCTAGGGAAAACGCCGCTTCACACGGTGAAAAACGAAAATCGCGAATATACAACTCACCTGATGGCAAGTCGACGCTGTTCCTGCCCACAAGGAGCATGACGAGGTTGCGTAATTCGCGTTTCCCGTAGCATGTCAAAGAGTGTTCTTCTGTTGCCTATCGGAGTAACTCATTACTGTAAAAATACGTGCTCAGAAATTATTACAATTCCGTTTACGAAATATCTCTGTATTTCAAAATTTGCCTTCTGCCTGACAACCGTATTAATGTCTATTCTCGCAAGAATGCAAAAGCATATTTGTCATTAATCTGACGCGAAATTTAATTTACAGTATGCAACTATTCATCAACGCTACTGACATTATGAGCAGAGTTGTACAGTCCAAACCTCTCGACTTTAAATTAATATTTAAATATGCTATCGTGCAATTTTTACTTTTAAAATTACGTCTGCGGTATTTATAATCAATAACTTTTCCTTAAAAAGCTTTTTGTGCCAGATATATTTACGCCAAAAATTCTGCTTTTAAAGGCCATTACTATAACGAAGTTGATGGTCAAAGGTAGAAAGTTTAGGGGTAGCTTCACAAAGATATTATTGGAGTGGACGCAAAATTTCTTAGTACATTATAATCAGTAAATTAAAATAGTACTAGTTTATAAATAATATGCAAAACACTATCCAGAATTAGAACAAAAACATTCAAACGAATGATTAAATGTTAAAAGAAAAATTAAAAAATGATAGAAATGAATGTTACCTGTCTTGGTTCATTGGATTCCATGAATCAAACAGTTGGAGAAAGCCTGGCTAGAACTCTCACTCCTTTCTCAATTCAGAATCCTAAAAAGCAGAATGAAACGGGGCGTCGACCCTCGTATACACAGTAACATACAACATAAATTAGTACTTGTGTACACAGTAACATACATATCTATCAAGGGAGGGCAAACAAACATTAAAAAAAAAATTAATTAATTTATAAAAAAAGAATGTCGTGTTATAAGTATTTTAATTTTGAAAGATTTTCTGTCTCACTCACACAACATGTCTAGGGAATACTCCGCTTCACACGAAGACAAGCGGAAGTCGCGATTATACAACTCACCTGATGGCATGTCGACGCTGTTCCTGCCCACAAGGAGCATGACGAGTTTGCCTAATTCGCGTTTCCCGTAGCATGTCAAAGAGTGTTTTTCTGTTGCCTATCGGAGTAACTCATTACTGTAAAAATACGTGCTCAGAAATTATTACAATTCCGTTTACGAAAATTATCAGTATTTCAAAATTTGCCCTCTGCCTGACAACCGTATTAATGTCTATTCTCGCAAGAATGCAAAAGCATATTTGCCATTAATCTGACGCGAAATTTAATTTACAGTATGCAACTATTCCTCAACTCTCCTGACATTATGAGCAGAGTTGTACAGTCCAAACCTCTCGACTTTAAATTAATATTTAAATATGCTATCGTGCAATTTTTACTTTTAAAATTACGTCTGCGGTATTTTATAATCAATAACTTTTCCTTAAAAAGCTTTTTGTGCCAGATATATTTACGCCAAAAATTCTGCTTTTAAAGGACATTACTGTAACGAAGTTGATGGTCAAAGGTAGAAAGTTTAGGGGTAGCTTCACAAAGATATTATTGGAGTGGACGCAAAATTTCTTAGTACATTACAATCAGTAAATTAAAATAGTAATAGTTTATAAATAATATGCAAAACACTATCCAGAATTAGAACAAAAACATTCAAAGGAATGATTAAATGTTAAAAGAAAAATTACAAAATGATAGAAATGCATGTTACCTGTCTTGATCCATTGGATTTCATGAATCAAACAGTTGGAGAAAGTCTGGCTCAAACTCCCACTCCTTTCACAATTCATAATCCTAAAAATCAGAATGAAACGGGGCGTCGACCCTCGTATACACAGTAACATACAACATAAAATAGTACTTGTGTACACAGTAACATACATATATATCAAGGGAGGGCAAACAAACTTTAAAAAAAATTAATTAATTAATTTATAAAAAAAGAATTTCGTGTTATACGTATTTTAATTTTGAAAGATTTTCTGTCTCACTCACACAACATGTCTAGGGAAAACGCCGCTTCACACGGTGAAAAACGAAAATCGCGAATATACAACTCACCTGATGGCAAGTCGACGCTGTTCCTGCCCACAAGGAGCATGACGAGGTTGCGTAGTTCGCGTTTCCCGTAGCATGTCAAAGAGTGTTCTTCTGTTGCCTATCGGAGTAACTCATTACTGTAAAAATACGTGCTCAGAAATTATTACAATTCCGTTTACGAAATATCTCTGTATTTCAAAATTTGCCTTCTGCCTGACAACCGTATTAATGTCTATTCTCGCAAGAATGCAAAAGCATATTTGTCATTAATCTGACGCGAAATTTAATTTACAGTATGCAACTATTCATCAACACTACTGACATTATGAGCAGAGTTGTACAGTCCAAACCTCTCGACTTTAAATTAATATTTAAATATGCTATCGTGCAATTTTTACTTTTAAAATTACGTCTGCGGTATTTATAATCAATAACTTTTCCTTAAAAAGCTTTTTGTGCCAGATATATTTACGCCAAAAATTCTGCTTTTAAAGGCCATTACTATAACGAAGTTGATGGTCAAAGGTAGAAAGTTTAGGGGTAGCTTCACAAAGATATTATTGGAGTGGACGCAAAATTTCTTAGTACATTATAATCAGTAAATTAAAATAGTACTAGTTTATAAATAATATGCAAAACACTATCCAGAATTAGAACAAAAACATTCAAACGAATGATTAAATGTTAAAAGAAAAATTAAAAAATGATAGAAATGAATGTTACCTGTCTTGGTTCATTGGATTCCATGAATCAAACAGTTGGAGAAAGCCTGGCTAGAACTCTCACTCCTTTCTCAATTCAGAATCCTAAAAAGCAGAATGAAACAGGGCGTCGACCCTCGTATACACAGTAACATACAACATAAATTAGTACTTGTGTACACAGTAACATACATATCTATCAAGGGAGGGCAAACAAACATTAAAAAAAAAAATTAATTAATTTATAAAAAAAGAATGTCGTGTTATAAGTATTTTAATTTTGAAAGATTTTCTGTCTCACTCACACAACATGTCTAGGGAATACTCCGCTTCACACGAAGACAAGCGGAAGTCGCGATTATACAACTCACCTGATGGCATGTCGACGCTGTTCCTGCCCACAAGGAGCATGACGAGTTTGCCTAATTCGCGTTTCCCGTAGCATGTCAAAGAGTGTTTTTCTGTTGCCTATCGGAGTAACTCATTACTGTAAAAATACGTGCTCAGAAATTATTACAATTCCGTTTACGAAAATTATCAGTATTTCAAAATTTGCCCTCTGCCTGACAACCGTATTAATGTCTATTCTCGCAAGAATGCAAAAGCATATTTGCCATTAATCTGACGCGAAATTTAATTTACAGTATGCAACTATTCATCAACTCTCCTGACATTATGAGCAGAGTTGTACAGTCCAAACCTCTCGACTTTAAATTAATATTTAAATATGCTATCGTGCAATTTTTACTTTTAAAATTACGTCTGCGGTATTTTATAATCAATAACTTTTCCTTAAAAAGCTTTTTGTGCCAGATATATTTACGCCAAAAATTCTGCTTTTAAAGGACATTACTGTAACGAAGTTGATGGTCAAAGGTAGAAAGTTTAGGGGTAGCTTCACAAAGATATTATTGGAGTGGACGCAAAATTTCTTAGTACATTACAATCAGTAAATTAAAATAGTAATAGTTTATAAATAATATGCAAAACACTATCCAGAATTAGAACAAAAACATTCAAAGGAATGATTAAATGTTAAAAGAAAAATTACAAAATGATAGAAATGCATGTTACCTGTCTTGATCCATTGGATTCCATGAATCAAACAGTTGGAGAAAGTCTGGCTCAAACTCCCACTCTTTTCTCAATTCAGAATCCTAAAAAGCAGAATGAAACGGGGCGTCGACCCTCGTGTACACAGTAACATACAACATAAAATAGTACTTGTGTACACAGTAACATACATATCTAACAAGGGAGGGCAAACAAACTTAAAAAAAAAATTAATTAATTAATTTATAAAAAAAGAATTTCGTGTTATACGTATTTTAATTTTGAAAGATTTTCTGTCTCACTCACACAACATGTCTAGGGAAAACGCCGCTTCACACGGTGAAAAACGAAAATCCCGAATATACAACTCACCTGATGGCAAGTCGACGCTGTTCCTGCCCACAAGGAGCATGACGAGGTTGCGTAATTCGCGTTTCCCGTAGCATGTCAAAGAGTGTTCTTCTGTTGCCTATCGGAGTAACTCATTACTGTAAAAATACGTGCTCAGAAATTATTACAATTCCGTTTACGAAATATCTCTGTATTTCAAAATTTGCCTTCTGCCTGACAACCGTATTAATGTCTATTCTCGCAAGAATGCAAAAGCATATTTGTCATTAATCTGACGCGAAATTTAATTTACAGTATGCAACTATTCATCAACGCTACTGACATTATGAGCAGAGTTGTACAGTCCAAACCTCTCGACTTTAAATTAATATTTAAATATGCTATCGTGCAATTTTTACTTTTAAAATTACGTCTGCGGTATTTATAATCAATAACTTTTCCTTAAAAAGCTTTTTGTGCCAGATATATTTACGCCAAAAATTCTGCTTTTAAAGGCCATTACTATAACGAAGTTGATGGTCAAAGGTAGAAAGTTTAGGGGTAGCTTCACAAAGATATTATTGGAGTGGACGCAAAATTTCTTAGTACATTACAATCAGTAAATTAAAATAGAAAAAGTTTATAAATAATATGCAAAACACTATCCAGAATTAGAACAAAAACATTTAAACGAATGATTAAATGTTAAAAGAAAAAATCAAAAATGATAGAAATGCATGTTACCTGTCTTGGTCCATTGGATTTCATGAATCAAACAGTTGGAGAAAGTCTGGCTCAAACTCCCACTCCTTTCACAATTCATAATCCTAAAAATCAGAATGAAACGGGGCGTCGACCCTCGTATACACAGTAACATACAACATAAAATAGTACTTGTGTACACAGTAACATACATATATATCAAGGGAGGGCAAACAAACTTTAAAAAAAATTAATTAATTAATTTATAAAAAAAGAATTTCGTGTTATACGTATTTTAATTTTGAAAGATTTTCTGTCTCACTCACACAACATGTCTAGGGAAAACGCCGCTTCACACGGTGAAAAACGAAAATCGCGAATATACAACTCACCTGATGGCAAGTCGACGCTGTTCCTGCCCACAAGGAGCATGACGAGGTTGCGTAATTCGCGTTTCCCGTAGCATGTCAAAGAGTGTTCTTCTGTTGCCTATCGGAGTAACTCATTACTGTAAAAATACGTGCTCAGAAATTATTACAATTCCGTTTACGAAATATCTCTGTATTTCAAAATTTGCCTTCTGCCTGACAACCGTATTAATGTCTATTCTCGCAAGAATGCAAAAGCATATTTGTCATTAATCTGACGCGAAATTTAATTTACAGTATGCAACTATTCATCAACGCTACTGACATTATGAGCAGAGTTGTACAGTCCAAACCTCTCGACTTTAAATTAATATTTAAATATGCTATCGTGCAATTTTTACTTTTAAAATTACGTCTGCGGTATTTATAATCAATAACTTTTCCTTAAAAAGCTTTTTGTGCCAGATATATTTACGCCAAAAATTCTGCTTTTAAAGGCCATTACTATAACGAAGTTGATGGTCAAAGGTAGAAAGTTTAGGGGTAGCTTCACAAAGATATTATTGGAGTGGACGCAAAATTTCTTAGTACATTATAATCAGTAAATTAAAATAGTACTAGTTTATAAATAATATGCAAAACACTATCCAGAATTAGAACAAAAACATTCAAACGAATGATTAAATGTTAAAAGAAAAATTAAAAAATGATAGAAATGAATGTTACCTGTCTTGGTTCATTGGATTCCATGAATCAAACAGTTGGAGAAAGCCTGGCTAGAACTCTCACTCCTTTCTCAATTCAGAATCCTAAAAAGCAGAATGAAACGGGGCGTCGACCCTCGTATACACAGTAACATACAACATAAATTAGTACTTGTGTACACAGTAACATACATATCTATCAAGGGAGGGCAAACAAACATTAAAAAAAAAATTAATTAATTTATAAAAAAAGAATGTCGTGTTATAAGTATTTTAATTTTGAAAGATTTTCTGTCTCACTCACACAACATGTCTAGGGAATACTCCGCTTCACACGAAGACAAGCGGAAGTCGCGATTATACAACTCACCTGATGGCATGTCGACGCTGTTCCTGCCCACAAGGAGCATGACGAGTTTGCCTAATTCGCGTTTCCCGTAGCATGTCAAAGAGTGTTTTTCTGTTGCCTATCGGAGTAACTCATTACTGTAAAAATACGTGCTCAGAAATTATTACAATTCCGTTTACGAAAATTATCAGTATTTCAAAATTTGCCCTCTGCCTGACAACCGTATTAATGTCTATTCTCGCAAGAATGCAAAAGCATATTTGCCATTAATCTGACGCGAAATTTAATTTACAGTATGCAACTATTCCTCAACTCTCCTGACATTATGAGCAGAGTTGTACAGTCCAAACCTCTCGACTTTAAATTAATATTTAAATATGCTATCGTGCAATTTTTACTTTTAAAATTACGTCTGCGGTATTTTATAATCAATAACTTTTCCTTAAAAAGCTTTTTGTGCCAGATATATTTACGCCAAAAATTCTGCTTTTAAAGGACATTACTGTAACGAAGTTGATGGTCAAAGGTAGAAAGTTTAGGGGTAGCTTCACAAAGATATTATTGGAGTGGACGCAAAATTTCTTAGTACATTACAATCAGTAAATTAAAATAGTAATAGTTTATAAATAATATGCAAAACACTATCCAGAATTAGAACAAAAACATTCAAAGGAATGATTAAATGTTAAAAGAAAAATTACAAAATGATAGAAATGCATGTTACCTGTCTTGATCCATTGGATTTCATGAATCAAACAGTTGGAGAAAGTCTGGCTCAAACTCCCACTCCTTTCACAATTCATAATCCTAAAAATCAGAATGAAACGGGGCGTCGACCCTCGTATACACAGTAACATACAACATAAAATAGTACTTGTGTACACAGTAACATACATATATATCAAGGGAGGGCAAACAAACTTTAAAAAAAATTAATTAATTAATTTATAAAAAAAGAATTTCGTGTTATACGTATTTTAATTTTGAAAGATTTTCTGTCTCACTCACACAACATGTCTAGGGAAAACGCCGCTTCACACGGTGAAAAACGAAAATCGCGAATATACAACTCACCTGATGGCAAGTCGACGCTGTTCCTGCCCACAAGGAGCATGACGAGGTTGCGTAGTTCGCGTTTCCCGTAGCATGTCAAAGAGTGTTCTTCTGTTGCCTATCGGAGTAACTCATTACTGTAAAAATACGTGCTCAGAAATTATTACAATTCCGTTTACGAAATATCTCTGTATTTCAAAATTTGCCTTCTGCCTGACAACCGTATTAATGTCTATTCTCGCAAGAATGCAAAAGCATATTTGTCATTAATCTGACGCGAAATTTAATTTACAGTATGCAACTATTCATCAACACTACTGACATTATGAGCAGAGTTGTACAGTCCAAACCTCTCGACTTTAAATTAATATTTAAATATGCTATCGTGCAATTTTTACTTTTAAAATTACGTCTGCGGTATTTATAATCAATAACTTTTCCTTAAAAAGCTTTTTGTGCCAGATATATTTACGCCAAAAATTCTGCTTTTAAAGGCCATTACTATAACGAAGTTGATGGTCAAAGGTAGAAAGTTTAGGGGTAGCTTCACAAAGATATTATTGGAGTGGACGCAAAATTTCTTAGTACATTATAATCAGTAAATTAAAATAGTACTAGTTTATAAATAATATGCAAAACACTATCCAGAATTAGAACAAAAACATTCAAACGAATGATTAAATGTTAAAAGAAAAATTAAAAAATGATAGAAATGAATGTTACCTGTCTTGGTTCATTGGATTCCATGAATCAAACAGTTGGAGAAAGCCTGGCTAGAACTCTCACTCCTTTCTCAATTCAGAATCCTAAAAAGCAGAATGAAACAGGGCGTCGACCCTCGTATACACAGTAACATACAACATAAATTAGTACTTGTGTACACAGTAACATACATATCTATCAAGGGAGGGCAAACAAACATTAAAAAAAAAAATTAATTAATTTATAAAAAAAGAATGTCGTGTTATAAGTATTTTAATTTTGAAAGATTTTCTGTCTCACTCACACAACATGTCTAGGGAATACTCCGCTTCACACGAAGACAAGCGGAAGTCGCGATTATACAACTCACCTGATGGCATGTCGACGCTGTTCCTGCCCACAAGGAGCATGACGAGTTTGCCTAATTCGCGTTTCCCGTAGCATGTCAAAGAGTGTTTTTCTGTTGCCTATCGGAGTAACTCATTACTGTAAAAATACGTGCTCAGAAATTATTACAATTCCGTTTACGAAAATTATCAGTATTTCAAAATTTGCCCTCTGCCTGACAACCGTATTAATGTCTATTCTCGCAAGAATGCAAAAGCATATTTGCCATTAATCTGACGCGAAATTTAATTTACAGTATGCAACTATTCATCAACTCTCCTGACATTATGAGCAGAGTTGTACAGTCCAAACCTCTCGACTTTAAATTAATATTTAAATATGCTATCGTGCAATTTTTACTTTTAAAATTACGTCTGCGGTATTTTATAATCAATAACTTTTCCTTAAAAAGCTTTTTGTGCCAGATATATTTACGCCAAAAATTCTGCTTTTAAAGGACATTACTGTAACGAAGTTGATGGTCAAAGGTAGAAAGTTTAGGGGTAGCTTCACAAAGATATTATTGGAGTGGACGCAAAATTTCTTAGTACATTACAATCAGTAAATTAAAATAGTAATAGTTTATAAATAATATGCAAAACACTATCCAGAATTAGAACAAAAACATTCAAAGGAATGATTAAATGTTAAAAGAAAAATTACAAAATGATAGAAATGCATGTTACCTGTCTTGATCCATTGGATTCCATGAATCAAACAGTTGGAGAAAGTCTGGCTCAAACTCCCACTCTTTTCTCAATTCAGAATCCTAAAAAGCAGAATGAAACGGGGCGTCGACCCTCGTGTACACAGTAACATACAACATAAAATAGTACTTGTGTACACAGTAACATACATATCTAACAAGGGAGGGCAAACAAACTTAAAAAAAAAATTAATTAATTAATTTATAAAAAAAGAATTTCGTGTTATACGTATTTTAATTTTGAAAGATTTTCTGTCTCACTCACACAACATGTCTAGGGAAAACGCCGCTTCACACGGTGAAAAACGAAAATCCCGAATATACAACTCACCTGATGGCAAGTCGACGCTGTTCCTGCCCACAAGGAGCATGACGAGGTTGCGTAATTCGCGTTTCCCGTAGCATGTCAAAGAGTGTTTTTCTGTTGCCTATCGGAGTAACTCATTACTGTAAAAATACGTGCTCAGAAATTATTACAATTCCGTTTACGAAATATCTCTGTATTTCAAAATTTGCCTTCTGCCTGACAACCGTATTAATGTCTATTCTCGCAAGAATGCAAAAGCATATTTGCCATTAATCTGACGCGAAATTTAATTTACAGTATGCAACTATTCATCAACGCTACTGACATTATGAGCAGAGTTGTACAGTCCAAACCTCTCGACTTTATATTAATATTTAAATATGCTATCGTGCAATTTTTACTTTTAAAATTACGTCTGCGGTATTTATAATCAATAACTTTTCCTTAAAAAGCTTTTTGTGCCAGATATATTTACGCCAAAAATTCTGCTTTTAAAGGCCATTACTATAACGAAGTTGATGGTCAAAGGTAGAAAGTTTAGGGGTAGCTTCACAAAGATATTATTGGAGTGGACGCAAAATTTCTTAGTACATTATAATCAGTAAATTAAAATAGTAATAGTTTATAAATAATATGCAAAACACTATCCAGAATTAGAACAAAAACATTCAAACGAATGATTAAATGTTAAAAGAAAAATTAAAAAATGATAGAAATGCATGTTACCTGTCTTGATCCATTGGATTCCATGAATCAAACAGTTGGAGAAAGTCTGGCTCAAACTCCCACTCCTTTCTCAATTCAGAATCCTAAAAAGCAGAATGAAACGGGGCGTCGACCCTCGTATACACAGTAACATACAACATAAAATAGTACTTGTGTACACAGTAACATACATATCTAACAAGGGAGGGCAAACAAACTTAAAAAAAAAATTAACTAATAAATTTTTAAAAAAAGAATTTCGTGTTATACGTGTTTTAATTTTGAAAGATATTCTGTTTCACTCACACAACATGTCTAGGGAAAACTCCGCTTCACACGGTGAAAAACGGAAATCGCGAATATACAACTCACCTGATGGCAAGTCGGCGCTGTTCCTGCCCACAAGGAGCATTACGAGGTTGCGTAATTCGCGTTTCCCGTAGCATGTCAAAGAGTGTTTTTCTGTAGCCTATCGGAGTAACTTATTACTGTAAAAATACGTGCTCAGAAATTATTACAATTCCGTTTACGAAAATTATCAGTATTTCAAAATTTGCCCTCTGCCTGACAACCGTATTGATGTGTATTCTCGCAAGAATGCAAAAGCATATTTGCAATTAATCTGACGCGAAATTTAATTTACAGTATGCAACTATTCATCAACTCTCCTGACATTATGAGCAGAGTTGTACAGTCCAAACCTCTCGACATTAAATTAATATGTAAATATGCTATCGTGCAATTTTTACTTTTATAATTACGTCTGCGGTATTTATAATCAATAACCTTTCCTTAAAAAGCTTTTTGTGCCAGATATATTTACGCCAAAAATTCTGCTTTTAAAGGCCATTACTGTAACGAAGTTGATGGTCAAAGTTAGAGAGTTTAGGGGTAGCTTCACAAAGATATTATTGGAGTGGGCGCAAAATTTCTTAGTACATTACAATCAGTAAATTAAAATAGTAAAAGTTTATAAATAATATGCAAAACACTATCCAGAATTAGAACAAAAACATTTAAACGAATGATTAAATGTTAAAAGAAAAATTCAAAAATGATAGAAATGCATGTTACCTGTCTTGGTCCATTGGATTTCATGAATCAAACAGTTGGAGAAAGTCTGGCTCAAACTCCCACTCCTTTCACAATTCATAATCCTAAAAATCAGAATGAAACGGGGCGTCGACCCTCGTATACACAGTAACATACAACATAAAATAATACTTGTGTACACAGTAACATACATATCTATCAAGGGAGGGCAAACAAACTTTAAAAAAAAATAATTTATTTATTTATTTATAAAAAAAGAATATCGTGTTATAGTATCTTAATTTTGGAAGATTTTCTGTCTCACTCACACAACATGTCCAGGGAAAACTCCGCTTCACACGGTGACAAGCGGAAGTCGCGAATATACATCTCACCTGATGGCAAGTCGACGCTGTTCCTGCCCACAAGGAGCATGACGAGGTTGCGTAATTCGCGTTTCCCGTAGCATGTCAAAGAGTGTTTTTCTGTTGCCTATCGGAGTAACTCATCACTGTAAAAATACGTGCTCAGAAATTATTACAATTCCGTTTACGAAAATTATCAGTATTTCAAAATTTGCCCTCTGCCTGACAACCGTATTAATGTCTATTCTCGCAAGAATGCAAAAGCATATTTGCCATTAATCTGACGCGAAATTTAATTTACAGTATGCAACTATTCATCAACTCTCCTCACATTATGAGCAGAGTTGTACAGTCCAAACCTCTCGACTTTAAATTAATATGTAAGTATTCTATCGTGCAATTTTTACTTTTATAATTACGTCTGCGGTATTTATAATCAATAACTTTTCCTTAAAAAGCTTTTTGTGCCAGATATATTTACGCCAAAAATTCTGCTTTTAAAGGCCATTAATGTAACGAAGTTGATGGTCAAAGGTAGAAAGTTTAGGGGTAGCTTCACAAAGATATTTTTGGAGTGGGCGCAAAATTTCTTAGTACATTACAATCAGTAAATAAAAATAGTAAAAGTTTATAAATAATATGCAAAACACTATCCAGAATTAGAACAAAAACATTTAAACGAATGATTAAATGTTAAAAGAAAAATTCAAAAATGATAGAAATGCATGTTACCTGTCTTGGTCCATTGGATTTCATGAATCAAACAGTTGGAGAAAGTCTGGCTCAAACTCCCACTCCTTTCACAATTCATAATCCTAAAAATCAGAATGAAACGGGGCGTCGACCCTCGTATACACAGTAACATACAACATAAAATAGTACTTGTGTACACAGTAACATACATATATATCAAGGGAGGGCAAACAAACTTTAAAAAAAAATTAATTAATTAATTTATAAAAAAAGAATTTCGTGTTATACGTATTTCAATTTTGAAAGATTTTCTGTCTCACTCACACAACATGTCTAGGGAAAACGCCGATTCACACGGTGACAAGCGGAAGTCGCGAATATACAACTCACCTGATTGCAAGTTGACGCTGTTCCTGCCCACAAGGAGCATGACGAGGTTGCGTAATTCGCGTTTCCCGTAGCATGTCAAAGAGTGTTTTTCTGTTGCCTATCGGAGTAACTCATTACTGTAAAAATACGTGCTCTGAAATTATTACAATTCCGTTTACGAAAATTCTCTGTATTTCAAAATTTGCCCTCTGCCTGACAACCGTATTAATGTCTATTCTCGCAAGAATGCAAAAGCATATTTGCCATTA
The DNA here is from genome assembly GCA_963931845.1 of Maratus michaelseni. Classification (NCBI taxonomy): domain Eukaryota; kingdom Metazoa; phylum Arthropoda; class Arachnida; order Araneae; family Salticidae; genus Maratus; species Maratus michaelseni. The sequence continues at coordinate 77,811,001 of OZ007590.1, read as the reverse complement.
ATCTGACGCGAAATTTTATTTACAGTATGCAACTATTCATCAACTCTACGGACATTATGAGCAGAGTTGTACAGTCCAAACCTCTCGAATTTAAATTAATATTTAAATATGCTATCGTGCAATTTTTACTTTTAAAATTACGTCTGCGGTATTTATAATCAATAACTTTTCCTTAAAAAGCTTTTTGTGCCAGATATATTTACGCCAAAAATTCTGCTTTTAAAGGCCATTACTGTAACGAAGTTGATGGTCAAAGGTAGAAAGTTTAGGGGTAGCTTCAAAAAGATATTATTGGAGTGGACGCAAAATTTCTTAGTACATTATAATCAGTAAATTAAAATAGTAATAGTTTATAAATAACATGCAAAACACTATCCAGAATTAGAACAAAAACATTCAAACGAATGATTAAATGTTAAAGGAATAATTAAAAAATGATAGAAATGCATGTTACCTGTCTTGGTCCATTGGATTCCATGAATCAAACAGTTGGAGAAAGTCTGGCTCAAACTCCCACTCCTTTCACAATTCAGAATCCTAAAAAGCAGAATGAAACGGGGCGTCGACCCTCGTATACACAGTAACATACAACATAAAATAGTACTTGTGTACACAGTAACATACATATCTATCAAGGGAGGGCAAACAAACATTAAAAAAAAAATTTATTTATTTATAAAAAAAGAATTTCGTGTTATATGTATTTTAATTTTGAAAGATTTTCTGTCTCACTCACACAACATGTCTAGGGAAAACGCCGATTCACACGGTGACAAGCGGAAGTCGCGAATATACAACTCACCTGATTGCAAGTTGACGCTGTTCCTGCCCACAAGGAGCATGACGAGGTTGCGTAATTCGCGTTTCCCGTAGCATGTCAAAGAGTGTTTTTCTGTTGCCTATCGGAGTAACTCATTACTGTAAAAATACGTGCTCAGAAATTATTACAAATCCGTTTACGAAAATTATCAGTATTTCAAAATTTGCCCTCTGCCTGACAACCGTATTAATGTCTATTCTCGCAAGAATGCAAAAGCATATTTGCCATTAATCTGACGCGAAATTTAATTTACAGTATGCAACTATTCATCAACTCTCCTGACATTATGAGCAGAGTTGTACAGTCCAAACCTCTCGACTTTAAATTAATATTTAAATATGCTATCGTGCAATTTTTACGTTTAAAATTACGTCTGCGGTATTTATAATCAATAACTTTTCCTTAAAAAGCTTTTTGTGCCAGATATATTTACGCCAAAAATTCTGCTTTTAAAGGCCATTACTATAACGAAGTTGATGGTCAAAGGTAGAAAGTTTAGGGGTAGCTTCACAAAGATATTATTGGAGTGGACGCAAAATTTCTTAGTACATTACAATCAGTAAATTAAAATAGAAAAAGTTTATAAATAATATGCAAAACACTATCTGGAATTAGAACAAAAACATTTAAACGAATGATTAAATGTTAAAAGAAAAAATCAAAAATGATAGAAATGCATGTTACCTGTCTTGGTCCATTGGATTTCATGAATCAAACAGTTGGAGAATGTCTGGCTCAAACTCCCACTCCTTTCACAATTCATAATCCTAAAAATCAGAATGAAACGGGGCGTCGACCCTCGTATACACAGTAACATACAACATAAAATAGTACTTGTGTACACAGTAACATACATATATATCAAGGGAGGGCAAACAAACTTTAAAAAAAATTAATTAATTAATTTATAAAAAAAGAATTTCGTGTTATACGTATTTTAATTTTGAAAGATTTTCTGTCTCACTCACACAACATGTCTAGGGAAAACGCCGCTTCACACGGTGAAAAACGAAAATCGCGAATATACAACTCACCTGATGGCAAGTCGACGCTGTTCCTGCCCACAAGGAGCATGACGAGGTTGCGTAATTCGCGTTTCCCGTAGCATGTCAAAGAGTGTTCTTCTGTTGCCTATCGGAGTAACTCATTACTGTAAAAATACGTGCTCAGAAATTATTACAATTCCGTTTACGAAATATCTCTGTATTTCAAAATTTGCCTTCTGCCTGACAACCGTATTAATGTCTATTCTCGCAAGAATGCAAAAGCATATTTGTCATTAATCTGACGCGAAATTTAATTTACAGTATGCAACTATTCATCAACGCTACTGACATTATGAGCAGAGTTGTACAGTCCAAACCTCTCGACTTTAAATTAATATTTAAATATGCTATCGTGCAATTTTTACTTTTAAAATTACGTCTGCGGTATTTATAATCAATAACTTTTCCTTAAAAAGCTTTTTGTGCCAGATATATTTACGCCAAAAATTCTGCTTTTAAAGGCCATTACTATAACGAAGTTGATGGTCAAAGGTAGAAAGTTTAGGGGTAGCTTCACAAAGATATTATTGGAGTGGACGCAAAATTTCTTAGTACATTACAATCAGTAAATTAAAATAGAAAAAGTTTATAAATAATATGCAAAACACTATCCAGAATTAGAACAAAAACATTTAAACGAATGATTAAATGTTAAAAGAAAAAATCAAAAATGATAGAAATGCATGTTACCTGTCTTGGTCCATTGGATTTCATGAATCAAACAGTTGGAGAAAGTCTGGCTCAAACTCCCACTCCTTTCACAATTCATAATCCTAAAAATCAGAATGAAACGGGGCGTCGACCCTCGTATACACAGTAACATACAACATAAAATAGTACTTGTGTACACAGTAACATACATATATATCAAGGGAGGGCAAACAAACTTTAAAAAAAATTAATTAATTAATTTATAAAAAAAGAATTTCGTGTTATACGTATTTTAATTTTGAAAGATTTTCTGTCTCACTCACACAACATGTCTAGGGAAAACGCCGCTTCACACGGTGAAAAACGAAAATCGCGAATATACAACTCACCTGATGGCAAGTCGACGCTGTTCCTGCCCACAAGGAGCATGACGAGGTTGCGTAATTCGCGTTTCCCGTAGCATGTCAAAGAGTGTTCTTCTGTTGCCTATCGGAGTAACTCATTACTGTAAAAATACGTGCTCAGAAATTATTACAATTCCGTTTACGAAATATCTCTGTATTTCAAAATTTGCCTTCTGCCTGACAACAGTATTAATGTCTATTCTCGCAAGAATGCAAAAGCATATTTGTCATTAATCTGACGCGAAATTTAATTTACAGTATGCAACTATTCATCAACGCTACTGACATTATGAGCAGAGTTGTACAGTCCAAACCTCTCGACTTTAAATTAATATTTAAATATGCTATCGTGCAATTTTTACTTTTAAAATTACGTCTGCGGTATTTATAATCAATAACTTTTCCTTAAAAAGCTTTTTGTGCCAGATATATTTACGCCAAAAATTCTGCTTTTAAAGGCCATTACTATAACGAAGTTGATGGTCAAAGGTAGAAAGTTTAGGGGTAGCTTCACAAAGATATTATTGGAGTGGACGCAAAATTTCTTAGTACATTACAATCAGTAAATTAAAATAGAAAAAGTTTATAAATAATATGCAAAACACTATCCAGAATTAGAACAAAAACATTTAAACGAATGATTAAATGTTAAAAGAAAAAATCAAAAATGATAGAAATGCATGTTACCTGTCTTGGTCCATTGGATTTCATGAATCAAACAGTTGGAGAAAGTCTGGCTCAAACTCCCACTCCTTTCACAATTCATAATCCTAAAAATCAGAATGAAACGGGGCGTCGACCCTCGTATACACAGTAACATACAACATAAAATAGTACTTGTGTACACAGTAACATACATATATATCAAGGGAGGGCAAACAAACTTTAAAAAAAATTAATTAATTAATTTATAAAAAAAGAATTTCGTGTTATACGTATTTTAATTTTGAAAGATTTTCTGTCTCACTCACACAACATGTCTAGGGAAAACGCCGCTTCACACGGTGAAAAACGAAAATCGCGAATATACAACTCACCTGATGGCAAGTCGACGCTGTTCCTGCCCACAAGGAGCATGACGAGGTTGCGTAATTCGCGTTTCCCGTAGCATGTCAAAGAGTGTTCTTCTGTTGCCTATCGGAGTAACTCATTACTGTAAAAATACGTGCTCAGAAATTATTACAATTCCGTTTACGAAATATCTCTGTATTTCAAAATTTGCCTTCTGCCTGACAACCGTATTAATGTCTATTCTCGCAAGAATGCAAAAGCATATTTGTCATTAATCTGACGCGAAATTTAATTTACAGTATGCAACTATTCATCAACGCTACTGACATTATGAGCAGAGTTGTACAGTCCAAACCTCTCGACTTTAAATTAATATTTAAATATGCTATCGTGCAATTTTTACTTTTAAAATTACGTCTGCGGTATTTATAATCAATAACTTTTCCTTAAAAAGCTTTTTGTGCCAGATATATTTACGCCAAAAATTCTGCTTTTAAAGGCCATTACTATAACGAAGTTGATGGTCAAAGGTAGAAAGTTTAGGGGTAGCTTCACAAAGATATTATTGGAGTGGACGCAAAATTTCTTAGTACATTACAATCAGTAAATTAAAATAGAAAAAGTTTATAAATAATATGCAAAACACTATCCAGAATTAGAACAAAAACATTTAAACGAATGATTAAATGTTAAAAGAAAAAATCAAAAATGATAGAAATGCATGTTACCTGTCTTGGTCCATTGGATTTCATGAATCAAACAGTTGGAGAAAGTCTGGCTCAAACTCCCACTCCTTTCACAATTCATAATCCTAAAAATCAGAATGAAACGGGGCGTCGACCCTCGTATACACAGTAACATACAACATAAAATAGTACTTGTGTACACAGTAACATACATATATATCAAGGGAGGGCAAACAAACTTTAAAAAAAATTAATTAATTAATTTATAAAAAAAGAATTTCGTGTTATACGTATTTTAATTTTGAAAGATTTTCTGTCTCACTCACACAACATGTCTAGGGAAAACGCCGCTTCACACGGTGAAAAACGAAAATCGCGAATATACAACTCACCTGATGGCAAGTCGACGCTGTTCCTGCCCACAAGGAGCATGACGAGGTTGCGTAATTCGCGTTTCCCGTAGCATGTCAAAGAGTGTTCTTCTGTTGCCTATCGGAGTAACTCATTACTGTAAAAATACGTGCTCAGAAATTATTACAATTCCGTTTACGAAATATCTCTGTATTTCAAAATTTGCCCTCTGCCTGACAACCGTATTAATGTCTATTCTCGCAAGAATGCAAAAGCATATTTGTAATTAATCTGACGCGAAATTTAATTTACAGTATGCAACTATTCATCAACGCTACTGACATTATGAGCAGAGTTGTACAGTCCAAACCTCTCGACTTTAAATTAATATTTAAATATGCTATCGTGCAATTTTTACTTTTAAAATTACGTCTGCGGTATTTATAATCAATAACTTTTCCTTAAAAAGCTTTTTGTGCCAGATATATTTACGCCAAAAATTCTGCTTTTAAAGGCCATTACTATAACGAAGTTGATGGTCAAAGGTAGAAAGTTTAGGGGTAGCTTCACAAAGATATTATTGGAGTGGACGCAAAATTTCTTAGTACATTATAATCAGTAAATTAAAATAGTACTAGTTTATAAATAATATGCAAAACACTATCCAGAATTAGAACAAAAACATTCAAACGAATGATTAAATGTTAAAAGAAAAATTAAAAAATGATAGAAATGAATGTTACCTGTCTTGGTTCATTGGATTCCATGAATCAAACAGTTGGAGAAAGCCTGGCTAGAACTCTCACTCCTTTCTCAATTCAGAATCCTAAAAAGCAGAATGAAACGGGGCGTCGACCCTCGTATACACAGTAACATACAACATAAATTAGTACTTGTGTACACAGTAACATACATATCTATCAAGGGAGGGCAAACAAACATTAAAAAAAAAATTAATTAATTTATAAAAAAAGAATGTCGTGTTATAAGTATTTTAATTTTGAAAGATTTTCTGTCTCACTCACACAACATGTCTAGGGAAAACGCCGATTCACACGGTGACAAGCGGAAGTCGCGAATATACAACTCACCTGATTGCAAGTTGACGCTGTTCCTGCCCACAAGGAGCATGACGAGGTTGCGTAATTCGCGTTTCCCGTAGCATGTCAAAGAGTGTTTTTCTGTTGCCTATCGGAGTAACTCATTACTGTAAAAATACGTGCTCAGAAATTATTACAAATCCGTTTACGAAAATTATCAGTATTTCAAAATTTGCCCTCTGCCTGACAACCGTATTAATGTCTATTCTCGCAAGAATGCAAAAGCATATTTGTCATTAATCTGACGCGAAATTTAATTTACAGTATGCAACTATTCATCAACGCTACTGACATTATGAGCAGAGTTGTACAGTCCAAACCTCTCGACTTTAAATTAATATTTAAATATGCTATCGTGCAATTTTTACTTTTAAAATTACGTCTGCGGTATTTATAATCAATAACTTTTCCTTAAAAAGCTTTTTGTGCCAGATATATTTACGCCAAAAATTCTGCTTTTAAAGGCCATTACTATAACGAAGTTGATGGTCAAAGGTAGAAAGTTTAGGGGTAGCTTCACAAAGATATTATTGGAGTGGACGCAAAATTTCTTAGTACATTACAATCAGTAAATTAAAATAGAAAAAGTTTATAAATAATATGCAAAACACTATCCAGAATTAGAACAAAAACATTTAAACGAATGATTAAATGTTAAAAGAAAAAATCAAAAATGATAGAAATGCATGTTACCTGTCTTGGTCCATTGGATTTCATGAATCAAACAGTTGGAGAAAGTCTGGCTCAAACTCCCACTCCTTTCACAATTCATAATCCTAAAAATCAGAATGAAACGGGGCGTCGACCCTCGTATACACAGTAACATACAACATAAAATAGTACTTGTGTACACAGTAACATACATATATATCAAGGGAGGGCAAACAAACTTTAAAAAAAATTAATTAATTAATTTATAAAAAAAGAATTTCGTGTTATACGTATTTTAATTTTGAAAGATTTTCTGTCTCACTCACACAACATGTCTAGGGAAAACGCCGCTTCACACGGTGAAAAACGAAAATCGCGAATATACAACTCACCTGATGGCAAGTCGACGCTGTTCCTGCCCACAAGGAGCATGACGAGGTTGCGTAATTCGCGTTTCCCGTAGCATGTCAAAGAGTGTTCTTCTGTTGCCTATCGGAGTAACTCATTACTGTAAAAATACGTGCTCAGAAATTATTACAATTCCGTTTACGAAATATCTCTGTATTTCAAAATTTGCCTTCTGCCTGACAACCGTATTAATGTCTATTCTCGCAAGAATGCAAAAGCATATTTGTCATTAATCTGACGCGAAATTTAATTTACAGTATGCAACTATTCATCAACGCTACTGACATTATGAGCAGAGTTGTACAGTCCAAACCTCTCGACTTTAAATTAATATTTAAATATGCTATCGTGCAATTTTTACTTTTAAAATTACGTCTGCGGTATTTATAATCAATAACTTTTCCTTAAAAAGCTTTTTGTGCCAGATATATTTACGCCAAAAATTCTGCTTTTAAAGGCCATTACTATAACGAAGTTGATGGTCAAAGGTAGAAAGTTTAGGGGTAGCTTCACAAAGATATTATTGGAGTGGACGCAAAATTTCTTAGTACATTACAATCAGTAAATTAAAATAGAAAAAGTTTATAAATAATATGCAAAACACTATCCAGAATTAGAACAAAAACATTTAAACGAATGATTAAATGTTAAAAGAAAAAATCAAAAATGATAGAAATGCATGTTACCTGTCTTGGTCCATTGGATTTCATGAATCAAACAGTTGGAGAAAGTCTGGCTCAAACTCCCACTCCTTTCACAATTCATAATCCTAAAAATCAGAATGAAACGGGGCGTCGACCCTCGTATACACAGTAACATACAACATAAAATAGTACTTGTGTACACAGTAACATACATATATATCAAGGGAGGGCAAACAAACTTTAAAAAAAATTAATTAATTAATTTATAAAAAAAGAATTTCGTGTTATACGTATTTTAATTTTGAAAGATTTTCTGTCTCACTCACACAACATGTCTAGGGAAAACGCCGCTTCACACGGTGAAAAACGAAAATCGCGAATATACAACTCACCTGATGGCAAGTCGACGCTGTTCCTGCCCACAAGGAGCATGACGAGGTTGCGTAATTCGCGTTTCCCGTAGCATGTCAAAGAGTGTTCTTCTGTTGCCTATCGGAGTAACTCATTACTGTAAAAATACGTGCTCAGAAATTATTACAATTCCGTTTACGAAATATCTCTGTATTTCAAAATTTGCCTTCTGCCTGACAACCGTATTAATGTCTATTCTCGCAAGAATGCAAAAGCATATTTGTCATTAATCTGACGCGAAATTTAATTTACAGTATGCAACTATTCATCAACGCTACTGACATTATGAGCAGAGTTGTACAGTCCAAACCTCTCGACTTTAAATTAATATTTAAATATGCTATCGTGCAATTTTTACTTTTAAAATTACGTCTGCGGTATTTATAATCAATAACTTTTCCTTAAAAAGCTTTTTGTGCCAGATATATTTACGCCAAAAATTCTGCTTTTAAAGGCCATTACTATAACGAAGTTGATGGTCAAAGGTAGAAAGTTTAGGGGTAGCTTCACAAAGATATTATTGGAGTGGACGCAAAATTTCTTAGTACATTACAATCAGTAAATTAAAATAGAAAAAGTTTATAAATAATATGCAAAACACTATCCAGAATTAGAACAAAAACATTTAAACGAATGATTAAATGTTAAAAGAAAAAATCAAAAATGATAGAAATGCATGTTACCTGTCTTGGTCCATTGGATTTCATGAATCAAACAGTTGGAGAAAGTCTGGCTCAAACTCCCACTCCTTTCACAATTCATAATCCTAAAAATCAGAATGAAACGGGGCGTCGACCCTCGTATACACAGTAACATACAACATAAAATAGTACTTGTGTACACAGTAACATACATATATATCAAGGGAGGGCAAACAAACTTTAAAAAAAATTAATTAATTAATTTATAAAAAAAGAATTTCGTGTTATACGTATTTTAATTTTGAAAGATTTTCTGTCTCACTCACACAACATGTCTAGGGAAAACGCCGCTTCACACGGTGAAAAACGAAAATCGCGAATATACAACTCACCTGATGGCAAGTCGACGCTGTTCCTGCCCACAAGGAGCATGACGAGGTTGCGTAATTCGCGTTTCCCGTAGCATGTCAAAGAGTGTTCTTCTGTTGCCTATCGGAGTAACTCATTACTGTAAAAATACGTGCTCAGAAATTATTACAATTCCGTTTACGAAATATCTCTGTATTTCAAAATTTGCCCTCTGCCTGACAACCGTATTAATGTCTATTCTCGCAAGAATGCAAAAGCATATTTGTCATTAATCTGACGCGAAATTTAATTTACAGTATGCAACTATTCATCAACGCTACTGACATTATGAGCAGAGTTGTACAGTCCAAACCTCTCGACTTTAAATTAATATTTAAATATGCTATCGTGCAATTTTTACTTTTAAAATTACGTCTGCGGTATTTATAATCAATAACTTTTCCTTAAAAAGCTTTTTGTGCCAGATATATTTACGCCAAAAATTCTGCTTTTAAAGGCCATTACTATAACGAAGTTGATGGTCAAAGGTAGAAAGTTTAGGGGTAGCTTCACAAAGATATTATTGGAGTGGACGCAAAATTTCTTAGTACATTATAATCAGTAAATTAAAATAGTACTAGTTTATAAATAATATGCAAAACACTATCCAGAATTAGAACAAAAACATTCAAACGAATGATTAAATGTTAAAAGAAAAATTAAAAAATGATAGAAATGAATGTTACCTGTCTTGGTTCATTGGATTCCATGAATCAAACAGTTGGAGAAAGCCTGGCTAGAACTCTCACTCCTTTCTCAATTCAGAATCCTAAAAAGCAGAATGAAACGGGGCGTCGACCCTCGTATACACAGTAACATACAACATAAATTAGTACTTGTGTACACAGTAACATACATATCTATCAAGGGAGGGCAAACAAACATTAAAAAAAAAATTAATTAATTTATAAAAAAAGAATGTCGTGTTATAAGTATTTTAATTTTGAAAGATTTTCTGTCTCACTCACACAACATGTCTAGGGAAAACGCCGATTCACACGGTGACAAGCGGAAGTCGCGAATATACAACTCACCTGATTGCAAGTTGACGCTGTTCCTGCCCACAAGGAGCATGACGAGGTTGCGTAATTCGCGTTTCCCGTAGCATGTCAAAGAGTGTTTTTCTGTTGCCTATCGGAGTAACTCATTACTGTAAAAATACGTGCTCAGAAATTATTACAAATCCGTTTACGAAAATTATCAGTATTTCAAAATTTGCCCTCTGCCTGACAACCGTATTAATGTCTATTCTCGCAAGAATGCAAAAGCATATTTGCCATTAATCTGACGCGAAATTTAATTTACAGTATGCAACTATTCATCAACTCTCCTGACATTATGAGCAGAGTTGTACAGTCCAAACCTCTCGACTTTAAATTAATATTTAAATATGCTATCGTGCAATTTTTACTTTTAAAATTACGTCTGCGGTATTTTATAATCAATAACTTTTCCTTAAAAAGCTTTTTGTGCCAGATATATTTACGCCAAAAATTCTGCTTTTAAAGGCCATTACTGTAACGAAGTTGATGGTCAAAGGTAGAAAGTTTAGGGGTAGCTTCACAAAGATATTATTGGAGTGGACGCAAAATTTCTTAGTACATTACAATCAGTAAATTAAAATAGTAATAGTTTATAAATAATATGCAAAACACTATCCAGAATTAGAACAAAAACATTCAAACGAATGATTAAATGTTAAAAGAAAAATTAAAAAATGATAGAAATGCATTTTACCTGTCTTGGTTCATTGGATTCCATGAATCAAACAGTTGGAGAAAGTCTGGCTCAAACTCTCACTCCTTTCTCAATTCAGAATCCTAAAAAGCAGAATGAAACGGGGCGTCGACCCTCGTATACACAGTAACATACAACATAAAATAGTACTTGTGTACACAGTAACATACATATCTATCAAGGGAGGGCAAACAAACTTTAAAAAAAAATTAACTAATAAATTTAAAAAAAAAGAATTTCGTGTTATACGTATTTCAATTTTGAAAGATTTTCTGTCTCACTCACACAACATGTCTAGGGAAAACGCCGATTCACACGGTGACAAGCGGAAGTCGCGAATATACAACTCACCTGATTGCAAGTTGACGCTGTTCCTGCCCACAAGGAGCATGACGAGGTTGCGTAATTCGCGTTTCCCGTAGCATGTCAAAGAGTGTTTTTCTGTTGCCTATCGGAGTAACTCATTACTGTAAAAATACGTGCTCTGAAATTATTACAATTCCGTTTACGAAAATTCTCTGTATTTCAAAATTTGCCCTCTGCCTGACAACCGTATTAATGTCTATTCTCGCAAGAATGCAAAAGCATATTTGCCATTAATCTGACGCGAAATTTAATTTACAGTATGCAACTATTCATCAACTCTACGGACATTATGAGCAGAGTTGTACAGTCCAAACCTCTCGAATTTAAATTAATATTTAAATATGCTATCGTGCAATTTTTACTTTTAAAATTACGTCTGCGGTATTTATAATCAATAACTTTTCCTTAAAAAGCTTTTTGTGCCAGATATATTTACGCCAAAAATTCTGCTTTTAAAGGCCATTACTGTAACGAAGTTGATGGTCAAAGGTAGAAAGTTTAGGGGTAGCTTCAAAAAGATATTATTGGAGTGGACGCAAAATTTCTTAGTACATTATAATCAGTAAATTAAAATAGTAATAGTTTATAAATAACATGCAAAACACTATCCAGAATTAGAACAAAAACATTCAAACGAATGATTAAATGTTAAAGGAATAATTAAAAAATGATAGAAATGCATGTTACCTGTCTTGGTCCATTGGATTCCATGAATCAAACAGTTGGAGAAAGTCTGGCTCAAACTCCCACTCCTTTCACAATTCAGAATCCTAAAAAGCAGAATGAAACGGGGCGTCGACCCTCGTATACACAGTAACATACAACATAAAATAGTACTTGTGTACACAGTAACATACATATCTATCAAGGGAGGGCAAACAAACTTTAAAAAAAAATTAACTAATTAATTTATGAAAAAAGAATTTCGTGTTATACGTATTTTAATTTTGAAAGATTTTCTGTCTCACTCACACAACATGTCTAGGGAAAACTCCGCTTCACACGGTGAAAAACGAAAATCGCGAATATACAACTCACCTGATGGCAAGTCGACGCTTTTCCTGCCCACAAGGAGCATGACGAGGTTGCGTAATTCGCGTTTCCCGTAGCATGTCAAAGAGTGTTTTTCTGTTGCCTATCGGAGTAACTCATTACTGTAAAAATACGTGCTCAGAAATTATTACAATTCCGTTTACGAAATATATCTGTATTTCAAAATTTTCCTTCTGCCTGACAACCGTATTAATGTCTATTCTCGCAAGAATGCAAAAGCATATTTGCCATTAATCTGACGCGAAATTTAATTTACAGTAAGCAACTATTCATCAACGCTACTGACATTATGAGCAGAGTTGTACAGTCCAAACCTCTCGACTTTAAATTAATATTTAAATATGCTATCGTGCAATTTTTACGTTTAAAATTACGTCTGCGGTATTTATAATCAATAACTTTTCCTTAAAAAGCTTTTTGTGCCAGATATATTTACGCCAAAAATTCTGCTTTTAAAGGCCATTACTATAACGAAGTTGATGGTCAAAGGTAGAAAGTTTAGGGGTAGCTTCACAAAGATATTATTGGAGTGGACGCAAAATTTCTTAGTACATTACAATCAGTAAATTAAAATAGAAAAAGTTTATAAATAATATGCAAAACACTATCCAGAATTAGAACAAAAACATTTAAACGAATGATTAAATGTTAAAAGAAAAAATCAAAAATGATAGAAATGCATGTTACCTGTCTTGGTCCATTGGATTTCATGAATCAAACAGTTGGAGAAAGTCTGGCTCAAACTCCCACTCCTTTCACAATTCATAATCCTAAAAATCAGAATGAAACGGGGCGTCGACCCTCGTATACACAGTAACATACAACATAAAATAGTACTTGTGTACACAGTAACATACATATATATCAAGGGAGGGCAAACAAACTTTAAAAAAAATTAATTAATTAATTTATAAAAAAAGAATTTCGTGTTATACGTATTTTAATTTTGAAAGATTTTCTGTCTCACTCACACAACATGTCTAGGGAAAACGCCGCTTCACACGGTGAAAAACGAAAATCGCGAATATACAACTCACCTGATGGCAAGTCGACGCTGTTCCTGCCCACAAGGAGCATGACGAGGTTGCGTAATTCGCGTTTCCCGTAGCATGTCAAAGAGTGTTCTTCTGTTGCCTATCGGAGTAACTCATTACTGTAAAAATACGTGCTCAGAAATTATTACAATTCCGTTTACGAAATATCTCTGTATTTCAAAATTTGCCTTCTGCCTGACAACCGTATTAATGTCTATTCTCGCAAGAATGCAAAAGCATATTTGTCATTAATCTGACGCGAAATTTAATTTACAGTATGCAACTATTCATCAACGCTACTGACATTATGAGCAGAGTTGTACAGTCCAAACCTCTCGACTTTAAATTAATATTTAAATATGCTATCGTGCAATTTTTACTTTTAAAATTACGTCTGCGGTATTTATAATCAATAACTTTTCCTTAAAAAGCTTTTTGTGCCAGATATATTTACGCCAAAAATTCTGCTTTTAAAGGCCATTACTATAACGAAGTTGATGGTCAAAGGTAGAAAGTTTAGGGGTAGCTTCACAAAGATATTATTGGAGTGGACGCAAAATTTCTTAGTACATTACAATCAGTAAATTAAAATAGAAAAAGTTTATAAATAATATGCAAAACACTATCCAGAATTAGAACAAAAACATTTAAACGAATGATTAAATGTTAAAAGAAAAAATCAAAAATGATAGAAATGCATGTTACCTGTCTTGGTCCATTGGATTTCATGAATCAAACAGTTGGAGAAAGTCTGGCTCAAACTCCCACTCCTTTCACAATTCATAATCCTAAAAATCAGAATGAAACGGGGCGTCGACCCTCGTATACACAGTAACATACAACATAAAATAGTACTTGTGTACACAGTAACATACATATATATCAAGGGAGGGCAAACAAACTTTAAAAAAAATTAATTAATTAATTTATAAAAAAAGAATTTCGTGTTATACGTATTTTAATTTTGAAAGATTTTCTGTCTCACTCACACAACATGTCTAGGGAAAACGCCGCTTCACACGGTGAAAAACGAAAATCGCGAATATACAACTCACCTGATGGCAAGTCGACGCTGTTCCTGCCCACAAGGAGCATGACGAGGTTGCGTAATTCGCGTTTCCCGTAGCATGTCAAAGAGTGTTCTTCTGTTGCCTATCGGAGTAACTCATTACTGTAAAAATACGTGCTCAGAAATTATTACAATTCCGTTTACGAAATATCTCTGTATTTCAAAATTTGCCTTCTGCCTGACAACCGTATTAATGTCTATTCTCGCAAGAATGCAAAAGCATATTTGTCATTAATCTGACGCGAAATTTAATTTACAGTATGCAACTATTCATCAACGCTACTGACATTATGAGCAGAGTTGTACAGTCCAAACCTCTCGACTTTAAATTAATATTTAAATATGCTATCGTGCAATTTTTACTTTTAAAATTACGTCTGCGGTATTTATAATCAATAACTTTTCCTTAAAAAGCTTTTTGTGCCAGATATATTTACGCCAAAAATTCTGCTTTTAAAGGCCATTACTATAACGAAGTTGATGGTCAAAGGTAGAAAGTTTAGGGGTAGCTTCACAAAGATATTATTGGAGTGGACGCAAAATTTCTTAGTACATTACAATCAGTAAATTAAAATAGAAAAAGTTTATAAATAATATGCAAACACTATCCAGAATTAGAACAAAAACATTTAAACGAATGATTAAATGTTAAAAGAAAAAATCAAAAATGATAGAAATGCATGTTACCTGTCTTGGTCCATTGGATTTCATGAATCAAACAGTTGGAGAAAGTCTGGCTCAAACTCCCACTCCTTTCACAATTCATAATCCTAAAAATCAGAATGAAACGGGGCGTCGACCCTCGTATACACAGTAACATACAACATAAAATAGTACTTGTGTACACAGTAACATACATATATATCAAGGGAGGGCAAACAAACTTTAAAAAAAAATTAATTAATTAATTTATAAAAAAAGAATTTCGTGTTATACGTATTTTAATTTTGAAAGATTTTCTGTCTCACTCACACAACATGTCTAGGGAAAACGCCGCTTCACACGGTGAAAAACGAAAATCGCGAATATACAACTCACCTGATGGCAAGTCGACGCTGTTCCTGCCCACAAGGAGCATGACGAGGTTGCGTAATTCGCGTTTCCCGTAGCATGTCAAAGAGTGTTCTTCTGTTGCCTATCGGAGTAACTCATTACTGTAAAAATACGTGCTCAGAAATTATTACAATTCCGTTTACGAAATATCTCTGTATTTCAAAATTTGCCTTCTGCCTGACAACCGTATTAATGTCTATTCTCGCAAGAATGCAAAAGCATATTTGTCATTAATCTGACGCGAAATTTAATTTACAGTATGCAACTATTCATCAACGCTACTGACATTATGAGCAGAGTTGTACAGTCCAAACCTCTCGACTTTAAATTAATATTTAAATATGCTATCGTGCAATTTTTACTTTTAAAATTACGTCTGCGGTATTTATAATCAATAACTTTTCCTTAAAAAGCTTTTTGTGCCAGATATATTTACGCCAAAAATTCTGCTTTTAAAGGCCATTACTATAACGAAGTTGATGGTCAAAGGTAGAAAGTTTAGGGGTAGCTTCACAAAGATATTATTGGAGTGGACGCAAAATTTCTTAGTACATTATAATCAGTAAATTAAAATAGTACTAGTTTATAAATAATATGCAAAACACTATCCAGAATTAGAACAAAAACATTCAAACGAATGATTAAATGTTAAAAGAAAAATTAAAAAATGATAGAAATGAATGTTACCTGTCTTGGTTCATTGGATTCCATGAATCAAACAGTTGGAGAAAGCCTGGCTAGAACTCTCACTCCTTTCTCAATTCAGAATCCTAAAAAGCAGAATGAAACGGGGCGTCGACCCTCGTATACACAGTAACATACAACATAAATTAGTACTTGTGTACACAGTAACATACATATCTATCAAGGGAGGGCAAACAAACATTAAAAAAAAATTAATTAATTTATAAAAAAAGAATGTCGTGTTATAAGTATTTTAATTTTGAAAGATTTTCTGTCTCACTCACACAACATGTCTAGGGAATACTCCGCTTCACACGAAGACAAGCGGAAGTCGCGATTATACAACTCACCTGATGGCATGTCGACGCTGTTCCTGCCCACAAGGAGCATGACGAGTTTGCCTAATTCGCGTTTCCCGTAGCATGTCAAAGAGTGTTTTTCTGTTGCCTATCGGAGTAACTCATTACTGTAAAAATACGTGCTCAGAAATTATTACAATTCCGTTTACGAAAATTATCAGTATTTCAAAATTTGCCCTCTGCCTGACAACCGTATTAATGTCTATTCTCGCAAGAATGCAAAAGCATATTTGCCATTAATCTGACGCGAAATTTAATTTACAGTATGCAACTATTCATCAACTCTCCTGACATTATGAGCAGAGTTGTACAGTCCAAACCTCTCGACTTTAAATTAATATTTAAATATGCTATCGTGCAATTTTTACTTTTAAAATTACGTCTGCGGTATTTTATAATCAATAACTTTTCCTTAAAAAGCTTTTTGTGCCAGATATATTTACGCCAAAAATTCTGCTTTTAAAGGACATTACTGTAACGAAGTTGATGGTCAAAGGTAGAAAGTTTAGGGGTAGCTTCACAAAGATATTATTGGAGTGGACGCAAAATTTCTTAGTACATTACAATCAGTAAATTAAAATAGTAATAGTTTATAAATAATATGCAAAACACTATCCAGAATTAGAACAAAAACATTCAAAGGAATGATTAAATGTTAAAAGAAAAATTACAAAATGATAGAAATGCATGTTACCTGTCTTGATCCATTGGATTCCATGAATCAAACAGTTGGAGAAAGTCTGGCTCAAACTCCCACTCTTTTCTCAATTCAGAATCCTAAAAAGCAGAATGAAACGGGGCGTCGACCCTCGTGTACACAGTAACATACAACATAAAATAGTACTTGTGTACACAGTAACATACATATCTAACAAGGGAGGGCAAACAAACTTAAAAAAAAAATTAACTAATAAATTTTTAAAAAAAGAATTTCGTGTTATACGTATTTTAATTTTGAAAGATATTCTGTTTCACTCACACAACATGCCTAGGGAAAACTCCGCTACACACGGTGAAAAACGGAAATCGCGAATATACAACTCACCTGATGGCAAGTCGGCGCTGTTCCTGCCCACAAGGAGCATTACGAGGTTGCGTAATTCGCGTTTCCCGTAGCATGTCAAAGAGTGTTTTTCTGTAGCCTATCGGAGTAACTTATTACTGTAAAAATACGTGCTCAGAAATTATTACAATTCCGTTTACGAAAATTATCAGTATTTCAAAATTTGCCCTCTGCCTGACAACCGTATTGATGTGTATTCTCGCAAGAATGCAAAAGCATATTTGCAATTAATCTGACGCGAAATTTAATTTACAGTATGCAACTATTCATCAACTCTCCTGACATTATGAGCAGAGTTGTACAGTCCAAACCTCTCGACATTAAATTAATATGTAAATATGCTATCGTGCAATTTTTACTTTTATAATTACGTCTGCGGTATTTATAATCAATAACCTTTCCTTAAAAAGCTTTTTGTGCCAGATATATTTACGCCAAAAATTCTGCTTTTAAAGGCCATTACTGTAACGAAGTTGATGGTCAAAGTTAGAGAGTTTAGGGGTAGCTTCACAAAGATATTATTGGAGTGGACGCAAAATTTCTTAGTACATTACAATCAGTAAATTAAAATAGTAAAAGTTTATAAATAATATGCAAAACACTATCCAGAATTAGAACAAAAACATTTAAACGAATGATTAAATGTTAAAAGAAAAATTCAAAAATGATAGAAATGCATGTTACCTGTCTTGGTCCATTGGATTTCATGAATCAAACAGTTGGAGAAAGTCTGGCTCAAACTCCCACTCCTTTCACAATTCATAATCCTAAAAATCAGAATGAAACGGGGCGTCGACCCTCGTATACACAGTAACATACAACATAAAATAGTACTTGTGTACACAGTAACATACATATCTATCCAGGGAGGGCAAACAAACTTTAAAAAAAAATTAATTAATTAATTTATAAAAAAAGAATTTCGTGTTATACGCATTTTAATTTTGAAAGATTTTCTGTCTCACTCACACAACATGTCTAGGGAAAACTCCGCTTCACACGGTGAAAAACGGAAATCGCGAATATACAACTCACCTGATGGCAAGTCGACGCTGTTCCTGCCCACAAGGAGCATGACGAGGTTGCGTAATTCGCGTTTCCCGTAGCATGTCAAAGAACGTTTTTCTGTTTCCTATCGGAGTAACTCATCACTGTAAAAATACGCGCTCAAAAATTATTAAAATTCCGTTTATGAAAATTATCAGTATTTCAAAATTTGCCCTCTGCCTGACAACCGTATTAATGTCTATTCTCGCAAGAATGCAAAAGCATATTTGCCATTAATCTGACGCGAAATTTAATTTACAGTATGCAACTATTCATCAACTCTCCTGACATTATGAGCAGAAATGTACAGTCCAAACCTCTCGACTTTAAATTAATATTTAAATATCCTATCGTGCAATTTTTACTTTTAAAATTACGTCTGCGGTATTTATAATCAATAACTTTTCATTAAAAAGCTTTTTGTGCCAGATATATTTACGCCAAAAATTCTGCTTTTAAAGGCCATTACTGTAACGAAGTTGATGGTCAAAGGTAGAAAGTTTAGGGGTAGCTTCACAAAGATATTATTGGAGTGGACGCAAAATTTCTCAGTACATTACAATCAGTAAATTAAAATAGTAATATTTTATAAATAATATGCAAAACACTATCCAGAATAAGAATAAAAACATTCAAACGAATGATTAAACATTAAAAGAAAAATTAAAAAATGATAGAAATGCATGTTACCTGTCTTGGTCCATTGGACTCCATGAATCAAACAGTTGGAGAAAGTCTGGCTCAAACTCCCACACATTTCACAATTCAGAATCCTAAAAAGCAGAATGAAACGGGGCGTCGACCCTCGTATACACAGTAACATACAACATAAAATAGTACATGTGTACACAGTAACATACATATCTATCAAGGGAGGGCAAACAAACTTTAAAAAAAAATTAATTAATTAATTTATAAAAAAAGAATTTCGTGTTATACGCATTTTAATTTTGAAAGATTTTCTGTCTCACTCACACAACATGTCCAGGGAAAACTCCGCTTCACACGGTGAAAAATGGAAATCGCGAATATACAACTCACCTGATGGCAAGTCGACGCTGTTCCTGCCCACAAGGAGCATGACGAGGTTGCGTAATTCGCGTTTCCCGTAGCATGTCAAAGAACGTTTTTCTGTTCCCTATCGGAGTAACTCATCACTGTAAAAATACGCGCTCAAAAATTATTAAAATTCCGTTTATGAAAATTATCAGTACTTCAAAATTTGCCCTCTGCCTGACAACCGTATTAATGTCTATTCTCGCAAGAATGCAAAAGCATATTTGCCATTAATCTGACGCGAAATTTAATTTACAGTATGCAACTATTCATCAACTCTCCTGACATTATGAGCAGATTTGTACAGTCCAAACCTCTCGACTTTAAATTAATATTTAAATATGCTATCGTGCAATTTTTACTTTTAAAATTACGTCTGCGGTATTTATAATCAATAACTTTTCATTAAAAAGCTTTTTGTGCCAGATATATTTACGCCAAAAATTCTGCTTTTAAAGGCCATTACTGTAACGAAGTTGATGGTCAAAGGTAAAAAGTTTAGGGGTAAGTTCACAAAGAAATTATTGAAGTGGACGCATAATTTCTTAGTACATTACAATCAGTAAATTAAAATAGTAATAGTTTATAAATAATATGCAAACAACTATTCAAACGAATGATTAAATGTTAAAAGAAAAATTAAAAAATGATAGAAATGCATGTTACCTGTCTTGGTCCATTGGATTCCATGAATCAATCAGTTGGAGAAAGTCTGGCACAAGCTCCCACTCCTTTCACAATTCAGAATCCTAAAAAGCAGAATGAAACGGGGCGTCGACCCTCGTATACACAGTAACATACAACATAAAATAATACTTGTGTACACAGTAACATACATATCTATCAAGGGAGGGCAAACAAACTTTAAAAAAAATAATTTATTTATTTATTTATAAAAAAAGAATATCGTGTTATACGTATCTTAATTTTGGAAGATTTTCTGTCTCACTCACATAACATGTCCAGGGAAAAAACCCCTTCACACGGTGACAAGCGGAAGTCGCGAATATACAACTCACCTGATCGCAAGTCGACGCTGTTCCTGCCCACAAGGAGCATGACGAGGTTGCGTAATTCGCGTTTCCCGTAGCATGTCAAGGAGTGTTTTTCTGTTGCCTATCGGAGTAACTCATCACTGTAAAAATACGTGCTCAAAAATTATTACAATTCCGTTTATGAAAATTATCAGCTTTTCAAAATTTGCCCTCTGCCTGACAACCGTATTAATGTCTATTCTCGCAAGAATGCAAAAGCATATTTGCCATTAATCTGACGCGAAATTTAATTTACAGTATGCAACTATTCATCAACTCTCCTGACATTATGAGCAGAGTTGTACAGTCCAAACCTCTCGACTTTAAATTAATATTTAAATATGCTATCGTGCAATTTTTACTTTTAAAATTACGTCTGCGGTATTTATAATCAATAACTTTTCATTAAAAAGCTTTTTGTGCCAGATATATTTACGCCAAAAATTCTGCTTTTAAAGGCCATTACTGTAACGAAGTTGATGGTCAAAGGTAGAAAGTTTAGGGGTAGCTTCACAAAGATGTTATTGGAGTGGACGCAAAATTTCTTAGTACATTACAATCAGTAAATTAAAATAGTAATATTTTACAAATAATATGCAAAACACTATCCAGAATAAGAACAAAAACATTCAAACGAATGATTAAACGTTAAAAGAAAAATTAAAAAATGATAGAAATGCATGTTACCTGTCTTGGTCCATTGGATTCCATGAATCAAACAGTTGGAGAAAGTCTGGCTCAAGCTCCCACTCCTTTCACAATTCAGAATCCTAAAAAGCAGAATGAAACGGGGCGTCGACCCTCGTATACACAGTAACATACAACATAAAATAATACTTGTGTACACAGTAACATACATATCTATCAAGGGAGGGCAAACAAACTTTAAAAAAAATAATTTATTTATTTATTTATAAAAAAAGAATATCGTGTTATACGTATCTTAATTTTGGAAGATTTTCTGTCTTACTCACATAACATGTCCAGGAAACCTCCGCTTCACACGGTGACAAGCGGAAGTCGCGAATATACAACTCACCTGATCGCAAGTCGACGCTGTTCGTACCCACAAGGAGCATGACGAGGTTGCGTAATTCGCGTTTCCCGTAGCATGTCAAAGAGTGTTTTTCTGTTGCCTATCGGAGTAACTCATCACTGTAAAAATACGTGCTCAAAAATTATTACAATTCCGTTTATGAAAATTATCAGCATTTTAAAATTTGCCCTCTGCCTGACAACCGTATTAATGTCTATTCTCGCAAGAATGCAAAAGCATATTTTCCATTAATCTGACGCGAAATTTAATTTACAGTATGCAACTATTCATCAACTCTACTGACATTATGAGCAGAGTTGTGCAGTCCAAACCTCTCGACTTTAAATTAATATTTAAATAAGCTATCGTGCAATTTTTACTTTTAAAATTACGTCTGCGGTATTTATGATCAATAAATTTTCCTTAAAAAGCTTTTTGTGCCAGATATATTTACGCCAAAAATTCTGCTTTTAAAGGCCATTACTGTAAGGAAGTTGATGGTCAAAGGTAGAAAGTTTAGGGGTAGCTTCACAAAGATATTATTGGAGTGGACGCAAAATTTCTTAGTACATTACAATCAGTAAATTAAAATAGTAATATTTTATAAATAATATGCAAAACACTATCCAGAATATGAACAAAAACATTCAAACGAATGATTAAACGTTAAAAGAAAAATTAAAAAATGATAGAACTGCATGTTACCTGTCTTGGTCCATTGGACTCCATGAATCAAACAGTTGGAGAAAGTCTGGCTCAAACTCCCACTCATTTCACAATTTAGAATCCTAAAAAGCAGAATGAAACGGGGCGTCGACCCTCGTATACACAGTAACATACAACATAATATAGTACATGTGTACACAGTAACATACATATCTATCAAGGGAGGGCAAACAAACTTAAAAAAAAAATTAATTAATTAATTTATAAAAAAAGAATTTCGTGTTATACGCATTTTAATTTTGAAAGATTTTCTGTCTCACTCACACAACATGTCCAGGGAAAACTCCGCTTCACACGGTGAAAAACGGAAATCGCGAATATACAACTCACCTGATGGCAAGTCGACGCTGTTCCTGCCCACAAGGAGCATGACGAGGTTGCGTAATTCGCGTTTCCCGTAGCATGTCAAAGAACGTTTTTCTGTTTCCTATCGGAGTAACTCATCACTGTAAAAATACGCGCTCAAAAATTATTAAAATTCCGTTTATGAAAATTATCAGTATTTCAAAATTTGCCCTCTGCCTGACAACCGTATTAATGTCTATTCTCGCAAGAATGCAAAAGCATATTTGCCATTAATCTGACGCGAAATTTAATTTACAGTATGCAACTATTCATCAACTCTCCTGACATTATGAGCAGAGTTGTACAGTCCAAACCTCTCGACTTTAAATTAATATTTAAATATCCTATCGTGCAATTTTTACTTTTAAAATTACGTCTGCGGTATTTATAATCAAAAACTTTTCATTAAAAAGCTTTTTGTGCCAGATATATTTACGCCAAAAATTCTGCTTTTAAAGGCCATTACTGTAACGAAGTTGATGGTCAAAGGTAGAAAGATTAGGGGTAGCTTCACAAAGATATTATTGGAGTGGACGCAAAAGTTCTCAGTACATTACAATCAGTAAATTAAAATAGTAATGTTTTATAAATAATATGCAAAACACTATCCAGAATAAGAACAAAAACATTCAAACGAATGATTAAACGTTAAAAGAAAAATTAAAAAATGATAGAAATGCATGTTACCTGTCTTGGTCCATTGGACTCCATGAATCAAACAGTTGGAGAAAGTCTGGCTCAAACTCCCACACATTTCACAATTCAGAATCCTAAAAAGCAGAATGAAACGGGGCGTCGACCCTCGTATACACAGTAACATACAACATAAAATAGTACATGTGTACACAGTAACATACATATCTATCAAGGGAGGGCAAACAAACTTTAAAAAAAAAATAATTAATTAATTTATAAAAAAAGAATTTCGTGTTATACGCATTTTAATTTTGAAAGATTTTCTGTCTCACTCACACAACATGTCCAGGGAAAACTCCGCTTCACACGGTGAAAAACGGAAATCGCGAATATACAACTCACCTGATGGCAAGTCGACGCTGTTCCTGCCCACAAGGAGCATGACGAGGTTTCGTAATTCGCGTTTCCCGTAGCATGTCAAAGAACGTTTTTCTGTTTCCTATCGGAGTAACTCATCACTGTAAAAATACGCGCTCAAAAATTATTAAAATTCCGTTTATGAAAATTATCAGTATTTCAAAATTTGCCCTCTGCCTGACAACCGTATTAATGTCTATTCTCGCAAGAATGCAAAAGCATATTTGCCATTAATCTGACGCGAAATTTAATTTACAGTATGCAACTATTCATCAACTCTCCTGACATTATGAGCAGAGTTGTACAGTCCAAACCTCTCGACTTTAAATTAATATTTAAATATGCTATCGTGCAATTTTTACTTTTAAAATTACGTCTGCGGTATTTATAATCAATAACTTTTCATTAAAAAGCTTTTTGTGCCAGATTTATTTACGCCAAAAATTCTGCTTTTAAAGGCCATTACTGTAACGAAGTTGATGGTCAAAGGTAGAAAGTTTAGGGGTAAGTTCAGAAAGAAATTATTGAAGTGGACGCATAATTTCTTAGTACATTACAATCAGTAAATTAAAATAGTAATATTTTATAAATAATATGCAAAACACTATCCAGAATATGAACAAAAACATTCAAACGAATGATTAAACGTTAAAAGAAAAATAAAAAATGATAGAAATGCATGTTACCTGTCTTGGTCCATTGGATTCCATGAATCAATCAGTTGGAGAAAGTCTGGAACAAGCTCCCACTCCTTTCACAATTCAGAATCCTAAAAAGCAGAATGAAACGGGGCGTCGACCCTCGTATACACAGTAACATACAACATAAAATAATACTTGTGTACACAGTAACATACATATCTATCAAGGGAGGGCAAACAAACTTTAAAAAAAATAATTTATTTATTTATTTATAAAAAAAGAATATCGTGTTATACGTATCTTAATTTTGGAAGATTTTCTGTCTTACTCACATAACATGTCCAGGAAACCTCCGCTTCACACGGTGACAAGCGGAAGTCGCGAATATACAACTCACCTGATCGCAAGTCGACGCTGTTCGTACCCACAAGGAGCATGACGAGGTTGCGTAATTCGCGTTTCCCGTAGCATGTCAAAGAGTGTTTTTCTGTTGCCTATCGGAGTAACTCATCACTGTAAAAATACGTGCTCAAAAATTATTACAATTCCGTTTATGAAAATTATCAGCATTTTAAAATTTGCCCTCTGCCTGACAACCGTATTAATGTCTATTCTCGCAAGAATGCAAAAGCATATTTTCCATTAATCTGACGCGAAATTTAATTTACAGTATGCAACTATTCATCAACTCTACTGACATTATGAGCAGAGTTGTGCAGTCCAAACCTCTCGACTTTAAATTAATATTTAAATAAGCTATCGTGCAATTTTTACTTTTAAAATTACGTCTGCGGTATTTATGATCAATAAATTTTCCTTAAAAAGCTTTTTGTGCCAGATATATTTACGCCAAAAATTCTGCTTTTAAAGGCCATTACTGTAAGGAAGTTGATGGTCAAAGGTAGAAAGTTTAGGGGTAGCTTCACAAAGATATTATTGGAGTGGACGCAAAATTTCTTAGTACATTACAATCAGTAAATTAAAATAGTAATATTTTATAAATAATATGCAAAACACTATCCAGAATATGAACAAAAACATTCAAACGAATGATTAAACGTTAAAAGAAAAATTAAAAAATGATAGAACTGCATGTTACCTGTCTTGGTCCATTGGACTCCATGAATCAAACAGTTGGAGAAAGTCTGGCTCAAACTCCCACTCATTTCACAATTTAGAATCCTAAAAAGCAGAATGAAACGGGGCGTCGACCCTCGTATACACAGTAACATACAACATAATATAGTACATGTGTACACAGTAACATACATATCTATCAAGGGAGGGCAAACAAACTTAAAAAAAAATTAATTAATTAATTTATAAAAAAAGAATTTCGTGTTATACGCATTTTAATTTTGAAAGATTTTCTGTCTCACTCACACAACATGTCCAGGGAAAACTCCGCTTCACACGGTGAAAAACGGAAATCGCGAATATACAACTCACCTGATGGCAAGTCGACGCTGTTCCTGCCCACAAGGAGCATGACGAGGTTGCGTAATTCGCGTTTTCCGTAGCATGTCAAAGAACGTTTTTCTGTTTCCTATCGGAGTAACTCATCACTGTAAAAATACGCGCTCAAAAATTATTAAAATTCCGTTTATGAAAATTATCAGTATTTCAAAATTTGCCCTCTGCCTGACAACCGTATTAATGTCTATTCTCGCAAGAATGCAAAAGCATATTTGCCATTAATCTGACGCGAAATTTAATTTACAGTATGCAACTATTCATCAACTCTCCTGACATTATGAGCAGAGTTGTACAGTCCAAACCTCTCGACTTTAAATTAATATTTAAATATCCTATCGTGCAATTTTTACTTTTAAAATTACGTCTGCGGTATTTATAATCAAAAACTTTTCATTAAAAAGCTTTTTGTGCCAGATATATTTACGCCAAAAATTCTGCTTTTAAAGGCCATTACTGTAACGAAGTTGATGGTCAAAGGTAGAAAGATTAGGGGTAGCTTCACAAAGATATTATTGGAGTGGACGCAAAAGTTCTCAGTACATTACAATCAGTAAATTAAAATAGTAATGTTTTATAAATAATATGCAAAACACTATCCAGAATAAGAACAAAAACATTCAAACGAATGATTAAACGTTAAAAGAAAAATTAAAAAATGATAGAAATGCATGTTACCTGTCTTGGTCCATTGGACTCCATGAATCAAACAGTTGGAGAAAGTCTGGCTCAAACTCCCACACATTTCACAATTCAGAATCCTAAAAAGCAGAATGAAACGGGGCGTCGACCCTCGTATACACAGTAACATACAACATAAAATAGTACATGTGTACACAGTAACATACATATCTATCAAGGGAGGGCAAACAAACATTAAAAAAAAAATAATTAATTAATTTATAAAAAAAGAATTTCGTGTTATACGCATTTTAATTTTGAAAGATTTTCTGTCTCACTCACACAACATGTCCAGGGAAAACTCCGCTTCACACGGTGAAAAACGGAAATCGCGAATATACAACTCACCTGATGGCAAGTCGACGCTGTTCCTGCCCACAAGGAGCATGACGAGGTTTCGTAATTCGCGTTTCCCGTAGCATGTCAAAGAACGTTTTTCTGTTTCCTATCGGAGTAACTCATCACTGTAAAAATACGCGCTCAAAAATTATTAAAATTCCGTTTATGAAAATTATCAGTATTTCAAAATTTGCCCTCTGCCTGACAACCGTATTAATGTCTATTCTCGCAAGAATGCAAAAGCATATTTGCCATTAATCTGACGCGAAATTTAATTTACAGTATGCAACTATTCATCAACTCTCCTGACATTATGAGCAGAGTTGTACAGTCCAAACCTCTCGACTTTAAATTAATATTTAAATATGCTATCGTGCAGTTTTTACTTTTAAAATTACGTCTGCGGTATTTATAATCAATAACTTTTCATTAAAAAGCTTTTTGTGCCAGATTTATTTACGCCAAAAATTCTGCTTTTAAAGGCCATTACTGTAACGAAGTTGATGGTCAAAGGTAGAAAGTTTAGGGGTAAGTTCAGAAAGAAATTATTGAAGTGGACGCATAATTTCTTAGTACATTACAATCAGTAAATTAAAATAGTAATATTTTATAAATAATATGCAAAACACTATCCAGAATATGAACAAAAACATTCAAACGAATGATTAAACGTTAAAAGAAAAATAAAAAATGATAGAAATGCATGTTACCTGTCTTGGTCCATTGGATTCCATGAATCAATCAGTTGGAGAAAGTCTGGAACAAGCTCCCACTCCTTTCACAATTCAGAATCCTAAAAAGCAGAATGAAACGGGGCGTCGACCCTCGTATACACAGTAACATACAACATAAAATAATACTTGTGTACACAGTAACATACATATCTATCAAGGGAGGGCAAACAAACTTTAAAAAAAATAATTTATTTATTTATTTATAAAAAAAGAATATCGTGTTATACGTATCTTAATTTTGGAAGATTTTCTGTCTCACTCACATAACATGTCCAGGGAAAACTCCGCTTCACACGGTGACAAGCGGAAGTCGCGAATATACAACTCACCTGATCGCAAGTCGACGCTGTTCCTGCCCACAAGGAGCATGACGAGGTTGCGTAATTCGCGTTTCCCGTAGCATGTCAAAGAGTGTTTTTCTGTTGCCTATCGGAGTAACTCATCACTGTAAAAATACGTGCTCAAAAATTATTACAATTCCGTTTATGAAAATTATCAGCATTTCAAAATTTGCCCTCTGCCTGACAACCGTATTAATGTCTATTCTCGCAAGAATGCAAAAGCATATTTTCCATTAATCTGACGCGAAATTTAATTTACAGTATGCAACTATTCATCAACTCTACTGACATTATGAGCAGAGTTGTGCAGTCCAAACCTCTCGACTTTAAATTAATATTTAAATATGCTATCGTGCAATTTTTACTTTTAAAATTACGTCTGCGGTATTTATGATCAATAAATTTTCCTTAAAAAGCTTTTTGTGCCAGATATATTTACGCCAAAAATTCTGCTTTTAAAGGCCATTACTGTAACGAAGTTGATGGTCAAAGGTAGAAAGTTTAGGGGTACCTTCACAAAGATATTATTGGAGTGGACGCAAAATTTCTTAGTACATTACAATCAGTAAATTAAAATAGTAATATTTTATAAATAATATGCAAAACACTATCCAGAATAAGAACAAAAACATTCAAACGAATGATTAAACGTTAAAAGAAAAATTAAAAAATGATAGAAATGCATGTTACCTGTCTTGGTCCATTGGACTCCATGAATCAAACAGTTGGAGAAAGTCTGGCTCAAACTCCCACTCATTTCACAATTCAGAATCCTAAAAAGCAGAATGAAACGGGGCGTCGACCCTCGTATACACAGTAACATACAACATAAAATAGTACATGTGTACACAGTAACATACATATCTATCAAGGGAGGGCAAACAAACTTTAAAAAAAAATTAATTATTTAATTTATAAAAAAAGAATTTCGTGTTATACGCATTTTAATTTTGAAAGATTTTCTGTCTCACTCACACAACATGTCCAGGGAAAACTCCGCTTCACACGGTGAAAAACGGAAATCGCGAATATACAACTCACCTGATGGCAAGTCGACGCTGTTCCTGCCCACAAGGAGCATGACGAGGTTGAGTAATTCGCGTTTCCCGTAGCATGTCAAAGAACGTTTTTCTGTTTCCTATCGGAGTAACTCATCACTGTAAAAATACGCGCTCAAAAATTATTAAAATTCCGTTTATGAAAATTATCAGTATTTCAAAATTTGCCCTCTGCCTGACAACCGTATTAATGTCTATTCTCGCAAGAATGCAAAAGCATATTTGCCATTAATCTGACGCGAAATTTAATTTACAGTATGCAACTATTCATCAACTCTACTGACATTTTGTGCAGAGTTGTGCAGTCCAAACCACTCGACTTTAAATTAATATTTAAATATGCTATCGTGCAATTTTTACTTTTAAAATTACGTCTGAGGTATTTATGATCAATAACTTTTTCTTAAAAAGCTTTTTGTGCCAGATACATTTACGCCAAAAATTCTGCTTTTAAAGGCCATTACTGTAACGAAGTTGATGGTCAAAGGTAGACAGTTTAGGGGTAGATTCACAAAGAAATTATTGAAGTGGACGCATAATTTCTTAGTACATTACAATCAGTAAATTAAAATAGTAATAGTTTATAAATAATATACAAACAACTATTCAAACGAAGGATTAAATGTTAAAAGAAAAATTAAAAAATGATAGAAATGCATGTTACCTGTCTTGGTCCATTGGATTCCATGAATCAAACAGTTGGAGAATGTCTGGCTCAAGCTCCCACTCCTTTCACAATTCAGAATCCCAAAAAGCAGAATGAAACGGGGCGTCGACCCTCGTATACACAGTAACATACAACATAAAATAATACTTGTGTACACAGTAACATACATATCTATCAAGGGAGGGCAAACAAACTTTAAAAAAAATAATTTATTTATTTATTTATAAAAAAAGAATATCGTGTTATACGCATTTTAATTTTGGAAGATTTTCTGTCTCACTCACACAACATGTCTAGGGAAAACTCCGCTTCACACGGTGAAAAACGGAAATCGCGAATATAAAACTCACCTGATGGCAAGTCGACGCTGTTCCTGCCCACAAGGAGCATGACGAGGTTGCGTAATTCGCATTTCCCGTAGCATGTCAAAGAACGTTTTTCTGTTTCCTATCGGAGTAACTCATCACTGTAAAAATACGCGCTCAAAAATTATTAAAATTCCGTTTATGAAAATTATCAGTATTTCAAAATTTGCCCTCTGCCTGACAACCGTATTAATGTCTATTCTCGCAAGAATGCAAAAGCATATTTGCCATTAATCTGACGCGAAATTTAATTTACAGTATGCAACTATTCATCAACTCTCCTGACATTATGAGCAGAGTGGTACAGTCCAAACCTCTCGACTTTAAATTAATATTTAAATATGCTATCGTGCAATTTTTACTTTTAAAATTACGTCTGCGGTATTTATAATCAATAACTTTTCATTAAAAAGCTTTTTGTGCCAGATATATTTACGCCAAAAATTCTGCTTTTAAAGGCCATTACTGTAACGAAGTTGATGGTCAAAGGTAGAAAGTTTAGGGGTAGCTTCACAAAGATATTATTGGAGTGGACGCAAAATTTCTTAGTACATTACAATCAGTAAATTAAAATAGTAATATTTTATAAATAATATGCAAAACACTATCCAGAATATGAACAAAAACATTCAAACGAATGATTAAACGTTAAAAGAAAAATAAAAAATGATAGAAATGCATGTTACCTGTCTTGGTCCATTGGATTCCATGAATCAATCAGTTGGAGAAAGTCTGGAACAAGCTCCCACTCCTTTCACAATTCAGAATCCTAAAAAGCAGAATGAAACGGGGCGTCGACCCTCGTATACACAGTAACATACAACATAAAATAATACTTGTGTACACAGTAACATACATATCTATCAAGGGAGGGCAAACAAACTTTAAAAAAAATAATTTATTTATTTATTTATAAAAAAAGAATATCGTGTTATACGTATCTTAATTTTGGAAGATTTTCTGTCTCACTCACATAACATGTCCAGGGAAAACTCCGCTTCACACGGTGACAAGCGGAAGTCGCGAATATACAACTCACCTGATCGCAAGTCGACGCTGTTCCTGCCCACAAGGAGCATGACGAGGTTGCGTAATTCGCGTTTCCCGTAGCATGTCAAAGAGTGTTTTTCTGTTGCCTATCGGAGTAACTCATCACTGTAAAAATACGTGCTCAAAAATTATTACAATTCCGTTTATGAAAATTATCAGCATTTCAAAATTTGCCCTCTGCCTGACAACCGTATTAATGTCTATTCTCGCAAGAATGCAAAAGCATATTTTCCATTAATCTGACGCGAAATTTAATTTACAGTATGCAACTATTCATCAACTCTACTGACATTATGAGCAGAGTTGTGCAGTCCAAACCTCTCGACTTTAAATTAATATTTAAATATGCTATCGTGCAATTTTTACTTTTAAAATTACGTCTGCGGTATTTATGATCAATAAATTTTCCTTAAAAAGCTTTTTGTGCCAGATATATTTACGCCAAAAATTCTGCTTTTAAAGGCCATTACTGTAACGAAGTTGATGGTCAAAGGTAGAAAGTTTAGGGGTACCTTCACAAAGATATTATTGGAGTGGACGCAAAATTTCTTAGTACATTACAATCAGTAAATTAAAATAGTAATATTTTATAAATAATATGCAAAACACTATCCAGAATAAGAACAAAAACATTCAAACGAATGATTAAACGTTAAAAGAAAAATTAAAAAATGATAGAAATGCATGTTACCTGTCTTG
Organism: Maratus michaelseni; assembly: GCA_963931845.1. Taxonomy (NCBI): domain Eukaryota; kingdom Metazoa; phylum Arthropoda; class Arachnida; order Araneae; family Salticidae; genus Maratus; species Maratus michaelseni. The sequence goes on along the minus strand of OZ007590.1, from coordinate 77,779,006 downwards.
GTCCATTGGACTCCATGAATCAAACAGTTGGAGAAAGTCTGGCTCAAACTCCCACTCATTTCACAATTCAGAATCCTAAAAAGCAGAATGAAACGGGGCGTCGACCCTCGTATACACAGTAACATACAACATAAAATAGTACATGTGTACACAGTAACATACATATCTATCAAGGGAGGGCAAACAAACTTTAAAAAAAAATTAATTATTTAATTTATAAAAAAAGAATTTCGTGTTATACGCATTTTAATTTTGGAAGATTTTCTGTCTCACTCACACAACATGTCTAGGGAAAACTCCGCTTCACACGGTGAAAAACGGAAATCGCGAATATAAAACTCACCTGATGGCAAGTCGACGCTGTTCCTGCCCACAAGGAGCATGACGAGGTTGCGTAATTCGCATTTCCCGTAGCATGTCAAAGAACGTTTTTCTGTTTCCTATCGGAGTAACTCATCACTGTAAAAATACGCGCTCAAAAATTATTAAAATTCCGTTTATGAAAATTATCAGTATTTCAAAATTTGCCCTCTGCCTGACAACCGTATTAATGTCTATTCTCGCAAGAATGCAAAAGCATATTTGCCATTAATCTGACGCGAAATTTAATTTACAGTATGCAACTATTCATCAACTCTCCTGACATTATGAGCAGAGTGGTACAGTCCAAACCTCTCGACTTTAAATTAATATTTAAATATGCTATCGTGCAATTTTTACTTTTAAAATTACGTCTGCGGTATTTATAATCAATAACTTTTCATTAAAAAGCTTTTTGTGCCAGATATATTTACGCCAAAAATTCTGCTTTTAAAGGCCATTACTGTAACGAAGTTGATGGTCAAAGGTAGAAAGTTTAGGGGTAGCTTCACAAAGATATTATTGGAGTGGACGCAAAATTTCTTAGTACATTACAATCAGTAAATTAAAATAGTAATATTTTATAAATAATATGCAAAACACTATCCAGAATAAGAACAAAAACATTCAAACGAATGATTAAACGTTAAAAGAAAAATTAAAAAATGATAGAAATGCATGTTACCTGTCTTGGTCCATTGGACTCCATGAATCAAACAGTTGGAGAAAGTCTGGCTCAAACTCCCACTCATTTCACAATTCAGAATCCTAAAAAGCAGAATGAAACGGGGCGTCGACCCTCGTATACACAGTAACATACAACATAAAATAGTACATGTGTACACAGTAACATACATATCTATCAAGGGAGGGCAAACAAACTTAAAAAAAAAATTAATTAATTAATTTATAAAAAAAGAATTTCGTGTTATACGCATTTTAATTTTGAAAGATTTTCTGTCTCACTCACACAACATGTCTAGGGAAAACTCCGCTTCACACGGTGTAAAACGGAAATCGCGAATACACAACTCACCTGATGGCAAGTCGACGCTCTTCCTGCCCACAAGGAGCATGACGAGGTTGCGTAATTCGCGTTTCCCGTAGCATGTCAAAGAGTGTTTTTCTGTTGCCTATCGGAGTAACTCATTACTGTAAAAATACGTGCTCAGAAATTATTACAATTCCGTTTACGAAAATTATCAGTATTTCAAAATTTGCCCCTTGCCTGACAACCGTATTAATGTCTATTCTCGCAAGAATGCAAAAGCATATTTGCCATTAATCTGACGCGAAATTTAATTTACAGTATGCAACTATTCATCAACTCTACTGACATTTTGTGCAGAGTTGTGCAGTCCAAACCACTCGACTTTAAATTAATATTTAAATATGCTATCGTGCAATTTTTACTTTTAAAATTACGTCTGCGGTATTTATGATCAATAACTTTTTCTTAAAAGCTTTTTGTGCCAGATACATTTACGCCAAAAATTCTGCTTTTAAAGGCCATTACTGTAACGAAGTTGATGGTCAAAGGTAGAAAGTTTAGGGGTAGCTTCACAAAGAAATTATTGAAGTGGACGCATAATTTCTTAGTACATTACAATCAGTAAATAAAAATAGTAATAGTTTATAAATAATATGCAAACAACTATTCAAACGAATGATTAAATGTTAAAAGAAAAATAAAAAAATGATAGAAATGCATGTTACCTGTCTTGGTCCATTGGATTCCATGAATCAAACAGTTGGAGAAAGTCTGGCTCAAGCTCCCACTCCTTTCAGAATTCAGAATCCTAAAAAGCAGAATGAAACGGGGCGTCGACCCTCGTAAACACAGTAACATACAACATAAAATAATACTTGTGTACACAGTAACATACATATCTATCAAGGGAGGGCAAACAAACATTAAAAAAAATAATTTATTTATTTATTTATAAAAAAAGAATATCGTGTTATACGTATCTTAATTTTGAAAGATTTTCTGTTTTCACTCACACAACATGTCTAGGGAAAACTCCGCTTCACACGGTGAAAAACGGAAATCGCGAATATAAAACTCACCTGATGGCAAGTCGACGCTGTTCCTGCCCACAAGGAGCATGACGAGGTTGCGTAATTCGCGTTTCCCGTAGCATGTCAAAGAACGTTTTTCTGTTTCCTATCGGAGTAACTCATCACTGTAAAAATACGCGCTCAAAAATTATTAAAATTCCGTTTATGAAAATTATCAGTATTTCAAAATTTGCCCTCTGCCTGACAACCGTATTAATGTCTATTCTCGCAAGAATGCAAAAGCATATTTGCCATTAATCTGACGCGAAATTTAATTTACAGTATGCAACTATTCATCAACTCTCCTGACATTATGAGCAGAGTGGTACAGTCCAAACCTCTCGACTTTAAATTAATATTTAAATATGCTATCGTTCAATTTTTACTTTTAAAATTACGTCTGCGGTATTTATAATCAATAACTTTTCATTAAAAAGCTTTTTGTGCCAGATATATTTACGCCAAAAATTCTGCTTTTAAAGGCCATTACTGTAACGAAGTTGATGGTCAAAGGTAGAAAGTTTAGGGGTAGCTTCACAAAGATATTATTGGAGTGGACGCAAAATTTCTTAGTACATTACAATCAGAAAATTAAAATAGTAATATTTTATAAATAATATGCAAAACACTATCCAGAATAAGAACAAAAACATTCAAACGAATGATTAAACGTTAAAAGAAAAATTAAAAAATGATAGAAATGCATGTTACCTGTCTTGGTCCATTGGACACCATGAATCAAACAGTTGGAGAAAGTCTGGCTCAAACTCCCACTCATTTCACAATTCAGAATCCTAAAAAGCAGAATGAAACGGGGGGTCGACCCTCGTATACACAGTAACATACAACATAAAATAGTACATGTGTACACAGTAACATACATATCTATCAAGGGAGGGCAAACAAACTTTTAAAAAAAATTAATTAATTAATTTATAAAAAAAGAATTTCGTGTTATACGCATTTTAATTTTGAAAGATTTTCTGTCTCACTCACACAACATGTCTAGGGAAAACTCCGCTTCACAGGGTGAAAAACGGAAATCGCGAATACACAACTCACCTGATGGCAAGTCGACGCTGTTCCTGCCCACAAGGAGCATGACGAGGTTGCGTAATTCGCGTTTCCCGTAGCATGTCAAAGAGTGTTTTTCTGTTGCCTATCGGAGTAACTCATTACTGTAAAAATACGTGCTCAGAAATTATTACAATTCCGTTTACGAAAATTATCAGTATTTCAAAATTTGCCCCTTGCCTGACAACCGTATTAATGTCTATTCTCGCAAGAATGCAAAAGCATATTTGCCATTAATCTGACGCGAAATTTAATTTACAGTATGCAACTATTCATGAACTCTACTGACATTTTGTGCAGAGTTGTGCAGTACAAACCACTCGACTTTAAATTAATATTTAAATATGCTATCGCGCAATTTTTACTTTTAAAATTACATCTGCGGTATTTATGATCAATAACTTTTTCTTAAAAAGCTTTTTGTGCCAGATACATTTACGCCAAAAATTCTGCTTTTAAAGGCCATTACTGTAACGAAGTTGATGGTCAAAGGTAGAAAGTTTAGGGGTAGCTTCACAAAGAAATTATTGAAGTGGACGCATAATTTCTTAGTACATTACAATCAGTAAATTAAAATAGTAATAGTTTATAAATAATATGCAAACAACTATTCAAACGAATGATTAAATGTTAAAAGAAAAATTAAAAAATGATAGAAATGCATGTTACCTGTCTTGGTCCATTGGACTCCTTGAATCAAACAGTTGGAGAAAGTCTGGCTCAAACTCACACTCATTTCACAATTCAGAATCCTAAAAAGCAGAATGAAACGGGGCGTCGACCCTCGTATACACAGTAACATACAACATAAAATAGTACATGTGTACACAGTAACATACATATCTATCAAGGGAGGGCAAACAAACTTTAAAAAAAAAATTAATTAATTAATTTATAAAAAAAGAATTTCGTGTTATACGCATTTTAATTTTGAAAGATTTTCTGTCTCACTCACACAACATGTCCAGGGAAAAATCCGCTTCACACGGTGAAAAACGGAAATCGCGAATATACAACTCACCTGATGGCAAGTCGACGCTGTTCCTGCCCACAAGGAGCATGACGAGGTTGCGTAATTCGCGTTTCCCGTAGCATGTCAAAGAACGTTTTTCTGTTTCCTATCGGAGTAACTCATCACTGTAAAAATACGCGCTCACAAATTATTAAAATTCCGTTTATGAAAATTATCAGTATTTCAAAATTTGCCCTCTGCCTGACAACCGTATTAATGTCTATTCTCGCAAGAATGCAAAAGCATATTTTCCATTAATCTGACGCGAAATTTAATTTACAGTATGCAACTATTCCTCAACTCTACTGACATTATGAGCAGAGTTGTGCAGTCCAAACCTCTCGACTTTAAATTAATATTTAAATATGCTATCGTGCAATTTTTACTTTTAAAATTACGTCTGCGGTATTTATGATCAATAACTTTTCATTAAAAAGCTTTTTGTGCCAGATATATTTACGCCAAAAATTCTGCTTTTAAAGGCCATTACTGTAACGAAGTTGATGGTCAAAGGTAAAAAGTTTAGGGGTAGCTTCACAAAGATATTATTGGAGTGGACGCAAAATTTCTTAGTACATTACAATCAGTAAATTAAAATAGTAATATTTTATAAATAATATGCAAAACACTATCCAGAATAAGAACAAAAACATTCAAACGAATGATTAAACGTTAAAAGAAAAATTAAAAAATGATAGAAATGCATGTTACCTGTCTTGGTCCATTGGACTCCATGAATCAAACAGTTGGAGAAAGTCTGGCTCAAACTCCCACTCATTTCACAATTCAGAATCCTAAAAAGCAGAATGAAACGGGGCGTCGACCCTCGTATACACAGTAACATACAACATAAAATAGTACTTGTGTACACAGTAACATACATATCTATCCAGGGAGGGCAAACACACTTTTAAAAAAAATTTAATTTATAAAAAAAGAATTTCGTGTTATACGCATTTTAATTTTGAAAGATTTTCTGTCTCACTCACACAACATGTCTAGGGAAAACTCCGCTTCACACGGTGAAAAACGGAAATCGCGAATATAAAACTCACCTGATGGCAAGTCGACGCTGTTCCTGCCCACAAGGAGCATGACGAGGTTGCGTAATTCGCGTTTCCCGTAGCATGTCAAAGAACGTTTTTCTGTTTCCTATCGGAGTAACTCATCACTGTAAAAATACGCGCTCAAAAATTATTAAAATTCCGTTTATGAAAATTATCAGTATTTCAAAATTTGCCCTCTGCCTGACAACCGTATTAATGTCTATTCTCGCAAGAATGCAAAAGCATATTTGCCATTAATCTGACGCGAAATTTAATTTACAGTATGCAACTATTCATCAACTCTCCTGACATTATGAGCAGAGTGGTACAGTCCAAACCTCTCGACTTTAAATTAATATTTAAATATGCTATCGTGCAATTTTTACTTTTAAAATTACGTCTGCGGTATTTATAATCAATAACTTTTCATTAAAAAGCTTTTTGTGCCAGATATATTTACGCCAAAAATTCTGCTTTTAAAGGCCATTACTGTAACGAAGTTGATGGTCAAAGGTAGAAAGTTTAGGGGTAGCTTCACAAAGATATTATTGGAGTGGACGCAAAATTTCTTAGTACATTACAATCAGTAAATTAAAATAGTAATATTTTATAAATAATATGCAAAACACTATCCAGAATATGAACAAAAACATTCAAACGAATGATTAAACGTTAAAAGAAAAATAAAAAATGATAGAAATGCATGTTACCTGTCTTGGTCCATTGGATTCCATGAATCAATCAGTTGGAGAAAGTCTGGAACAAGCTCCCACTCCTTTCACAATTCAGAATCCTAAAAAGCAGAATGAAACGGGGCGTCGACCCTCGTATACACAGTAACATACAACATAAAATAATACTTGTGTACACAGTAACATACATATCTATCAAGGGAGGGCAAACAAACTTTAAAAAAAATAATTTATTTATTTATTTATAAAAAAAGAATATCGTGTTATACGTATCTTAATTTTGGAAGATTTTCTGTCTCACTCACATAACATGTCCAGGGAAAACTCCGCTTCACACGGTGACAAGCGGAAGTCGCGAATATACAACTCACCTGATCGCAAGTCGACGCTGTTCCTGCCCACAAGGAGCATGACGAGGTTGCGTAATTCGCGTTTCCCGTAGCATGTCAAAGAGTGTTTTTCTGTTGCCTATCGGAGTAACTCATCACTGTAAAAATACGTGCTCAAAAATTATTACAATTCCGTTTATGAAAATTATCAGCATTTCAAAATTTGCCCTCTGCCTGACAACCGTATTAATGTCTATTCTCGCAAGAATGCAAAAGCATATTTTCCATTAATCTGACGCGAAATTTAATTTACAGTATGCAACTATTCATCAACTCTACTGACATTATGAGCAGAGTTGTGCAGTCCAAACCTCTCGACTTTAAATTAATATTTAAATATGCTATCGTGCAATTTTTACTTTTAAAATTACGTCTGCGGTATTTATGATCAATAAATTTTCCTTAAAAAGCTTTTTGTGCCAGATATATTTACGCCAAAAATTCTGCTTTTAAAGGCCATTACTGTAACGAAGTTGATGGTCAAAGGTAGAAAGTTTAGGGGTACCTTCACAAAGATATTATTGGAGTGGACGCAAAATTTCTTAGTACATTACAATCAGTAAATTAAAATAGTAATATTTTATAAATAATATGCAAAACACTATCCAGAATAAGAACAAAAACATTCAAACGAATGATTAAACGTTAAAAGAAAAATTAAAAAATGATAGAAATGCATGTTACCTGTCTTGGTCCATTGGACTCCATGAATCAAACAGTTGGAGAAAGTCTGGCTCAAACTCCCACTCATTTCACAATTCAGAATCCTAAAAAGCAGAATGAAACGGGGCGTCGACCCTCGTATACACAGTAACATACAACATAAAATAGTACATGTGTACACAGTAACATACATATCTATCAAGGGAGGGCAAACAAACTTTAAAAAAAATTAATTATTTAATTTATAAAAAAAGAATTTCGTGTTATACGCATTTTAATTTTGAAAGATTTTCTGTCTCACTCACACAACATGTCCAGGGAAAACTCCGCTTCACACGGTGAAAAACGGAAATCGCGAATATACAACTCACCTGATGGCAAGTCGACGCTGTTCCTGCCCACAAGGAGCATGACGAGGTTGAGTAATTCGCGTTTCCCGTAGCATGTCAAAGAACGTTTTTCTGTTTCCTATCGGAGTAACTCATCACTGTAAAAATACGCGCTCAAAAATTATTAAAATTCCGTTTATGAAAATTATTAGTATTTCAAAATTTGCCCTCTGCCTGACAACCGTATTAATGTCTATTCTCGCAAGAATGCAAAAGCATATTTGCCATTAATCTGACGCGAAATTTAATTTACAGTATGCAACTATTCATCAACTCTACTGACATTTTGTGCAGAGTTGTGCAGTCCAAACCACTCGACTTTAAATTAATATTTAAATATGCTATCGTGCAATTTTTACTTTTAAAATTACGTCTGCGGTATTTATGATCATTAACTTTTTCTTAAAAAGCTTTTTGTGCCAGATACATTTACGCCAAAAATTCTGCTTTTAAAGGCCATTACTGTAACGAAGTTGATGGTCAAAGGTAGAAAGTTTAGGGGTAGATTCACAAAGAAATTATTGAAGTGGACGCATAATTTCTTAGTACATTACAATCAGTAAATTAAAATAGTAATAGTTTATAAATAATATACAAACAACTATTCAAACGAAGGATTAAATGTTAAAAGAAAAATTAAAAAATGATAGAAATGCATGTTACCTGTCTTGGTCCATTGGATTCCATGAATCAAACAGTTGGAGAATGTCTGGCTCAAGCTCCCACTCATTTCACAATTCAGAATCCTAAAAAGCAGAATGAAACGGGGCGTCGACCCTCGTATACACAGTAACATACAACATAAAATAGTACATGTGTACACAGTAACATACATATCTATCAAGGGAGGGCAAACAAACTTAAAAAAAAATTAATTAATTAATTTATAAAAAAAGAATTTCGTGTTATACGCATTTTAATTTTGAAAGATTTTCTGTCTCACTCACACAACATGTCTAGGGAAAACTCCGCTTCACACGGTGTAAAACGGAAATCGCGAATACACAACTCACCTGATGGCAAGTCGACGCTGTTCCTGCCCACAAGGAGCATGACGAGGTTGCGTAATTCGCGTTTCCCGTAGCATGTCAAAGAACGTTTTTCTGTTTCCTATCGGAGTAACTCATCACTGTAAAAATACGCGCTCAAAAATTATTAAAATTCCGTTTATGAAAATTATCAGTATTTCAAAATTTGCCCTCTGCCTGACAACCGTATTAATGTCTATTCTCGCAAGAATGCAAAAGCATATTTGCCATTAATCTGACGCGAAATTTAATTTACAGTATGCAACTATTCATCAACTCTCCTGACATTATGAGCAGAGTGGTACAGTCCAAACCTCTCGACTTTAAATTAATATTTAAATATGCTATCGTGCAATTTTTACTTTTAAAATTACGTCTGCGGTATTTATAATCAATAACTTTTCATTAAAAAGCTTTTTGTGCCAGATATATTTACGCCAAAAATTCTGCTTTTAAAGGCCATTACTGTAACGAAGTTGATGGTCAAAGGTAGAAAGTTTAGGGGTAGCTTCACAAAGATATTATTGGAGTGGACGCAAAATTTCTTAGTACATTACAATCAGTAAATTAAAATAGTAATATTTTATAAATAATATGCAAAACACTATCCAGAATAAGAACAAAAACATTCAAACGAATGATTAAACGTTAAAAGAAAAATTAAAAAATGATAGAAATGCATGTTACCTGTCTTGGTCCATTGGACTCCATGAATCAAACAGTTGGAGAAAGTCTGGCTCAAACTCCCACTCATTTCACAATTCAGAATCCTAAAAAGCAGAATGAAACGGGGCGTCGACCCTCGTATACACAGTAACATACAACATAAAATAGTACATGTGTACACAGTAACATACATATCTATCAAGGGAGGGCAAACAAACTTAAAAAAAAATTAATTAATTAATTTATAAAAAAAGAATTTCGTGTTATACGCATTTTAATTTTGAAAGATTTTCTGTCTCACTCACACAACATGTCTAGGGAAAACTCCGCTTCACACGGTGTAAAACGGAAATCGCGAATACACAACTCACCTGATGGCAAGTCGACGCTCTTCCTGCCCACAAGGAGCATGACGAGGTTGTGTAATTCGCGTTTCCCGTAGCATGTCAAAGAGTGTTTTTCTGTTGCCTATCGGAGTAACTCATTACTGTAAAAATACGTGCTCAGAAATTATTACAATTCCGTTTACGAAAATTATCAGTATTTCAAAATTTGCCCCTTGCCTGACAACCGTATTAATGTCTATTCTCGCAAGAATGCAAAAGCATATTTGCCATTAATCTGACGCGAAATTTAATTTACAGTATGCAACTATTCATCAACTCTACTGACATTTTGTGCAGAGTTGTGCAGTCCAAACCACTCGACTTTAAATTAATATTTAAATATGCTATCGTGCAATTTTTACTTTTAAAATTACGTCTGCGGTATTTATGATCAATAACTTTTTCTTAAAAAGCTTTTTGTGCCAGATACATTTACGCCAAAAATTCTGCTTTTAAAGGCCATTACTGTAACGAAGTTGATGGTCAAAGGTAGAAAGTTTAGGGGTAGCTTCACAAAGAAATTATTGAAGTGGACGCATAATTTCTTAGTACATTACAATCAGTAAATTAAAATAGTAATAGTTTATAAATAATATGCAAACAACTATTCAAACGAATGATTAAATGTTAAAAGAAAAATAAAAAAATGATAGAAATGCATGTTACCTGTCTTGGTCCATTGGATTCCATGAATCAAACAGTTGGAGAAAGTCTAGCTCAAACTCCCACTCCTTTCACAATTCAGAATCCTAAAAAGCAGAATGAAACGGGGCGTCGACCCTCGTATACACAGTAACATACAACATAAAATAGTACTTGTGTACACAGTAACATACATATCTATCCAGGGAGGGCAAACACACTTTAAAAAAAAATTTAATTTATAAAAAAAGAATTTCGTGTTATACGCATTTTAATTTTGAAAGATTTTCTGTCTCACTCACACAACATGTCTAGGGAAAACTCCGCTTCACACGGTGAAAAACGGAAATCGCGAATATAAAACTCACCTGATGGCAAGTCGACGCTGTTCCTGCCCACAAGGAGCATGACGAGGTTGCGTAATTCGCGTTTCCCGTAGCATGTCAAAGAACGTTTTTCTGTTTCCTATCGGAGTAACTCATCACTGTAAAAATACGCGCTCAAAAATTATTAAAATTCCGTTTATGAAAATTATCAGTATTTCAAAATTTGCCCTCTGCCTGACAACCGTATTAATGTCTATTCTCGCAAGAATGCAAAAGCATATTTGCCATTAATCTGACGCGAAATTTAATTTACAGTATGCAACTATTCATCAACTCTCCTGACATTATGAGCAGAGTGGTACAGTCCAAACCTCTCGACTTTAAATTAATATTTAAATATGCTATCTTGCAATTTTTACTTTTAAAATTACGTCTGCGGTATTTATAATCAATAACTTTTCATTAAAAAGCTTTTTGTGCCAGATATATTTACGCCAAAAATTCTGCTTTTAAAGGCCATTACTGTAACGAAGTTGATGGTCAAAGGTAGAAAGTTTAGGGGTAGCTTCACAAAGATATTATTGGAGTGGACGCAAAATTTCTTAGTACATTACAATCAGTAAATTAAAATAGTAATATTTTATAAATAATATGCAAAACACTATCCAGAATAAGAACAAAAACATTCAAACGAATGATTAAACGTTAAAAGAAAAATTAAAAAATGATAGAAATGCATGTTACCTGTCTTGGTCCATTGGACACCATGAATCAAACAGTTGGAGAAAGTCTGGCTCAAACTCCCACTCATTTCACAATTCAGAATCCTAAAAAGCAGAATGAAACGGGGCGTCGACCCTCGTATACACAGTAACATACAACATAAAATAGTACATGTGTACACAGTAACATACATATCTATCAAGGGAGGGCAAACAAACTTTTAAAAAAAATTAATTAATTAATTTATAAAAAAAGAATTTCGTGTTATACGCATTTTAATTTTGAAAGATTTTCTGTCTCACTCACACAACATGTCTAGGGAAAACTCCGCTTCACACGGTGAAAAACGGAAATCGCGAATACACAACTAACCTGATGGCAAGTCGACGCTGTTCCTGCCCACAAGGAGCATGACGAGGTTGCGTAATTCGCGTTTCCCGTAGCATGTCAAAGAGTGTTTTTCTGTTGCCTATCGGAGTAACTCATTACTGTAAAAATACGTGCTCAGAAATTATTACAATTCCGTTTACGAAAATTATCAGTATTTCAAAATTTGCCCCTTGCCTGACAACCGTATTAATGTCTATTCTCGCAAGAATGTAAAAGCATATTTGCCATTAATCTGACGCGAAATTTAATTTACAGTATGCAACTATTCATCAACTCTACTGACATTTTGTGCAGAGTTGTGCAGTACAAACCACTCGACTTTAAATTAATATTTAAATATGCTATCGCGCAATTTTTACTTTTAAAATTACATCTGCGGTATTTATGATCAATAACTTTTTCTTAAAAAGCTTTTTATGCCAGATACATTTACGCCAAAAATTCTGCTTTTAAAGGCCATTACTGTAACGAAGTTGATGGTCAAAGGTAGAAAGTTTAGGGGTAGCTTCACAAAGAAATTATTGAAGTGGACGCATAATTTCTTAGTACATTACAATCAGTAAATTAAAATAGTAATAGTTTATAAATAATATGCAAACAACTATTCAAACGAATGATTAAATGTTAAAAGAAAAATTAAAAAATGATAGAAATGCATGTTACCTGTCTTGGTCCATTGGATTCCATGAATCAAACAGTTGGAGAAAGTCTGGCTCAAGCTCCCACACCTTTCACAATTCAGAATCCTAAAAAGCAGAATGAAACGGGGCGTCGACCCTCGTATACACAGTAACATACAACATAAAATAATACTTGTGTACACAGTAACATACATATCTATCCTGGGAGGGCAAACAAACTTTAAAAAAAAATTAATTAATTTATAAAAAAAGAATTTCGTGTTATACGCATTTTAATTTTGAAATATTTTCTGTCTCACTCACACAACATGTCTAGGGAAAACTCCGCTTCACACGGTGAAAAACGGAAATCGCGAATATACAACTACTCACCTGATGGCAAGTCGACGCTGTTCCTGCCCACAAGGAGCATGACGAGGTTGCGTAATTCGCGTTTCCCGTAGCATGTCAAAGAGTGTTTTTCTGTTGCCTATCGGAGTAACTCATTACTTTAAAAATACGTGCTCAGAAATTATTACAATTCCGTTTATGAAAATTATCAGTATTTCAAAATTTGCCCTCTGCCTGACAACCGTATTAATGTCTATTCTCGCAAGAATGCAAAAGCATATTTTCCATTAATCTGACGCGAAATTTAATTTACAGTATGCAACTATTCCTCAACTCTACTGACATGAGCAGAGTTGTGCAGTCCAAACCTCTCGACTTTAAATTAATATTTAAATATGCTATCGTGCAATTTTTACTTTTAAAATTACGTCTGCGGTATTTATGATCAATAACTTATACTTAAAAAGCTTTTTGTGCCAGATATATTTACGCCAAAAATTCTGCTTTTAAAGGCCATTACTGTAACGAAGTTGATGGTCAAAGGTAAAAAGTTTAGGGGTAGCTTCACAAAGATATTATTGGAGTGGACGCAAAATTTCTTAGTACATTACAATCAGTAAATTAAAATAGTAATATTTTATAAATAATATGCAAAACACTATCCAGAATAAGAACAAAAACATTCAAACGAATGATTAAACGTTAAAAGAAAAATTAAAAAATGATAGAAATGCATGTTACCTGTCTTGGTCCATTGGACTCCATGAATCAAACAGTTGGAGAAAGTCTGGCTCAAACTCCCACTCATTTCACAATTCAGAATCCTAAAAAGCAGAATGAAACGGGGCGTCGACCCTCGTATACACAGTAACATACAACATAAAATAGTACTTGTGTACACAGTAACATACATATCTATCCAGGGAGGGCAAACACACTTTAAAAAAAATTTAATTTATAAAAAAAGAATTTCGTGTTATACGCATTTTAATTTTGAAAGATTTTCTGTCTCACTCACACAACATGTCTAGGGAAAACTCCGCTTCACACGGTGAAAAACGGAAATCGCGAATACACAACTCACCTGATGGCAAGTCGACGCTGTTCCTGCCCACAAGGAGCATGACGAGGTTGCGTAATTCGCGTTTCTCGTAGCATGTCAAAGAGTGTTTTTCTGTTGCCTATCGGAGTAACTCATTACTTTAAAAATACGTGCTCAGAAATTATTACAATTCCGTTTACGAAAATTATCAGTATTTCAAAATTTGCCCCTTGCCTGACAACCGTATTAATGTCTATTCTCGCAAGAATGCAAAAGCATATTTGCCATTAATCTGACGCGAAATTTTATTTACAGTATGCAACTATTCATCAACTCTACTGACATTTTGTGCAGAGTTGTGCAGTCCAAACCACTCGACTTTAAATTAATATTTAAATATGCTATCTTGCAATTTTTACTTTTAAAATTATATCTGCGGTATTTATGATCAATAACTTTTTCTTAAAAAGCTTTTTGTGCCAGATACATTTACGCCAAAAATTCTGCTTTTAAAGGCCATTACTGTAACGAAGTTGATGGTCAAAGGTAGAAAGTTTAGGGGTAGCTTCACAAAGAAATTATTGAAGTGGACGCATAATTTCTTAGTACATTACAATCAGTAAATTAAAATAGTAATATTTTATAAATAATATGCAAAACACTATCCAGAATAAGAACAAAAACATTCAAACGAATGATTAAACGTTAAAAGAAAAATTAAAAAATGATAGAAATGCATGTTACCTGTCTTGGTCCATTGGACACCATGAATCAAACAGTTGGAGAAAGTCTGGCTCAAACTCCCACTCATTTCACAATTCAGAATCCTAAAAAGCAGAATGAAACGGGGCGTCGACCCTCGTATACACAGTAACATACAACATAAAATAGTACATGTGTACACAGTAACATACATATCTATCAAGGGAGGGCAAACAAACTTTTAAATAAATTAATTAATTAATTTATAAAAAAAGAATTTCGTGTTATACGCATTTTAATTTTGAAAGATTTTCTGTCTCACTCACACAACATGTCTAGGGAAAACTCCGCTTCACACGGTGAAAAACGGAAATCGCGAATACACAACTCTTCTGATGGCAAGTCGACGCTGTTCCTGCCCACAAGGAGCATGACGAGGTTGCGTAATTCGCGTTTCCCGTAGCATGTCAAAGAGTGTTTTTCTGTTGCCTATCGGAGTAACTCATTACTGTAAAAATACGTGCTCAGAAATTATTACAATTCCGTTTACGAAAATTATCAGTATTTCAAAATTTGCCCCTTGCCTGACAACCGTATTAATGTCTATTCTCGCAAGAATGCAAAAGCATATTTGGCATTAATCTGACGCGAAATTTAATTTACAGTATGCAACTATTCATCAACTCTACTGACATTTTGTGCAGAGTTGTGCAGTCCAAACCACTCGACTTTAAATTAATATTTAAATATGCTATCGCGCAATTTTTACTTTTAAAATTACATCTGCGGTATTTATGATCAATAACTTTTTCTTAAAAAGCTTTTTGTGCCAGATACATTTACGCCAAAAATTCTGCTTTTAAAGGCCATTACTGTAACGAAGTTGATGGTCAAAGGTAGAAAGTTTAGGGGTAGCTGCACAAAGAAATTATTGAAGTGGACGCATAATTTCTTAGTACATTACAATCAGTAAATTAAAATAGTAATAGTTTATAAATAATATGCAAACAACTATTCAAACGAATGATTAAATGTTAAAAGAAAAATTAAAAAATGATAGAAATGCATGTTACCTGTCTTGGTCCATTGGATTCCATGAATCAAACAGTTGGAGAAAGTCTGGCTCAAGCTCCCACACCTTTCACAATTCAGAATCCTAAAAAGCAGAATGAAACGGGGCGTCGACCCTCGTATACACAGTAACATACAACATAAAATAATACTTGTGTACACAGTAACATACATATCTATCCAGGGAGGGCAAACAAACTTAAAAAAAAAATTAATTAATTAATTTATAAAAAAAGAATTTCGTGTTATACGCATTTTAATTTTGAAAGATTTTCTGTCTCACTCACACAACATGTCTAGGGAAAACTCCGCTTCACACGGTGAAAAACGGAAATCGCGTATACACAACTCACCTGATGGCAAGTCGACGCTGTTCCTGCCCACAAGGAGCATGACGAGGTTGCGTAATTCGCGTTTCCCGTAGCATGTCAAAGAGTGTTTTTCTGTTGCCTATCGGAGTAACTCATTACTGTAAAAATACGTGCTCAGAAATTATTACAATTCCGTGTAAGAAAATTATCAGTATTTCAAAATTTGCCCCTTGCCTGACAACCGTATTAATGTCTATTCTCGCAAGAATGCAAAAGCATATTTGCAATTAATCTGACGCGAAATTTAATTTACAGTATGCAACTATTCATCAACTCTACTGACATTTTGTGCAGAGTTGTGCAGTCCAAACCACTCGACTTTAAATTAATATTTAAATATGCTATCGTGCAATTTTTACTTTTAAAGTTACATCTGCGGTATTTATGATCAATAACTTTTTCTTAAAAAGCTTTTTGTGCCAGATACATTTACGCCAAAAATTCTACTTTTAAAGGCCATTACTGTAACGAAGTTGATGGTCAAAGGTAGAAAGTTTAGTGGTAGCTTCACAAAGAAATTATTGAAGTGGAGGCATAATTTCTTAGTACATTACAATCAGTAAATTAAAATAGTAATAGTTTATTAATAATATGCAAACAACTATTCAAATGAATGATTAAATGTTAAAAGAAAAATTAAAAAATGATAGAAATGCATGTTACCTGTCTTGGTCCATTGGATTCCATGAATCAAACAGTTGGAGAAAGTCTGGTTCAAGCTCCCACTCCTTTCACAATTCAGAATCCTAAAAAGCAGAATGAAACGGGGCGTCGACCCTCGTATACACAGTAACATACAACATAAAATAATACTTGTGTACACAGTAACATACATATCTATCAAGGGAGGGCAAACAAACTTTAAAAAAATTATTTATTTATTTATTTATAAAAAAAGAATATCGTGTTATACGCATTTTAATTTTGGAAGATTTTCTGTCTCACTCACACAACATGTCTAGGGAAAACTCCGCTTCACACGGTGAAAAACGGAAATCGCGAATATACAACTCACCTGATGGCAAGTCGACGCTGTTCCTGCCCACAAGGAGCATGACGAGGTTGCGTAATTCGCGTTTCCCGTAGCATGTCAAAGAGTGTTTTTCTGTTGCCTATCGGAGTAACTCATTACTGTAAAAATACGTGCTCAGAAATTATTACAATTCCGTTTACGAAAATTATCAGTATTTCAAAATTTGCCCTCTGCCTGACAACCGTATTAATGTCTATTCTCGCAAGAATGCAAAAGCATATTTTCCATTAATCTGACGCGAAATTTAATTTACAGTATGCAACTATTCATCAACTCTACTGACATTTTGTGCAGAGTTGTGCAGTCCAAACCACTCGACTTTAAATTAATATTTAAATATGCTATCTTGCAATTTTTACTTTTAAAATTATATCTGCGGTATTTATGATCAATAACTTTTTCTTAAAAAGCTTTTTGTGCCAGATACATTTACGCCAAAAATTCTGCTTTTAAAGGCCATTACTGTAACGAAGTTGATGGTCAAAGGTAGAAAGTTTAGGGGTAGCTTCACAAAGAAATTATTGAAGTGGACGCATAATTTCTTAGTACATTACAATCAGTAAATTAAAATAGTAATATTTTATAAATAATATGCAAAACACTATCCAGAATAAGAACAAAAACATTCAAACGAATGATTAAACGTTAAAAGAAAAATTAAAAAATGATAGAAATGCATGTTACCTGTCTTGGTCCATTGGACACCATGAATCAAACAGTTGGAGAAAGTCTGGCTCAAACTCCCACTCATTTCACAATTCAGAATCCTAAAAAGCAGAATGAAACGGGGCGTCGACCCTCGTATACACAGTAACATACAACATAAAATAGTACATGTGTACACAGTAACATACATATCTATCAAGGGAGGGCAAACAAACTTTTAAATAAATTAATTAATTAATTTATAAAAAAAGAATTTCGTGTTATACGCATTTTAATTTTGAAAGATTTTCTGTCTCACTCACACAACATGTCTAGGGAAAACTCCGCTTCACACGGTGAAAAACGGAAATCGCGAATACACAACTCACCTGATGGCAAGTCGACGCTGTTCCTGCCCACAAGGAGCATGACGAGGTTGCGTAATTCGCGTTTCCCGTAGCATGTCAAAGAGTGTTTTTCTGTTGCCTATCGGAGTAACTCATTACTGTAAAAATACGTGCTCAGAAATTATTACAATTCCGTTTACGAAAATTATCAGTATTTCAAAATTTGCCCCTTGCCTGACAACCGTATTAATGTCTATTCTCGCAAGAATGCAAAAGCATATTTGCCATTAATCTGTCGCGAAATTTAATTTACAGTATGCAACTATTCATCAACTCTACTGACATTTTGTGCAGAGTTGTGCAGTCCAAACCACTCGACTTTAAATTAATATTTAAATATGCTATCGCGCAATTTTTACTTTTAAAATTACATCTGCGGTATTTATGATCAATAACTTTTTCTTAAAAAGCTTTTTGTGCCAGATACATTTACGCCAAAAATTCTGCTTTTAAAGGCCATTACTGTAACGAAGTTGATGGTCAAAGGTAGAAAGTTTAGGGGTAGCTTCACAAAGAAATTATTGAAGTGGACGCATAATTTCTTAGTACATTACAATCAGTAAATTAAAATAGTAATAGTTTATAAATAATATGCAAACAACTATTCAAACGAATGATTAAATGTTAAAAGAAAAATTAAAAAATGATAGAAATGCATGTTACCTGTCTTGGTCCATTGGATTCCATGAATCAAACAGTTGGAGAAAGTCTGGCTCAAGCTCCCACACCTTTCACAATTCAGAATCCTAAAAAGCAGAATGAAACGGGGCGTCGACCCTCGTATACACAGTAACATACAACATAAAATAATACTTGTGTACACAGTAACATACATATCTATCCAGGGAGGGCAAACAAACTTAAAAAAAAAAATTAATTAATTAATTTATAAAAAAAGAATTTCGTGTTATACGCATTTTAATTTTGAAAGATTTTCTGTCTCACTCACACAACATGTCTAGGGAAAACTCCGCTTCACACGGTGAAAAACGGAAATCGCGAATACACAACTCACCTGATGGCAAGTCGACGCTGTTCCTGCCCACAAGGAGCATGACGAGGTTGCGTAATTCGCGTTTCCCGTAGCATGTCAAAGAGTGTTTTTCTGTTGCCTATCGGAGTAACTCATTACTGTAAAAATACGTGCTCAGAAATTATTACAATTCCGTTTACGAAAATTATCAGTATTTCAAAATTTGCCCTCTGCCTGACAACTGTATTAATGTCTATTCTCGCAAGAATGCAAAAGCATATTTTCCATTAATCTGACGCGAAATTTAATTTACAGTATGCAACTATTCATCAACTCTACTGACATTATGAGCAGAGTTGTGCAGTCCAAACCTCTCGACTTTAAATTAATATTTAAATATGCTATCGTGCAATTTTTACTTTTAAAATTACGTCTGCGGTATTTATGATCAATAATTTTTCATTAAAAAGCTTTTTGTGCCAGATATATTTACGCCAAAAATTCTGCTTTTAAAGGCCATTACTGTAACGAAGTTGATGGTCAAAGGTAGAAAGTTTAGGGGTAGCTTCACAAAGATATTATTGGAGTGGACGCAAAATTTCTTAGTACATTACAATCAGTAAATTAAAATAGTAATATTTTATAAATAATATGCAAAACACTATCCAGAATAAGAACAAAAACATTCAAACGAATGATTAAACGTTAAAAGAAAAATTAAAAAATGATAGAAATGCATGTTACCTGTCTTGGTCCTTTGGACTCCATGAATCAAACAGTTGGAGAAAGTCTGGCTCAAACTCCCTCTCATTTCACAATTCAGAATCCTAAAAAGCAGAATGAAACGGGGCGTCGACCCTCGTATACACAGTAACATACAACATAAAATAGTACTTGTGTACACAGTAACAGACATATCTATCCAGGGAGGGCAAACAAACTTTAAAAAAAATAATAATTAATTAATTTATAAAAAAAGAATTTCGTGTTATACGCATTTTAATTTTGAAAGATTTTCTGTCTCACTCACACATTATGTCTAGGGAAAACTCCGCTTCACACGGTGAAAAACGGAAATCGCGAATATACAACTCACCTGATGGCAAGTCGACGCTGTTCCTGCCCACAAGGAGCATGACGAGGTTGCGTAATTCGCGTTTCCCGTAGCATGTCAAAGAGTGTTTTTCTGTTGCCTATCGGAGTAACTCATTACTGTAAAAATACGTGCTCAGAAATTATTACAATTCCGTTTACGAAAATTATCAGTATTTCAAAATTTGCCCCTTGCCTGACAACCGTATTAATGTCTATTCTCGCAAGAATGCAAAAGCATATTTGCCATTAATCTGTCGCGAAATTTAATTTACAGTATGCAACTATTCATCAACTCTACTGACATTTTGTGCAGAGTTGTGCAGTCCAAACCACTCGACTTTAAATTAATATTTAAATATGCTATCGCGCAATTTTTACTTTTAAAATTACATCTGCGGTATTTATGATCAATAACTTTTTCTTAAAAAGCTTTTTGTGCCAGATACATTTACGCCAAAAATTCTGCTTTTAAAGGCCATTACTGTAACGAAGTTGATGGTCAAAGGTAGAAAGTTTAGGGGTAGCTTCACAAAGAAATTATTGAAGTGGACGCATAATTTCTTAGTACATTACAATCAGTAAATTAAAATAGTAATAGTTTATAAATAATATGCAAACAACTATTCAAACGAATGATTAAATGTTAAAAGAAAAATTAAAAAATGATAGAAATGCATGTTACCTGTCTTGGTCCATTGGATTCCATGAATCAAACAGTTGGAGAAAGTCTGGCTCAAGCTCCCACACCTTTCACAATTCAGAATCCTAAAAAGCAGAATGAAACGGGGCGTCGACCCTCGTATACACAGTAACATACAACATAAAATAATACTTGTGTACACAGTAACATACATATCTATCCAGGGAGGGCAAACAAACTTAAAAAAAAAAATTAATTAATTAATTTATAAAAAAAGAATTTCGTGTTATACGCATTTTAATTTTGAAAGATTTTCTGTCTCACTCACACAACATGTCTAGGGAAAACTCCGCTTCACACGGTGAAAAACGGAAATCGCGAATACACAACTCACCTGATGGCAAGTCGACGCTGTTCCTGCCCACAAGGAGCATGACGAGGTTGCGTAATTCGCGTTTCCCGTAGCATGTCAAAGAGTGTTTTTCTGTTGCCTATCGGAGTAACTCATTACTGTAAAAATACGTGCTCAGAAATTATTACAATTCCGTTTACGAAAATTATCAGTATTTCAAAATTTGCCCTCTGCCTGACAACTGTATTAATGTCTATTCTCGCAAGAATGCAAAAGCATATTTTCCATTAATCTGACGCGAAATTTAATTTACAGTATGCAACTATTCATCAACTCTACTGACATTATGAGCAGAGTTGTGCAGTCCAAACCTCTCGACTTTAAATTAATATTTAAATATGCTATCGTGCAATTTTTACTTTTAAAATTACGTCTGCGGTATTTATGATCAATAATTTTTCATTAAAAAGCTTTTTGTGCCAGATATATTTACGCCAAAAATTCTGCTTTTAAAGGCCATTACTGTAACGAAGTTGATGGTCAAAGGTAGAAAGTTTAGGGGTAGCTTCACAAAGATATTATTGGAGTGGACGCAAAATTTCTTAGTACATTACAATCAGTAAATTAAAATAGTAATATTTTATAAATAATATGCAAAACACTATCCAGAATAAGAACAAAAACATTCAAACGAATGATTAAACGTTAAAAGAAAAATTAAAAAATGATAGAAATGCATGTTACCTGTCTTGGTCCTTTGGACTCCATGAATCAAACAGTTGGAGAAAGTCTGGCTCAAACTCCCACTCATTTCACAATTCAGAATCCTAAAAAGCAGAATGAAACGGGGCGTCGACCCTCGTATACACAGTAACATACAACATAAAATAGTACTTGTGTACACAGTAACAGACATATCTATCCAGGGAGGGCAAACAAACTTTAAAAAAAATAATAATTAATTAATTTATAAAAAAAGAATTTCGTGTTATACGCATTTTAATTTTGAAAGATTTTCTGTCTCACTCACACATTATGTCTAGGGAAAACTCCGCTTCACACGGTGAAAAACGGAAATCGCGAATATACAACTCACCTGATGGCAAGTCGACGCTGTTCCTGCCCACAAGGAGCATGACGAGGTTGCGTAATTCGCGTTTCCCGTAGCATGTCAAAGAACGTTTTTCTGTTTCCTATCGGAGTAACTCATCACTGTAAAAATACGCGCTCAAAAATTATTAAAATTCCGTTTATGAAAATTACCAGTATTTCAAAATTTGCCCTCTGCCTGACAACCGTATTAATGTCTACTCTAGCAAGAATGCAAAAGCATATTTGCCATTAATCTGACGCGAAATTTAATTTACAGTATGCAACTATTCATCAACTCTCCTGACATTATGAGCAGAGTTGTACAGTCCAAACCTCTCGACTTTAAATTAATATTTAAATATGCTATCGTGCAATTTTTACTTTTAAAATTACGTCTGCGGTATTTATAATCAATAACTTTTCATTAAAAAGCTTTTTGTGCCAGATATATTTACGCCAAAAATTCTGCTTTTAAAGGCCATTACTGTAACGAAGTTGATGGTCAAAGGTAGAAAGTTTAGGGGTAGCTTCACAAAGATATTATTGGAGTGGACGCAAAATTTCTTAGTACATTACAATCAGTAAATTAAAATAGTAATAGTTTATAAATAATATGCAAACAACTATTCAAACGAATGATTAAATGTTAAAAGAAAAATTAAAAAATGATAGAAATGCATGTTACCTGTCTTGGTCCATTGGATTCCATGAATCAAACAGTTGGAGAAAGTCTGGCTCAAGCTCCCACTCCTTTCACAATTCAGAATCCTAAAAAGCAGAATGAAACGGGGCGTCGACCCTCGTATACACAGTAACATACAACATAAAATAATACTTGTGTACACAGTAACATACATATCTATCAAGGGAGGGCAAACAAACTTTTAAAAAAATAATTTATTTATTTATTTATAAAAAAAGAATATCGTGTTATACGTATCTTAATTTTGGAATATTTTCTGTCTCACTCACATAACATGTCCAGGGAAAACTCCGCTTCACACGGTGACAAGCGGAAGTCGCGAATATACAACTCACCTGATCGCAAGTCGACGCTGTTCCTGCCCACAAGGAGCATGACGAGGTTGCGTAATTCGCGTTTCCCGTAGCATGTCAAAGAGTGTTTTTCTGTTGCCTATCGGAGTAACTCATCACTGTAAAAATACGTGTTCAAAAATTATTACAATTCCGTTTATGAAAATTATCAGTATTTCAAAATTTGCCCTCTGCCTGACAACCGTATTAATGTCTATTCTCGCAAGAATGCAAAAGCATATTTTCCATTAATCTGACGCGAAATTTAATTTACAGTATGCAACTATTCATCAACTCTACTGACATTATGAGCAGAGTTGTGCAGTCCAAACCTCTCGACTTTAAATTAATATTTAAATATGCTATCGTGCAATTTTTACTTTTAAAATTACGTCTGCGGTATTTATGATCAATAACTTTTCCATAAAAATATTTTTGTGCCAGATATATTTACGCCAAAAATTCTGCTTTTAAAGGCCATTACTGTAACGAAGTTGATGGTCAAAGGTAGAAAGTTTAGGGGTAGCTTCACAAAGATATTATTGGAGTGGACGAAAAATTTCTTAGTACATTACAATCAGTAAATTAAAATAGCAATATTTTATAAATAATATGCAAAACACTATCCAGAATAAGAACAAAAACATTCAAACGAATGATTAAACGTTAAAAGAAAAATTAAAAAATGATAGAAATGCATGTTACCTGTCTTGGTCCATTGGACTCCATGAATCAAACAGTTGGAGAAAGTCTGGCTCAAACTCCCACTCATTTCACAATTCAGAATCCTAAAAAGCAGAATGAAACGGGGCGTCGACCCTCGTATACACAGTAACATACAACATAAAATAGTACTTGTGTACACAGTAACATACATATCTATCAAGGGAGGGCAAACAAACTTAAAAAAAAATAATTAATTAATTTATTTATAAAAAAAGAATTTCGTGTTATACGTATTTTAATTTTGTAAGATTTTCTGTCTCACTCACACAACATGTCTTTGAAAACTCCGCTTCACACGGTGAAAAACGGAAATCGCGAATATACAACTCACCTGATGGCAAGTCGACGCTGTTCCTGCCCACAAGGAGCATGACGAGGTTGCGTATTTCGCGTTTCCCGTAGCATGTCAAAGAGTGTTTTTCTGTTGCCTATCGGAGTAACTCATCACTGTAAAAATACGCCCTCAGAAATTTGTACATTTCCGTTTATGAAAATTCTCTGTATTTCAAAATTTGCCCTCTGCCTGACAACCGTATTAATGTCTATTCTCGCAAGAATGCGAAAGCATATTTGCCCTTAATCTGACGCGAAATTTAATTTACAGTATGCAACTATTCATCAACTCTCCTGACATTATGAGCAGAGTGGTACAGTCCAAACCTCTCGACTTTAAATTAATATTTAAATATGCTATCGTGCAATTTTTACTTTTAAAATTACGTCTGCGGTGTTTATGATCAATATTTTTCCTTAAAAAGCTTTTTGTCTCAGATATATTTACGCCAAAAATTCTGCTTTTAAATTCTATTACTGTAACGAAGTTGATGGTCAGCGGTGGAACGTTTAGGGGTAGCTTCACAAAGATATTATTGGAGTGAACGCAATAGTTTTTACTACATTCCAATCAATAAATTAATATAGTAATTGTTTATACATTAACATGCAAAACTATTCAGAAGAAGAACAAAATCATTAAAACGAACGGTAATATGTTAAATGAAAATTAAAAAAATGATAGAAATGCATGTGACCTGTCTCATCAGTTGGATTCCATGAATCAAACAGTTGGTTAAAATTACCACTCCTTTCGCAATTCAGATTCCTAAAACGCAGAATGCCTAAACTCGCATACACAGTAACACACATATCTATCAAGAGAGGGCAAACAAACTCTAAAAAATAAATAAATTTATAAATAAATTTATAAAAAAAAGAATTTTGTGTTATACGTATCTTCATTTTGAATGATTTTCTGTCTCACTCACATAACATGTTGATAGAAATCTCCTCTTCACTCCGTGACAAGCGGAAGTCGCGAATATACAACTCACCTAATGACAGGTCTACGCCGTTCCTGCCCACAAGGATCATGACGAGGTTGCGTAATTCGTGTTTCCTGTAGATATCTTATCACTATTTTGCAGTCTACCATCCCCGCTTATATTTTAGTTGACATGTATTTTATGATATATATTTAGATATTCGCTGTAATTGCAAATATTTAAAAACCTGCTCAGAATTTAAAACAATCATTTTATAGAAATTTCCCCGTATTTTAAAAATTTGCCCTCTTTCTCACAACAGTATTCCTGTCCATTCTGGTAAGGGTTCAAAAGCATATTTGCCATTAAAAGATCTGAATTTTTATTTAGTGTATGCAGCCATTGTTCAACTCTACTGTCATTATGCGCAGAGTTGTATACTCCAAACCTCCCGCCATTTAAATAATATTACAAATGATCGCGTGAAATTTTTACTTTTAAAATTAAGTTTGCGGTATTTATGATAAATAACTCTTCCTTACGAATTATCCCTTCTACTTTTAAAAGCTATTGCTGAATCGACGTCAGTGGTCAAATGTAGAATGTTTCGTACTAGCATCAGAAAGATGTTATTGGAGTGGACGCAAATGGGATTCGTTCAATCCAAATAATAAAATAAAAATAGCAATATTTTATACATTATACTACTAATATACTACTCATGTCATTGCAAATCGACGCTGTTCCTGCCCACAGGGAGCATGACGAGGTTGCATAATTCGCTTGCATGTGTTTCTGTTTCCTTTCGGAGGTTTTCACAGTAAAATATAATACGTCTGCTTCTCACACAGCCGTTATACTGTCTTATTCTGCCTTGCTTATGATTATTTTGCAGTCGATCTTCCCCGCTGTAGTACCCCAATGCTTCACCTCTATTTTACTATACACGCGATCTTTATTTAGATATTCGCTGCAATTGCAAATATTAAAATACGTGCTGAGAGATTATGACAATCATTTATAGAAATTCTCTGTATTTCAAAATTTGTCCTCTGCCTGACATTTGTATTCATGTCCTTACTCGCAGGAGTGCAAAAACATTTTTTCCATTAATACGACCTGAAATGTTATTTAGCTCATGCAACCATTGTTCAACTCTACTGACATTATGAGCAGAGTTGTATAGTCCAAACCTCCCGCTTTTAATTAATATTAAAAATGTCACGTGAAATTTTTTCTTTTAAAATTAAGCCTGCGGTATTTATGATCAATAATTCTTCCTTAAGGAAGCGTTTTGTGTCAGATATAATTACGCCAAAAATTCTTCTTATGAAAGCTATTGCTGTAACGAAGTTGATGGTCAACGGTAGAAAATTTAGGGATCACAAATATATCATAACATCACAAAGATATTATTGGAGTGGACGCAAAAGTGATTTGTTCATTCCAATAAACAAATTAAAATAGTAATATTTTATATAATGACATACAAAACTATCAAGAAGGAGAAGAAAAAAAATTAAAACCAACGATAAAATATTGAAAAGGAAATTAAAAAATTATAGAAATGAACGTTACCTGTCTTAATCCATTGGATTCCATCAATTAAGCAGTTGGAGATAAACAGTTTGCAAATATTGCAAATATTAAAATACGCGCTCAGAAATTATGCCAATCTATACTTACAAAAGAGTAGCTTGATTTCCTCATAATCAACGCCGAGCCTCAACCGTTTATCCTAGAACAATGAAATTTGGAAGACATGTTCTTTACACAATGTAGGCACCCACTAAGAAAGGATTTTTGAAAATTCACACTCTAAAGGGGCAAAATGGGGTCTAAAAGTTTAGGTCATTTTGCCTTTTCGCCATATCCCAGGAACAGTTTTATTTAAAAGCGCAAAATTCAGGATAACAAATGTACTACATGTTAGTTAAACACATATTTCAGCGATTTTAATAATTCAACCGTATTAAGGGGGTTAAATGAGGGGTCGAAAGTTTTTAGTCATTTCGCGTTTTCGCCATATCTTAGCAGCAGTTTTAGGTAGGAACGTGAAATTCAGGATAACAAATTTACTAAAATAATTAAAAGTATATTTGAACGATTTTAAAAATTCATCCATTAAGGGGGTTAAATGACATGTCGAAAGTTTTGGGTTGTTTTGCCTGTTCGCCCTTTCTCAGCAACATTTTTTGTTTGGAGCTCAGAATTTGGGATAACAAATATACAAAAAATATAGATAAACATGTATTTCAGCAATTTTAGAAATTGAGCAACTAAGGCGCGTTAAATAGGAGGTCAAATATTTCAGGTCATTTTGCCATATATCAGTAGAAATTATAGGTAGAATCATAAAACCCAGGATCTATCACAAATCTATTAAAAAATAGTTAAACACGTGTTTCAGCGATTTTAAAAATTCAGACACTAAGTGGGGGTTAAATGGGGGGGTAGAATTTTTTTCGCCATTTTGCCATATCTCAGTAGAAGTTATAGTTAGAAACGTGAAATTCGGGATAACAAATCTACTAAAGAATAGTTAAACATGCATTTCAGGCGATTTTAGAAATTCAACTACAAAAGGGTTAAATGGAGGGTCGAAAATGTTTGGTGATTTCAACTATTCACCATATTTTATCAGCAGTTTAAGGAAAAAAGCGTGAAATTCAGGATAACAAATCTCCTTAAAAATAGTTAAACAAGTATTTCAATAATTTTAAAAATTCGGCCATTAAGGGGAGTTAAATAGTGGGTCGAAGTTTTATGCCATTTAGCCATTTCTTAATAGAAGTTATAGGTAGGAGCGTGAAATTCGGGATAATAAATCTACTAAAGAATATATAAACATGTATTTTATGCGATTGTAGAAATTCAACTACTAAGGTGGTTAAATGGGGGGTTCGATAATTTTTTATCATTTCACCTTTTCACTGTATCTCATCCGTAGTTTTGGATATGAGCGTGAAATTCAGAATAACAAATCTGCTATAAAAATAATTAAACACATATTTCAGCGATTTTAGAAATTCACCCATTAAGAAGGATAAATGGTGGTGGAAAATTTTAGGTCATTTCAAATGTTCGCCATATCTCAGCAGCATTTTTAGTTAGGAGCTTGAAATCACAGATTCAGGATAACAAGTCTACTAAAAAATAGTTAAATATGTATTTCCGCGATTTCAGAAATTCAGCCACTAAAGGGGGTTGAATTGGGGTCGAATTTTTTATGCCATTTGCCATATCTGAGTAATGGATACGGGCGTAAAATTTAAGATACCAAATGTACTAAAAAATAGTTAAATATGTATTTCAGCACTTTTAGCTAATAATCCATCAAGGATGTCACACTGTATGTCGAAAGTGTTAGGTAATTGTGCCATATCTCAGCAGTAGTTTTAAGTAAGAATGGGAAACTCTGCTTTACAAATTTACAAAAAGAGTAGTTAATCATGTAACTTTTCAGCGATTTCAGAGCTAGCGAGTTTGTGGGCAACATCGGCTGTGAACCCAATTGAGGAAGATTAGACGAAACAGAGAACTATTGCTGATTTTTTTACTATATATTTTGTGTGCCATTTTTTCCAAGGAATATATTTTTTTATTTCCCATTTTATATATATATATTTTTTAAATTCTGTCTTTTAGAGATCGGATTTAAAATTTTAAACAAAATATTACACTTCCACCATTTTTCAAAATACATTTTTTAAAGTAAATAATTGCGATTTAAATACTGATTTCCATATTTATGGGCTAGTGTATGCACAAGGATACCTTATGGTCATTACCGTATAGTCAGATTATAAGCGTGCAACCGAATGGGTCCTGTTAAAATTATTTCATTTTAATGATTTATGCATGCAAAATTACTGAACCACGTTATAGTGATCGCTGCATTAACGATGTATGGGTGAGAAATAAACAGGGCCTAGTTATTTTGATAAACTCATTAATAATTTATGTGTGTGATAGTATCCATTTACAATGATCACCATTTATTTTAGACAATCCCATTTTTATTTATTTAATGTGAAAGCTCTCCGCTCATCTTAGATAAATACAAACAAGGCCAGTAGTATTTTGTCTGAAGGATTTATGAAAAAATATTATTAATGTCACAAAATATTTATTTACGTGCCCATATATATATATATATGTATATATATATAACTAAATATTACACACACATACACACACACACACACACACATATATATATATATACATATATATATATATATATATATATATACCGGGTGATCCAAAAGTCAGGACGAAAGTCAGGTCGAAAACGAATCAAGATACAAAGATACGGTTTGCACCAAACTGATGGAAAAGAAACCGGGTTTTGTGTGGCAACGAAATAAAAAATAGTTCTGTTGGCGACCAACAGATAGCGCTGTCGGATTTCTACAAGATAACGCAAGAATAACGCAAGAAACGCTACTAAATGCTGTAAACGGTGTGGTGCCTCGTCTCACAGCTGTACTTCTGAATGATGGACAGCACATTGAACATTTACTGTAGTACTAATTAACTGTAATTAAGCTGACTTGTAAGTTGTCAACATTTTTTTTCATTTGTAAATCATCTTTTGGTGCAATAAAACACTATAGCGCCATCTTTTGGTCGCCAACAGAACTGTTTTTTCGTTGCCACAGAAAACCCGGTTTCTTTTCCATCCGTTTGGTGTAAACCGTATCTTTGTATCTTGATTCGTTTTCGAATTATTCATTTTTAAAGTTCGTCCTGACTTTTGGATCACCCGGTATATATGTGTGTGTGTGTGTGTGTGTGTGTGTGTGTGTGTGTGTGTGTAATATTTAGTTATTTCCGTATAGTTAAAAATAAAGTATTTTATTTTTTTAATTTCTCTGTTTACATGTAAAATGCAATTTCTGGGTCGAGAGAATACACTGCAGAATGTATTTGTGTCCCACTCAGAAGCGACCGGCTAGTCATTTTATAGAAATCTCTCAATTTCTGCCTGACAACCGTATTCATGTAAATTCTCGCAAGAGAGCAAAAGCATATTAACCCTCAATACGTCCCCAAATTTTATTTAGTGTATGAAACCATTGTTCAACGCTACTGGTATTATGAGCAGAGTGAGATATACAACTTTATTTATGAATCAAGTAAACATGCCAATTTGATCTTTAATTAATTATGTATACATCTTTAAATAAAGAAATAAAAACACCTTTTTAGTGCAAAGAATATTTGATTGATAAAATTATAAATAGTTATAATTTAGTGATATTACAAAAATGTATCTTATACCATACTATAAATATTATATAATAATATAAAATAATTATAAGTTATTATGCATATTGTTATATTATATTATATCATATTATGTTCTAAAATCACATCTTTAAATGATATTTAAAAGCTTCTTAGTTACAGTACACCTAGAGAATATGTCGCTGAATTATAAGTGTTATTTGATATTATATACATATATAAAGTATATTAAATTCCATGACGTATAATATGACAATGTACATATATAACGCAAATATGTAACATAAAAGAATATATAAGACATTTTTGATAGACACATACGATGCAAATAATGAGTAATTATTGACATAAAGGGCGGATAATTAAGCCTTTCGATAATATAATATGCGTACACTTGAAGCATATATATGCTTGTCTAAATCGTAATTGAACTTTCTCATAATCGTAATTGTGGGGGCGAAATAACAAAAAAGAACAGATGTTTTTATAATACCAATTACTATTTGATAAACATTAATATATTTACTACTTCTATAAATTGAATGTTAATACTTATCATTTGACATGAAATCAAGCAGCGCGGCGTCAACTTCGAAACATTTTGTTGAAAAATGTATCATCTACGTTTAGAAATACGACTTATATTTTTTCAATTAAAACCTATTAAAACCTCGAATGTATTTCTTGAAATAAAAAATTTCGCACAATTTATATCTAAATAACAATGGGACGTTTGTTGTTTATTTGTTGAGCGAAGATTTCATTGTTACTTAACATTGTTGAAAAAACTGCGCTTGTTTACATTTAACTGACAAATTAGATCCATTGTTGTAACTCATATATTTTAACCACATTGTTGTCCACGTCATTATGACATCATTTAAGACATAATGAAATTTATACATAATTATGAAGTGCATTAAAACATGCTTTTTGCAGAATATGCGGTGCAAAGCATTTATTATTCATTTACAGGGTCAAAGAAAAGAATTTTGTTACACATTCTACCTGATAATACGATTACTTCACTTAATTCTACCTCGTCCATTTGTTACACATATGGAAACTTCTATGGGAACAAACAGTTTGCTGTGTAATTTAGTGATATTTCACTATTTCAAACATAAATAAAATTATATGCATTACTGAGGAGCACTATACATTGCCCTTTTGTCTACATTGAGTTTATTTACAGGGGAACACAAAAGATATTGGTTACAGTACATGTGCGATATTTACAGTTCATTTGTGATAAATGCGCTTTCAATTTTGATTTGCGTTTTTAAGTTCAACTACATTTCTTCATAGTATGTGTATGTTTATAAATTCGGTTGATCATATACAGGGCTACACAAGGGAATTTGTAAGTATTACAGACTTTGGGAGTGAATTGCTTAAGGGTAGTTTTTAATTGTGTTTACGCATTTACCTGCTGAACTATATTTAGTAAACTAATAGAAGTTTGTGGAGTATAAATAAATTCATATACAGGGCTACGCGAAGAAGAAGATACATTGTCTTTTACGGTTGGTAATTTCAGCGAGTGAGTTTTAAGTTGACTTTTAGCTTAATATGTGATGTGTACAAAAGTCTTCAGATAATATACAGGGCTGTACAAAATATTTCGAGTGCATTTCCATCGATTAGCGAAAATTGTTAAATGTGAATATTCTAAATGAACTAAATTTTATCGTACAATATATCCAAAATTATTCATCATATACAGGGCAGCACAAAAAAATTCGACTGTTTTTTTTTTACATTGGAAAGTAATTTCAAAAACTGTATTCTTAGTGTGTTATACGTTTCTTAAATCGTTTTCTTACATATCAACTTTCACCTTATTTAACGGTGAAGTTTCTTTACAGTTTTATGGCTGTGTTGGAAAGTGTTTCATAATCTATGCTTGACGCATGATTTTTCGTTCTTGATTAAAGAAAGCACAAGGTTCATTCACTTAAACCTAAGTAATTTAACATATTTTTGTTTATAAAATGTAAATAACTACTGCTTTGTTTTGTGGAAATAAAACATGTCCTGAGACCCCGATTCGGTTTAAAACCGAAATCGCAGAATTTTCACTTTTGTGGCAAGTCGAGAACTTTATCCCTCTCATTCCGAATTAAGCCGGGATTCAGAATTAAGCCTACCTGGTAGGTTAATTTTATGGAATCCTCCGCCATATTCTACGGTAAATTGGGGTTAAAGATAACCTTCGACTTACCTTATGTCAAATTGACGTTGTTCCTGCTCTCAAGGATAATGACGAAGTTGCGTGAATCTGCATTTCCCATACTACTTCAAGTGGGAACTTAACGCCTGATTTTTACTATAGACTCTAATTGAACCCTTCAGTATGATTGTCTTTAAAGGTAATTTATGGAGTTGAATAATGTTGCTTTTTTAGAATAATTTTAATCTACCTGCCACACGAAGTAGACGAACACATTTTTGAATGCAATGGGCGGGATTTGGAATTTTTAAAAAGAATAAACAACATGGAGTAAACAATAATGTGTTTTGTTAAAAATGAATATGAGTAAATAGTTTGTCTAATATTGTTTCACTTATCAGTATTTTTTAAACCGTTAATTTTGATATCTTATATCTATGAATATGTTCTTTAATCAAATTGATTTAAATTAATATGTGGATACTTCAACTTTAGTTGTCGATCAATTATAACATAGTTTAAATACTTATAGGGAATCATTATTTTTTTATTAGTCACTTTTCTTTATTTTTTCGAATAATATAATAATATATAATGATTATATGCTATTATGAATATTGTTATATTATATTTAGTATAATATGTTGTAAAGTTAATCTTCAAACGATATTTAAATGTTTTTTAGTTATAGTGCCCCTAAAGAATGTGTCGCTAAATTATAAGAAATATTTGATATTACAGACATATAAAATGTACATTAAATTCCATGACGTATAATAAGAAAATGTACAATGATATATAACACATATATGTTACACACGATTATATATATGACATTTGTGATAGGCGCATATGACGTACATAGCCCTTCAGTATGTTGGCCTTTAAAGGTAGTTTGTCGAGTTGAATAATGTTGCTTTTAATCTACCTGCCACACGAAGTAGATGAACACTTTTTTGACTGGATGGGGCGGGAGTTGGACAGTATGGAGTGGACAATAATATGATTTGTTAGAAATGAATATGAGTAAATAGTTTGTCTAATATTTTTTCACGCATCAATACTTTTTAAACCATTAATTTT
This sequence comes from Maratus michaelseni, assembly GCA_963931845.1. Classification (NCBI taxonomy): domain Eukaryota; kingdom Metazoa; phylum Arthropoda; class Arachnida; order Araneae; family Salticidae; genus Maratus; species Maratus michaelseni. The sequence goes on along the minus strand of OZ007590.1, from coordinate 77,745,233 downwards.
GATATCTTATATATATGAATATGTTCTTTAATCAAAATGTTTTAAATTAATATGTGAATAATTCAACTTTAGTTCTCGATCAATTATAAAATAGTTTTAATACTTAAAGGGAATCATTATTTTTTTTTTATTAGTCATTTTATTTTATTTTTTCGAATAATAGCTTGATTTTAGAAAACTAAAAGTTCGCCATAATTCTTAATTCTTTTGTATTTTTTGCATGGTAATGTAGGAGTCGCATAAAATATCAAGCATTTATAGACTTTAAAGTTAAAGTAAAATGTCCTTTTATAAAGAACAAGAACAAAAAAACCCACACTGTTTCTTATCGTATTTAACCCTTCATCTATGACACAAGTAAACATGCCAATTTTATCTGTAATTAATTATTTATATATCTTTATATCAAGAAATAAAGACTCTTTTTTTAGTGCAAAGGGTGTTTGATTGACAAGTGCAAAGAGTATTTGAAATTATAGATCATTACAATTTAGTCATATTAAAAAAATGTTTCTTATACAATACTATAAATATTATATAATAATATATAATGATTATATGCTATTATGCATATTGTTATATTATATTTAGAATATTATGTTGTAAAATCATATCTTCAAACAATATTTAAATGTTTTTTAGTTATAGTGCCCCTAGAGAATGTTTCGCTGAACTATAAGAAATATTTGATATCCTTCTATATTAAAAAAAAGTAATCTGGAACTGAACCAAAAACGAAATGGACCAATCAAATTCTGCGTAGATATTCCGGGTTATTCTCATCGCTTTTTTACTAGGGACTTTTTTGAAGAGCTATTACTTTTTTCTGCCATCCTACGGATTCGAAAATCATACCACCAAACGGGAAATATAACAAGCTTTCAGAAATTAAAAAAATTATCACGATCGGACAATAAAAACTCAAAAAATCCTTAAAAATCGAGTAAAAAATATATTTTATTGAAAAAGTCATTTTTTCATATTGTTGTCAATTTCTAAATAAGCGCAAAGGAACTCAAATAAAAAATGTATTTGCGCGAGACTATTAAAAACAATAATGAAAATTTAAAATAATAATTAAATGATAACGGTTGAAAGCAGGAAATGAAAATTACGTCATAAAAATTGTGTTTACACATGAATATTAAAAATAAAAAAGATGAATTAAATGAAAAAGCATTATAACCAGTTAAATGAAAGAGCATTATAACCAGTTAAATAAAAGAGCATTATAACCTTATTACAGAAGAAAGTCGCCGTTCGTGATATCATCATCTTTTTAAAACAGGATACATTACCAGGTTTTAAGAGGCTGTGAAATCAGAACGGGGGTTGATGAGCGCAGCGAGCAGGGTGCAGAGCCCCCTAGTTATATACATATAAAATGTACATTAAATTCCATGACGTACAATAAGAAAATGTATAGTGATATATAACAAATATATGTCGTGTTTCCAAGTTCAAATCCGGGAAAAAGGCAGTCGTGCTCGTGATAAATAGGGTTAGCGATGTGATTGGTTTCCCTTTTAGTTCGCATCAGGCGGCCGGGTGGTATCATCAACAACAAGAAATGTCAGTCCATATTTTTGTGGAAGAACCTTTTATTTCCAGTTTAAGACATCTCTTCAGGGAAAATGCTCATTAGCCAACGCTAAACGAAAAAAAATACAACGTTCCATTATTTTCTAGAATCCGTCCCGATTCTTTTAGCAAACACCAGCGTCGAAAAATCCTCTCCGAATCAGGATGATCGTGTTTTTAAACTAGCTTGCGTAATAATACAGAATACGTCACGTGACCCACTTCTATCGAATCAAAAGGTCTCTTTTGGAACTTTATCAATATTTCCGGCGGATTTATTTTGTTGTAAAATGCAAACATTTTCTACGCCCGTCCAGAATATTCCATAATCTCGTACCAGATGCCTGTCATATCAACAAACGAGCTTATCTGTTTTTGAGGCTGTAGCTAAACTTCGAATTTAATACGTAATAAAAATAATAAGAAGAAAAGAAAATGAATCTTTATAAAAGGGAAAAAAAAAAGAAAGAATTAAGGTTTTTCGGAAATATTTTAATAGACATTTGATATTTAATAATGGGATAACTTTAGGAAATAAGGTTTTTTGAGCGGAATATTTTAAGAGATACGATATTTTAGCATTTAAATAAAGAAGTTATAGCAATTTGACCACACGGGAATAATACTAATGAATTTTAATAATGGATTAAAATAAAGATGCTCTATTTAAAGAATAAATTAAAAAAGCTATCGCCATTTTTAGAATAACTACATTCGAATAAATATTATTAAGTGGATTAGGAATAATTGGCTTTACATATGGATAGTAAAGGGCTATTTTAAGAATGAGAATTATTTTAATAAGCTGGGTTATATACCGAATATTATTGAATGGACAAATTTTATAGAATAATTGCGGAAAAAATTTAAATTTTGTAATATTATCCCCCCTCCCTAAAGATTTTGGATGAAGTTAATAGTTAAGTAACTATAAATTCAGACAATATAAATTTAATACTTTAGAAATTTGAATTTTGACTAGTATAAATTTAGAGACTGCCAGCAAGGAGATGGGGAATTTCTGAAGAACTGGAAGACAAAAACAAAAACAAAAATAAAATAATAGTAATCAATTAAAATTAATAGATAAATAAAAATAAAGCTACGAGCATTTCCCCTTTAAAATAATACAAGAAATGGTTACAATCTCACTTACCATTTGTAAGTGCACAAGAAAAATACAATAACAATAAATAATAAATATTAATAAACAAGAAAAACAGGATAATAATAGTAACAGAATTTTGCTTTTACCAAGTTCACAAGCTTTAGAATAAGTAGTCACTAGCAAATTGTTAAAACAAAGTTTAAAAATAAAAAAAATCGACTTAATTCAAATTTGAGTTCATTAGATCCAACTGTTTTATTTCAGTCTCTTTCTTGGATCGTGATAAGTCCTCATTTTGTTTTTTAAAAAAAATGGTTACTGCAGTCCCTTTCTTAAAAATACTGTTTTTATGTAAAGGCTGAAAATAAAGACATTACTCCATCAAAATTTTAAAACTGTAGTCATTCTTACCAATACTTTATAATGACTTTATAATGCTAGCACTTGTCACAACATCTTCTCTTAAGTATCACATTAATTTTCTCACATAATAAACAAGTCAAATTATCTCTTGGTCGTTTATTGTACTTGGAATATGTTATCTTTGTTATATTCCTGTGGGATTTGTTATATTTCTGTTGGGATACCACCATCTTTAACTAATATTTGTCAAACATTTTTTCACTAATAAATAATATAACTCTTCAATAATATAAATAAATGCTATAATAAAATTCAATTCATAAACATAACAATAATAACTTTCAATATAACTAATACTTCTCAACATATGTAGTAATTCATAATATAATTCAATAGTAGAAATAATAATATAATAACATTTGTATAATTTAAGAAAATATCACAGTTTGTTTATTTATTGTTAGGAAAAATATTGGTTGAGGATAAAATAATTACATAGCAAATAAATAAATTTCTTATTTTTTAATCATATAAGAAAGTATTTTTGCCAGTCGAAAGTATACAAAAAAAATATATAATAATAATTTCAAAATCCAAATAAATTTAAATCTAAATATTTAGAAATTGAACTCTCAACCATTAGTTCCTTACAATAATTTTTTCCTCTGATACCCTTTTACAAAATTATACTGTTAAGTTATAAGTATTCATATCCTAAATGCAGAGAGTTGTTTTTTTGGCAAACTTAGAATAAATAAAGACAATAAATAACAAATAAAATATGTTAATTTTAGCTGAGAAATGGAATACAAAGGCAATTAGTTTAGATACTTAATTTTCTATTGTCACACCAAAACAATCACTGTAAAATCACATCATCACTATCCAATCATTTATATAATTATAGAAATACTTATAAACGGTTACTATTTGATTATCTATTGAAGTAAATAACATAATATTAAATTTTTGAAACAATTGGTTTAAGAAAAAGTAAATAAAGTTTATTTTGATATAGAATTAAAACATTTAATTTCATTTTTCAACATCAATTTGACAATTCCTAAAATCAAAATACACATCTTATGCCTGCATAAGGTGTCTACTCAACCTCAAAAACTCTCAAAAACAAGTAATATTCTCGTTGCGCACCAAGAACATACCTGATAATGTTGAAAATTATTGTAATAAGAGATATTTAAATAATTAGAATTTACTCTATTGTTTTTACTTTAGTTTGATTTTGCGATGGTGATTGTGATGTCTGTGTTGGTTTTGATTGTTGTTTGGGTTGCTCATGAAATAGTCTGAAATTATTTGGTGAAAAATATGGTCGTAATTTAGACACATGTACAATAACTGAATTTAATTTAGTCTCATAATTAAATTTGTCTATTTCATAGGTCACATCAGAAAGTTTATTTATTATTTTGTATGATCCAGAGAAAGTAGGTTCTAATTTTCTAGTGTTAGGATATTTAAATTCTTCACAACTTACATAATCTTGTATTTCTAGTGGAGATTCAACAAATTTTCTATCATAGAGTCTTTTACTTTTAAGGTGGAATTCACAAGTTCGCGCTTTTGCAATTTTGAGTGCTTTATTAACAGGAGGGTAATAATTTTGTTTTAAAGGAGATTCATAAGGTAATTGACCATAAAATAAATAGGCAGGTGGGAATTTGGTTATGGAATGTGGTGTGTTATTGTATTCTTGGATGACTTGGTCTAATAATCTAGTCCAAGGTATTTTAGAAGAAATGGAATTAACTTTACATTTAAGTCTAGTAACTATAGTTTGGTTCACTCGTTCTATCTTCCCATTGGTTTGGGGGTGATGTGATGATGTAAAACGTTGTTGAACATGATATTTTCTGAGGAATTTTTTGAATCTTGGAGACCTAAAAGATTTATGTCTGTCGCTAAGTATTATTTTAGGTGCTTGAATATTGAAAATTTGTTTTAAACAGTTAGTATATGTTTCGGTAGTAACACTTTTGGATGGAAAAGCCCAAACAAACCTAGTTGCATGATCTATTATTATGTGTAAGAATTTTTTTGTTGAATTGTAATAATTAAATCCACCCACAGTATCAATAGAAAGACATTCAAAAGGTTGATCTGTGGCTGGCATAGCTTGTAACAAGCGAAATCTTTTTTGTTTTGGTTTTTTATTTCTCTGGCATGTATCACAATGTTTAACAAATTGTGTAATATCTATTGTCATGTTGGGCCAATAATAGTTTGGAGATATTAAGTTAAGCATTTTTTGTATTCCTAAGTGTCCAAAATTATCATGAGCAATATGTAATAATTTTCTCCTGAGTGACATTGGTACTACTATTTTTTTGAATCCTTTTCTCTGAATAATTATAATCCCATTCTCTTTTTTGTATTTTCTGTCACAAACATTATCTTTATCTTGCATCGCTATAATTTCTTTTTTGTCCAATAATAAACTTACATGTTGATTAAGATAAGCAACAGGATTTCGTGACAACATGTCCGCTTCGACATTTGTAGAACCTTTTTGATACTTGATCTCATAATCGAACATGCTAAGTTTTAAAGACCATCGAAAAAGTCTACCTCTTAGATTTTTAACATTCTTTAACCATACCAGAGATGCATGGTCGGTATGGATTGTGAATTTAGTACCATGAAAATAGTGATAAAACTTATCAAGAGTATCTATGATAGCAAGGCATTCCAATTCAGTTATAAAGTAATTTTGTTCATAACTCTTCAAAATTCTAGAATGGTAAGCAATAGGATGCAAAAAATTATCTTTCCCTGGTTGTTTTAGAACTGCACCTACTGATACCTGAGAGGCATCTACAAACATGTGGAGGGGTAATTTTGGGTCATAAATTTTTAGAATTGGTTTTGCAATTAGAGTATTTTTTAATTTCTCAAAAGAGTTTTGACATTCTGAGTTCCATTCCCATATTGTGTTTTTCCTAAGTAATTTATTGAGGGGGTATCTAATTTCAGCATATTTATCTATGAATTTGTGATAAACATTAATGGAACCTAAAAATCGTTGTAGTTCTTTAACATTAGAGGGAGGTTTCAATTTTTTAATTGTCTCAATATTGGTATTAGCTGGAGTTAAAGTCCCATTGGTGATCTCATAGCCTAAGAAATTAATTTTATTTTGATTTAGTTTACATTTAGAAAGTTTAAGTTTAAGGTTTTCTAGTTTACAGATTTCAAAGATTTTTGATAAGTGATTTAAATGTCCTTCTAGAGAGGAGGAGAAAATTATGATATCGTCGAAATAATGGCAAGCAAAATCAATTTTATACTTATTGAGGATTCTTCTAATGGTTCTATTAAATATCGGGGGCCCTGTCTTTATACCAAAGGGGAGCACCAGCCATTCGAAGAGGCCAAAATTGGTGGCAAAAGCTAATTTTTCTGCGTCGGATGGATGTATTGGTATGTGCCAGTAGCCAGAGGCTAAGTCCAAAGTGGAAAAATACTGGGCACTACTCAATTTATCTAAAATTTCATCGATAAGAGGTAAAGGTTCTGCATCGTTTTTAACTATTGCATTTAATTTCCTCTAATCTATACATAGTCGGGTCTTTTTACCTTCCTCTCTTTTCATAGCCAAGGTGACGGGGGCAGAATAAGGACTATTGCTTTCTTTTATGAGACCAGCCGCTAACAAAGATTGAATTTGATTTTTTATTTCTTTTTCCTCTAAGGGGGAAGTTCTGTAGGGCCTCAAAGATATAGGTAGGTCAGATTTTAGTAAAACGCGTTGTGGTTCAATATTTATCTTACCCACATCATATTTATGTTTTGCAAAAATATCCCTATAATTTTGAACTATTTCCCTTAAATCCCCATTTTCAATTAAATTTATTTCCCCAATTAAATCTGAATTATAATCATTAATATCGCGAAAATTTTGAGGAGTCATTGAACTTCTGTAATCAGGCTGCACGTTACAATCATTGTAAATCATTAGCTGCAAAAAAGTCCTGAGTATTCACAAAATTTTCATTAGTATATGGTGATACTTTGTCATCATTATATCCATTAAACTCTCATTACTATCACCATTTGTTAATAACTCATCTTTACATGAAATAGTATTTTCATTATAAGTTGTTATCAAGTTACCATCATTAAATAAATTCAAATTGTCACAATCAGAAGTTATCAAGTTATCCTTACCTTGTTGTAGTTTTTTTACAGTTACAGTATTAAAATGAAGTGATCTCTCATCATGTATGGATATACTCCTATTTATAATCTTCCTTCCCTGTTTTACTGTACAATTCTTACAATTTATATTTAAATTAAATTTTGAACATTCTTTTAACCCCAAGATGCAGTAATCCAAATCTGTATCACATACTAAAAAGTTAACATATTTTTGGATTTTACCCACTTTAAGAAGAATACTACACTTTTGATTAATTTGTAAAAATCCCTTTGCCTGACCAATAGTAACTGGAGGAAGAATTTCAATTTTAGCATTCAATTTTTTAACAAACTTTAATGGTAAAATTGCGATAGTTGAACCGGTATCGACGACACATGGTAAATTATAATTATTCGTATATCCATACACAATTAATTGTCAAATATTAGGAGTACCAATTGGAAGAGTATCAGAGGGTGTTGAGTTGTTATTAAAAATACACTCTTTTTCCCAGTGAAAAGCATTCATTATACCCTTGTTTACACAAATTCTACATGGCCTAGATGGGTACTGGTTCTGAAAATAATTGTTTTGTACTCTGTTTTGAAAATTTCTAGGTCTTTGAAAATTATAGTTTGGTCGAGGAACCCAGTTTCGAGGAGAATTAAATTGATTATTGGGCCGATTTGACTGAATCCAATGCCTAGGAGTATTAATTTGTTGAAAATTTGGTCTATTAGGCTGCACACTATATCGAGGAATGTCAAAATTAGTTGTATTAGGTTTACTTGGTAATGATGGACTTGTAACAGCAGGGGTGGAAACTTCCACAAATTGCTTAACAATTCTATACCATTCTGTTGTACTCTCAGGAGGGTTAACAATTAGATAATTTTGATATTCTGGTTTTAAACCATCGGTTAATCCTTGTAGTAATATAGTTTCACATAAATGCAATTTCCTACCAATTTCAATTTTCTTTCTAAAATAAGTTTCTAAGTTACTTAAACTATCCAATTTCAAAGCAGAAAATTCAGAAAATTTCGGGATATTTACCCTAATAAAATTCTCAGTTAAGATATCAGCTATCTGTTCGTATTTAGTGCAATTAAGGCAATCATTAATGTAAATCTTAAGAGCTTCTCCCTTTAAATTTTGAGAAATATTTTTAAACTTCCAATCATCATCCTTCTTTTCTTTTTCACAAGCATCATCAAAGTATTTTAACCACGCCTGTATCTCAACTCCTAAATCTGGATCAAATGCTATAAATTTTGGTTCTGCCATAATATTTAATCTAACAAAAGAGTTAACTCGATCTTCTTTTAAATATCCGGATCTTAAAAACATTAAATTTTAAACTTATAACACTATATACCATACAAATAACGAAATAGATAAAATAGTAAATAAATATGTAATTTACGATCTCAGTAACATTTTAAAAATAATAGATTTTTTTTTTTTTTTTTTTTTTTTTTAAAGAATATCTGTTCTTAAAACATGAAAATATAAATTATACCGCTGTCTATAATATTACAATGACGTATCACACGAAATCATCAAATAAATTAATTAACCTTAACAACACTTAAATATTTGCAACAGAAATAAATTTTAAAAACAAAAATTTAATCAGTATAACATAGTATATAAAACCTGTAAATTTCAAAGTAGACTATTAAATAAATAAAACATTTTAAATATAACATAAACTAATAAATATCAACATATAAAGATACCAATAAATAAAAATACCAACTTACAGTTACTCTTGAGCATATTTCACAGGATCACACATCTAAAAATCGTGACACATCTAAGAGTTTCACACATCTAAAAATCGTTAATTTCTTGATAACACAAAAGTTCTGCTTTTTCGCAATCCTTTAAAACCAACACCATGAAGACGCTTATGAAGATGAATAGTATATTCTCTAGCAACAACTTCACTTAGGCCAACTTTTCCTCTTCTTTTCTCTTTTAGGCTTGACCATTTTTAATTTATTATAAAAGTACAAAATAACAAAACACCAGACGTAAACGTGCTGTAATGGCGTAGACGTCCTCGTAACATATTCTTCTAATCGGCAAATTTCACGTTTAACTACACAAATTTTCTGTTGATCACCAGCATCCTGTTCGACTTATTATATTAATGTCGTGTTTCCAAGTTCAAATCCGGGAAAAAGGCAGTCGTGCTCGTGATAAATAGGGTTAGCGATGTGATTGGTTTCCCTTTTAGTTCGCATCATTCGGCCGGGTGGTATCATCAACAACAAGAAATGTCAGTCCATATTTTTGTGGAAGAACCTTTTATTTCCAGTTTAAGACATCTCTTCAGGGAAAATGCTCATTAGCCAACGCTAAACGAAAAAAAAATACAACGTTCCATTATTTTCTAGAATCCGTCCCGATTCTTTTAGCAAACACCAGCGTCGAAAAATCCTCTCCGAATCAGGATGATCGTGTTTTTAAACTGGCTTGCGTAATAATACAGAATACGTCACGTGACCCACTTCTATCGAATCAAAAGGTCTCTTTTGGAACTTTATCAATATTTCCGGCGGATTTATTTTGTTGTAAAATGCAAACATTTTCTACGCCCGTCCAGAATATTCCATAATCTCGTACCAGATGCCTGTCATATCAACAAACGAGCTTATCTGTTTTTGAGGCTGTAGCTAAACTTCGAATTTAATACGTAATAAAAATAATAATAAGAAAAGAAAATGAATCTTTATAAAAGGAAAAAAAAAAAGAAAGAATTAAAGTTTTTCGGAAATATTTTAATAGACATTTGATATTTAATAATAGGATAACTTTATGAAATAAGGTTTTTTGAGCGGAATATTTTAAGAGATACGATATTTTAGCATTTAAATAAAGAAGTTATAGCAATTTGACCACACGGGAATAATACTAATGAATTTTAATAATGGATTAAAATAAAGATGCTCTATTTAAAGAATAAATTAAAAAAGCTATCGCCATTTTTAGAATAACTACATTCGAACAAATATTATTAAGTGGATTAGGAATAATTGGCTTTACATATGGATAGTAAAGGGCTATTTTAAGAATGAGAATTATTTTAATAAGCTGGGTTATATACCGAATATTATTGAATGGACAAATTTTATAGAATAATTGCGGAAAAAATTTAAATTTTGTAATATATATGTAACACACGAGTATACATATGACATTTGTGATAGGCGCATATGACGTACATGACATATACGGCGCAAATAGTAAAAATTTTTTATCAGACAGAGCGGATAATTAAGAGTTTCGATTACATAATATGCGTACATATGAAGCATATGTATGCTTGTCTAAATCGTAATTGAACTTTCTCATAATCGTAAATGTGGGAGCGAAATATCAAAAAAGTACAGATATTTATAGAATACCCATTACTATTTGATAAATATTAAGATATTTACTACTTCTATAAATTGAATGTTAATACTTATCATTTGGCATGAAAGCAAGATACGCGGCATCAACTTCGAAACATCTTGTTGCAAAATGTATATCATCAACGTTTAGAAATACGACACATCTTTTTTCAATTAAAACTTATTAAAACTTCCAATTTATTTTTCAAAATAAGAAATTTCACAGAATTAAAATCTAAATAACAATGGGACGTTTGTTGTTTAATTATTCACCGATGATTTCATTATTACTTAACATTGTAGAAAAAACTGTGATTGTTTACATTTAACTATCAAATTAGATCCATTGTTGTAACGTAACTTATATATTTTAACCCCATTGTTGCCCACATCGTTATGACGTCAACATTACGGACGCATACTAGTCGAAATCGTAACTGGGAGGTTGGATAGGGAGGGAGATGGATTTTTTAAAGAAAGAACAAGGTGGGCATTCACTGAAACATAAGTAATTTAACATATTTTTGTGTATAAATAGTAAATAACTACTGTTTTGTTTTGTGGAAATAAAACAAGTCCTGAGATCCCGAGCAGTATTTTAGTAAGTTTCACTTTTGTGGTAAGTCGAGGACGTTATCCGTCTCATTCCAAATTAAGTCGGGATGGTGTATGATCCGCCTTGTATAAATCTGCATTTCTCATAGTACTCCTGTGATATTTTTACGCCAGATTTTCATGGTAGCATGTAATTTTTTTTTTTTTAGCGTTACGGCCATCAAGCTAGCTTGTCGAGTTGAATAATTTTGCTTTTTCAGAATGGTTTTAAACTACCTGTCACAGAAAACAAGAACTCTATTTGCGATAAAGGGTTTGATGGCAGGGATTGATATTTTACAAGGAAAACACAAATTTGTCAATAATTTATATCATAAAAATTTGTTATGAGTAAATGATTTCTCTGACATTTTTCACTTAGCTATTTTGTTTTTAAAACCATTAAATTAGACGTTTGTATATTTATTAGCATGGGCTTTCTTTTTACATAGTATGTAAATACTTCAATAAAAATGGAGGAGTGCATACAAAGTTAGCTTGAATGAGAAAGAATATTTTTGCACTGTTTGCGGGTGCAACTAAACTGCTGCACATAAAAAAGGTTAATGGAGAAGAGGTGTAAATAACCCTAGTCATTCAGTTTTCTAAGCAATCTTTCGTTAGTTCTCGATGAAATATAAAATAAATTTAAATCCCTATGGGTAACAGAATTTGGTTCTTTTTATTTAGTCATGTTATTTTAAATTTTCGTTGAATACTAAATTGTTTGTGAATTATACAATTGCCAGTGTTCCCGGTACATTAAAATTGGTAGTAGTTTAAAAATATCAAGCAGAATTTGGAAAAAAATGTGTTGCTTTACAAATGAGTTTTATAAGGAAATATATAATGTAAGTTTTTTCACTTATCTTGTTGCGTGTGTTTAAAGTATTACAATCACGAGTTGTTTAATATATTTCTATGGTAAAATATAAACATTTACTTGGATTTTTTGTTAAAGTCAATTTTGTCCTGGTGTCCCGATTCAATTTAAAACGAAATGTAAAATTATTATTAATTTTTACTCTTTGGCACGTCGAGATCATTATACATCGATTTCGGAATTAAGTCGCGATCGTATATGATCAACCTAACCCAAAAGGTAATTTCAGGGAACCCTCAGCCAAAATCTATGGCACGTTGAGGTTGCAGATAAACTTCGACTTACTTGATGACAAGTCGTCGCTGTTCCTGCTCTCAAGGAGCATGACGAGGTTGCGTGAATCTGCTTTTCCCATAGCATTCCAGTGAGACTTTTAAGCCTGATATTTATTATAGCCTCGAATTGCACACTTCATTTTGTTTGCCTTCTAGTATGTTTGCCCATCAGTATGTTTGCCTTAGTAGTTTGTCGAGTTGAAAAATATTGCTATTGCAGAATATTTATAATCTACCTGTCACATGAAATAGACGAACACTTTTTTGACTGTATGGGGCGGAAGTTGGAATTCTTAAAAAGAATAAACAATATGGAGTGAACAATAATCTATTTCGTTAAAAATGAATATGAGTAAATAGTTTGTCGAATATTTTTTCAATTATCAATGGTTTTTTAAACCAATAATTTTGAAATTTTATATTCATGAATATGATCTTTAATCAAAATGTTTTAGCTTAATATGTGAATACTTCAAAGTTAGTTCTCGATAAAATATAAAATAGTTTAAATACTTATAAGGAATCATTATTTTTTTCTTATTAGTCACTTTATTTTATTTTTTCGAATAATAGTTTGAATTTAGAAAACCAAAAGTTCGAAATAATTCTTAATTCCTTTTTATTTTTTGCATGGTAATATAGGGGTCGCGTAAAATTTCAAACATTTATAGACTTTAATGATGAAGTACAACAACAAAACCCACACTGTTTCTTATCGTTTTTAAACCTTCATCTATGAATCAAGTAAACATACCAAATTTATCTGTCATTAATTATTTATATATCTTTAAATCAAGAAATAAGAATTATTTTTTAGTGCAAAGATTATTTGATTTATAAAATTATAGATCGTTATAATTTAGCCATAATTTAAAAATGTATCTTATACCATACTATAAATATTATACAATAATGTATAATGATTAAGAGTTAATATGCATATTGTTATGATATATTATAGTATATTATGCTGTATAATCATAACTTTGAGCGATATTTAAATGCTTTTTTGTCATAGCGCCCCTACAGAATGTGTCGCTGAATTATAAGAGTTATTTGATATTATATACATATATAAGGTATATTAAATTCCATGATGTATAATGTGGCTATGTATGTATATATAACGCATATATGTAACTCCCGAGCATATATATGGCCTTTGTGATAGGCGCATATGACGTACATACATATACGAAGCAAATAATAAGTAATTATTGACATAAAGAGTGGATAATTTAACGGTTCGATTATATGCATGCATATAAAGCATATATATTCTTGTCTATATCGTAATTGAAATTTCTCATAATCGTAATTGTGGGGGGGGGGGGAACTTAAAAAAGTACAGATATTTATATAATACACATTGCTATTTGTTAAACATTAATATATTTACTAATTCTATAAATGTAATGTTAATACTTATCATTTGGCATGAAATCAAGCAGCGCGGCGTCAACTTTGAGACATCTTGTTGAAAAATGTATCATTTATGGTTACAAATACGACACATCTTATTTTCAATTAAAACCGATTAAAACCTCGAGTTTATTTCTTGAAATAAGAAATTTGACACAATTTAAATCTAAATAACAATGGGACGTTTGTTGTTTAATTTTTGAGCGAAGATTTCATTTTTAATTTTATTTTCAATTAAAACCGATTAAAACCTCGAGTTTATTTCTTGAAATAAAAATTTGACACAATTTAAATCTAAATAACAATGGGACGTTTGTTGTTTAATTTTTGAGCGAAGATTTCATTTTTAATTAGCATTGTTGAAAAAAAACTGCAATTGTTTACATTTAACTGACAAACTAGATCCATTGTTGTAACATATTTTTTAAACACATTTTTGCGCACATCGTTATGACGTCAACATTACGGACGAATACTAGTCGAAATCGTAACTGGGAGGTTGGATGGGGAGGGAGATGGGTTTTTTAAAGAAGGTACAAGGTGGTCATTCACTAAAACCTAAGTAATTTAATATATTTTTGTGTATAAAATGTAAATAACTACTGCTTTCTTTTGTGGAAATACATATGTCCTGAGATCTTGATTTGGTTTAAAATCGACACCGGAAAATTTTTGTAATTTTCACTTTTGTGGCAAGTCACGGACTTCATCCGTCTCATTCCGAATTAAGTCGCTATCGTATATAATCCGCCTATCTCTTAGGTTAATTTTAGGGAATCCTCCGCCATACTTTACGGCAAATTGATGTTGCATATAACCTTCGACTTACCAGATGGCAAGTCGACGCTGTTCCTGCTCTGAAGAAGCACGACAATGTTGCGTAAATCTGCATTTCCCATAGCACTGCTGTAAGATTTTTTTCGCCCTATTTTCTTGGTAGCATGTAACTGTTTGTTTTAGTGTTACGGCCTATCCAGCTAGTTTGTCAAGTTGAGTAATTTTGCTTTTTCAGAATGCTTTTAATCTACCTGTCACACACAAAAGAAGAACTATTTTTTGAAGTAAAGGATTTGGGGGGGATAGATTGATATTTTATAAGAAAAACCCAAATTTGTCAAGAATTTATATTTTATGAGTAAATGATTTCTCTGGCATTTTTTCACTAAGCTATTTTGTTTTTAAAACCATTAAATTAGAAGTATTTATTAGCATGGGCTTTCTTTTTACATAGTATGTAAATACTTCAATAAAAATGGAGGAGTGCGTGAAAAGATAGCTTGAATGAGAAATAATATTTTTGCACTGTTTGCGGATGAGATCGAACTGCTTCACTATCAAAAGTCTAGCGGAGGAGAGGTCTAAACAACCCTAGTCATTCAGTTTTCTCAGCCTTCTCTCGTTAGTTCTCGATGAAATATATAATAAATTTAAAGACCTATAGGGGAAGATAATTTTGTTTTATTTAGTCATGTTTTTTTAAATTTTCGTTGAATACTAAATTGTTTGTGAACGATACAATTGACAGTATTCCGGTACATTAAAATTGGTAGTAGTTTAAAAATATCAAGCAGAATTTGGAAAAAAAAATGTGTTGCTTTACAAATGAGTTTTATAAGGGAATATATAATGTATGTTTTTTCAGTTATCCCATTGCGTGTGTTTAAAATATTACATTTCGACATTACTTTATTCACGAGTTATTTAATATATTTTTATTCAAAAATATAAAAATTTACTGGGATTTTTCGTGAAAATAAATTTTGCCCTGCTGTTTAAAACGAGAATGTAAAATTATTACTAAATTTTATCTATTACTAAATAATAAATTAAAATAGCAATATTTTATACATTAAAATACAAAACTATCCCGAAGAAGAACAAAAACATTAAAACGAACGATAACATGTTTAAAGAAAAATTAAAAAATGAGAGAAATGCATGTTACCTGACGTGATCGATTGGATTCCAACTATTCTTCAACTCTACTGACATTATGAGCAGAGTTGTATAGTCCAAACCTCTCGTCTTTAAATTAATATTTAGAAATGCTCGCTTGCAATTTTAACTTTTAAAATTAAGTCTGCTATATTTATGATCAATAATTCTTCCTTAGGAGAGAATTTTTTTCAGATATATTTACGCCAAAAATTCTGCTTATAAAGGCTGTTACTGTAACGAAGTAGATGGTCAGCGGTGGAACGTTTAGGGGTAGCATCACAAAGGTATTATTGGAGTGGACGCAAAAGTTCTTAGTTCATTCCAATCAATAAGTTAAAATAGCAATATTTTATACATTAACATACAAAACTATCCAGTAGAAGAAAAAAAGACATTAAAACGAACGATAACATGTTAAAAGAAAAGTTAAAAAATGATAGAAATGCATGTTACCTGACGTGATCCATTGGATTCCATGAATCAAACAGTTGGAGCAAGTCTGGTTCAAACTCCCACTCCTTTCACAATTCAGATTCCTAAAAAACAGAATTAAATGGGGCGGCGACCCTCGTATACTCAGTATAGTACATTATAAAATAGTACTTTTGTACATAGTAACATACATATCTATCAAGGGAGGGCAAACAAACTTAAAAAAATTATAAAAAAAGAATTTCGTGTTATACGTATCTTAATTTTGAAAGATTTTCTGTCTCACTCACGTAACATGTCGAGGCAAAACTCCGCTTCAGATGGTGACAAGCGGAAGTCGCGAATATACAACTCACCTTAAGGAAAGTCGACGCTGTTCCTGCCCACAAGGAGCATGCCGAGGTTGCGTAATTCACGTTTCCCGTAGTATGTCAAAGGGGGGTTTTCTGTTGCCTATCGTAGTAACACATCACTCTAAAATGTAATACGTCTGCCTCTCACACAATGTTTATCGTGTCGAGATGACTTATTCTGCCATGCTTATCATTATTTTGCAGTCGACCTTCTGTGCATTAGTACTACTTATGATTCAACTCTATTTTATGATATACGGCATCTTTATTTAAATATTCGCTGCAATTGCAAATATTAAAATACTCGCTCAGAAATTATTAAAATCATTTTATAAAAATTAACTGTATTTCAAAATTTGCCCTATGCCTGACAACAGTAATCATATCTATTCTCGCAAGAATGCAAAACATATTTGCCATTAATCTGATCAGAAATTTAATTTACCGTATACAACTATTCTTCAACTCTACTGACATTATGAGCAGAGTTGTATAGTCCAGACCTTTCCACTTTAAATTAATTTTTAAAATGCTCGCGTGCAATTTTTACGTTCAAAATTACGTCTGCTATATATATGATTAATAATTCTTCCTTAGGAAAGCATTTTTTTTATATATATTTAGGCCAAAAATTCTGATTATAAAGGTTATTAATTTAACGAAGTTGATGATCAACGGTAGAACGTTTAGGGGTATCATCACAAAGATAGTTTTGAAGTGGACGCAAAATTTCTTAGTTCATTCCAAACATTAAATTAAAAAAGTAACAGTTTATAAATTACATACAAAACTATCCAGAAGGAGATCAAAAATATTAAAACGAACGATTAAATGTTAAAAGAAAAAATTAAAAAATGACAGAAATGCATGTTACCTGTCTTGATCCATTGGATTCCATGAATAAAAAAGTTGGAGAAAGTCTGGCTCAAACTCCCACTCCTTTCACAATTCAGAATCCTAAAAAGTAGAATGAAACGGGGCGTCGACCCTCGTATACACAGTAACATACAACATAAAATAGTACTTGTGTACACAGTAACATACATATCTATCAAAGGGAGGGCAAACAAACTTTTGTAAAAAATTAAAAAAAGAAATTTATAAAAAAAGAAATTCATGTTATACGTATCTTAATTTTGAAAGGTTTTCTATCTCACTCACATAACATGTCCAGGGAAAACTCCGCTTCACACGGTGACAAGCGGAAGTCGCGAATATACAACTCACCTGATCGCAAGTCGACGCTGTTCCTGCCCACAAGGAGCATGACGAGGTTGCGTAATTCGCGTTTCCCGTAGCATGTCAAAGAACGTTTTTCTGTTGCCTATCGGAGTATCTCATCACTGTAAAAATACGCGCTCAAAAATTATTACAATTCCGATTATGAAAATTATCAGTATTTCAAAATTTGCCCTCTGCCTGACAACCGTATTAATGTCTATTCTCGCAAGAATGCAAAAGCATATTTGCCATTAATCTGACGCGAAATTTAATTTACAGTATGCATTTATTCATCAACTCTACTGACATTATGTGCAGAGTTGTACAGTCCAAACCTCTCGACTTTAAATTAATATTTAAATATGCTATCGTGCAATTTTTACTTTTAAAATTACGTCTGCGGTATTTATGATCAATAACTTTTCCTTAAAAAGCTTTTTGTGCCAGATATATTTACGCCAAAAATTCTGCTTTTAAAGGCCATTACTGTAACGAAGTTGATGGTCAAAGGTAGAAAGTTTAGGGGTAGCTTCACAAAGATATTATTGGAGTGGACGCAAAATTTCTTAGTACATTACAATCAGTAAATTAAAATAGTAATATTTTATAAATAATTTGCAAAACACTATCCAGAATAAGAACAAAAACATTCAAACGAATGATTAAACGTTAAAAGAAAAATAAAAAAAAAGATAGAAATGCGTGTTACCTGTCTTGGTCCATTGGACTCCATGAATCAAACAGTTGGAGAAAGTCTGGCTCAAACTCCCACTCATTTCACAATTCAGAATCCTAAAAAGCAGAATGAAACGGGGCGTCGACCCTCGTATACACAGTAACATACAACATAAAATAGTACATGTGTACACAGTAACATACATATCTATCAAGGGTGGGCAAACAAACTTTAAAAAAAAATTAATTAATTAATTTATAAAAAAAGAATTTCGTGTTATACGCATTTTAATTTTGAAAGATTTTCTGTCTCACTCACACAACATGTCTAGGGAAAACTCCGCTTCACACGGAGAAAAACGGAAATCGCGAATATACAACTCACCTGATGGCAAGTCGACGCTGTTCCTGCCCACAAGGAGCATGACGAGGTTGCGTAATTCGCGTTTCCCGTAGCATGTCAAAGAGTGTTTTTCTGTTGCTTATCGGAGTAACTCATTACTGTAAAAATACGTGCTCAGAAATTATTTAATTCCGTTTACGAAAATTATCAGTATTTCAAAATTTGCCCCTTGCCTGACAACCGTATTAATGTCTATTCTCGCAAGAATGCAAAAGCATATTTGCCATTAATCTGACGCGAAATTTAATTTACAGTATGCAACTATTCATCAACTCTACTGACATTTTGTGCAGAGTTGTGCAGTCCAAACCACTCGACTTTAAATTAATATTTAAATATGCTATCGTGCAATTTTTACTTTTAAAATTACATCTGCGGTATTTATGATCGATAACTT
The DNA here is from genome assembly GCA_963931845.1 of Maratus michaelseni. NCBI lineage: Eukaryota > Metazoa > Arthropoda > Arachnida > Araneae > Salticidae > Maratus > Maratus michaelseni. The sequence goes on along the minus strand of OZ007590.1, from coordinate 77,726,025 downwards.
TTTCTTAAAAAGCTTTTTGTGCCAGATACATTTACGCCAAAAATTCTGCTTTTAAAGGCCATTACTGTAACGGAGTTGATGGTCAAAGGTAGAAAGTTTAGGGGTAGCTTCACAAAGAAATTATTGAAGTGGACGCATAATTTCTTAGTACATTACAATCAGTAAATTAAAATAGTAATAGTTTATAAATAATATGCAAACAATTATTCAAACGAATGATTAAATGTTAAAAGAAAAATTAAAAAATGATATAAATGCATGTTACCTGTCTTGGTCCATTGGATTCCATGAATCAAACAGTTGGAGAGAGTCTGGCTCAAGCGCCCACTCCTTTCACAATTCAGAATCCTAAAAAGCAGAATGAAACGGGGCGTCGACCCTCGTATACACAGTAACATACAACATAAAATAATACTTGTGTACACAGTAACATACATATCTATCAAGGGAGGGCAAACAAACTTTAAAAAAAATAATTTATTTATTTATTTATAAAAAAAGAATATCGTGTTATACGTATCTTAATTTTGGAAGATTTGCTGTCTCACTCACATAACATGTCCAGGGAAAACTCCGCTTCACACGGTGACAAGCGGAAGTCGCGAATATACAACTCACCTGATCGCAAGTCGACGCTGTTCCTGCCCACAAGGAGCATGACGAGGTTGCGTAATTCGCGTTTCCCGTAGCATGTCAAAGAGTGTTTTTCTGTTGCCTATCGGAGTAACTCATCACTGTAAAAATACGTGCTCAAAAATTATTACAATTCCGTTTATGAAAATTATCAGTATTTCAAAATTTGCCCTCTGCCTGACAACCGTATTAATGTCTATTCTCGCAAGAATGCAAAAGCATATTTTCCATTAATCTGACGCGAAATTTAATTTACAGTATGCAACTATTCATCAACTCTGATGACATTATGAGCAGAGTTGTGCAGTCCAAACCTCTCGACTTTAAATTAATATTTAAATATGCTATCGTGCAATTTTTACTTTTAAAATTACGTCTGCGGTATTTATGATCAATAACTTTTCCTTAAAAAGCTTTTTGTGCCAGATATATTTACGCCAAAAATTCTGCTTTTAAAGGCCATTACTGTAACGAAGTTGATGGTCAAAGGTAGAAAGTTTAGGGGTAGCTTCACAAAGATATTATTGGAGTGGACGCAAAATTTCTTAGTACACTACAATCAGTAAATTAAAATAGTAATATTTTATAAATAATATGCAAAACACTATCCAGAATAAGAACAAAAACATTCAAACGAATGATTAAACGTTAAAAGAAAAATTAAAAAAATGATAGAAATTCATGTTACCTGTCTTGGTCCATTGGATTCCATGAATCAAACAGTTGGAGAAAGTCTGGCTCAAGCTCCCACTCCTTTCATAATTCAGAATCCTAAAAAGCAGAATGAAACGGGGCGTCGACCCTCGTATACACAGTAACATACAACATAAAATAATACTTGTGTACACAGTAACATACATATCTATCAAGGGAGGGCAAACAAACTTTAAAAAAAATAATTTATTTATTTATTTATAAAAAAAGAATATCGTGTTATACGTATCTTAATTTTGGAAGATTTTCTGTCTCACTCACATAACATGTCTCGGGAAAACTCCGCTTCACACGGTGACAAGCGGAAGTCGCGAATATACAACTCACCTGATCGCAAGTCGACGCTGTTCCTGCCCACAAGGAGCATGACGAGGTTGCGTAATTCGCGTTTCCCGTAGCATGTCAAAGAGTGTTTTTCTGTTGCTTATCGGAGTAACTCATTACTGTAAAAATACGTGCTCAGAAATTATTACAATTCCGTTTACGAAAATTATCAGTATTTCAAAATTTGCCCCTTGCTTGACAACCGTATTAATGTCAATTCTCGCAAGAATGCAAAAGCATATTTGCCATTAATCTGACGCGAAATTTAATTTACAGTATGCAACTATTCATCAACTCTACTGACATTTTGTGCAGAGTTGTGCAGTCCAAACCACTCGACTTTAAATTAATATTTAAATATGCTATCGTGCAATTTTTACTTTTAAAATTACATCTGCGGTATTTATGATCGATAACTTTTTCTTAAAAAGCTTTTTGTGCCAGATACATTTACGCCAAAAATTCTGCTTTTAAAGGCCATTACTGTGACGAAGTTGATGGTCAAAGGTAGAAAGTTTAGGGGTAGCTTCACAAAGAAATTATTGAAGTGGACGCATAATTTCTTAGTACATTACAATCAGTAAATTAAAATAGTAATAGTTTATAAATAATATGCAAACAACTATTCAAACGAATGATTAAATGTTAAAAGAAAAATTAAAAAATGATATAAATGCATGTTACCTGTCTTGGTCCATTGGATTCCATGAATCAAACAGTTGGAGAAAGTCTGGCTCAAGCTCCCACTCCTTTCTCAATTCAGAATCCTAAAAAGCAGTATGAAACGGGGCGTCGACCCTCGTATACACAGTAACATACAACATAAAATAGTACATGTGTACACAGTAACATACATATCTATCAAGGGAGGGCAAACAAACTTTTTAAAAAAATTAATTAATTTATAAAAACAGAATTTCGTGTTATACGCATTTTAATTTTGAAAGATTTTCTGTCTCACTCACACAACATGTCTAGGGAAAACTCCGCTTCACACGGTGAAAAACGGAAATCTCGAATATACAACTCACCTGATGGCAAGTCGACGCTGTTCCTGCCCACAAGGAGCATGACGAGGTTGCGTAATTCGCGTTTCCCGTAGCATGTCAAAGAGTGTTTTTCTGTTGCTTATCGGAGTAACTCATCACTGTAAAAATACGTGCTCAAAAATTATTACAATTCCGTTTATGAAAATTATCAGTATTTCAAAATTTGCCCTCTGCCTGACAACCGTATTAATGTCTATTCTCGCAAGAATGCAAAAGCATATTTTCCATTAATCTGACGCGAAATTTAATTTACAGTATGCAACTATTCATCAACTCTACTGACATTATGAGCAGAGTTGTGCAGTCCAAACCTCTCGACTTTAAATTAATATTTAAATATGCTATCGTGCAATTTTTACTTTTAAAATTACGTCTGCGGTATTTATGATCAATAACTTTTCCTTAAAAAGCTTTTTGTGCCAGATATATTTACGCCAAAAATTCTGCTTTTAAAGGCCATTACTGTAACGAAGTTGATGGTCAAAGGTAGAAAGTTTAGGGGTAGCTTCACAAAGATATTATTGGAGTGGACGCAAAATTTCTTAGTACATTACAATCAGTAAATTAAAATAGTAATATTTTATAAATAATATGCAAAACACTATCCAGAATAAGAACAAAAACATTTAAACGAATGATTAAACGTTAAAAGAAAAATTAAAAAATGATAGAAATGCATGTTACCTGTCTTGGTCCATTGGACTCCATGAATCAAACAGTTGGAGAAAGTCTGGCTCAAACTCCCACTCATTTCACAATTCAGAATCCTAAAAAGCAGAATGAAACGGGGCGTCGACCCTCGTATACACAGTATTATACAACATAAAATAGTACTTGTGTACACAGTAACATACATATCTATCCAGGGAGGGCAAACAAACTTTAAAAAAAATAATAATTAATTAATTTATAAAAAAAGAATTTCGTGTTATACGCATTTTAACTTTGAAAGATTTTCTGTCTCACTCACACATTATGTCTAGGGAAAACTCCGCTTCACACGGTGAAAAACGGAAATCGCGAATATACAACTCACCTGATGGCAAGTCGACGCTGTTCCTGCCCACAAGGAGCATGACGAGGTTGCGTAATTCGCGTTTCCCGTAGCATGTCAAAGAACGTTTTTCTGTTTCCTATCGGAGTAACTCATCACTGTAAAAATACGCGCTTAAAAATTATTAAAATTCCGTTTATGAAAATTATCAGTATTTCAAAATTTGCCCTCTGCCTGACAACCGTATTAATGTCTATTCTCGCAAGAATGCAAAAGCATATTTGCCATTAATCTGACGCGAAATTTAATTTACAGTATGCAACTATTCATCACCTCTCCTGACATTATGAGCAGAGTTGTACAGTCCAAACCTCTCGACTTTAAATTAATATTTAAATATGCTATCGTGCAATTTTTACTTTTAAAATTACGTCTGCGGTATTTATAATCAATAACTTTTCATTAAAAAGCTTTTTGTGCCAGATATATTTACGCCAAAAATTCTGCTTTTAAAGGCCATTACTGTAACGAAGTTGATGGTCAAAGGTAGAAAGTTTAGGGGTAGCTTCACAAAGATATTATTGGAGTGGACGCAAAATTTCTTAGTACATTACAATCAGTAAATTAAAATAGTAATATTTTATAAATAATATGCAAAACACTATCCAGAATAAGAACAAAAACATTCAAACGAATGATTAAACGTTAAAAGAAAAATTAAAAAATGATAGAAATGCATGTTACCTGTCTTGGTCCATTGGACTCCATGAATCAAACAGTTGGAGAAAGTCTGGCTCAAACTCCCACTCATTTCACAATTCAGAATCCTAAAAAGCAGAATGAAACGGGGCGTCGACCCTCGTATACACAGTAACATACAACATGAAATAGTACATGTGTACACAGTAACATACATATCTATCAAGGGAGGGCAAACAAACTTTAAAAAATAATTAATTAATTAATTTATAAAAAAAGAATTTCGTGTTATACGCATTTTAATTTTGAAAGATTTTCTGTCTCACTCACACAACATGTCTAGGGAAAACTCCGCTTCACACGGTGAAAAACGGAAATCGCGAATATACAACTCACCTGATGGCAAGTCGACGCTGTTCCTGCCCACAAGGAGCATGACGAGGTTGCGTAATTCGCGTTTCCCGTAGCATGTCAAAGAACGTTTTTCTGTTTCCTATCGGAGTAACTCATCACTGTAAAAATACGCGCTCAAAAATTATTAAAATTCCGTTTATGAAAATTATCAGTATTTCAAAATTTGCCCTCTGCCTGACAACCGTATTAATGTCTATTCTCGCAAGAATGCAAAAGCATATTTGCCATTAATCTGACGCGAAATTTAATTTACAGTATGCAACTATTCATCAACTCTCCTGACATTATGAGCAGAGTTGTACAGTCCAAACCTCTCGACTTTAAATTAATATTTAAATATGCTATCGTGCAATTTTTACTTTTAAAATTACGTCTGCGGTATTTATGATCAATAACTTTTCCTTAAAAAGCTTTTTGTGCCAGATACATTTACGCCAAAAATTCTGCTTTTAAAGGCCATTACTGTAACGAAGTTGATGGTCAAAGGTAGAAAGTTTAGGGGTAGCTTCACAAAGAAATTATTGAAGTGGACGCATAAATTCTTAGTAAATTACAATCAGTAAATTAAAATAGTAATAGTTTATAAATAATATGCAAACAACTATTCAAACGAATGATTAAATGTTAAAAGAAAAATTAAAAAATGATAGAAATGCATGTTACCTGTCTTGGTCCATTGGATTCCATGAATCAAACAGTTGGAGAAAGTCTGGCTCAAGCTCCCACTCCTTTCACAATTCAGAATCCTAAAAAGCAGAATGAAACGGGGCGTCGACCCTCGTATACACAGTAACATACAACATAAAATAATACTTGTGTACACAGTAACATACATATCTATCAAGGGAGGGCAAACAAACTTTAAAAAAAAAATTAATTAATTAATTTATAAAAAAAGAATTTCGTGTTATACGCATTTTAATTTTGAAAGATTTTCTGTCTCACTCACACAACATGTCTAGGGAGAACTCCGCTTCACACGGAGAAAAACGGAAATCGCGAATATACAACTCACCTGATGGCAAGTCGACGCTGTTCCTGCCCACAAGGAGCATGACGAGGTTGCGTAATTCGCGTTTCCCGTAGCATGTCAAAGAACGTTTTTCTGTTTCCTATCGGAGTAACACATCACTGTAAAAATACGCGCTCAAAAATTATTAAAATTCCGTTTATGAAAATTATCAGTATTTCAAAATTTGCCCTCTGCCTGACAACCGTATTAATGTCTATTCTCGCAAGAATGCAAAAGCATATTTGCCATTAATCTGACGCGAAATTTAATTTACAGTATGCAACTATTCATCAACTCTCCTGACATTATGAGCAGAGTTGTACAGTCCAAACCTCTCGACTTTAAATTAATATTTAAATATGCTATCGTGCAATTTTTACTTTTAAAATTACGTCTGCGGTATTTATAATCAATAACTTTTCATTAAAAAGCTTTTTGTGCCAGATATATTTACGCCAAAAATTCTGCTTTTAAAGGCCATTACTGTAACGAAGTTGATGGTCAAAGGTAGAAAGTTTAGGGGTAGCTTCACAAAGATATTATTGGAGTGGACGCAAAATTTCTTAGTACATTACAATCAGTAAATTAAAATAGTAATATTTTATAAATAATATGCAAAACACTATCCAGAATAAGAACAAAAACATTCAAACGAATGATTAAACGTTAAAAGAAAAATTAAAAAATGATAGAAATGCATGTTACCTGTCTTGGTCCATTGGACTCCATGAATCAAACAGTTGGAGAAAGTCTGGCTCAAACTCCCACCCATTTCACAATTCAGAATCCTAAAAAGCAGAATGAAACGGGGCGTCGACCCTCGTATACACAGTAACATACAACATAAAATAGTACATGTGTACACAGTAACATACATATCTATCAAGGGAGGGCAAACAAACTTTAAAAAAAAATTAATTAATTAATTTATAAAAAAAGAATTTCGTGTTATACGCATTTTAATTTTGAAAGATTTTCTGTCTCACTCACACAACATGTCTAGGGAAAACTCCGCTTCACACGGTGAAAAACGGAAATCGCGAATATACAACTCACCTGATGGCAAGTCGACGCTGTTCCTGCCCACAAGGAGCATGACGAGGTTGCGTAATCCGCGTTTCCCGTAGCATGTCAAAGAGTGTTTTTCTGTTGCTTATCGGAGTAACTCATTACTGTAAAAATACCTGCTCAAAAATTATTACAATTCCGTTTACGAAAATTATCAGTATTTCAAAATTTGCCCCTTGCCTGACAACCGTATTAATGTCTCTTCTCGCAAGAATGCAAAAGCATATTTGCCATTAATCTGACGCGGAATTTAATTTACAGTATGCAACTATTCATCAACTCTACTGACATTTTGTGCAGAGTTGTGCAGTCCAAACCACTCGACTTTAAATTAATATTTAAATATGCTATCGTGCAATTTTTACTTTTAAAATTACATCTGCGGTATTTATGATCGATAACTTTTTCTTAAAAAGCTTTTTGTGCCAGATACATTTACGCCAAAAATTCTGCTTTTAAAGGCCATTACTGTAACGAAGTTGATGGTCAAAGGTAGAAAGTTTAGGGGTAGCTTCACAAAGAAATTATTGAAGTGGACGCATAATTTCTTAGTACATTACAATCAGTAAATTAAAATAGTAATAGTTTATAAATAATATGCAAACAACTATTCAAACGAATGATTAAATGTTAAAAGAAAAATTAAAAAATGATAGAAATGCATGTTACCTGTGTTGGTCCATTGGATTCCATGAATCAAACAGTTGGAGAAAGTCTGGCTCAAGCTCCCACTCCTTTCACAATTCAGAATCCTAAAAAGCAGAATGAAACGGGGCGTCGACCCTCGTATACACAGTAACATACAACATAAAATAATACTTGTGTACACAGTAACATACATATCTATCAAGGGAGGGCAAACAAACTTTAAAAAAAATTATTTATTTATTTATTTATAAAAAAAGAATATCGTGTTATACGCATTTTAATTTTGGAAGATTTTCTGTCTCACTCACACAACATGTCTAGAGAAAACTCCGCTTCACACGGTGAAAAACGGAAATCGCGAATATACAACTCGCCTGATGGCAAGTCGACGCTGTTCCTGCCCACAAGGAGCATGACGAGGTTGCGTAATTCGCGTTTCCCGTAGCATGTCAAAGAACGTTTTTCTGTTTCCTATCGGAGTAACTCATCACTGTAAAAATACGCGCTCAAAAATTATTAAAATTCCGTTTATGAAAATTATCAGTATTTCAAAATTTGCCCTCTGCCTGACAACCGTATTAATGTCTATTCTCGCAAGAATGCAAAAGCATATTTGCCATTAATCTGACGCGAAATTTAATTTACAGTATGCAACTATTCATCAACTCTCCTGACATTATGAGCAGAGTGGTACAGTCCAAACCTCTCGACTTTAAATTAATATTTAAATATGCTATCGTTCAATTTTTACTTTTAAAATTACGTCTGCGGTATTTATAATCAATAACTTTTCATTAAAAAGCTTTTTGTGCCAGATATATTTACGCCAAAAATTCTGCTTTTAAAGGCCATTACTGTAACGAAGTTGATGGTCAAAGGTAGAAAGTTTAGGGGTAGCTTCACAAAGATATTATTGGAGTGGACGTAAAATTTCTTAGTACATTACAATCAGTAAATTAAAATAGTAATATTTTATAAATAATATGCAAAACACTATCCAGAATAAGAACAAAAACATTCAAACGAATGATTAAACGTTAAAAGAAAAATTAAAAAATGTTAGAAATGTATGTTACCTGTCTTGGTCCATTGGACTCCATGAATCAAACAGTTGGAGAAAGTCTGGCTCAAACTCCCACTCATTTCACAATTCAGAATCCTAAAAAGCAGAATGAAACGGGGCGTCGACCCTCGTATACACAGTAACATACAACATAAAATAGTACATGTGTACACAGTAACATACATATCTATCAAGGGAGGGCAAACAAACTTTTAAAAAAAATTAATTAATTAATTTATAAAAAAAGAATTTCGTGTTATACGCATTTTAATTTTGAAAGATTTTCTGTCTCACTCACACAACATGTCTAGGGAAAACTCCGCTTCACACGGTGAAAAACGGAAATCGCGAATATACAACTCACCTGATGGCAAGTCGACGCTGTTCCTGCCCACAAGGAGCATGACGAGGTTGCGTAATCCGCGTTTCCCGTAGCATGTCAAAGAGTGTTTTTCTGTTGCTTATCGGAGTAACTCATTACTGTAAAAATACCTGCTCAAAAATTATTACAATTCCGTTTACGAAAATTATCAGTATTTCAAAATTTGCCCCTTGCCTGACAACCGTATTAATGTCTCTTCTCGCAAGAATGCAAAAGCATATTTGCCATTAATCTGACGCGGAATTTAATTTACAGTATGCAACTATTCATCAACTCTACTGACATTTTGTGCAGAGTTGTGCAGTCCAAACCACTCGACTTTAAATTAATATTTAAATATGCTATCGTGCAATTTTTACTTTTAAAATTACATCTGCGGTATTTATGATCGATAACTTTTTCTTAAAAAGCTTTTTGTGCCAGATACATTTACGCCAAAAATTCTGCTTTTAAAGGCCATTACTGTAACGAAGTTGATGGTCAAAGGTAGAAAGTTTAGGGGTAGCTTCACAAATAAATTATTGAAGTGGACGCATAATTTCTTAGTACATTACAATCAGTAAATTAAAATAGTAATAGTTTATAAATAATATGCAAACAACTATTCAAACGAATGATTAAATGTTAAAAGAAAAATTAAAAAATGATAGAAATGCATGTTACCTGTGTTGGTCCATTGGATTCCATGAATCAAACAGTTGGAGAAAGTCTGGCTCAAGCTCCCACTCCTTTCACAATTCAGAATCCTAAAAAGCAGAATGAAACGGGGCGTCGACGCTCGTATACACAGTAACATACAACATAAAATAATACTTGTGTACACAGTAACATACATATCTATCAAGGGAGGGCAAACAAACTTTAAAAAAAATTATTTATTTATTTATTTATAAAAAAAGAATATCGTGTTATACGCATTTTAATTTTGGAAGATTTTCTGTCTCACTCACACAACATGTCTAGAGAAAACTCCGCTTCACACGGTGAAAAACGGAAATCGCGAATATACAACTCGCCTGATGGCAAGTCGACGCTGTTCCTGCCCACAAGGAGCATGACGAGGTTGCGTAATTCGCGTTTCCCGTAGCATGTCAAAGAACGTTTTTCTGTTTCCTATCGGAGTAACTCATCACTGTAAAAATACGCGCTCAAAAATTATTAAAATTCCGTTTATGAAAATTATCAGTATTTCAAAATTTGCCCTCTGCCTGACAACCGTATTAATGTCTATTCTCGCAAGAATGCAAAAGCATATTTGCCATTAATCTGACGCGAAATTTAATTTACAGTATGCAACTATTCATCAACTCTCCTGACATTATGAGCAGAGTGGTACAGTCCAAACCTCTCGACTTTAAATTAATATTTAAATATGCTATCGTTCAATTTTTACTTTTAAAATTACGTCTGCGGTATTTATAATCAATAACTTTTCATTAAAAAGCTTTTTGTGCCAGATATATTTACGCCAAAAATTCTGCTTTTAAAGGCCATTACTGTAACGAAGTTGATGGTCAAAGGTAGAAAGTTTAGGGGTAGCTTCACAAAGATATTATTGGAGTGGACGCAAAATTTCTTAGTACATTACAATCAGTAAATTAAAATAGTAATATTTTATAAATAATATGCAAAACACTATCCAGAATAAGAACAAAAACATTCAAACGAATGATTAAACGTTAAAAGAAAAATTAAAAAATGTTAGAAATGTATGTTACCTGTCTTGGTCCATTGGACTCCATGAATCAAACAGTTGGAGAAAGTCTGGCTCAAACTCCCACTCATTTCACAATTCAGAATCCTAAAAAGCAGAATGAAACGGGGCGTCGACCCTCGTATACACAGTAACATACAACATAAAATAGTACATGTGTACACAGTAACATACATATCTATCAAGGGAGGGCAAACAAACTTTTAAAAAAAATTAATTAATTAATTTATAAAAAAAGAATTTCGTGTTATACGCATTTTAATTTTGAAAGATTTTCTGTCTCACTCACACAACATGTCTAGGGAAAACTCCGCTTCACACGGTGAAAAACGGAAATCGCGAATACACAACTCACCTGATGGCAAGTCGACGCTGTTCCTGCCCACAAGGAGCATGACGAGGTTGCGTAATTCGCGTTTCCCGTAGCATGTCAAAGAGTGTTTTTCTGTTGCCTATCGGAGTAACTCATTACTGTAAAAATACGTGCTCAGAAATTATTACAATTCCGTTTACGAAAATTATCAGTATTTCAAAATTTGCCCCTTGCCTGACAACCGTATTAATGTCTATTCTCGCAAGAATGCAAAAGCATATTTGCCAGTAATCTGACGCGAAATTTAATTTACAGTATGCAACTATTCATCAACTCTACTGACATTTTGTGCAGAGTTGTGCAGTCCAAACCACTCGACTTTAAATTAATATTTAAATATGCTATCGCGCAATTTTTACTTTTAAAATTACATCTGCGGTATTTATGATCAATAACTTTTTCTTAAAAAGCTTTTTGTGCCAGATACATTTACGCCAAAAATTCTGCTTTTAAAGGCCATTACTGTAACGAAGTTGATAGTCAAAGGTAGAAAGTTTAGGGGTAGCTTCACAAAGAAATTATTGAAGTGGACGCATAATTTCTTAGTACATTACAATCAGTAAATTAAAATAGTAATAGTTTATAAATAATATGCAAACAACTATTCAAACGAATGATTAAATGTTAAAAGAAAAATTAAAAAATGATAGAAATGCATGTTACCTGTCTTGGTCCATTGGATTCCATGAATCAAACAGTTGGAGAAAGTCTGGCTCAAGCTCCCACTCCTTTCACAATTCAGAATCCTAAAAAGCAGAATGAAACGGGGCGTCGACCCTCGTATACACAGTAACATACAACATAAAATAATACTTGTGTACACAGTAACATACATATCTATCAAGGGAGGGCAAACAAACTTTAAAAAAAAATAATTTATTTATTTATTTATAAAAAAAGAATATCGTGTTATACGTATCTTAATTTTGGAAGATTTTCTGTCTCACTCACATAACATGTCCAGGGAAAACTCCGTTTCACACGGTGACAAGCGGAAGTCGCGAATATATAACTCACCTGATCGCAAGTCGACGCTGTTCCTGCCCACAAGGAGCATGACGAGGTTGCGTAATTCGCGTTTCCCGTAGCATGTCAAAGAGTGTTTTTCTGTTGCCTATCGGAGTAACTCATTACTGTAAAAATACGTGCTCAGAAATTATTACAATTCCGTTTACGAAAATTATCAGTATTTCAAAATTTGCCCTCTGCCTGACAACCGTATTAATGTCTATTCTCGCAAGAATGCAAAAGCATATTTTCCATTAATCTGACGCGGAATTTAATTTACAGTATGCAACTATTCATCAACTCTACTGACATTTTGTGCAGAGTTGTGCAGTCCAAACCACTCGACTTTAAATTAATATTTAAATATGCTATCGCGCAATTTTTACTTTTAAAATTACATCTGCGGTATTTATGATCAATAACTTTTTCTTAAAAAGCTTTTTGTGCCAGATACATTTACGCCAAAAATTCTGCTTTTAAAGGCCATTACTGTAACGAAGTTGATAGTCAAAGGTAGAAAGTTTAGGGGTAGCTTCACAAAGAAATTATTGAAGTGGACGCATAATTTCTTAGTACATTACAATCAGTAAATTAAAATAGTAATAGTTTATAAATAATATGCAAACAACTATTTAAACGAATGATTAAACGTTAAAAGAAAAATTAAAAAATGATAGAAATGCATGTTACCTGTCTTGGTCCATTGGACTCCATGAATCAAACAGTTGGAGAAAGTCTGGCTCAAACTCCCACTCATTTCACAATTCAGAATCCTAAAAAGCAGAATGAAACGGGGCGTCGACCCTCGTATACACAGTATTATACAACATAAAATAGTACTTGTGTACACAGTAACATACATATCTATCCAGGGAGGGCAAACAAACTTTAAAAAAAATAATAATTAATTAATTTATAAAAAAAGAATTTCGTGTTATACGCATTTTAACTTTGAAAGATTTTCTGTCTCACTCACACATTATGTCTAGGGAAAACTCCGCTTCACACGGTGAAAAACGGAAATCGCGAATATACAACTCACCTGATGGCAAGTCGACGCTGTTCCTGCCCACAAGGAGCATGACGAGGTTGCGTAATTCGCGTTTCCCGTAGCATGTCAAAGAAAGTTTTTCTGTTTCCTATCGGAGTAACTCATCACTGTAAAAATACGCGCTCAAAAATTATTAAAATTCCGTTTATGAAAATTATCAGTATTTCAAAATTTGCCCTCTGCCTGACAACCGTATTAATGTCTATTCTCGCAAGAATGCAAAAGCATATTTGCCATTAATCTGACGCGAAATTTAATTTACAGTATGCAACTATTCATCAACTCTCCTGACATTATGAGCAGAGTTGTACAGTCCAAACCTCTCGAATTTAAATTAATATTTAAATATGCTATCGTGCAATTTTTACTTTTAAAATTACGTCTGCGGTATTTATAATCAATAACTTTTCATTAAAAAGCTTTTTGTGCCAGATATATTTACGCCAAAAATTCTGCTTTTAAAGGCCATTACTGTAACGAAGTTGATGGTCAAAGGTAGAAAGTTTAGGGGTAGCTTCACAAAGATATTATTGGAGTGGACGCAAAATTTCTTAGTACATTACAATCAGTAAATTAAAATAGTAATATTTTATAAATAATATGCAAAACACTATCCAGAATAAGAACAAAAACATTCAAACGAATGATTAAACGTTAAAAGAAAAATTAAAAAATGATAGAAATGCATGTTACCTGTCTTGTTCCATTGGACTCCATGAATCAAACAGTTGGAGAAAGTCTGGCTCAAACTCCCACTCATTTCACAATTCAGAATCCTAAAAAGCAGAATGAAACGGGGCGTCGACCCTCGTATACACAGTAACATACAACATGAAATAGTACATGTGTACACAGTAACATACATATCTATCAAGGGAGGGCAAACAAACTTTAAAAAATAATTAATTAATTAATTTATAAAAAAAGAATTTCGTGTTATACGCATTTTAATTTTGAAAGATTTTCTGTCTCACTCACACAACATGTCTAGGGAAAACTCCGCTTCACACGGTGAAAAACGGAAATCGCGAATATACAACTCACCTGATGGCAAGTCGACGCTGTTCCTGCCCACAAGGAGCATGACGAGGTTGCGTAATTCGCGTTTCCCGTAGCATGTCAAAGAGTGTTTTTCTGTTGCCTATCGGAGTAACTCATTATTGTAAAAATACGTGCTCAAAAATTATTACAATTCCGTTTACGAAAATTATCAGTATTTCAAAATTTGCCCCTTGCCTGACAACCGTATTAATGTCTTTTCTCGCAAGAATGCAAAAGCATATTTGCCATTAATCTGACGCGAAATTTAATTTACAGTATGCAACTATTCATCAACTCTACTGACATTTTGTGCAGAGTTGTGCAGTCCAAACCACTCGACTTTAAATTAATATTTAAATATGCTATCGTGCAATTTTTACTTTTAAAATTACATCTGCGGTATTTATGATCAATAACTTTTTCTTAAAAAGCTTTTTGTGCCAGATACATTTACGCCAAAAATTCTGCTTTTAAAGGCCATTACTGTAACGAAGTTGATGGTCAAAGGTAGAAAGTTTAGGGGTAGCTTCACAAAGAAATTATTGAAGTGGACGCATAAATTCTTAGTAAATTACAATCAGTAAATTAAAATAGTAATAGTTTATAAATAATATGCAAACAACTATTCAAACGAATGATTAAATGTTAAAAGAAAAATTAAAAAATGATAGAAATGCATGTTACCTGTCTTGGTCCATTGGATTCCATGAATCAAACAGTTGGAGAAAGTCTGGCTCAAGCTCCCACTCCTTTCACAATTCAGAATCCTAAAAAGCAGAATGAAACGGGGCGTCGACCCTCGTATACACAGTAACATACAACATAAAATAATACTTGTGTACACAGTAACATACATATCTATCAAGGGAGGGCAAACAAACTTTAAAAAAAAAAATTAATTAATTAATTTATAAAAAAAGAATTTCGTGTTATACGCATTTTAATTTTGAAAGATTTTCTGTCTCACTCACACAACATGTCTAGGGAGAACTCCGCTTCACACGGTGAAAAACGGAAATCGCGAATATACAACTCACCTGATGGCAAGTCGACGCTGTTCCTGCCCACAAGGAGCATGACGAGGTTGCGTAATTCGCGTTTCCCGTAGCATGTCAAAGAACGTTTTTCTGTTTCCTATCGGAGTAACTCATCACTGTAAAAATACGCGCTCAAAAATTATTAAAATTCCGTTTATGAAAATTATCAGTATTTCAAAATTTGCCCTCTGCCTGACAACCGTATTAATGTCTATTCTCGCAAGAATGCAAAAGCATATTTGCCATTAATCTGACGCGAAATTTAATTTACAGTATGCAACTATTCATCAACTCTCCTGACATTATGAGCAGAGTTGTACAGTCCAAACCTCTCGACTTTAAATTAATATTTAAATATGCTATCGTGCAATTTTTACTTTTAAAATTACGTCTGCGGTATTTATAATCAATAACTTTTCATTAAAAACCTTTTTGTGCCTGATATATTTACGCCAAAAATTCTGCTTTTAAAGGCCATTACTGTAACGAAGTTGATGGTCAAAGGTAGAAAGTTTAGGGGTAGCTTCACAAAGATATTATTGGAGTGGACGCAAAATTTCTTAGTACATTACAATCAGTAAATTAAAATAGTAATATTTTATAAATAATATGCAAAACACTATCCAGAATAAGAACAAAAACATTCAAACGAATGATTAAACGTTAAAAGAAAAATTAAAAAATGATAGAAATGCATGTTACCTGTCTTGGTCCATTGGACTCCATGAATCAAACAGTTGGAGAAAGTCTGGCTCAAACTCCCACTCATTTCACAATTCAGAATCCTAAAAAGCAGAATGAAACGGGGCGTCGACCCTCGTATACACAGTAACATACAACATAAAATAGTACATGTGTACACAGTAACATACATATCTATCAAGGGAGGGCAAACAAACTTTTAAAAAAAATTAATTAATTAATTTATAAAAAAAGAATTTCGTGTTATACGCATTTTAATTTTGAAAGATTTTCTGTCTCACTCACACAACATGTCTAGGGAAAACTCCGCTTCACACGGTGAAAAACGGAAATCGCGAATATACAACTCACCTGATGGCAAGTCGACGCTGTTCCTGCCCACAAGGAGCATGACGAGGTTGCGTAATTCGCGTTTCCCGTAGCATATCAAAGAGTGTTTTTCTGTTGCCTATCGGAGTAACTCATTACTGTAAAAATACGTGCTCAGAAATTATTACAATTCCGTTTACGAAAATTATCAGTATTTCAAAATTTGCCCCTTGCCTGACAACCGTATTAATGTCTATTCTCGCAAGAATACAAAAGCATATTTGCCATTAATCTGACGCGAAATTTAATTTACAGTATGCAACTATTCATCAACTCTACTGACATTTTGTGCAGAGTTGTGCAGTCCAAACCACTCGACTTTAAATTAATATTTAAATATGCTATCGTGCAATTTTTACTTTTAAAATTACATCTGCGGTATTTATGATCAATAACTTTTTCTTAAAAAGCTTTTTGTGACAGATACATTTACGCCAAAAATTCTGCTTTTAAAGGCCATTACTGTAACGAAGTTGATGGTCAAAGGTAGAAAGTTTAGGGGTAGCTTCACAAAGAAATTATTGAAGTGGACGCATAAAATCTTAGTAAATTACAATCAGTAAATTAAAATAGTAATAGTTTATAAATAATATGCAAACAACTATTCAAACGAATGATTAAATGTTAAAAGAAAAATTAAAAAATGATAGAAATGCATGTTACCTGTCTTGGTCCATTGGATTCCATGAATCAAACAGTTGGAGAAAGTCTGGCTCAAGCTCCCACTCCTTTCACAATTCCGAATCCTAAAAAGCAGAATGAAACGGGGCGTCGACCCTCGTATACACAGTAACATACAACATAAAATAGTACATGTGTACACAGTAACATACATATCTATCAAGGGAGGGCAAACAAACTTTAAAAAAAATTAATTAATTAATTTATAAAAAAAGAATTTCGTGTTATAAGCATTTTAATTTTGAAAGATTTTCTGTCTCACTCACACAACATGTCTAGGGAAAACTCCGCTTCACACGGTGAAAAACGGAAATCGCGAATATACAACTCACCTGATGGCAAGTCGACGCTGTTCCTGCCCACAAGGAGCATGACGAGGTTGCGTAATTCGCGTTTCCCGTAGCATGTCAAAGAACGTTTTTCTGTTTCCTATCGGAGTAACTCATCACTGTAAAAATACGCGCTCAAAAATTATTAAAATTCCGTTTATGAAAATTATCAGTATTTCAAAATTTGCCCTCTGCCTGACAACCGTATTAATGTCTATTCTCGCAAGAATGCAAAAGCATATTTGCCATTAATCTGACGCGAAATTTAATTTACAGTATGCAACTATTCATCAACTCTCCTGACATTATGAGCAGAGTTGTACAGTCCAAACCTCTCGACTTTAAATTAATATTTAAATATGCTATCGTGCAATTTTTACTTTTAAAATTACGTCTGCGGTATTTATAATCAATAACTTTTCATTAAAAAGCTTTTTGTGCCAGATATATTTACGCCAAAAATTCTGCTTTTAAAGGCCATTACTGTAACGAAGTTGATGGTCAAAGGTAGAAAGTTTAGGGGTAGCTTCACAAAGATATTATTGGAGTGGACGCAAAATTTCTTAGTACATTACAATCAGTAAATTAAAATAGTAATATTTTATAAATAATATGCAAAACACTATCCAGAATAAGAACAAAAACATTCAAACGAATGATTAAACGTTAAAAGAAAAATTAAAAAATGATAGAAATGCATGTTACCTGTCTTGGTCCATTGGACTCCATGAATCAAACAGTTGGAGAAAGTCTGGCTCAAACTCCCACCAATTTCACAATTCAGAATCCTAAAAAGCAGAATGAAACGGGGCGTCGACCCTCGTATACACAGTAACATACAACATAAAATAGTACATGTGTACACAGTAACATACATATCTATCAAGGGAGGGCAAACAAACTTTAAAAAAAAAATTAATTAATTAATTTATAAAAAAAGAATTTCGTGTTATACGCATTTTAATTTTGAAAGATTTTCTGTCTCACTCACACAACATGTCTAGGGAAAACTCCGCTTCACACGGTGAAAAACGGAAATCGCGAATATACAACTCACCTGATGGCAAGTCGACGCTGTTCCTGCCCACAAGGAGCATGACGAGGTTGCGTAATTCGCGTTTCCCGTAGCATGTCAAAGAGTGTTTTTCTGTTGCTTATCGGAGTAACTCATTACTGTAAAAATACCTGCTCAAAAATTATTACAATTCCGTTTACGAAAATTATCAGTATTTCAAAATTTGCCCCTTGCCTGACAACCGTATTAATGTCTATTCTCGCAAGAATGCAAAAGCATATTTGCCATTAATCTGACGCGGAATTTAATTTACAGTATACAACTATTCATCAACTCTACTGACATTTTGTGCAGAGTTGTGCAGTCCAAACCACTCGACTTTAAATTAATATTTAAATATGCTGTCGTGCAATTTTTACTTTTAAAATTACATCTGCGGTATTTATGATCGATAACTTTTTCTTAAAAAGCTTTTTGTGCCAGATACATTTACGCCAAAAATTCTGCTTTTAAAGGCCATTACTGTAACGAAGTTGATGGTCAAAGGTAGAAAGTTTAGGGGTAGCTTCACAAAGAAATTATTGAAGTGGACGCATAATTTCTTAGTACATTACAATCAGTAAATTAAAATAGTAATATTTTATAAATAATATGCAAAACACTATCCAGAATAAGAACAAAAACATTCAAACGAATGATTAAACGTTAAAAGAAAAATTAAAAAAAAAGATAGAAATGCATGTTACCTGTCTTGGTCCATTGGACTCCATGAATTAAACAGTTGGAGAAAGTCTGGCTCAAACTCCCACTCATTTCACAATTCAGAATCCTAAAAAGCAGAATGAAACGGGGCGTCGACCCTCGTATACACAGTAACATACAACATAAAATAGTACTTGTGTACACAGTAACATACATATCTATCCAGGGAGGGCAAACAAACTTAAAAAAAAATTAATTAATTAATTTATAAAAAAAGAATTTCGTGTTATACGCATTTTAATTTTGAAAGATTTTCTGTCTCACTCACACAACATGTCTAGGGAAAACTCCGCTTCACACGGTGAAAAACGGAAATCGCGTATATGCAACTCACCTGATCGCAAGTCCACGCTGTTCCTGCCCACAAGGAGCATGACGAGGTTGCGTAATTCGCGTTTCCCGTAGCATGTCAAAGAGTGTTTTTCTGTTGCCTATCGGAGTAACTCATCACTGTAAATATACGCGCTCAAAAATTATTAAAATTCCGTTTATGAAAATTATCAGTATTTCAAAATTTGCCCTCTGCCTGACAACCGTATTAATGTCTATTCTCGCAAGAATGCAAAAGCATATTTGCCCTTAATCTGACGCGAAATTTAATTTACAGTATGCAACTATTCATCAATTCTACTGACATTATGAGCAGAGTTGTACAGTCCAAACCTCTCGACTTTAAATTAATATTTAAATATGCTATCGTGCAATTTTTACTTTTAAAATTACGTCTGCGGTGTTTATGATCAATATTTTTCCTTAAAAAGCCCGTGTCTCAGATATATTTACGCCAAAAATTCTGCTTTTAAATTCTATTACTGTAACGAAGTTGATGGTCAGCGGTGGAACGTTTAGGGGTAGCTTCACAAAGATATTATTGGAGTGAACGCAATAGTTTTTACTACATTCCAATCAATAAATTAATATAGTAATTGTTTATACATTAACATGCAAAACTATTCAGAAGAAGAACAAAATCATTAAAACGAACGGTAATATGTTAAATGAAAATTAAAAAAATGATAGAAATGCATGTGACCTGTCTCATCAATTGGATTCCATGAATCAAACAGTTGGTTAAAATTACCACTCCTTTCGCAATTCAGATTCCTAAAACGCAGAATGCCTAAACTCGCATACACAGTAACACACATATCTATCAAGAGAGGGCAAACAAACTCTAAAAAATAAATAAATTTATAAATAAATTTATAAAAAAAAGAATTTTGTGTTATACGTATCTTCATTTTGAATGATTTTCTGTCTCACTCACATAACATGTTGATAGAAATCTCCTCTTCACTCGGTGACAAGCAGAAGTCGCGAATATACAACTCACCTAATGACAGGTCTACGCCGTTCCTGCCCACAAGGATCATGACGAGGTTGCGTAATTCGTGTTTCCTGTAGATATCTTATCACTATTTTGCAGTCTACCATCCCAGCCTATATTTTAGTTGACATGTATTTTATGATATATATTTAGATATTCGCTGTAATTGCAAATATTTAAAAACCTGCTCAGAATTTAAAACAATCATTTTATAGAAATTTCCCCGTATTTTAAAAATTTGCCCTCTTTCTCACAACAGTATTCCTGTCCATTCTGGTAAGGGTTCAAAAGCATATTTGCCATTAAAAGATCTGAATTTTTATTTAGTGTATGCAGCCACTGTTCAACTCTACTGTCATTATGCGCAGAGTTGTATACTCCAAACCTCCCGCCATTTAAATAATATTACAAATGATCGCGTGAAATTTTGACTTTTAAAATTAAGTTTGCGGTATTTATGATAAATAACTCTTCCTTACGAATTATCCCTTCTACTTTTAAAAGCTATTGCTGAATCGACGTCAGTGGTCAAATGTAGAATGTTTCGTACTAGCATCAGAAAGATGTTATTGGAGTGGACGCAAATGGGATTCGTTCAATCCAAATAATAAAATAAAAATAGCAATATTTTATACATTATACTACTAATATACTACTCATGTCATTGCAAATCGACGCTGTTCCTGCCCACAGGGAGCATGACGAGGTTGCATAATTCGCTTACATGTGTTTCTGTTTCCTTTCGGAGGTTTTCACAGTAAAATATAATACGTCTGCTTCTCACACAGCCGTTATACTGTCTTATTCTGCCTTGCTTATGATTATTTTGCAGTCGATCTTCCCCGCTGTAGTACCCCAATGCTTCACCTCTATTTTACTATACACGCGATCTTTATTAGATATTCGCTGCAATTGCAAATATTAAAATACGCGCTGAGAGATTATGACAATCATTTATAGAAATTCTCTATATTTCAAAATTTGTCCTCTGCCTGACATTTGTATTCATGTCCTTACTCGCAGGAGTGCAAAAGCATTTTTTCCATTAATACGACCTGAAATGTTATTTAGCTCATGCAACCATTGTTCAACTCTACTTACATTATGAGCAGAGTTGTATAGTCCAAACCTCCCGCTTTTAATTAATATTAAAAATGTCACGTGAAATTTGTTCTTTTAAAATTAAGCCTGCGGTATTTATGATCAATAATTCTTCCTTAAGGAAGCGTTTTGTGTCAGATATAATTACGCCAAAAATTCTTCTTATGAAAGCTATTGCTGTAACGAAGTTGATGGTCAACGGTAGAAAGTTTAGGGATCACAAATATATTATAACATCACAAAGATATTATTGGAGTGGACGCAAAAGTGATTTGTTCATTCCAATAAACAAATTAAAATAGTAATATTTTATATAATGGCATACAAAACTATCAAGAAGGAGAAGAAAAAAATTAAAACGAACGATAAAATATTGAAAAGGAAATTAAAAAATTATAGAAATGAACGTTACCTGTCTTAATCCATTGGATTCCATCAATTAAGCAGTTGGAGATAAACAGTTTGCAAATATTGCAAATATTAAAATATGCGCTCAGAAATTATGCCAATCTATACTTACAAAAGAGTAGCTTGATTTCCTCATAATCAACGCCGAGCCTCAACCGTTTATCCTAGAACAATGAAATTTGGAAGACATGTTCTTTACACAATGAAGGCACCCACTAAGAAAGGATTTTTGAAAATTCACACTCTAAAGGGGCAAAATGGGGGTCTAAAAGTTTAGGTCATTTTGCCTTTTCGCCATATCCCAGGAACAGTTTTATTTAAAAGCGGAAAATTCAGGATAACAAATGTACTACATGTTAGTTAAACACATATTTCAGCGATTTTAATAATTCAACCATATTAAGGGGGTTAAATGAGGGGTCGAAAGTTTTTAGTCATTTCGCGTTTTCGCCATATCTTAGCAGCAGTTTTAGGTAGGAACGTGAAATTCAGGATAACAAATTTACTAAAATAATTAAAAGTATATTTGAACGATTTTAAAAATTCATCCATTAAGGGGGTTAAATGACATGTCGAAAGTTTTGGGTTGTTTTGCCTGTTCGCCCTTTCTCAGCAACATTTTTAGTTTGGAGCTCAGAATTTGGGATAACAAATATACAAAAAATATAGATAAACATGTATTTCAGCAATTTTAGAAATTGAGCAACTAAGGCGCGTTAAATAGGAGGTCAAATATTTCAGGTCATTTTGCCATATATCAGTAGAAATTATAGGTAGAATCATAAAACCCAGGATCTATCACAAATCTATTAAAAAATAGTTAAACACATGTTTCAGCGATTTTAAAAATTCAGACACTAAGTGGGGGTTAAATGGGGGGTAGAATTTTTTTCGCCATTTTGCCATATCTCAGTAGAAGTTATAGTTAGAAACGTGAAATTCGGGATAACAAATCTACTAAAGAATAGTTAAACATGCATTTCAGGCGATTTTAGAAATTCAACTACAAAAGGGTTAAATGGAGGGTCGAAAATGTTTGGTGATTTCAACTATTCACCAAATTTTATCAGCAGTTTTATGAAAAAAGCGTGAAATTCAGGATAACAAATCTCCTTAAAAATAGTTAAACAAGTATTTCAATAATTTTAAAAATTCGGCCATTAAGGGGAGTTAAATAGTGGGTCGAAGTTTTATGCCATTTAGCCATTTCTTAATAGAAGTTATAGGTAGGAGCGTGAAATTCGGGATAATAAATCTACTAAAGAATATCTAAACATGTATTTTATGCGATTGTAGAAATTCAACTACTAAGGTGGTTAAATGGGGGGGGGGTCGATAATTTTTTATCATTTCACCTTTTCACTGTATCTCATCAGTAGTTTTGGATATGAGCGTGAAATTCAGAATAACAAATCTGCTATAAAAATAATTAAACACATATTTCAGCGATTTTAGAAATTCACCCACTAAGAAGGATAAATGGTGGTCGAAAATTTTAGGTCATTTCAAATGTTCGCCATATCTTAGCAGCATTTTTAGTTAGGAGCTTGAAATCACAGATTCAGGATAACAAGTCTACTAAAAAATAGTTAAATATGTATTTCCGCGATTTCAGAAATTCCGCCACTAAAGGGGGTTGAATTGGGGTCGAATTTTTTACGCCATTTGCCATATCTGAGTAATGGATACGGGCGTAAAATTTAAGATACCAAATGTACTAAAAAATAGTTAAATATGTATTTCTGCAATTTTAGCTAATAATCCATCAAGGATGTCACACTGTATGTCGAAAGTGTTAGGTAATTGTGCCATATCTCAGCAGTAGTTTTAAGTAAGAATGTGAAACTCTGCTTTACAAATTTACAAAAAGAGTAGTTAATCATGTAACTTTTCAGCGATTTCAGAGCTAGCGAGTTTGTGGGCAACATCGGCTGTGAACCCAATTGAGGAAGATTAGACGAAACAGAGAACTATTGCTGATTTTTTTACTATATATTTTGTGTGCCATTTTTTCCAAGGAATATATTTTTTTATTTCCCATTTTATATATATATATTTTTTAATTTCTGTCTTTTAGAGATCGGATTTAAAATTTTAAACAAAATATTACACTTCCACCATTTTTCAAAATACATTTTTTAAAGTAAATAATTGCGATTTAAATACTGATTTCCATATTTATGGGCTAGTGTATGCACAAGGATACCTTATGGTCATTACCGTATAGTCAGATTATAATAGTGCAACCGAATGGGTCCTGTTAAAATTATTTCATTTTAATGATTTATGCATGCAAAATTACTGAACCACGTTATAGTGATCGCTGCATTAACGATGTATGGGTGAGAAATAAACAGGGCCTAGTTATTTTGATAAACTCATTAATAATTTATGGGTGTGATAGTATCCATTTACAATGATCACCATTTATTTTAGAAAATCCCATTTTTATTTATTTAATGTGAAAGCTCTCCGCTCATCTTAGATAAACACAAACAAGGCCAGTAGTATTTTGTCTGAGGGATTTATGAAAAAAATATTATTAATGTCACAAAATATTTATTTACGAGACCATATATATATATATATGTATATATATATAACTAAATATTACACACACACACACACACACACACACATATATATATGAAACAAATTAAAAAAAAAAAAAAAAAAAAAAAAAAAAATTTTCGCCGTTGACTTCATTAAGACTATAATTCTGTGTAAATCCCATTATTCTAAATTATTTTCTCGCTCCAGTATTCGATTGTCAAAATTACAGTTAGCGAAATATATAGTTTATTCCAAATTCATTCTCTTAAAAAATGGCACTGATAGAATGTTCTATTAAATTTACGCACTTTTATTTTCTTTAAATAAAAAGCATCCTAGAATCTAATAATTCAAAAAATACCCATTTCCCAGCTAAAAATATTTTACTTTTAAGAAATAACAACCTATGAATTTCTTTTCTTTATTTTTTATTTCCCTACGATTCCTGACAAAATATTACTTTACAAATTCTGAAAGATTTTAATCTCAATATAAAAATTATTTTGGCATATTGCCATACTTGATAAAAACATATGTACTCCTTTTCTCTCTGCTTTTATTTATTCGAAGGAAGTAGAAGGCACGAGATTGTTCTAGAACATTTTTTGGCGCGCTTTTGCCAGCTTCGGTAAGTTCACTTCGATATTAATTCGCCGAAGAAGTTAAGCCGTGAGCGTTGATTGGCCTAGAGGCTTTTTAGATAGAATGTATTCTGGCGCGCTCGGAAAATGATATACGGATTTTTCCCGCGTTTAGAGCAGAATGTTCCGGGATTTCGGTGGTGGATGCAACTAGTCATGTACTTCCTAAATCTTCGAAGGTTCTCCTTGGCCGCCGATTGATTTTTAAAAGAATACCTGCCTGTACTAACTAAGATGTCTTCTTATATTTAAATTTAAATCATCAAGTTTCGCCACGACCCTAAATTTAGCAGTGCATGGAGTGAGTTTTCAATAGAGTAAAGCTTAATCAATTAATCTTTAAATTTTTCGAATAAAGTGTGAACTGGAACGAACTGCCTCTTCTCTGTAGCTTATACGTACACAATGAAGTAAGTCTCGGTGCTCGACTGAAAATCTCCTCGGAGAAACCTCCCTTGCCTTGAATAGGAGTCTACAAAAGTATGGTGACTCCAGTTAAATCGTCACATATTGAATTTTTTTAGTCGACAGGATGTTGACAGTATTCTTACATTAGACGAACATGATTTTGAGACATTTTTTGGAGTCTAGCGAATATGCTACAAGTTGTGCTTTTGTTCAAACATTTTTGCCGGTGCGTGCAGACAGCAACTGTCGCGACGGATGGAACGATGTTTTGGTATGATGTAATCAAGATTGAAATATGTGTGTATAGCGGATTTGAAGTGTGTATCATCGAATTAAATGGAAATTTGAAAAGACTTATTTTATGAGTTGCGGCCAAGTAAATAAAAAAAAGAAGACGTGGCAGTGTAAGTTATTTTTTCATGATTGATATTTTATTTTGTGACTTTATGATATTTGAATATTTTTATGTGTTTTATTTTTACTGTTTATGATTATTTAAAATTCTATTGTTATTTAAATGATACTTAAAGTCGGGGCTTTGTAAAGAAAATGAAATACATTCTTATATTGATAAAAGTAATTGAAAGATAAATATAACTAATTACATTTTTCGTTCTAAACAGACTATATTTTTCTTATTTCCACTCTAAAGCAATTTGACTGGAAACCATTTGCGTAATTTACTATTTTTGCTTCCTTTTTATTCTGTGTTTATGTTTTCACTAAAAAGATGTAATATGATTGAAATTTATTATGCTGTTGAAGTTATTTCCAACTATTTGGAAAGAATTGATGGTTTGTAATTTAAATAACAGAATATTAGATCCTTTACGTAATTTGATGTGTAAGTGTATACTGATATTACTTGTTGTTCTTATGTTGTTTATTATTTTGAATTTTAGAGTCAGATAATTTTATAATTGTTGTTAAGTTAAAGATTAATATATTATGAATTGATATTAGATATTATTATTATTATTATAAGTTATAAGATTATATTATTAGGTTTTAAAAAATTTAAATTCAAGTAATTACTAAGATGAACTGTTGGAGTAGTACAAATACCTTAATGAAGATCAGAGCAAAATATGAACGTGATTTCGATCAATCTGGGAAACAGTATGTCCATTATCTGTCAGTTGAGCATAGGAATATAATGGGTTCTTTAATCAATCGCCAATACACGGGTAGACTTTCGGGTACTTTAAATTTTTCGGGTCCCAATAGAGATATCACACAAAATGATATTCGGACAATTCTTATTGATGAAATATACAAATTTGAAGGAAAGTCAGGTGAGCTCACGACAAGTGATATAGCGGAACATGAAATCGATTTTGATATTTATGACAAAAGTGTAGACAATAGAAAAATTGACAAGTGTTGTAAATGCTTAGTGAAATTTGTGGAGCAAAAAATAATGTGTAACTATTGCCACGAATTCTTTATGTACCCTAAAAGTAAAATTAAATTAGATTAAACTCAAAATTTTTATGTGAATATTATATTTGTACTGACACATTTACTGTGTAGAATGTTTTCTGTTGCAAATTCCTATAATTAATAGAATTCAGTAGGGAAGCTTATCAGAAATGTCTATCAGTATTTTGGGGTTGAAATATGATGTTTACTAATAAATTAATGGTGATTGGATAACTTTGAAAAAAAAAAAAAAAAAAAAAAAAAAAAAAAAAAAAAAAAAAAAAAAAGGGTTTTCACTTTAAATTATATTTGTTCAAGTGATAATTTTAGTGGCAGAAGGAATACGGTCGCAATTTAGAAACATGGAACAATTCGCGACAATATTATTTTCCAGATGACTTCAAATTATTTCATGAAGATACACAAAAACCAGCACAAACAACTTCACATACAGGTTCACAAAATCAAACTAAAGTAAAAACAATAGATTAAACTCAAATTCTTTTAAATATCGCTTATTACCATAATTTCAACATTATCAGGTATGTTCTTGGGTCGACACAGGAATATTACTTGTTTTTGAAAGTTTTTGAGGTTAGGTAGACAACTTATGCAGGCATAAGATGTGTATTATGATTTTAGGAATTTTCAAATTGATGTTGAAAAATGAAATTAAAATTTATATATAATTACAGGTTTTAGTAAAAATAAGTTATATTATTTAATGGATTCACAGAAGCTATATTTATTTTGTTTAATACAATAAAGGTCTTGAATTATTCTTGAATGCTGATATTCTGTATTAGTCAGAGTTGATATTGTGATGTTGTAGTAAAATGTTAAGAGAGATTAGTTGAAATTTAAGGATTACAATAGTATAAATAATAGTTTTATATTCCAATTCTCTGTCACCTATCTATCTAACAATTATTATTATTATTATTATTTTTGCTTATTACTTAAAAAGTGTAAAAAGAAGAAGAGGATTCTACACTTAAATTTTGGTAATTAGCTATACCCGATTATGTCATAGATTTTTTAGTAGTCAAAAGAAGAGTATCAGAAAGGGATATTATTGTTCACAATTGTTGGTTGAGTGAATCCTATCTAAATATTTGGGCATCTAAATTATTTAGTATTGGAAAATAATGTAGAGTTAAATTTTTTTTATATAGATTTCGGCTAGCAAAAAATTATTTCCTTATCCTTTCAAGTAAGGAAACAAACATATTTTGCTATGTATTTTTTTTTCCTCAACCAAGAATTTTATATTGAATGTAATATTTACTGTGATATATTATATTGTTAGAGTAGTTATTGAAGTCTGTTGATATTATTTATTTTGAAAAGATTTATTAATGTTATTATTTATTAAGAGAAAATATTAGAAAAAATGTTGAGAGAGATTTAGAGTTAATATTAGAGTTATTAGAGTATTAGAGTTTTATTTACAAATTGAGTAAACTGCTTACAATGAAATGTAGTTATAAAATATATGATGAATTAGAATTTTTGTACCAAGGTTGTGATATTTCAAAGTAGTATGTATACCATGTTGTGCAATATGGACATTTATTAATTCAAAAATTTTACTGATTGCGACAAAAAGGATAGCTATCGAATGAAATGAATTAGCTCTGGTCTTCAGTGTGACCACAAAAAGAGTGGCACCACAGATTAGAGTGGGGGTAATCCCAAAACCACAATGGAGAAAGACTGAAATTTAGTCAGAACTGTTTTGAGACTGTTGTTGACTGCTGTTGTTGTTCAAACAGTGACTGTTTAAGACTATTGAAACTTCAGTATTCAGTTATTCAGTATTAGTATGATTAAGTTTTTCAATAGTATTCTGAAGAATACAGTTTTTTCAATTGGTAATATTTTTCAGTTTTCAATGTAACTAATTTCCAACTTTATTATTTATTATATTATTTATTATATTGATTTATTATTTATTATTATTATATTATGTTGGTAATATTATTTATTATGTTAGTTATTTCTTAGTTTATCTTGATGTATCCCATTTATTTACACTTGCAAAAGTAAGTGTTGCTGTAAACTTATGTATTTGAGGTTATGCTTTACTCTATAAATATTTTAATTTCCATTCTTCCAAAATTTAAGACAATTACTTTGTTTGTGATTCTTGATGATTTAAAATTTTTAGAATTTTATATTTTAGGAAAAATTCTCTATTTTTTTTCTTATCTGAACTGCTGTTAGGGAACTGCTATTCAGATAAGCTTGTTTTTTTTTCGGGGGGGGGGGGGGGGGGGATATTGAAACAAATTAAAAAAAAAAAAAAAAAAAAAAAAAAAAAAAAAATTTCGCCGTTGACTTTATTAAGACTATAATTCTGTGTAAATCCCATTATTCTAAATTATTTTCTCGCTCCAGTATTCGATTGTCAAAATTACAGCTAGCGAAATATATAGTTTATTCCAAATTCATTCTCTTAAAAAATGGCACTGATAGAATGTTCTATTAAATTTACGCACTTTTATTTTCTTTAAATAAAAAGCATCCTAGAATCTAATAATTCAAAAAATACCCATTTCCCAGCTAAAAATATTTTACTTTTAAGAAATAACAACCTATGAATTTCTTTTCTTTATTTTTTATTTCCCTACGATTCCTGACAAAATATTACTTTTCAAATTCTGAAAGATTTTAATCTCAATATAAAAATTATTTTGGCATATTGCCATACTTGATAAAAACATATGTACTCCTTTTCTCTCTGCTTTTATTTATTCGAAGGAAGTAGAAGGCACGAGATTGTTCTAGAACATTTTTTGGCGCGCTTTTGCCAGCTTCGGTAAGTTCACTTCGATATTAATTCGCCGAAGAAGTTAAGCCGTGAGCGTTGATTGGCCTAGAGGCTTTTTAGATAGAATGTATTCTGGCGCGCTCGGAAAATGATATACGGATTTTTCCCGCGTTTAGAGCAGAATGTTCCGGGATTTCGGTGGTGGATGCAACTAGTCATGTACTTCCTAAATCTTCGAAGGTTCTCCTTGGCCGCCGATTGATTTTTAAAAGAATACCTGCCTGTACTAACTAAGATGTCTTCTTATATTTAAATTTAAATCATCAAGTTTCGCCACGACCCTAAATTTAGCAGTGCATGGAGTGAGTTTTCAATAGAGTAAAGCTTAATCAATTAATCTTTAAATTTTTCGAATAAAGTGTGAACTGGAACGAACTGCCTCTTCTCTGTAGCTTATACGTACACAATGAAGTAAGTCTCGGTGCTCGACTGAAAATCTCCTCGGAGAAACCTCCCTTGCCTTGAATAGGAGTCTACAAAAGTATGGTGACTCCAGTTAAATCGTCACATATATATATATATATATATATATATATATATATATATATATATATACCGGGTGATCCAAAAGTCAGGACGAAAGTCAGGTCGAAAACGAATCAAGATACAAAGATACGGTTTGCACCAAACTGATGGAAAAGAAACCGGGTTTTGTGTGGCAACGAAATAAAAAATAGTTCTGTTGGCGACCAACAGATAGCGCTGTCGATTTCTACAAGATAACGCAAGAATAACGCAAGAAACGCTACTAAATGCTGTAAACGGTGTGGTGCCTCGTCTCACAGCTGTACTTCTGAATGATGGACAGCACATTGAACATTTACTGTAGTACTAATTAACTGTAATTAAGCTGACTTGTAAGTTGTCAACATTTTTTTTCATTTGTAAATCATCTTTTGGTGCAATAAAACACTATAGCGCCATCTTTTGGTCGCCAACAGAACTGTTTTTTCGTTGCCACACAAAACCCGGTTTCTTTTCCATCCGTTTGGTGTAAACCGTATCTTTGTATCTTGATTCGTTTTCGAATTATTCATTTTTAAAGTTCGTCCTGACTTTTGGATCACCCGGTATATATGTGTGTGTGTGTGTGTGTAATATTTAGTTATTTCCGTATAGTTAAAAATAAAGTATTTTATTTTTTTAATTTCTCTGTTTACATGTAAAATGCAATTTCTGGGTCGAGAGAATACACTGCAGAATGTATTTGTGTCCCACTCAGAAGCGACCGGCTAGTCATTTTATAGAAATCTCTCAATTTCTGCCTGACAACCGTATTCATGTAAATTCTCGCAAGAGAGCAAAAGCATATTAACCCTCAATACGTCCCCAAATTTTATTTAGTGTATGAAACCATTGTTCAACGCTACTGGTATTATGAGCAGAGTGAGATATACAACTTTATTTATGAATCAAGTAAACATGCCAATTTGATCTTTAATTAATTATGTATACATCTTATACGTACATATATAACGCAAATATGTAACATAAAAGCATATATAAGACATTTTTGATAGACACATACGATGCAAATAATGAGTAATTATTGACATAAAGGGCGGATAATTAAGCCTTTCGATAATATAATATGCGTACACTTGAAGCATATATATGCTTGTCTAAATCGTAATTGAACTTTCTCATAATCGTAATTGTGGGGGCGAAATAACAAAAAAGTACAGATGTTTTTATAATACCAATTACTATTTGATAAACATTAATATATTTACTACTTCTATAAATTGAATGTTAATACTTATCATTTGACATGAAATCAAGCAGCGCGGCGTCAACTTCGAAACATTTTGTTGAAAAATGTATCATCTACGTTTAGAAATACGACTTATATTTTTTCAATTAAAACCTATTAAAACCTCGAATGTATTTCTTGAAATAAGAAATTTCGCACACTTTATATCTAAATAACAATGGGACGTTTGTTGTTTATTTGTTGAGCGAAGATTTCATTGTTACTTAACATTGTTGAAAAAACTGCGCTTGTTTACATTTTACTGACAAATTAGATCCATTGTTGTAACTCATATATTTTAACCACATTGTTGTCCACGTCGTTATGACATCATTTAAGACATAATGAAATTTATACATAATTATGAAGTGCATTAAAACATGCTTTTTGTAGAATATGCGGTGCAAAGCATTTATTATTCATTTACAGGGTGAAAAAAAAGAATTTTTTTACACATCGTTCTATGGGAACAAACAGTTTGCTGTGTAATTTAGTGATATTTCACTATTTCAAACATAAATAAAATTATATGCATTAATGAGGAGCACTATACATTGCCCTTTTGTCTACATTGAGTTTATTTACAGGGGAACACAAAAGATATTGGTTACAGTACATGTGCGATATTTACAGTTCATTTGTGATAACTGCGCTTTCAATTTTGATTTGCGTTTTTAAGTTCAACTAAATTTCTTCATAGTAAGTGTATGTTTATAAATTCGGTTGATCATATACAGGGCTACACAAGGGAATTTGTAAGTATTACAGACTTTGGGAGTGAATTGCTTAAGGGTAGTTTTTAATTGTGTTTACGCATTTACCTGCTGAACTATATTTAGTAAACTAATAGAAGTTTGTGGAATATACAAAATTCATATACAGGGCTACGCGAAGAAGAAGATACATTGTCTTTTACGGTTGGTAATTTCAGCGAGTGAGTTTTAAATTGACTTTTAGCTTAATATGTGATGTGTACAAAAGTCTTCAGATAATATACAGGGCTGTACAAAATATTTCGAGTGCATTTCCATCGATTAGCGAAAATTGTTAAATGTGAATA
Organism: Maratus michaelseni; assembly: GCA_963931845.1. Taxonomy (NCBI): domain Eukaryota; kingdom Metazoa; phylum Arthropoda; class Arachnida; order Araneae; family Salticidae; genus Maratus; species Maratus michaelseni. The sequence goes on along the minus strand of OZ007590.1, from coordinate 77,693,437 downwards.
TTCTAAATGAACTAAATTTTATCGTACAATATATCCAAAGTTATTCATCATATACAGGGCAGCACAAAAAAATTCGACTGTTTTTTTTTTTTTTTTTTTTTTTTTTTTTTTACATTGGAAGGTAATTTCAAAACTGTATTCTTAGTGTGTTATACGTTTCTTAAATCGTTTTCTTACATATCATCTTTCACCTTATTTAACGGTGAAGTTTCTTTACAGTTTTATGGCTGTGTTGGAAAGTGTTTCATAATCTATGCTTGACGCATGATTTTTCGTTCTTGATTAAAGAAAGCACAAGGTTCATTCACTTAAACCTAAGTAATTTAACATATTTTTGTTTATAAAATGTAAATAACTACTGCTTTGTTTTGTGGAAATAAAACATGTCCTGAGACCCCGATTCGGTTTAAAACCGAAATCGCAGAATTTTCACTTTTGTGGCAAGTCGAGAACTTTATCCCTCTCATTCCGAATTAAGCCGGGATTCAGAATTAAGCCTACCTGGTAGGTTAATTTTATGGAATCCTCCGCCATATTCTACGGTAAATTGGGGTTAAAGATAACCTTCGACTTACCTTATGTCAAATTGACGTTGTTCCTGCTCTCAAGGATAATGACGAAGTTGCGTGAATCTGCATTTCCCATACTACTTCAAGTGAGAACTTAACGCCTGATTTTCACTATAGACTCTAATTGAACCCTTCAGTATGATTGTCTTTAAAGGTAATTTATGGAGTTGAATAATGTTGCTTTTTTAGAATAATTTTAATCTACCTGCCACACGAAGTAGACGAACACATTTTTGAATGCAATGGGCGGGATTTGGAATTTTTAAAAAGAATAAACAACATGGAGTAAATAATAATGTGTTTTGTTAAAAATGAATATGAGTAAATAGTTTGTCTAATATTGTTTCACTTATCAGTATTTTTTAAACCGTTAATTTTGATAACTTATATCTATGAATATGTTCTTTAATCAAATTGATTTAAATTAATATGTGGATACTTCAACTTTAGTTGTCGATCAATTATAACATAGTTTAAATACTTATAGGGAATCATTATTTTTTTATTAGTCACTTTTCTTTATTTTTTCGAATAATATAATAATATATAATGATTATATGCTATTATGAATATTGTTATATTATATTTAGTATAATATGTTGTAAAGTTAATCTTCAAACGATATTTAAATGTTTTTTAGTTATAGTGCCCCTAAAGAATGTGTCGCTAAATTATAAGAAATATTTGATATTACAGACATATAAAATGTACATTAAATTCCATGACGTATAATAAGAAAATGTACAATGATATATAACACATATATGTTACACACGATTATATATATGACATTTGTGATAGGCGCATATGACGTACATAGCCCTTCAGTATGTTGGCCTTTAAAGGTAGTTTGTCGAGTTGAATAATGTTGCTTTTAATCTACCTGCCACACGAAGTAGCTGAACACTTTTTTGACTGGATGGGGCGGGAGTTGGACAGTATGGAGTGGACAATAATATGATTTGTTAGAAATGAATATGAGTAAATAGTTTGTCTAATATTTTTTCACGCATCAATACTTTTTAAACCATTAATTTTGATATCTTATATATATGAATATGTTCTTTAATCAAAATGTTTTAAATTAATATGTGAATACTTCAACTTTAGTTCTCGATCAATTATAAAATAGTTTTAATACTTAACGGGAATCATTATTTTTTTTTATTAGTCATTTTATTTTATTTTTTCGAATAATAGCTTGATTTTAGAAAACTAAAAGTTCGCCATAATTCTTAATTCTTTTGTATTTTTTGCATGGTAATGTAGGAGTCGCATAAAATATCAAGCATTTATAGACTTTAAAGCTAAAGTAAAATGTCCTTTTATAAAGAACAAGAACAAAAAAACCCACACTGTTTCTTATCGTATTTAACCCTTCATCTATGACACAAGTAAACATGCCAATTTTATCTGTAATTAATTATTTATATATCTTTATATCAAGAAATAAAGACTCTTTTTTAGTGCAAAGGGTATTTGATTGACAAGTGCAAAGAATATTTGAAATTATAGATCATTACAATTTAGTCATATTAAAAAAAAATGTTTCTTATACAATACTATAAATATTATATAATAATATATAATGATTATATGCATATATAATGATATATGCTTGTCTAAATCGTAATTGAACTTTCTCATAATCGTAATTGTGGGAGCGAAATATCAAAAAAGTACAGATATTTATAGAATACCCATTACTATTTGATAAATATTAAGATATTTACTACCTCTATAAATTGAATGTTAATACTTATCATTTGGCATGAAAGCAAGATACGCGGCATCAACTTCGAAACATCTTGTTGAAAAATGTATATCATCAACGTTTAGAAATACGACACATCTTTTTTCAATTAAAACTTATTAAAACTTCCAATTTATTTTTCGAAATAAGAAATTTCACAGAATTAAAATCTAAATAACAATGGGACGTTTGTTGTTTAATTATTCACCGATGATTTCATTATTACTTAACATTGTAGAAAAAACTGTGATTGTTTACATTTAACTATCAAATTAGATCCATTGTTGTAACGTAACTTATATATTTTAACCCCATTGTTGCCCACATCGTTATGACGTCAACATTACGGACGCATACTAGTCGAAATCGTAACTGGGAGGTTGGATAGGGAGGGAGATGGATTTTTTAAAGAAAGAACAAGGTGGGCATTCACTGAAACATAAGTAATTTAACATATTTTTGTGTATAAATAGTAAATAACTACTGTTTTGTTTTGTGGAAATAAAACAAGTCCTGAGATCCCGAGCAGTATTTTAGTAAGTTTCACTTTTGTGGCAAGTCGAGGACGTTATCCGTCTCATTCCAAATTAAGTCGCGATGGTGTATGATCCGCCTTGTATAAATCTGCATTTCTCATAGTACTCCTGTGATATTTTTACGCCAGATTTTCATGGTAGCATGTAATTGTTTTTTTTTTTAGCGTTACGGCCATCAAGCTAGCTTGTCGAGTTGAATAATTTTGCTTTTTCAGAATGGTTTTAAACTACCTGTCACACAAAACAAGAACTCTTTTTTGCGATAAAGGGTTCGATGGCAGGGATTGATATTTTACAAGGAAAACACAAATTTGTCAATAATTTATATCATAAAAATTTGTTATGAGTAAATGATTTCTCTGACATTTTTCACTTAGCTATTTTGTTTTTAAAACCATTAAATTAGACGTTTGTATATTTATTAGCATGGGCTTTCTTTTTACATAGTATGTAAATACTTCAACAAAAATGGAGGAGTGCATACAAAGTTAGCTTGAATGAGAAAGAATATTTTTGCACTGTTTGCGGGTGCAACTAAACTGGTGCACATAAAAAAGGTTAATGGAGAAGAGGTGTAAATAACCCTAGTCATTCAGTTTTCTAAGCAATCTTTCGTTAGTTCTCGATGAAATATAAAATAAATTTAAATCCGTATGGGTAACAGAATTTGGTTCTTTTCATTTAGTCATGTTATTTTAAATTTTCGTTGAATACTAAATTGTTTGTGAATTATACAATTGCCAGTGTTTCCGGTACATTAAAATTGGTAGTAGTTTAAAAATATCAAGCAGAATTTGGAAAAAAATGTGTTGCTTTACAAATGAGTTTTATAAGGAAATATATAATGTAAGTTTTTTCACTTATCTTGTTGCGTGTGTTTAAAGTATTACAATCACGAGTTGTTTAATATATTTCTATGGTAAAATATAAACATTTACTTGGATTTTTTGTGAAAGTTAATTTTGTCCTGGTGTCCCGATTCAATTTAAAACGAAATGTAAAATTATTATTAAATTTTACTCTTTGGCACGTCGAGATCATTATACATCGATTTCGGAATTAAGTCGCGATCGTATATGATCAACCTAACCCAAAGGGTAATTTCAGGGAACCCTCAGCCAAAATCTATGGCACGTTGAGGTTGCAGATAAACTTCGACTTACTTGATGACAAGTCGTCGCTGTTCCTGCTCTCAAGGAGCATGACGAGGTTGCGTGAATCTGCTTTTCCCATAGCATTCCAGTGAGACTTTTAAGCCTGATATTTATTATAGCCTCGAATAGCACACTTCATTTTGTTTGCCTTCCAGTATGTTTGCCCATCAGTATGTTTGCCTTGGTAGTTTGTCCAGTTGAAAAATATTGCTATTGCAGAATATTTATAATCTACCTGTCACATGAAATAGACGAACACTTTTTTGACTGTATGGGGTGGAAGTTGGAATTCTTAAAAAGAATAAACAATATGGAGTGAACAATAATCTATTTCGTTAAAAATGAATATGAGTAAATAGTTTGTCGAATATTTTTTCAATTATCAATGGTTTTTTAAACAAATAATTTTGAAATTTTATATTCATGAATATGATCTTTAATCAAAATATTTTAGCTTAATATGTGAATACTTCAAAATTAGTTCTCGATAAAATATAAAATAGTTTAAATACTTATAAGGAATCATTATTTTTTTCTTATTAGTCACTTTATTTTATTTTTTCGAATAATAGTTTGAATTTAGAAAACCAAAAGTTCGAAATAATTCTTAATTCCTTTTTATTTTTTGCATGGTAATATAGGGGTCGCGTAAAATATCCAACATTTATAGACTTTAATGGTGAAGTACAACAACAAAACCCACACTGTTTCTTATCGTTTTTAAACCTTCATCTATGAATCAAGTAAACATACCAAATTTATCTGTCATTAATTACTTATATATCTTTAAATCAAGAAATACAAATTCTTTTTTAGTGCAAAGATTATTTGATTTATAAAATTATAGATCGTTATAATTTAGCCATAATTTAAAAATATATCTTATACCATACTATAAATATTATATAATAATGTATAATGATTAAGAGTTAATATGCATATTGTTATGATATATTATAGTATATTATGCTGTAAAATCATAACTTTGAGCGATATTTAAATGCTTTTTTGTCATAGCGCCCCTACAGAATGTGTCGCTGAATTATAAGAGTTATTTGATATTATATACATATATAAAGTATATTAAATTCCATGATGTATAATGTGGCTATGTATGTATATATAACGCATATATGTAACTCACGAGCATATATATGGCCTTTGTGATAGGCGCATATGACGTACATACATATACGAAGCAAATAATAAGTAATTATTGACATAAAGAGTGGATAATTAAACGTTTCGATTATATGCATGCATATAAAGCATATATATTCTTGTCTATATCGTAATTGAACTTTCTCATAATCGTAATTGTGGGGGGGGGGGAACTTAAAAAAGTACAGATATTTATATAATACACATTGCTATTTGTTAAACATTAATATATTTACTAATTCTATAAATGTAATGTTAATACTTATCATTTGGCATGAAATCAAGCAGCGCGGCGTCAACTTTGAGACATCTTGTTGAAAAATGTATCATGGTTACAAATACGACACATCTTATTTTCAATTAAAACCGATTAAAACCTCGATTTTATTCCTTGAAATAAGAAATTTGACACAATTTAAATCTAAATAACAATGGGACGTTTGTTGTTTAATTTTTGAGCGAAGATTTCATTTTTAATTAGCATTGTTGAAAAAAAAACTGCAATTGTTTACATTTAACTGACAAACTAGATCCATTGTTGTAACATATTTTTTAAACACATTTTTGCGCACATCGTTATGACGTCAACATTACGGACGAATACTAGTCGAAATCGTAACTGGGAGGTTGGATGGGGAGGGAGATGGGTTTTTTAAAGAAGGTACAAGGTGGTCATTCACTAAAACCTAAGTAATTTAATATATTTTTGTGTATAAAATGTAAATAACTACTGCTTTCTTTTGTGGAAATACACATGTCCTGAGATCTTGATTTGGTTTAAAATCGACACCGGAAATTTTTTGTAATTTTCACTTTTGTGGCAAGTCACGGACTTCATCCGTCTCATTCCGAATTAAGTCGCTATCGTATATAATCCGCCTATCTCTTAGGTTAATTTTAGGGAATCCTCCGCCATACTTTACAGCAAATTGATGTTGCATATAACCTTCGACTTACCAGATGGCAAGTCGACGCTGTTCGTGCTCTCAAGAAGCACGACAATGTTGCGTAAATCTGCATTTCCCATAGCACTGCTGTAAGATTTTTTTCGCCCTATTTTCTTGGTAGCATGTAACTGTTTGTTTTAGTGTTACGGCCTATCCAGCTAGTTTGTCAAGTTGAGTAATTTTGCTTTTTCAGAATGCTTTTAATCTACCTGTCACACACAAAAGAAGAACTATTTTTTGAAGTAAAGGATTTGGGGGGATAGATTGATATTTTATAAGAAAAACCCAAATTTGTCAAGAATTTATATTTTATGAGTAAATGATTTCTCTGGCATTTTTTCACTAAGCTATTTTGTTTTTAAAACCATTAAATTAGACGTATTTATTAGCATGGGCTTTCTTTTTACATAGTATGTAAATACTTCAATAAAAATGGAGGAGTGCGTGAAAAGATAGCTTGAATGAGAAATAATATTTTTGCACTGTTTGCGGATGAGATCGAACTGCTTCACTATCAAAAGTCTAGCGGAGGAGAGGTCTAAACAACCCTAGTCATTCAGTTTTCTCAGCCTTCTCTCGTTAGTTCTCGATGAAATATATAATAAATTTAAAGACCTATAGGGGAAGATAATTTTGTTTTATTTAGTCATGTTTTTTTAAATTTTCGTTGAATACTAAATTGTTTGTGAACGATACAATTGACAGTATTCCGGTACATTAAAATTGGTAGTAGTTTAAAAATATCAAGCAGAATTTGGAAAAAAAATGTGATGCTTTACAAATGAGTTTTATAAGGGAATATATAATGTATGTTTTTTCAGTTATCCCATTGCGTGTGTTTAAAATATTACATTTCGACATTACTTTATTCACGAGTTATTTAATATATTTTTATTCAAAAATATAAAAATTTACTGGGATTTTTCGTGAAAATAAATTTTGCCCTGCTGTTTAAAACGAAAATGTAAAATTATTACTAAATTTTATCTATTACTAAATAATAAATTTAAATAGCAATATTTTATACATTAACATACAAAACTATCCCGAAGAAGAACAAAAACATTAAAACGAACGATAACATGTTTAAAGAAAAATTAAAAAATGAGAGAAATGCATGTTACCTGACGTGATCGATTGGATTCCAACTATTCTTCAACTCTACTGACATTATGAGAAGAGTTGTATAGTCCAAACCTCTCGTCTTTAAATTAATATTTAGAAATGCTCGCGTGCAATTTTTACTTTTAAAATTAAGTCTGCTATATTTATGATCAATAATTCTTCCTTAGGAGGGAATTTTTTTTCAGATATATTTACGCGTAAAATTCTGCTTATAAAGGCTGTTACTGTAACGAAGTTTATGGTCAGCGGTGGAACGTTTAGGGGTAGCATCACAAAGGTATTATTGGAGTGGACGCAAAAGTTCTTAGTTCATTCCAATCAATAAGTTAAAATAGCAATATTTTATACATTAACATACAAAACTATCCAGTAGAAGAAAAAAAGACATTAAAACGAACGATAACATGTTAAAAGAAAAGTTAAAAAATGATAGAAATGCATGTTACCTGACGTGGTCGAATGGATTCCAACTATTCTTCAACTCTACTGACATTATGAGCAGAGTTGTATAGTCCAAACCTCTCGTCTTTAAATTAATATTTAGAAATGCTCGCGTGCAATTTTTACTTTTAAAATTAAATCTGCTATATTTATGATCAATAATTCTTCCTTAGGAGAGAATTTTTTTTCAGATATATTTACGCGTAAAATTCTGCTTATAAAGGCTGTTACTGTAACGAAGTTGATGGTCAGCGGTGAAACGTTTAGGGATAGCATCACAAAGGTATTATTGGAGTGGACGCAAAAGTTCTTAGTTCAGTCCAATCAATAAGTTAAAATAGCAATATTTTATACATTAACATACAAAACTATCCAGTAGAAGAAAAAAAGACATTAAAACAAACGATAACATGTTAAAAGAAAAGTTAAAAAATGATAGAAATGCATGTTACCTTTCGTGATCCATTGGATTCCATGAATCAAACAGTTGGAGCAAGTCTGGTTCAAACTCCCACTCCTTTCACAATTCAGATTCCTAAAAAACAGAATTAAATGGGGCGGCGACCTTCGTATACTCAGTATAGTACATTATAAAATAGTACTTTTGTACACAGTAACATACATATCTATCAAGGGAGGGCAAACAAACTTAAAAAAATTATAAAAAAAGAATTTCGTGTTATACGTATCTTAATTTTGAAAGATTTTCTGTCTCACTCACGTAACATGTCGAGGCAAAACTCCGCTTCAGACGGTGACAAGCGGAAGTCGCGAATATACAACTCACCTTAAGGCAAGTCGACGCTGTTCCTGCCCACAAGGAGCATGCCGAGGTTGCGTAATTCACGTTTCCCGTAGTATGTCAAAGGGGGGTTTTCTGTTGCCTATCGTAGTAACACATCACTCTAAAATGTAATACGTCTGCCTCTCACACAATGTTTATCGTGTCGAGATGACTTATTCTGCCATGCTTATCATTATTTTGCAGTCGACCTTCTGTGCATTAGTACTACTTATGATTCAACTCTATTTTATGATATACGGCATCTTTATTTAAATATTCGCTGCAATTGCAAATATTAAAATACTCGCTCAGAAATTATTAAAATCATTTTATAAAAATTAACTGTATTTCAAAATTTGCCCTATGCCTGACAACAGAAATCATATCTATTCTCGCAAAACCATATTTGCCATTAATCTGATCAGAAATTTAATTTACCGTATACAACTATTCTTCAACTCTACTGACATTATGAGCAGAGTTGTATAGTCCAGACCTTTCCACATTAAATTAATATTTAAAAATGCTCGCGTGCAATTTTTACGTTCAAAATTACGTCTGCTATATATATATGATTAATAATTCTTCCTTAGGAAAGCATTTTTTTTATATATATTTAGGCCAAAAATTCTGATTATAAAGGTTATTAATTTAACGAAGTTGATGATCAACAGTAGAACGTTTAGGGGTATCATCACAAAGATAGTATTGGAGTGGACGCAAAATTTCTTAGTTCATTCCAAACATTAAATTAAAAAAGTAACAGTTTATAAATTACATACAAAACTGTCCAGAAGGAGAACAAAAATATTAAAACGAACGATTAAATGTTAAGAGAAAATTTAAAAAATGATAGAAATGCATGTTACCTGTCTTGATCCATTGGAGTCCATGAATAAAAAAGTTGGAGAAAGTCTGGCTCAAACTCCCACTCCTTTCACAATTCAGAATCCTAAAAAGCAGAATGAAACGGGGCGTCGACCCTCGTATACACAGTAACATACAACATAAAATAGTACTTGTGTACACAGTAACATACATATGTATCAAAGGGAGGGCAAACAAACTTTTGTAAAAAATTAAAAAAAGAAATTTATAAAAAAAGAAATTCATGTTATACGTATCTTAATTTTGAAAGGTTTTCTATCTCACTCACATAACATGTCCAGAGAAAACTCTGCTTTACACGGTGACAAGCGGAAGTCGCGAATATACAACTCACCTGATGGCAAGTCGACGCTGTTCCTGCCCACAAGGAGCATGACGAGGTTGCGTAATTCGCGTTTCCCGTAGCATGTCAAAGAACGTTTTTCTGTTGCCCATCGGAGTAACTCATCACTGTAAAAATACGCGCTCAAAAATTATTACAATTCCGTTTATGAAAATTATCAGTATTTCAAAATTTGCCCTCTGCCTGACAACCGTATTAATGTCTATTCTCGCAAGAATGCAAAAGCATATTTGCCATTAATCTGACGCGAAATTTAATTTACAGTATGCATTTATTCATCAACTCTACTGACATTATGAGCAGAGTTGTACAGTCCAAACCTCTCGACTTTAAATTAATATTTAAATATGCTATCTTGCAATTTTTACTTTTAAAATTACGTCTGCGGTATTTATAATCAATAAGTTTTCCTTAAAAAGCTTTTTGTGCCAGATATATTTACGCCAAAAATTCTGCTTTTAAAGGCCATTACTGTAACGAAGCTGATGGTCAAAGGTAGAAAGTTTAGGGGTAGCTTCACAAAGATATTATTGGAGTGGACGCAAAATTTCTTAGTACATTACAATCAGTAAATTAAAATAGTAATAGTTTATAAATAATATGCAAAACACTATCCAGAATTAGAACAAAAACATTCAATCGAATGATTAAATGTTAAAAGAAAAATTAAAAAAGTGATAGAAATGCATGTTACCTGTCCTGGTTCCATTGGATTCCATGAATCAAACAGTTGGAGAAAGTCTGGCTCAAACTCCCACTCCTTTCACAATTCAGAATCCTAAATAGCAGAATGAAACGGGGCGTCGACCCTCGTATACACAGTAACATACAACATAATATAGTACTTGTGTACACAGTAACATACATATCTATCAAGGGAGGGCAAACAAACTTTTGTAAAAAAATAAAAAAAACTTATAAAAAAAGAATTTCGTCTTATACGTATCTTAATTTTGAAAGATTTTCTGTCTCACTCACATAACATAGCCAGGGAAAACTCCGATTCACACGGTGACAATCGGAAGTCGCGAATATACAACTCACCTGATCGCAAGTCGACGCTCTTCCTGCCCACAAGGAGCATGACGAGGTTGCGAAATTCGCGTTTCCCGTAGCATGTCAAAGAGTGTTTTTCTGTTGCCTATCGGAGTAACTCATCACTGTAAAAATACGCCCTCAGAAATTTGTACATTTCCGTTTATGAAAATTCTCTGTATTTCAAAATTTGCCCTCTGCCTGACAACCGTATTAATGTCTATTCTCGCAAGAATGCAAACGCATATTTGCCATTTATCTCACGCGAAATTTAATTTACAGTATGCAACTATTCTTCAACTTTACTGACATTATGAGCAGAGTTGAATAGTCGAAACCTGTCGACTTTAAATTAATATTTGAAAATGCTATCGTGCAATTTTTACATTTAAAATTACGTCTGAGGTATTTATGATAAATAACTTTTCCTTAAAAAGTTTTTTGTGCCAGATATATTTACGCCAAAAATTCTGCTTTTAAAGGCCATTACTTTAACGAAGTTGATGGTCAAAGATAGAAAGTTTAGGTGTAGCTTCACAAAGATATTATTGGAGTGGACGCAAAATTTCTTAGTACATTACAATCAGTAATTTAAAATAGTAAAAGTTTATAAATAATATGCAAAACACTATCCAGAATTAGAACAAAAAAATTAAAACGAACGATTAAATGTTAAAAGAAAAATTAAAAAATGATAGAAATGCATGTTACCTGTCTTGATCCATTGGAGTCCATGAATAAAAAAGTTGGAGAAAGTCTGGCTCAAACTCCCACTCCTTTCACAATTCAGAATCCTAAAAAGCAGAATGAAACGGGTCGTCGACCCTCTTATACACAGTAACATACAACATAAAATAGTATTTGTGTAAACAGTAACATACATATCTATCAAGGGAGGGCAAACAAACTTAAAAAAAATAATAATTAATTAATTTATTTATAAAAAAAGAATTTCGTGTTATACATATTTTAATTTTGAAAGATTTTCTGTCTCAATCTCACAACCTGTCTAGGGAAAACTCCGCTTCACAAGGTGAAAAACGGAAATCGCGAATATACAACTCACCTGATGGCAAGTCGATGCTGTTCCTGCCCACAAGGAGCATGACGCGGTTGCGTAATTCGCGTTTCCCGTAGCATGTCAAAGAGTGTTTTTCTGTTGCCTATCGGAGTATCTCATCACTGTAAAAATACGCGCTCAAAAATTATTACAATTCCGTTTATGAAAATTATCAGTATTTCAAAATTTGCCCTCTGCCTGACAACCGTATTAATGTCTGTTCTCGCAAGAATGCAAAAGCATATTTGCCATTAATCTCACGCAAAATTTAATTTACAGTATGCAACTATTCTTCAACTTTACTGACATTATGAGCAGAGTTGAATAGTCCAAAATCTCGACTTTAAATTAATATTTAAATATGCTATCGTGCAATTTTTACTTTTAAAATTACGTCTGCGGTATTTATGATCAATAACTTTTCCTTAAAAAGCTTTTTGTCTCAGATATATTTACGCCAAAAATTCTGCTGTTAAAGGCTATTACTGTAACGAAGTTGATGGTCAAAGGTAGAAAGTTTAGGGGTAGCTTCACAAAGATATTATTGGAGTGGACGCTAAATTTCTTAGTACATTACAATCAGTAAATTAAAATAGTAATAGTTTATAATTAATATGCAAAACACTATCCAGAATTAGAACAAAAACATTCAAACGAATGATTAAATGTTAAACGAAAAATTAAAAAAATGATAGAAATGCATGTTACCTGTCTTGGTCCATTGGATTCCTTGAATCAAACAGTTGGAGAAAGTCTGGCTCAAACTCCCACTCCTTTGAAAATTCAGAATCCTAAAAAGCAGAATGAAACGGGGCGTCGACCCTCGTATACACAGTAACATACAACATAAAATAGTACTTGTGTACACAGTAACATACATATCTATAAAAGGGAGGGCAAACTAACTTTTGTAAAAAAATAAATTTATAAAAAAAGAATTTCGTCTTATACGTATCTTAATTTTGAAAGATTTTCTGTCTCACTCACATAACATAGCCAGGGAAAACTCCGATTCACACGGTGACAATCGGAAGTCGCGAATATACAACTCACCTTATCGCAAGTCGACGCTCTTCCTGCCCACAAGGAGCATGACGAGGTTGCGAAATTCGCGTTTCCCGTAGCATGTCAAAGAGTGTTTTTCTGTTGCCTATCGGAGTAACTCATCACTGTAAAAATACGCCCTCAGAAATTTGTACATTTCCGTTTATGAAAATTCTCTGTATTTCAAAATTTGCCCTCTGCCTGACAACCGTATTAATGTCTATTCTCGCAAGAATGCAAACGCATATTTGCCATTTATCTCACGCGAAATTTAATTTACAGTATGCAACTATTCTTCAACTTTACTGACATTATGAGCAGAGTTGAATAGTCGAAACCTGTCGACTTTAAATTAATATTTGAAAATGCTATCGTGCAATTTTTACATTTAAAATTACGTCTGAGGTATTTATGATAAATAACTTTTCCTTAAAAAGCTTTTTGTGCCAGATATATTTACGCCAAAAATTCTGCTTTTAAAGGCCATTACTTTAACGAAGTTGATGGTCAAAGATAGAAAGTTTAGGTGTAGCTTCACAAAGATATTATTGGAGTGGACGCAAAATTTCTTAGTACATTACAATCAGTAATTTAAAATAGTAAAAGTTTATAAATAATATGCAAAACACTATCCAGAATTAGAACAAAAAAATTAAAACGAACGATTAAATGTTAAAAGAAAAATTAAAAAATGATAGAAATGCATGTTACCTGTCTTGATCCATTGGAGTCCATGAATAAAAAAGTTGGAGAAAGTCTGGCTCAAACTCCCACTCCTTTCACAATTCAGAATCCTAAAAAGCAGAATGAAACGGGGCGTCGACCCTCGTATACACAGTAACATACAACATAAAATAGTACTTTTGTGCACAGTAACATACATATCTATCAAGTGAGGGCAAACAAACTTTTGTAAAAAAATAAAAAAAATTATAAAAAAAGAATTTCGTGTTATACGTATCTTAATTTTGAAAGATTTTCTGTCTCACTCACATAACATAGCCAGGGAAAACTCCGATTCACACGGTGACAAGCGGAAGTCGCGAATATACAACTCACCTGATCGCAAGTCGACGCTGTTCCTGCCCACAAGGAGCATGACGAGGTTGCGTAATTCGCGTTTCCCGTAGCATGTCAAAGAGTGTTTTTCTGTTGCCTATCGGAGTATCTCATCACTGTAAAAATACGCGCTCAAAAATTATTACAATTCCGTTTATGAAAATTATCAGTATTTCAAAATTTGCCCTCTGCCTGACAACCGTATTAATGTCTATTCTCGCAAGAATGCAAAAGCATATTTGCCATTAATCTGACGCGAAATTTAATTTACAGTATGCAACTATTCATCAACTATACTGACATTATGAGCAGAATTGTACAGTCCAAACCTCTCGACTTTAAATTAATATTTAAATATGCTATCGTGCAATTTTTACTTTTAAAATTACGTCTGCGGTATTTATGATCAATAACTTTTCCTTAAAAAGCTTTTTGTGCCAGATATATTTACGCCAAAAATTCTGCTTTTAAAGGCCATTACTGTAACGAAGTTGATGGTCAAATGTATAAAGTTTAGGGGTAGCTTCACAAAGATATTATTGGAGTGGACGCAAAATTTCTTAGTATATTACAATCAGTAAATTAAAATAGTAATAGTTTATAAATAATATGCAAAACACTATCCAGAATTAGATCAAAAACATTCAAACGAATGATTAAATGTTAAAAGAAAAATTAAAAAATGATAGAAATGCATGTTACCTGTCTTGGTCTATTGGATTCCATGAATCAAACAGTTGGAGAAAGTCTGGCTCAAACTCCCACTCCTTTCACAATTCAGAATCCTAAAAAGCAGAATGAAACGGGGCGTCGACCCTCGTATACACAGTAACATACAACATAATATAGTACTTGTGTACACAGTAACATACATATCTATCAAGGGAGGGCAAACAAACTAAAAAAAAAAATAATTAATTAATTTATTTATACAAAAAGGATTTCGTGTTATACGTATTTTAATTTTGAAAGATTTTCTGTCTCACTCACACAACATGTCTAGGGAAAACTCCGTTTCACACGGTGAAAAACGGAAATCGCGAATATACAACTCACCTGATGGCAAGTCGACGCTGTTCCTGCCCACAAGGAGCATGACGAGGTTGCGTAATTCGCGTTTCCCGTAGCATGTCAAAGAGTGTTTTTCTGTTGCCTATCGGAGTATCTCATCACTGTAAAAATACGCGCTCAAAAATTATTACAATTCCGTTTATGAAAATTATCAGTATTTCAAAATTTGCCCTCTGCCTGACAACCGTATTAATGTCTATTCTCGCAAGAATGCAAATGCATATTTGCCATTAATCTGACGCGAAATTTAATTTACAGTATGCATTCATTCATCAACTCTACTGACATTATGAGCAGAGTTGTACAGTCCAAACCTCTCGACTTTAAATTAATATTTAAATATGCTATCGTGCAATTTTTATTTTTAAAATTACGTCTGCGGTATTTACGATCAATAACTTTTCCTTAAAAAGCTTTTTGTGCCAGATATATTTACGCCAAATTTCTGCTTTTAAAGGCCATTACTGTAACGAAGTTGATGGTCAAAGGTAGAAAGTTTAGGGGTAGCTTCACAAAGATATTATTGGAGTGGACGCAAAATTTCTTAGTACATTACAATCAGTAAATTAAAATAGTAATATTTTATAAATAATATGCAAAACACTATCCAGAATTAGAACAAAAACATTCAAACGAATGATTAAATGTTAAAAGAAAAATTAAAAAATGATAGAAATGCATGTTACCTGTCCTGATTCCATTGGATTCCATGAATCAAACAGTTGGAGAAAGTCTGGCTCAAACTCCCACTCCTTTCACAATTCAGAATCCTAAAAAGCAGAATGAAACGTGGCGTCGACCCTCGTATACACAGTAACATACAACATAATATAGTACTTGTGTACACAGTAACATACATATCTATCAAGGGAGGGCAAACAAACTTTTGTAAAAAAATAAAAAAAAAATTATAAAAAAAGAATTTCGTGTTATACGTATCTTAATTTTGAAAGATTTTCTGTCTCACTCACATAACATAGCCAGGGAAAACTCCGATCACACGGTGACAAGCGGAAGTAGCGAATATACAACTCACCTGATCGCAAGTCGACGCTGTTCCTGCCCACATGGAGCATGACGAGGTTGCGTAATTCGCGTTTCCCGTAGCATGTCAAAGAGTGTTTTTCTGTTGCCTATCGGAGTATCTCATCACTGTAAAAATACGCGCTCAAAAATTATTACAATTCCGTTTATGAAAATTATCAGTATTTCAAAATTTGCCCTCTGCCTGACAACCGTATTAATGTCTATTCTCGCAAGAATGCAAAAGCATGTTTGCCATTAATCTGACGCGAAATTTAATTTACAGTATGCAACTATTCATCAACTCTACTGATATTATGAGCAGAGTTGTACAGTCCAAACCTCTCTACTTTAAATTAATATTTAAATATGCTATCGTGCAATTTTTACTTTTAAAATTACGTCTGCGGTATTTATGATCAATAACTTTTCCTTAAAAAGCTTTTTGTGCCAGATATATTTACGCCAAAAATTCTGCTTTTAAAGACCATTACTGTAACGAAGTTGATGGTCAAAGGTAGAAAGTTTAGGGGTAGCTTCACAAAGATATTATTGGAGTGGACGCAAAATTTCTTAGTACATTACAATCAGTAAATTAAAGTAGTAATATTTTATAAATAATATGCAAAACACTATCCAGAATTAGAACAAAAACATTCAAACGAATGATTAAATGTTAAAAGAAAAATTAAAAAATGATAGAAATGCATGTTACCTGTCTTGGACCATTGGATTCCATGAATCAAACAGTTGGAAAAAGTCTGGCTCAAACTCCCACTCCTTTCACAATTCAGAATCCTAAAAAGCAGAATGAAACGGGGCGTCGACCCTCGTATACACAGTAACATACATCATAATATAGTACTTGTGTACACAGTAACATACATATCTATCAAGGGAGGGCAAACAAACTTTTGTAAAAAAATAAAAAAAAATTATAAAAAAAGAATTTCGTGTTATACGTATCTTAATTTTGAAAGATTTTCTGTCTCACTCACATAACATAGCCAGGGAAAACTCCGATTCACACGGTGACAAGCGGAAGTCGCGAATATACAACTCACCTGATCGCAAGTCGACGCTGTTCCTGCCCACAAGGAGCATGACGGGGTTGCGTAATTCGCGTTTCCCGTAGCATGTCAAAGAGTGTTTTTCTGTTGCCTATCGGAGTATCTCATCACTGTAAAAATACGCGCTCAAAAATTATTACAATTCCGTTTATGAAAATTATCAGTATTTCAAAATTTGCCCTCTGCCTGACAACCGTATTAATGTCTATTCTCGCAAGAATGCAAAAGCATATTTGCCATTAATCTGACGCGAAATTTAATTTACAGTATGCATTTATTCATCAACTCTACTGACATTATGAGCAGAGTTGTACAGTCCAAACCTCTCGACTTTAAATTAATATTTAAATATGCTATCGTGCAATTTTTATTTTTAAAATTACGTCTGCGGTATTTATGATCAATAACTTTTCCTTAAAAAGCTTTTTGTGCCAGATATATTTACGCCAAATTTCTGCTTTTAAAGGCCATTACTGTAACGAAGTTGATGGTCAAAGGTAGAAAGTTTAGGGGTAGCTTCACAAAGATATTATTGGAGTGGACGCAAAATTTCTTAGTACATTACAATCAGTAAATTAAAATAGTAATATTTTATAAATAATATGCAAAACACTATCCAGAATTAGAACAAAAACATTCAAACGAATGATTAAATGTTAAAAAAAAATTAAAAAAATGATAGAAATGCATGTTACCTGTCCTGGTTCCATTGGATTCCATGAATCAAACAGTTGGAGAAAGTCTGGCTCAAACTCCCACTCCTTTCACAATTCAGAATCCTAAAAAGCAGAATGAAACGGGGCGTCGACCCTCGTATACACAGTAACATACAACATAATATAGTACTTGTGTACACAGTAACATACATATCTATCAAGGGAGGGCAAAGAAACTTTTGTAAAAAAATTAAAAAAAATTATAAAAAAAGAATTTCGTGTTATACGTGTCTTAATTTTGAAAGATTTTCTGTCTCACTCACATAACATAGCCAGGGAAAACTCCGATTCACACGGTGACAAGCGGAAGTCGCGAATATGCAACTCACCTCATCGCAAGTCGACGCTGTTCCTGCCCACAAGGAGCATGACGAGGTTGCGTAATTCGCGTTTCCCGTAGCATGTCAAAGAGTGTTTTTCTGTTGCCTATCGGAGTATCTCATCACTGTAAAAATACGCGCTCAAAAATTATTACAATTCCGTTTATGAAAATTATCAGTATTTCAAAATTTGCCCTCTGCCTGACAACTGTATTAATGTCTATTCTCGCAAGAATGCAAAAGCATATTTGCCATTAATCTGACGCGAAATTTAATTTACAGTATGCAACTATTCATCAACTATACTGACATTATGAGCAGAGTTGTACAGTCCAAACCTCTCGACTTTAAATTAATATTTAAATATGCTATCGTGCAATTTTTACTTTTAAAATTACGTCTGCGGTATTTATGATCAATAACTTTTCCTTAAAAAGCTTTTTGTGCCAGATATATTTACGCCAAAAATTCTGCTTTTAAAGGCCATTACTGTAACGAAGTTGATGGTCAAAGGTAGAAAGTTTAGGGGTAGCTTCACAAAGATATTATTGGAGTGGACGCAAAATTTCTTAGTATATTACAATCAGTAATTTAAAATAGTAATAGTTTATAAATAATATGCAAAACACTATCCAGAATTAGAACAAAAAAATTAAAACGAACGATTAAATGTTAAAAGGAAAATTAAAAAATGATAGAAATGCATGTTACCTGTCTTGATCCATTGGAGTCCATGAATAAAACAGTTGGAGAAAGTCTGGCTCAAACTCCCACTCCTTTCACAATTCAGAATCCTAAAAAGCAGAATGAAACGGGGCATCGACCCTCGTATACACAGTAACATACAACATAAAATAGTACTTGTTTACACAGTAACATACATATCTATCAAAGGGAGGGCAAACAAACTTTTGTAAAAAATTAAAAAAAGAAATTAAAAAAAAAGAAATTCATGTTATACGTATCTTAATTTTGAAAGGTTTTCTATCTCACTCACATAACATGTCCAGAGAAAACTCTGCTTTACGCGGTGACAAGCGGAAGTCGCGAATATACAACTCACCTGATGGCAAGTCGACGCTGTTCCTGCCCACAAGGAGCATGACGAGGTTGCGTAATTCGCGTTTCCCGTAGCATGTCAAAGAGTGTTTTTCTGTTGCCTATCGGAGTATCTCATCACTGTAAAAATACGCGCTCAAAAATTATTACAATTCCGTTTATGAAAATTATCAGTATTTCAAAATTTGCCCTCTGCCTGACAACCGTATTAATGTCTATTCTCGCAAGAATGCAAAAGCATATTTGCCATTAATCTGACGCGAAATTTAATTTACAGTATGCATTCATTCATCAACTCTACTGACATTATGAGCAGAGTTGTACAGTCCAAACCTCTCGACTTTAAATTAATATTTAAATATGCTATCGTGCAATTTTTATTTTTCAAATTACGTCTGCGGTATTTATGATGAATAACTTTTCCTTAAAAAGCTTTTTGTGCCAGATATATTTACGACAAATTTCTGCTTTTAAAGGCCATTACTGTAACGAAGTTGATGGTCAAAGGTAGAAAGTTTAGGGGTAGCTTCACAAAGATATTATTGGAGTGGACGCAAAATTTCTTAGTATATTACAATCAGTAAATTAAAATAGTAATAGTTTATATATAATATGCAAAACACTATCCAGAATTAGATCAAAAACATTCAAACGAATGATTAAATGTTAAAAGAAAAATTAAAAAATGATAGAAATGCATGTTACCTGTCTTGGTCTATTGGATTCCATGAATCAAACAGTTGGAGAAAGTCTGGCTCAAACTCCCACTCCTTTCACAATTCAGAATCCTAAATAGCAGAATGAAACGGGGCGTCGACCCTGGTATACAAAGTAACATACAACATAATATAGTACTTGTGTACACAGTAACATACATATCTATCAAAGGGAGGGCAAACAAACTTTTGTAAAAAATTAAAAAAAGAAATTAAAAAAAAAGAAATTCATGTTATACGTATCTTAATTTTGAAAGGTTTTCTATCTCACTCACATAACATGTCCAGAGAAAACTCTGCTTTACACGGTGACAAGCGGAAGTCGCGAATATACAACTCACCTGATGGCAAGTCGACGCTGTTCCTGCCCACAAGGAGCATGACGAGGTTGCGTAATTCGCGTTTCCCGTAGCATGTCAAAGAACGTTTTTCTGTTGCCCATCGGAGTAACTCATCACTGTAAAAATACGCGCTCAAAAATTATTACAATTCCGTTTATGAAAATTATCAGTATTTCAAAATTTGCCCTCTGCCTGACAACCGTATTAATGTCTATTCTCGCAAGAATGCAAAAGCATATTTGCCATTAATCTGACGCGAAATTTAATTTACAGTATGCATTTATTCATCAACTCTACTGACATTATGAGCAGAGTTGTACAGTCCAAACCTCTCGACTTTAAATTAATATTTAAATATGCTATCTTGCAATTTTTACTTTTAAAATTACGTCTGCGGTATTTATAATCAATAACTTTTCCTTAAAAAGCTTTTTGTGCCAGATATATTTACGCCAAAAATTCTGCTTTTAAAGGCCATTACTGTAACGAAGCTGATGGTCAAAGGTAGAAAGTTTAGGGGTAGCTTCACAAAGATATTATTGGAGTGGACGCAAAATTTCTTAGTACATTACAATCAGTAAATTAAAATAGTAATAGTTTATAAATAATATGCAAAACACTATCCAGAATTAGAACAAAAACATTCAAACGAATGATTAAATGTTAAAAGAAAAATTAAAAAGTGATAGAAATGCATGTTACCTGTCCTGGTTCCATTGGATTCCATGAATCAAAAAGTTGGAGAATATCTGGCTCAAACTCCCACTCCTTTCACAATTCAGAATCCTAAAAAGCAGAATGAAACGGGGCGTCGACCCTCGTATACACAGTAACATACAACATAATATAGTACTTGTGTACACAGTAACATACATATCTATCAAGGGAGGGCAAACAAACTTTTGTAAAAAAATAAAAAAAAATTATAAAAAAAGAATTTCGTCTTATACGTATCTTAATTTTGAAAGATTTTCTGTCTCACTCACATAACATAGCCAGGGAAAACTCCGATTCACACGGTGACAATCGGAAGTCGCGAATATACAACTCACCTGATCGCAAGTCGACGCTGTTCCTGCCCACAAGGAGCATGACGAGGTTGCGAAATTCGCGTTTCCCGTAGCATGTCAAAGAGTGTTCTTCTGTTGCCTATCGGAGTAACTCATCACTGTAAAAATACGCCCTCAGAAATTTGTACATTTCCGTTTATGAAAATTCTCTGTATTTCAAAATTTGCCCTCTGCCTGACAACCCTATTAATGTCTATTCTCGCAAGAATGCAAACGCATATTTGCCATTTATCTCACGCAAAATTTAATTTACAGTATGCAACTATTCTTCAACTTTACTGACATTATGAGCAGAGTTGAATAGTCGAAACCTGTCGACTTTAAATTAATATTTGAAAATGCTATCGTGCAATTTTTACATTTAAAATTACGTCTGAGGTATTTATGATCAATAACTTTTCCTTAAAAAGCTTTTTGTGCCAGATATATTTACGCCAAAAATTCTGCTTTTAAAGGCCATTACTTTAACGAAGTTGATGGTCAAAGATAGAAAGTTTAGGTGTAGCTTCACAAAGATATTATTGGAGTGGACGCAAAATTTCTTAGTACATTACAATCAGTAATTTAAAATAGTAAAAGTTTATAAATAATATGCAAAACACTATCCAGAATTAGAACAAAAAAATTAAAACGAACGATTAAATGTTAAAAGAAAAATTAAAAAATGATAGAAATGCATGTTACCTGTCTTGATCCATTGGAGTCCATGAATAAAAAAGTTGGAGAAAGTCTGGCTCAAACTCCCACTCCTTTCACAATTCAGAATCCTAAAAAGCAGAATGAAACGGGGCGTCGACCCTCGTATACACAGTAACATACAACATAAAATAGTATTTGTGTAAACAGTAACATACATATCTATCAAGGGAGGGCAAACAAACTTAAAAAAAATAATAATTAATTAATTTATTTATAAAAAAAGAATTTCGTGTTATACGTATTTTAATTTTGAAAGATTTTCTGTCTCAATCTTACAACCTGTCTAGGGAAAACTCCGCTTCACAAGGTGAAAAACGGAAATCGCGAATATACAACTCACCTGATGGCAAGTCGACGCTGTTCCTGCCCACAAGGAGCATGACGAGGTTGCGTAATTCGCGTTTCCCGTAGCATGTCAAAGAGTGTTTTTCTGTTGCCTATCTGAGTATCTCATCACTGTAAAAATACGCGCTCAAAAATTATTACAATTCCGTTTATGAAAATTATCAGTATTTCAAAATTTGCCCTCTGCCTGACAACCGTATTAATGTCTATTCTCGCAAGAATGCAAAAGCATATTTGCCATTAATCTGACGCGAAATTTAATTTACAGTATGCATTCATTCATCAACTCTACTGACATTATGAGCAGAGTTGTACAGTCCAAACCTCTCGACTTTAAATTAATATTTAAATATGCTATTGTGCAATTTTTATTTTTCAAATTACGTCTGCGGTATTTATGATCAATAACTTTTCCTTAAAAAGCTTTTTGTGCCAGATATATTTACGCCAAATTTCTGCATTTAAAGGCCATTACTGTAACGAAGTTGATGGTCAAAGGTAGAAAGTTTAGGGGTAGCTTCACAAAGATATTATTGGAGTGGACGCAAAATTTCTTAGTACATTACAATCAGTAAATTAAAATAGCAATATTTTATAAATAATATGCAAAACACTATCCAGAATTAGAACAAAAACATTCAAACGAATGATTAAATGTTAAAAGAAAAATTAAAAAAATGATAGAAATGCATGTTACCTGTCCTGGTTCCATTGGATTCCATGAATCAAACAGTTGGAGAAAGTCTGGCTCAAACTCCCACTCCTTTCACAATTCAGAATCCTAAAAAGCAGAATGAAACGGGGCGTCGACCCTCGTATACACAGTAACATACATCATAATATAGTACTTGTGTACACAGTAACATACATATCTATCAAGGGAGGGCAAACAAACTTTTGTAAAAAAATAAAAAAAAATTATAAAAAAAGAATTTCGTGTTATACGTATCTTAATTTTGAAAGATTTTCTGTCTCACTCACATAACATAGCCAGGGAAAACTCCGATTCACACGGTGACAAGCGGAAGTCGCGAATATACAACTCACCTGATCGCAAGTCGACGCTGTTCCTGCCCACAAGGAGCATGACGGGGTTGCGTAATTCGCGTTTCCCGTAGCATGTCAAAGAGTGTTTTTCTGTTGCCTATCGGAGTATCTCATCACTGTAAAAATACGGGCT
The DNA here is from genome assembly GCA_963931845.1 of Maratus michaelseni. Taxonomy (NCBI): domain Eukaryota; kingdom Metazoa; phylum Arthropoda; class Arachnida; order Araneae; family Salticidae; genus Maratus; species Maratus michaelseni. The sequence goes on along the minus strand of OZ007590.1, from coordinate 77,669,928 downwards.
CAAAAATTATTACAATTCCGTTTATGAAAATTATCAGTATTTCAAAATTTGCCCTCTGCCTGACAACCGTATTAATGTCTATTCTCGCAAGAATGCAAAAGCATATTTGCCATTAATCTGACGCGAAATTTAATTTACAGTATGCATTTATTCATCAACTCTACTGACATTATGAGCAGAGTTGTACAGTCCAAACCTCTCGACTTTAAATTAATATTTAAATATGCTATCGTGCAATTTTTATTTTTAAAATTACGTCTGCGGTATTTATGATCAATAACTTTTCCTTAAAAAGCTTTTTGTGCCAGATATATTTACGCCAAATTTCTGCTTTTAAAGGCCATTACTGTAACGAAGTTGATGGTCAAAGGTAGAAAGTTTAGGGGTAGCTTCACAAAGATATTATTGGAGTGGACGCAAAATTTCTTAGTACATTACAATCAGTAAATTAAAATAGTAATATTTTATAAATAATATGCAAAACACTATCCAGAATTAGAACAAAAACATTCAAACGAATGATTAAATGTTAAAAGAAAAATTAAAAAAATGATAGAAATGCATGTTACCTGTCCTGGTTCCATTGGATTCCATGAATCAAACAGTTGGAGAAAGTCTGGCTCAAACTCCCACTCCTTTCACAATTCAGAATCCTAAAAAGCAGAATGAAACGGGGCGTCGACCCTCGTATACACAGTAACATACAACATAATATAGTACTTGTGTACACAGTAACATACATATCTATCAAGGGAGGGCAAAGAAACTTTTGTAAAAAAATAAAAAAAAATTATAAAAAAAGAATTTCGTGTTATACGTGTCTTAATTTTGAAAGATTTTCTGTCTCACTCACATAACATAGCCAGGGAAAACTCCGATTCACACGGTGACAAGCGGAAGTCGCGAATATGCAACTCACCTCATCGCAAGTCGACGCTGTTCCTGCCCACAAGGAGCATGACGAGGTTGCGTAATTCGCGTTTCCCGTAGCATGTCAAAGAGTGTTTTTCTGTTGCCTATCGGAGTATCTCATCACTGTAAAAATACGCGCTCAAAAATTATTACAATTCCGTTTATGAAAATTATCAGTATTTCAAAATTTGCCCTCTGCCTGACAACTGTATTAATGTCTATTCTCGCAAGAATGCAAAAGCATATTTGCCATTAATCTGACGCGAAATTTAATTTACAGTATGCAACTATTCATCAACTATACTGACATTATGAGCAGAGTTGTACAGTCCAAACCTCTCGACTTTAAATTAATATTTAAATATGCTATCGTGCAATTTTTACTTTTAAAATTACGTCTGCGGTATTTATGATCAATAACTTTTCCTTAAAAAGCTTTTTGTGCCAGATATATTTACGCCAAAAATTCTGCTTTTAAAGGCCATTACTGTAACGAAGTTGATGGTCAAAGGTAGAAAGTTTAGGGGTAGCTTCACAAAGATATTATTGGAGTGGACGCAAAATTTCTTAGTATATTACAATCAGTAATTTAAAATAGTAATAGTTTATAAATAATATGCAAAACACTATCCAGAATTAGAACAAAAAAATTAAAACGAACGATTAAATGTTAAAAGGAAAATTAAAAAATGATAGAAATGCATGTTACCTGTCTTGATCCATTGGAGTCCATGAATAAAACAGTTGGAGAAAGTCTGGCTCAAACTCCCACTCCTTTCACAATTCAGAATCCTAAAAAGCAGAATGAAACGGGGCATCGACCCTCGTATACACAGTAACATACAACATAAAATAGTACTTGTGTACACAGTAACATACATATCTATCAAAGGGAAGGAAAACAAACTTTTGTAAAAAATTAAAAAAAGAAATTAAAAAAAAAGAAATTCATGTTATACGTATCTTAATTTTGAAAGGTTTTCTATCTCACTCACATAACATGTCCAGAGAAAACTCTGCTTTACGCGGTGACAAGCGGAAGTCGCGAATATACAACTCACCTGATGGCAAGTCGACGCTGTTCCTGCCCACAAGGAGCATGACGAGGTTGCGTAATTCGCGATTCCCGTAGCATGTCAAAGAGTGTTTTTCTGTTGCCTATCGGAGTATCTCATCACTGTAAAAATACGCGCTCAAAAATTATTACAATTCCGTTTATGAAAATTATCAGTATTTCAAAATTTGCCCTCTGCCTGACAACCGTATTAATGTCTATTCTCGCAAGAATGCAAAAGCATATTTGCCATTAATCTGACGCGAAATTTAATTTACAGTATGCATTCATTCATCAACTCTACTGACATTATGAGCAGAGTTGTACAGTCCAAACCTCTCGACTTTAAATTAATATTTAAATATGCTATCGTGCAATTTTTATTTTTCAAATTACGTCTGCGGTATTTATGATGAATAACTTTTCCTTAAAAAGCTTTTTGTGCCAGATATATTTACGACAAATTTCTGCTTTTAAAGGCCATTACTGTAACGAAGTTGATGGTCAAAGGTAGAAAGTTTAGGGGTAGCTTCACAAAGATATTATTGGAGTGGACGCAAAATTTCTTAGTATATTACAATCAGTAAATTAAAATAGTAATAGTTTATATATAATATGCAAAACACTATCCAGAATTAGATCAAAAACATTCAAACGAATGATTAAATGTTAAAAGAAAAATTAAAAAATGATAGAAATGCATGTTACCTGTCTTGGTCTATTGGATTCCATGAATCAAACAGTTGGAGAAAGTCTGGCTCAAACTCCCACTCCTTTCACAATTCAGAATCCTAAATAGCAGAATGAAACGGGGCGTCGACCCTGGTATACAAAGTAACATACAACATAATATAGTACTTGTGTACACAGTAACATACATATCTATCAAGGGAGGGCAAACAAACTAAAAAAAAATAATAATTAATTAATTTATTTATAAAAATGAATTTCGTGTTATACGTATTTTGATTTTGAAAGATTTTCTATCTCACTCGCATAACATGTCCAGGGAAAACTCCGTTTTACACGGTGACAAGCGGAAGTCGCGAATATACAACTCGCATGATGGCAATTACGTCTGCGGTATTTACGATCAATAACTTTTCCTTAAAAATCTTTTTGTGCCAGATATATTTACGCCAAATTTCTGCTTTTAAAGGCCATTACTGTAACGAAGTTGATGGTCAAAGGTAGAAAGTTTAGGGGTAGCTTCACAAAGATATTATTGGAGTGGACGCAAAATTTCTTAGTACATTACAATCAGTAAATTAAAATAGTAATATTTTATAAATAATATGCAAAACACTATCCAGAATTAGAACAAAAACATTCAATCGAATGATTAAATGTTAAACGAAAAATTAAAAAAATGATAGAAATGCATGTTACCTGTCTTGGTCCATTGGATTCCTTGAATCAAACAGTTGGAGAAAGTCTGGCTCAAACTCCCACTCCTTTGAAAATTCAGAATCCTAAAAAGCGGAATGAAACGGGGCGTCGACCCTCGTATACACAGTAACATACAACATAAAATAGTACTTGTGTACACAGTAACATACATATCTATAAAAGGGAGGGCAAACTAACTTTTGTAAAAAAATAAATTTATAAAAAAAGAAATCCATGTTATACGTATCTTAATTTTGAAAGATTTTCTGTCTCACTCACATAACATAGCCAGGGAAAACTCCGATTCACACGGTGACAAGCGGAAGTCGCGAATATACAACTCACCTGATCGCAAGTCGACGCTGTTCCTGCCCATAAGTAGCATGACGAGGTTGCGTAATTCGCGTTTCCCGTAGCATGTCAAAGAACATTTTTCTGTTCCCCATCGGTGTAACTCATCACTGTAAAAATACGCGCTCAAAAATTATTACAATTCCGTTTATGAAAATTATCAGTATTCCAAAATTTGCCCTCTGCCTGACAACCGTATTAATGTCTATTCTCGCAAGAATGCAAAAGCATATTTGCCATTAATCTGACGCGAAATTTAATTTACAGTATGCATTTATTCATCAACTCTACTGACATTATTAGCAGAGTTGTACAGTCCAAACCTCTCGACTTTAAATTAATATTTAAATATGCTATCGTGCAATTTTTATTTTTAAAATTACGTCTGTTGTATTTATGATCAATAACTTTTCCTTAAAAAGCTTTTTGTGCCAGATATATTTACGCCAAAAATTCTGCTGTTAAAGGCTATTACTGTAACGAAGTTGATTGTCAAAGGTAGCATGTATAGGGATGACTTCACAAAGATATTATTGAAGCTGACGCTAAATTTCTTAATACATTACAATCAGTAACTTAAAATAGTAATAGTTTATAATTAATATGCAAAACACTATCCAGAATTAGAACAAAAACATTCAAACGAATGATTAAATGTTAAACGAAAAATTAAAAAAATGATAGAAATGCATGTTACCTGTCTTGGTCCATTGGATTCCTTGAATCAAACATTTGGAGAAAGTCTGGCTCAAACTTCCACTCCTTTCACAATTCAGAATCCTAAAAAGCAGAATGAAACGGGGCGTCGACCCTCGTATACACAGTAACATACAACATAAACTAGCACTTGTGCACACAGTAACATACATATCTATCAAGGAAGGGCAAACAAACTTAAAAAAATAATAATTAATTAATTTATTTATAAAAAAAGAATTTCGTGTTATACGTATTTTAATTTTGAAAGATTTTCTGTCTCACTCACACAACATGTCTAGGGAAAACTCCGCTTCACACGGTGAAAAACGGAAATCGCGAATATACAACTCACCTGATGGAGAGTCGACGCTGTTCCTGCCCACAAGGAGCATGACGAGGTTGCGTAATTCGCGTTTCCCGTAGCATGTCAAAGAGTGTTTTTCTGTTGCCTATCGGAGTAACTCATCACTGTAAAATGTAATACGTCTGCCTCTCACACAGCCGTTATCGTTTCGAGATGTCTTATTCTGCCTTGCTTATCATTATTTTGCAGTCGACCTTCTCCGCAATAGTACTCCTTATGCTTCACCTATATATAATGATATACGCGATCTTTATTTAAATATTCGCTGCAATTGCAAATAACAAAATACGCGCTGAGAAATTATTACAATCGTTTTATGAAAATTTTCTTTATTTCAAAATTTTGCCCTCTGTATGACAACCGTATTAATGTCTATTCTCGCAAGAATGGAAAAGCATATTTGCCATTAATCTCACCCGAAATTTAATTGACAGTATGCATTCATTCATCAACTCTACTGATATTATGAGCAGAGTTGTACAGTCCAAACCTCTCTACTTTAAATTAATATTTAAATATGGTATCGTGCAATTTTTACTTTTAAAAATACGTCTGCGGTATTTATAATCAATAACTTTTCCTTAAAAAGCTTTTTGTGCCAGATATATGTACGCCAAAAATTCTGCTTTTAAAGGCCATTACTGTAACGAAGTTGATGGTCAAAGGTAGAAAGTTTAGGGGTAGCTTCACAAAGATATTATTGGAGTGGACGCAAAATTTCTTAGTACATTACAATCAGTAAATTAAAATAGTAATAGTTTATAAATAATATGCAAAACACTATCCAGAATTAGAACAAAAACATTCAAACGAATGATTAAATGTTAAAAGAAAAATTAAAAAATGATAGAAATGCATGTTACCTGTCTTGGTCCATTGGATTCCATGAATCAAACAGTTGGAGAAAGTCTGGCTCAAACTCCCACTCCTTTCACAATTCATAATCCTAAAAAGCAGAATGAAACGGGGCGTCGACCCTCGTATACACAGTAACATACAACATAAAATAGTACTTGTGTACACAGTAACATACATATATATCAAGGGAGGGCAAACAAACTTTTGTAAAAAAATAAAAAAAGAAATTTATAAAAAAAGAAATTCCTGTTATACGTATCTTAATTTTGAAAGGTTTTCTATCTCACTCGCATAAAATGTCCAGGGAAAACTCCGTTTTACACGGTGACAAGCGGAAGTCGCGAATATACAACTCACCTGATGGCAAGTCGACGCTGTTCCTGCCCACAAGGAGCATGACGAGGTTGCGTAATTCGCGTTTCCCGTAGCATGTCAAAGAACGTTTTTCTTTTTGCCTATCGGAGTAACTCATCACTGTAAAAATACGCGCTCAAAAATTATTACAATTCCGTTTATGAAAATTATCAGTATTTCAAAATTTGCCCTCTGCCTGACAACTGTATTAATGTCTATTCTCGCAAGAATGCAAAAGCATATTTGCCATTAATCTGACGCGAAATTTAATTTACAGTATGCAACTATTCATCAACTATACTGACATTATGAGCAGAGTTGTACAGTCCAAACCTCTCGACTTTAAATTAATATTTAAATATGCTATCGTGCAATTTTTACTTTTAAAATTACGTCTGCGGTATTTATGATCAATAACTTTTCCTTAAAAAGCTTTTTGTGCCAGATATATTTACGCCAAAAATTCTGCTTTTAAAGGCCATTACTGTAACGAAGTTGATGGTCAAAGGTAGAAAGTTTAGGGGTAGCTTCACAAAGATATTATTGGAGTGGACGCAAAATTTCTTAGTATATTACAATCAGTAATTTAAAATAGTAATAGTTTATAAATAATATGCAAAACACTATCCAGAATTAGAACAAAAAAATTAAAACGAACGATTAAATGTTAAAAGGAAAATTAAAAAATGATAGAAATGCATGTTACCTGTCTTGATCCATTGGAGTCCATGAATAAAACAGTTGGAGAAAGTCTGGCTCAAACTCCCACTCCTTTCACAATTCAGAATCCTAAAAAGCAGAATGAAACGGGGCATCGACCCTCGTATACACAGTAACATACAACATAAAATAGTACTTGTTTACACAGTAACATACATATCTATCAAAGGGAGGGCAAACAAACTTTTGTAAAAAATTAAAAAAAGAAATTAAAAAAAAAGAAATTCATGTTATACGTATCTTAATTTTGAAAGGTTTTCTATCTCACTCACATAACATGTCCAGAGAAAACTCTGCTTTACGCGGTGACAAGCGGAAGTCGCGAATATACAACTCACCTGATGGCAAGTCGACGCTGTTCCTGCCCACAAGGAGCATGACGAGGTTGCGTAATTCGCGTTTCCCGTAGCATGTCAAAGAGTGTTTTTCTGTTGCCTATCGGAGTATCTCATCACTGTAAAAATACGCGCTCAAAAATTATTACAATTCCGTTTATGAAAATTATCAGTATTTCAAAATTTGCCCTCTGCCTGACAACCGTATTAATGTCTATTCTCGCAAGAATGCAAAAGCATATTTGCCATTAATCTGACGCGAAATTTAATTTACAGTATGCATTCATTCATCAACTCTACTGACATTATGAGCAGAGTTGTACAGTCCAAACCTCTCGACTTTAAATTAATATTTAAATATGCTATCGTGCAATTTTTATTTTTCAAATTACGTCTGCGGTATTTATGATGAATAACTTTTCCTTAAAAAGCTTTTTGTGCCAGATATATTTACGACAAATTTCTGCTTTTAAAGGCCATTACTGTAACGAAGTTGATGGTCAAAGGTAGAAAGTTTAGGGGTAGCTTCACAAAGATATTATTGGAGTGGACGCAAAATTTCTTAGTATATTACAATCAGTAAATTAAAATAGTAATAGTTTATATATAATATGCAAAACACTATCCAGAATTAGATCAAAAACATTCAAACGAATGATTAAATGTTAAAAGAAAAATTAAAAAATGATAGAAATGCATGTTACCTGTCTTGGTCTATTGGATTCCATGAATCAAACAGTTGGAGAAAGTCTGGCTCAAACTCCCACTCCTTTCACAATTCAGAATCCTAAATAGCAGAATGAAACGGGGCGTCGACCCTGGTATACAAAGTAACATACAACATAATATAGTACTTGTGTACACAGTAACATACATATCTATCAAAGGGAGGGCAAACAAACTTTTGTAAAAAATTAAAAAAAGAAATTAAAAAAAAAGAAATTCATGTTATACGTATCTTAATTTTGAAAGGTTTTCTATCTCACTCACATAACATGTCCAGAGAAAACTCTGCTTTACACGGTGACAAGCGGAAGTCGCGAATATACAACTCACCTGATGGCAAGTCGACGCTGTTCCTGCCCACAAGGAGCATGACGAGGTTGCGTAATTCGCGTTTCCCGTAGCATGTCAAAGAACGTTTTTCTGTTGCCCATCGGAGTAACTCATCACTGTAAAAATACGCGCTCAAAAATTATTACAATTCCGTTTATGAAAATTATCAGTATTTCAAAATTTGCCCTCTGCCTGACAACCGTATTAATGTCTATTCTCGCAAGAATGCAAAAGCATATTTGCCATTAATCTGACGCGAAATTTAATTTACAGTATGCATTTATTCATCAACTCTACTGACATTATGAGCAGAGTTGTACAGTCCAAACCTCTCGACTTTAAATTAATATTTAAATATGCTATCTTGCAATTTTTACTTTTAAAATTACGTCTGCGGTATTTATAATCAATAACTTTTCCTTAAAAAGCTTTTTGTGCCAGATATATTTACGCCAAAAATTCTGCTTTTAAAGGCCATTACTGTAACGAAGCTGATGGTCAAAGGTAGAAAGTTTAGGGGTAGCTTCACAAAGATATTATTGGAGTGGACGCAAAATTTCTTAGTACATTACAATCAGTAAATTAAAATAGTAATAGTTTATAAATAATATGCAAAACACTATCCAGAATTAGAACAAAAACATTCAAACGAATGATTAAATGTTAAAAGAAAAATTAAAAAGTGATAGAAATGCATGTTACCTGTCCTGGTTCCATTGGATTCCATGAATCAAAAAGTTGGAGAATATCTGGCTCAAACTCCCACTCCTTTCACAATTCAGAATCCTAAAAAGCAGAATGAAACGGGGCGTCGACCCTCGTATACACAGTAACATACAACATAATATAGTACTTGTGTACACAGTAACATACATATCTATCAAGGGAGGGCAAACAAACTTTTGTAAAAAAATAAAAAAAAATTATAAAAAAAGAATTTCGTCTTATACGTATCTTAATTTTGAAAGATTTTCTGTCTCACTCACATAACATAGCCAGGGAAAACTCCGATTCACACGGTGACAATCGGAAGTCGCGAATATACAACTCACCTGATCGCAAGTCGACGCTGTTCCTGCCCACAAGGAGCATGACGAGGTTGCGAAATTCGCGTTTCCCGTAGCATGTCAAAGAGTGTTCTTCTGTTGCCTATCGGAGTAACTCATCACTGTAAAAATACGCCCTCAGAAATTTGTACATTTCCGTTTATGAAAATTCTCTGTATTTCAAAATTTGCCCTCTGCCTGACAACCCTATTAATGTCTATTCTCGCAAGAATGCAAACGCATATTTGCCATTTATCTCACGCAAAATTTAATTTACAGTATGCAACTATTCTTCAACTTTACTGACATTATGAGCAGAGTTGAATAGTCGAAACCTGTCGACTTTAAATTAATATTTGAAAATGCTATCGTGCAATTTTTACATTTAAAATTACGTCTGAGGTATTTATGATCAATAACTTTTCCTTAAAAAGCTTTTTGTGCCAGATATATTTACGCCAAAAATTCTGCTTTTAAAGGCCATTACTTTAACGAAGTTGATGGTCAAAGATAGAAAGTTTAGGTGTAGCTTCACAAAGATATTATTGGAGTGGACGCAAAATTTCTTAGTACATTACAATCAGTAATTTAAAATAGTAAAAGTTTATAAATAATATGCAAAACACTATCCAGAATTAGAACAAAAAAATTAAAACGAACGATTAAATGTTAAAAGAAAAATTAAAAAATGATAGAAATGCATGTTACCTGTCTTGATCCATTGGAGTCCATGAATAAAAAAGTTGGAGAAAGTCTGGCTCAAACTCCCACTCCTTTCACAATTCAGAATCCTAAAAAGCAGAATGAAACGGGGCGTCGACCCTCGTATACACAGTAACATACAACATAAAATAGTATTTGTGTAAACAGTAACATACATATCTATCAAGGGAGGGCAAACAAACTTAAAAAAAATAATAATTAATTAATTTATTTATAAAAAAAGAATTTCGTGTTATACGTATTTTAATTTTGAAAGATTTTCTGTCTCAATCTTACAACCTGTCTAGGGAAAACTCCGCTTCACAAGGTGAAAAACGGAAATCGCGAATATACAACTCACCTGATGGCAAGTCGACGCTGTTCCTGCCCACAAGGAGCATGACGAGGTTGCGTAATTCGCGTTTCCCGTAGCATGTCAAAGAGTGTTTTTCTGTTGCCTATCTGAGTATCTCATCACTGTAAAAATACGCGCTCAAAAATTATTACAATTCCGTTTATGAAAATTATCAGTATTTCAAAATTTGCCCTCTGCCTGACAACCGTATTAATGTCTATTCTCGCAAGAATGCAAAAGCATATTTGCCATTAATCTGACGCGAAATTTAATTTACAGTATGCATTCATTCATCAACTCTACTGACATTATGAGCAGAGTTGTACAGTCCAAACCTCTCGACTTTAAATTAATATTTAAATATGCTATTGTGCAATTTTTATTTTTCAAATTACGTCTGCGGTATTTATGATCAATAACTTTTCCTTAAAAAGCTTTTTGTGCCAGATATATTTACGCCAAATTTCTGCATTTAAAGGCCATTACTGTAACGAAGTTGATGGTCAAAGGTAGAAAGTTTAGGGGTAGCTTCACAAAGATATTATTGGAGTGGACGCAAAATTTCTTAGTACATTACAATCAGTAAATTAAAATAGCAATATTTTATAAATAATATGCAAAACACTATCCAGAATTAGAACAAAAACATTCAAACGAATGATTAAATGTTAAAAGAAAAATTAAAAAAATGATAGAAATGCATGTTACCTGTCCTGGTTCCATTGGATTCCATGAATCAAACAGTTGGAGAAAGTCTGGCTCAAACTCCCACTCCTTTCACAATTCAGAATCCTAAAAAGCAGAATGAAACGGGGCGTCGACCCTCGTATACACAGTAACATACATCATAATATAGTACTTGTGTACACAGTAACATACATATCTATCAAGGGAGGGCAAACAAACTTTTGTAAAAAAATAAAAAAAAATTATAAAAAAAGAATTTCGTGTTATACGTATCTTAATTTTGAAAGATTTTCTGTCTCACTCACATAACATAGCCAGGGAAAACTCCGATTCACACGGTGACAAGCGGAAGTCGCGAATATACAACTCACCTGATCGCAAGTCGACGCTGTTCCTGCCCACAAGGAGCATGACGGGGTTGCGTAATTCGCGTTTCCCGTAGCATGTCAAAGAGTGTTTTTCTGTTGCCTATCGGAGTATCTCATCACTGTAAAAATACGGGCTCAAAAATTATTACAATTCCGTTTATGAAAATTATCAGTATTTCAAAATTTGCCCTCTGCCTGACAACCGTATTAATGTCTATTCTCGCAAGAATGCAAAAGCATATTTGCCATTAATCTGACGCGAAATTTAATTTACAGTATGCATTTATTCATCAACTCTACTGACATTATGAGCAGAGTTGTACAGTCCAAACCTCTCGACTTTAAATTAATATTTAAATATGCTATCGTGCAATTTTTATTTTTAAAATTACGTCTGCGGTATTTATGATCAATAACTTTTCCTTAAAAAGCTTTTTGTGCCAGATATATTTACGCCAAATTTCTGCTTTTAAAGGCCATTACTGTAACGAAGTTGATGGTCAAAGGTAGAAAGTTTAGGGGTAGCTTCACAAAGATATTATTGGAGTGGACGCAAAATTTCTTAGTACATTACAATCAGTAAATTAAAATAGTAATATTTTATAAATAATATGCAAAACACTATCCAGAATTAGAACAAAAACATTCAAACGAATGATTAAATGTTAAAAGAAAAATTAAAAAAATGATAGAAATGCATGTTACCTGTCCTGGTTCCATTGGATTCCATGAATCAAACAGTTGGAGAAAGTCTGGCTCAAACTCCCACTCCTTTCACAATTCAGAATCCTAAAAAGCAGAATGAAACGGGGCGTCGACCCTCGTATACACAGTAACATACAACATAATATAGTACTTGTGTACACAGTAACATACATATCTATCAAGGGAGGGCAAAGAAACTTTTGTAAAAAAATAAAAAAAAATTATAAAAAAAGAATTTCGTGTTATACGTGTCTTAATTTTGAAAGATTTTCTGTCTCACTCACATAACATAGCCAGGGAAAACTCCGATTCACACGGTGACAAGCGGAAGTCGCGAATATGCAACTCACCTCATCGCAAGTCGACGCTGTTCCTGCCCACAAGGAGCATGACGAGGTTGCGTAATTCGCGTTTCCCGTAGCATGTCAAAGAGTGTTTTTCTGTTGCCTATCGGAGTATCTCATCACTGTAAAAATACGCGCTCAAAAATTATTACAATTCCGTTTATGAAAATTATCAGTATTTCAAAATTTGCCCTCTGCCTGACAACTGTATTAATGTCTATTCTCGCAAGAATGCAAAAGCATATTTGCCATTAATCTGACGCGAAATTTAATTTACAGTATGCAACTATTCATCAACTATACTGACATTATGAGCAGAGTTGTACAGTCCAAACCTCTCGACTTTAAATTAATATTTAAATATGCTATCGTGCAATTTTTACTTTTAAAATTACGTCTGCGGTATTTATGATCAATAACTTTTCCTTAAAAAGCTTTTTGTGCCAGATATATTTACGCCAAAAATTCTGCTTTTAAAGGCCATTACTGTAACGAAGTTGATGGTCAAAGGTAGAAAGTTTAGGGGTAGCTTCACAAAGATATTATTGGAGTGGACGCAAAATTTCTTAGTATATTACAATCAGTAATTTAAAATAGTAATAGTTTATAAATAATATGCAAAACACTATCCAGAATTAGAACAAAAAAATTAAAACGAACGATTAAATGTTAAAAGGAAAATTAAAAAATGATAGAAATGCATGTTACCTGTCTTGATCCATTGGAGTCCATGAATAAAACAGTTGGAGAAAGTCTGGCTCAAACTCCCACTCCTTTCACAATTCAGAATCCTAAAAAGCAGAATGAAACGGGGCATCGACCCTCGTATACACAGTAACATACAACATAAAATAGTACTTGTGTACACAGTAACATACATATCTATCAAAGGGAAGGAAAACAAACTTTTGTAAAAAATTAAAAAAAGAAATTAAAAAAAAAGAAATTCATGTTATACGTATCTTAATTTTGAAAGGTTTTCTATCTCACTCACATAACATGTCCAGAGAAAACTCTGCTTTACGCGGTGACAAGCGGAAGTCGCGAATATACAACTCACCTGATGGCAAGTCGACGCTGTTCCTGCCCACAAGGAGCATGACGAGGTTGCGTAATTCGCGATTCCCGTAGCATGTCAAAGAGTGTTTTTCTGTTGCCTATCGGAGTATCTCATCACTGTAAAAATACGCGCTCAAAAATTATTACAATTCCGTTTATGAAAATTATCAGTATTTCAAAATTTGCCCTCTGCCTGACAACCGTATTAATGTCTATTCTCGCAAGAATGCAAAAGCATATTTGCCATTAATCTGACGCGAAATTTAATTTACAGTATGCATTCATTCATCAACTCTACTGACATTATGAGCAGAGTTGTACAGTCCAAACCTCTCGACTTTAAATTAATATTTAAATATGCTATCGTGCAATTTTTATTTTTCAAATTACGTCTGCGGTATTTATGATGAATAACTTTTCCTTAAAAAGCTTTTTGTGCCAGATATATTTACGACAAATTTCTGCTTTTAAAGGCCATTACTGTAACGAAGTTGATGGTCAAAGGTAGAAAGTTTAGGGGTAGCTTCACAAAGATATTATTGGAGTGGACGCAAAATTTCTTAGTATATTACAATCAGTAAATTAAAATAGTAATAGTTTATATATAATATGCAAAACACTATCCAGAATTAGATCAAAAACATTCAAACGAATGATTAAATGTTAAAAGAAAAATTAAAAAATGATAGAAATGCATGTTACCTGTCTTGGTCTATTGGATTCCATGAATCAAACAGTTGGAGAAAGTCTGGCTCAAACTCCCACTCCTTTCACAATTCAGAATCCTAAATAGCAGAATGAAACGGGGCGTCGACCCTGGTATACAAAGTAACATACAACATAATATAGTACTTGTGTACACAGTAACATACATATCTATCAAGGGAGGGCAAACAAACTAAAAAAAAATAATAATTAATTAATTTATTTATAAAAATGAATTTCGTGTTATACGTATTTTGATTTTGAAAGATTTTCTATCTCACTCGCATAACATGTCCAGGGAAAACTCCGTTTTACACGGTGACAAGCGGAAGTCGCGAATATACAACTCGCATGATGGCAATTACGTCTGCGGTATTTACGATCAATAACTTTTCCTTAAAAATCTTTTTGTGCCAGATATATTTACGCCAAATTTCTGCTTTTAAAGGCCATTACTGTAACGAAGTTGATGGTCAAAGGTAGAAAGTTTAGGGGTAGCTTCACAAAGATATTATTGGAGTGGACGCAAAATTTCTTAGTACATTACAATCAGTAAATTAAAATAGTAATATTTTATAAATAATATGCAAAACACTATCCAGAATTAGAACAAAAACATTCAATCGAATGATTAAATGTTAAACGAAAAATTAAAAAAATGATAGAAATGCATGTTACCTGTCTTGGTCCATTGGATTCCTTGAATCAAACAGTTGGAGAAAGTCTGGCTCAAACTCCCACTCCTTTGAAAATTCAGAATCCTAAAAAGCGGAATGAAACGGGGCGTCGACCCTCGTATACACAGTAACATACAACATAAAATAGTACTTGTGTACACAGTAACATACATATCTATAAAAGGGAGGGCAAACTAACTTTTGTAAAAAAATAAATTTATAAAAAAAGAAATCCATGTTATACGTATCTTAATTTTGAAAGATTTTCTGTCTCACTCACATAACATAGCCAGGGAAAACTCCGATTCACACGGTGACAAGCGGAAGTCGCGAATATACAACTCACCTGATCGCAAGTCGACGCTGTTCCTGCCCATAAGTAGCATGACGAGGTTGCGTAATTCGCGTTTCCCGTAGCATGTCAAAGAACATTTTTCTGTTCCCCATCGGTGTAACTCATCACTGTAAAAATACGCGCTCAAAAATTATTACAATTCCGTTTATGAAAATTATCAGTATTCCAAAATTTGCCCTCTGCCTGACAACCGTATTAATGTCTATTCTCGCAAGAATGCAAAAGCATATTTGCCATTAATCTGACGCGAAATTTAATTTACAGTATGCATTTATTCATCAACTCTACTGACATTATTAGCAGAGTTGTACAGTCCAAACCTCTCGACTTTAAATTAATATTTAAATATGCTATCGTGCAATTTTTATTTTTAAAATTACGTCTGTTGTATTTATGATCAATAACTTTTCCTTAAAAAGCTTTTTGTGCCAGATATATTTACGCCAAAAATTCTGCTGTTAAAGGCTATTACTGTAACGAAGTTGATTGTCAAAGGTAGCATGTATAGGGATGACTTCACAAAGATATTATTGAAGCTGACGCTAAATTTCTTAATACATTACAATCAGTAACTTAAAATAGTAATAGTTTATAATTAATATGCAAAACACTATCCAGAATTAGAACAAAAACATTCAAACGAATGATTAAATGTTAAACGAAAAATTAAAAAAATGATAGAAATGCATGTTACCTGTCTTGGTCCATTGGATTCCTTGAATCAAACATTTGGAGAAAGTCTGGCTCAAACTTCCACTCCTTTCACAATTCAGAATCCTAAAAAGCAGAATGAAACGGGGCGTCGACCCTCGTATACACAGTAACATACAACATAAACTAGCACTTGTGCACACAGTAACATACATATCTATCAAGGAAGGGCAAACAAACTTAAAAAAATAATAATTAATTAATTTATTTATAAAAAAAGAATTTCGTGTTATACGTATTTTAATTTTGAAAGATTTTCTGTCTCACTCACACAACATGTCTAGGGAAAACTCCGCTTCACACGGTGAAAAACGGAAATCGCGAATATACAACTCACCTGATGGAGAGTCGACGCTGTTCCTGCCCACAAGGAGCATGACGAGGTTGCGTAATTCGCGTTTCCCGTAGCATGTCAAAGAGTGTTTTTCTGTTGCCTATCGGAGTAACTCATCACTGTAAAATGTAATACGTCTGCCTCTCACACAGCCGTTATCGTTTCGAGATGTCTTATTCTGCCTTGCTTATCATTATTTTGCAGTCGACCTTCTCCGCAATAGTACTCCTTATGCTTCACCTATATATAATGATATACGCGATCTTTATTTAAATATTCGCTGCAATTGCAAATAACAAAATACGCGCTGAGAAATTATTACAATCGTTTTATGAAAATTTTCTTTATTTCAAAATTTTGCCCTCTGTATGACAACCGTATTAATGTCTATTCTCGCAAGAATGGAAAAGCATATTTGCCATTAATCTCACCCGAAATTTAATTGACAGTATGCATTCATTCATCAACTCTACTGATATTATGAGCAGAGTTGTACAGTCCAAACCTCTCTACTTTAAATTAATATTTAAATATGGTATCGTGCAATTTTTACTTTTAAAAATACGTCTGCGGTATTTATAATCAATAACTTTTCCTTAAAAAGCTTTTTGTGCCAGATATATGTACGCCAAAAATTCTGCTTTTAAAGGCCATTACTGTAACGAAGTTGATGGTCAAAGGTAGAAAGTTTAGGGGTAGCTTCACAAAGATATTATTGGAGTGGACGCAAAATTTCTTAGTACATTACAATCAGTAAATTAAAATAGTAATAGTTTATAAATAATATGCAAAACACTATCCAGAATTAGAACAAAAACATTCAAACGAATGATTAAATGTTAAAAGAAAAATTAAAAAATGATAGAAATGCATGTTACCTGTCTTGGTCCATTGGATTCCATGAATCAAACAGTTGGAGAAAGTCTGGCTCAAACTCCCACTCCTTTCACAATTCATAATCCTAAAAAGCAGAATGAAACGGGGCGTCGACCCTCGTATACACAGTAACATACAACATAAAATAGTACTTGTGTACACAGTAACATACATATATATCAAGGGAGGGCAAACAAACTTTTGTAAAAAAATAAAAAAAGAAATTTATAAAAAAAGAAATTCCTGTTATACGTATCTTAATTTTGAAAGGTTTTCTATCTCACTCGCATAAAATGTCCAGGGAAAACTCCGTTTTACACGGTGACAAGCGGAAGTCGCGAATATACAACTCACCTGATGGCAAGTCGACGCTGTTCCTGCCCACAAGGAGCATGACGAGGTTGCGTAATTCGCGTTTCCCGTAGCATGTCAAAGAACGTTTTTCTTTTTGCCTATCGGAGTAACTCATCACTGTAAAAATACGCGCTCAAAATTATTACAATTCCGTTTATGAAAATTAACAGTATTTCAAAATTTGCCCTCTCCCTGACAACCGTATTAATGTCTATTCTCGCAAGAATACAAAAGCATATTTGCCCTTAATCTGACGCGAAATTTAATTTACAGTATGCAACTATTCATCAATTCTACTGACATTATGAGCAGAGTTGTACAGTCCAAACCTCTCGACTTTAAATTAGTATTTAAATATGCTATCGTGCAATTTTTACTTTTAAAATTACGTCTGCGGTATTTATGATCAATAACTTTTCCTTAAAAAGCTTTTTGTGCCAGATATATTTACGCCAAAAATTCTGCTTTTAAAGGCCATTACTGTAACGAAGTGGATGGTCAAAGGTAGAAAGTTTAGGGGTAGCTACACAAAGATATTATTGGAGTGGACGCAAAATTTCTTAGTACATTACAATCAGTAAATTAAAATAGTAATAGTTTATAAATAATATGCAAAACACTATCCAGAATT
The DNA here is from genome assembly GCA_963931845.1 of Maratus michaelseni. Classification (NCBI taxonomy): domain Eukaryota; kingdom Metazoa; phylum Arthropoda; class Arachnida; order Araneae; family Salticidae; genus Maratus; species Maratus michaelseni. The sequence continues at coordinate 77,651,927 of OZ007590.1, read as the reverse complement.
AGAACAAAAACATTCAAGCGAATGATTAAATGTTAAAAGAAAAATTAAAAAATGATAGAAATGCATGTTACCTGTCTTGGTCCATTGGATTCCATGAATCAAGCATTTGGAGAAAGTCTGGCTTAAACTGCCACTCCTTTCACAATTCAGAATCCTAAAAAGCAGAATGAAACGGGACGTCGACACTCGTATACACAGTAACATACAACATAAAATAGTACTTGTGTACACAGTAACATACATATCTATCAAGGGAGGGCAAACAAACTTTTAAAAAAATAATTAATTAATTTATTTATAAAAAAATAATTTCGTGTTATACGTATTTTAATTTTGAAAGATTTTCTGTCTCACTCACACAACATGTCTAGGGAAAACTCCGCTTCACACGGTGAAAAACGGAAATCGCGAATATACAACTCACCTGATGGCAAGTCGACGCTGTTCCTGCCCACAAGGAGCATGACGAGGTTGCGTAATTCGCGTTTCCCGTAGCATGTCAAAGAGTGTTTTTCTGTTGCCTATCGGAGTAACTCATTACTGTAAAAATACGTGCTCAGAAATTATTACAATTCCGTTTATGAAAATTATCAGTATTTCAAAATTTGCCCTCTGCCTGACCACCGTATTAATGTCTATTCTCGCAAGAATGCAAAAGCATATATGCCCTTAATCTGACGCGAAATTTAATTTACAGTATGCAGCTATTCATCAATTCTACTGACATTATGAGCAGAGTTGTACAGTCCAAACCTCTCGACTTTAAATTAATATTTAAAAATGCTATCGTGCAATTTTTACTTTTAAAATTACGTCTGCGGTATTTATGATCATTATGTTTACTTAAAAAGCTTTTTGTGTCAGATATATTTACGCCAAAAATTCTGCTTTTAAATTCTATTACTGTAACGAAGTTGATGGTCAAAGATAGAAAGGTTAGGGGTAGCTTCACAAATATATTATTGGATTGAACGCAATAGTTTTTACTACATTCCAATCAATAAATTAATATAGTAATTGTTTATACATTAACATGCAAAACTATTCAGAAGAAGAACAAAATCGTTAAAACGAACGGTAATATGTTAAATGAAAATTAAAAAAATGATAGAAATGCATGTGACCTGTTTCATCAATTGGATTCCATGAATCAAACAGTTGGTTAAAATTACCACTCCTTTCGCAATTCAGATTCCTAAAACGCAGAATGCCTAAACTCGCATACACAGTAACACACATATCTATCAAGAGAGGGCAAACAAACTCAAAAAAATAAATAAATTTATAAATAAATTTTAAAAAAAAAGAATTTTGTGTTATACGTATCTTCATTTTGAAAGATTTTCTGTCTCACTCACATAACATGTTGATAGAAATCTCCTCTTCACTCCGTGACAAGCGGAAGTCGCGAATATGCAACTCACCTAATGACAGGTCTACGCCGTTCCTGCCCACAAGGGTCATGACGAGGTTGCGTAATTCGTGTTTCCTGTAGATATCTTATCACTATTTTGCAGTCTACCATCCCGGCCTATATTTTAGTCGACATGTATTTTATGATATATATTTAGATATTCGCTGTAATTGCAAATATTTAAAAACCTGCTCAGTATTTAAGACAATCATTTTATAGAAATTTCCCCGTATTTTAAAAATTTGCCCTCTTTCTCACAACAGTATTCCTGTCCATTCTGGTAAGGGTTAAAAAGCATATTTGCCATTAAAAGACCTGAATTTTTATTTAGTGTATGCAGCCATTTTTCAACTCTACTGTCATTATGCGCAGAGTTGTATACTCCAAACCTCCCGCCATTTAAATAATATTACAAATGATCGCGTGAAATTTTTACTTTTAAAATTAAGTTTGCGGTATTTATGATAAATAACTCTTCCTTACGAATTATCCCTTCTACTTTCAAAAGCTATTGCTGAATCGACGTCAGTGGTCAAATGTAGAATGTTTCGTACTAGCATCAGAAAGATGTGATTGGAGTGGACGCAAATGGGATTCGTTCAATCCAAATAATAAAATAAAAATAGCAATATTTTATACATTAACATACAAAACTATGCAGAAGGAGAATTTAAAAATAATAATAAGACGATTGATAAAATGTTAAAATGTAAATTTAAAAATGATAGAAATGCGCGTTACCTGTATTAATCCATTGGATTCAATCAATCAAGCAGTTGGAGAAAATCAGGTTCAAACTCCCACTCCTTTCACAATACAGATACCTAAAAAGCAGAATGAAACGGGGCGATGACCCCTTCATATACGCAGTAACATAGAGCACAATACAGTACTTGTGTACACAGTAACATACATATCTATCAAGGAAGGTTAAACAAACTTTAAATAGAATAATAATAAATAAATAAATACATAAAAAAGAATTTCGAGTTTTACGTATATTAATTTTGAAAGATTTTTTTTATCTCACTCACATGACATTTTGCGGGAAAACTCCGCGTCACACGGAACTAAGCGGAGGTCGCGAATATACAACTCATGTGATTGCAAATCGACGCTGTTCCTGCCCACAGGGAGCATGACGAGGTTGCATAATTCGCTTGCATGTGTCTCTGTTTCCTTTCGGAGGTTTTCACAGTAAAATATAATACGTCTGCTTCTCACACAGCTGTTATACTGTCTTATTCTGCCTTGCTTATGATTATTTTGCAGTCGATCTTCCCCGCTGTAGTACCCCAATGCTTCACCTCTATTTTACTATACACGCGATCTTTATTTAGATATTCGCTGCAATTGCAAATATTAAAATACGCGCTGAGAGATTATGACAATCATTTATAGAAATTCTCTGTATTTCAAAATTTGTCCTCTGCCTGACATTTGTATTCATGTCCTTACTCGCAGGAGTGCAAAAGCATTTTTTCCATTAATACGACCTGAAATGTTATTTAGCTCATGCAACCATTGTTCAACTCTACTGACATTATGAGCAGAGTTGTATAGTCCAAACCTCCCGCTTTAATTAATATTAAAAATGTCACGTGAAATTTTTTCTTTTAAAATTAAGCCTGCGGTATTTATGATCAATAATTCTTCCTTAAGGAAGCGTTTTGTGTCAGATATAATTACGCCAAAAATTCTTCTTATAAAAGCTATTGCTGCAACGAAGTTGATGGTCAACGGTAGAAAGTTTAGGGATCACAAATATATTATAACATCACAAAGATATTATTGGAGTGGACGCAAAAGTGATTTGTTCATTCCAATAAACGAATTAAAATAGTAATATTTTATATAATGGCATACAAAACTATCAAGAAGGAGAAGAAAAAAAATTTAAACGAACGATAAAATATTGAAAAGCAAATTAAAAAATTATAGAAATGAACGTTACCTGTCTTAATCCATTGGATTCCATCAATTAAGCAGTTGGAGATAAACAGTTTGCAAATATTGCAAATATTAAAATACGCGCTCAGAAATTATGCCAATCTATACTTATAAAAGAGTAGCTTGATTTCCTCATAATCAACGCCGAGCCTCAACCGTTTATCCTAGAACAATGAAATTTGGAAGACATGTTCTTTACATAAGAAAGGATTTTTGAAAATTCACACTCTAAAGGGGCAAGATGGGGGTCTAAAAGTTTAGGTCATTTTGCCTTTTCGCCATATCCCAGGAACAGTTTTATTTAAAAGCGCAAAATTCAGGATAACAAATGTACTACATGTTAGTTAAACACATATTTCAGCGATTTTAATAATTCAACAATATTAAGGGGGTTAAATGAGGGGTCGAAAGTTTTTAGTCATTTCGCGTTTTCGCCATATCTCAGCAGCAGTTTTAGGTAGGAACGTGAAATTCAGGATAACAAATTTACTAAAAAATAATTAAAAGTATATTTGAACGATTTTAAAAATTCATCCATTAAGGGGGTTAAATGACATGTCGAAACTTTTGGGTTGTTTTGCCTGTTCGCCCTTTCTCAGCAACATTTTTAGTTTGGAGCTCAGAATTTGGGATAACAAATATACAAAAAATATAGATAAACATGTATTTCAGCAATTTTAAAAATTGAGCAACTAAGGCGCGTTAAATAGGAGGTCAAATATTTCAGGTCATTTTGCCATATATCAGTAGAAATTATAGGTAGAATCATAAAACCCAGGATCTATCACAAATCTATTAAAAAATAGTTAAACACGTGTTTCAGCGATTTTAAAAATTCAGACACTAAGTGGGGGTTAAATGGGGGGTAGAATTTTTTTCGCCATTTTGCCATATCTCAGTAGAAGTTATAGTTAGAAACGTGAAATTCGGGATAACAAATCTACTAAAGAATAGTTAAACATGCATTTCAGGCGATTTTAGAAATTCAACTACAAAAGGGTTAAATGGAGGGTCGAAAATTTTTGGTGATTTCACCTATTCACCATATTTTATCAGCAGTTTTAGGAAAAAAGCGTGAAATTCAGGATAACAAATCTCCTTAAAAAATAGTTAAACAAGTATTTCAATAATTTTAAAAATTCGGCCATTAAGGGGAGTTAAATAGTGGGTCAAAGTTTTATGGCATTTAGCCATTTCTTAATAGAAGGTATAGGTAGGAGCGTGAAATTCGGGATAATAAATCTACTAAAGAATATCTAAACATGTATTTTATGCGATTGTAGAAATTCAACTACTAAGGTGGTTAAATGGGGGGGTCGATAATTTTTTATCATTTCACCTTTTCACTGTATCTCATCAGTAGTTTTGGATATGAGCGTGAAATTCAGAATAACAAATCTGCTATAAAAATAATTAAACACATATTTCAGCGATTTTAGAAATTCACCCATTAAGAAGGGCAAATGGTGGTCGAAAATTTTAGGTCATTTCAAATGTTCGCCATATCTCAGCAGCATTTTTAGTTAGGAGCTTGAAATCACAGATTCAGGATAACAAGTCTACTAAAAAATAGTTAAATATGTATTTCCGCGATTTCAGAAATTCAGCCACTAAAGGGGGTTGAATTGGGGTCGAATTTTTTATGCCATTTGCCATATCTGAGTAATGGATACGGGCGTAAAATTTAAGATACCAAATGTACTAAAAAATAGTTAAATATGTATTTCAGCAATTTTAGCTAATAATCCATCAAGGATGTCACACAGTATGTCGAAAGTTTTAGGTAATTGTGCCATATCTCAGCAGTAGTTTTAAGTAAGAATGTGAAACTCTGCTTTACAAATTTACAAAAAGAATAGTTAATCATGTAACTTTTCAGCGATTTCAGAGCTAGCGAGTTTGTGGGCAACATCGGCTGTGAACCCAATTGAGGAAGATTAGACGAAACAGAGAACTATTGCTGATTTTTTTACTATATATTTTGTGTGCCATTTTTTCCAAGGAATATATTTTTTTATTTCCCATTTTATATATATATATATTTTAATTTCTGTCTTTTAGAGATCGGATTTAAAATTTTAAACAAAATATTACACTTCCACCATTTTTCAAAATACATTTTTTAAAGTAAATAATTGCGATTTAAATACTGATTTCCATATTTATGGGCTAGTGTATGTACAAGGATACCTTATGGTCATTACCGTATAGTCAGATTATAAGCGTGCAACCGAATGGGTCCTGTTAAAATTATTTCATTTTAATGATTTATGCATGCAAAATTACTGAACCACGTTATAGTGATCGCTGCATTAACGATGTATGGGTGAGAAATAAACAGGGCCTAGTTATTTTGATAAACTCATTAATAATTTATGGGTGTGACAGTATCCATTTACAATGATCACCATTTATTTTAGACAATCCCATTTTTATTTATTTAATGTGAAAGCTCTCCGCTCATCTTAGATAAATACAAACAAGGCCAGTAGTATTTTGTCTGAGGGATTTATGAAAAAATATTATTAATGTCACAAAATATTTATTTACGCGCCCATATATATATATGTATATATATATATATATATATATATATATATATATATATATATATATATATATATATATATATAACTAAATGTTACACACACACACACACACACACACACACACACATATATATATATATATATATATATATATATATATATATATACCGGGTGATCCAAAAGTCAGGACGAACTTTAAAAATGAATAATTCGAAAACGAATCAAGATACAAAGATACGGTTTGCACCAAACTGATGGAAAAGAAACCGGGTTTTGTGTGGCAACGAAATAAAAAATAGTTCTGTTGGCGACCAACAGATAGCGCTGTCGGATTTCTACAAGATAACGCTACTAAATGCTGTAAACGGTGTGGTGCCTCGCCTCACAGCTGTACTTCTGAATGATGGACAGCACACTGAACATTTACTGTAGTACTAATTAACTGTAATTAAGCTGACTTGTAAGTTGTCAACATTTTTTTTTCATTTGTAAATTATCTTTTGGTGCAATAAAACACTATAGCGCCATATTTTGGTCGCCAACAGAACTGTTTTTTCGTTGCCACACAAAACCCGGTTTCTTTTCCATCCGTTTGGTGTAAACCGTATCTTTGTATCTTGATTCGTTTTCGAATTATTCATTTTTAAAGTTCGTCCTGACTTTTGGATCACCCGGTATATATGTGTGTGTGTGTGTGTGTAATATTTAGTTATTTCCGTATAGTTAAAAATAAAGTATTTTATTTTTTTAATTTCTCTGTTTGCATGTAAAATGCAATTTCTGGGTCGAGAGAATACACTGCAGAATGTATTTGTGTCCCACTCAGAAGCGACCGGCTAGTCATTTTATAGAAATCTCTCAATTTCTGCCTGACAACCGTATTCATGTAAATTCTCGCAAGAGAGCAAAAGCATATTAACCCTCAATACGTCCCCAAATTTTATTTAGTGTATGAAACCATTGTTCAACGCTACTGGTATTATGAGCAGAGTGAGATATACAACTTTATTTATGAATCAAGTAAACATGCCAATTTGATCTTTAATTAATTATGTATACATCTTTAAATAAAGAAATAAAAACACCTTTTTAGTTCAAAAAATATTTGATTGATAAAATTATAAATAGTTATAATTTAGTGATATTATAAAAATGTATCTTGTACCATACTATAAATATTATATAATAATATAAAATAATTATAAGTTATTATGCATATTGTTATATTATATTATATCATATTATGTTCTAAAATCACATCTTTAAATGATATTTAAAAGCTTCTTAGTTACAGTACACCTAGAGAATATGTCGCTGAATTATAAGTGTTATTTGATATTATATACATATATAAAGTATATTAAATTCCATGACGTATAATATGACAATGTACATATATAACGCAAATATGTAACATAAAAGCATATATAAGACATTTTTGATAGACACATACGATGCAAATAATGAGTAATTATTGACATAAAGGGCGGATAATTAAGCCTTTCGATAATATAATATGCGTACACTTGAAGCATATTTTCTTGTCTAAATCGTAATTGAACTTTCCCATAATCGTAATTGTGGGGGCGAAATAACAAAAAAGTACAGATGTTTTTATAATACCAATTACTATTTGATAAACATTAATATATTTACTACTTCTATAAATTGAATGTTAATACTTATCATTTGACATGAAATCAAGCAGCGCGGCGTCAACTTCGAAACATTTTGTTGAAAAATGTATCATCTACGTTTAGAAATAGGACTTATATTTTTTCAATTAAAACCTATTAAAACCTCGAATGTATTTCTTGAAATAAGAAATTTCGCACAATTTATATCTAAATAACAATGGGACATTTGTTGTTTATTTGTTGAGCGAAGATTTCATTGTTACTTAACATTGTTGAAAAAACTGCGCTTGTTTACATTTAACTGACAAATTAGATCCATTGTTGTAACTCATATATTTTAACCACATTGTTGTCCACGTCGTTATGACATCATTTAAGACATAATGAAATTTATACATAATTATGAAGTGCATTAAAACATGCTTTTTGTAGAATATGCGGTGCAAAGCATTTATTATTCATTTACAGGGTCAAAGAAAAGAATTTTGTTACACATCGTTCTATGGGAACAAATAGTTTGCTGTGTAATTTAGTGATATTTCACTATTTCAAACATAAATAAAATTATATGCATTACTGAGGAGCACTATAATTTGCCCTTTTGTCTACATTGAGTTTATTTACAGGGGAACACAAAAGATATTGGTTACAGTACATGTGCGATATTTACAGTTTATTTGTGATAACTGCGCTTTCAATTTTGATTTGCGTTTTTAAGTTCAACTAAATTTCTTCATAGTAAGTGTATGTTTATAAATTCGGTTGATCATATACAGGGCTACACAAGGGAATTTGTAAGTATTACAGACTTTGGCAGTGAATTGCTTAAGGGTAGTTTTTAATTGTGTTTACGCATTTACCTGCTGAACTATATTTAGTAAACTAATAGAAGTTTGTGGAATATAAATAAATTCATATACAGGGCTACGCGAAGAAGAAGATACATTGTTTTTTACGGTTGGTAATTTCAGCGAGTGAGTTTTAAGTTGACTTTTAGCTTAATATGTGATGTGTACAAAAGTCTTCAGATAATATACAGGGCTGTACAAAATATTTCGAGTGCATTTCCATCGATTAGCGAAAATTGTTAAATGTGAATATTCTAAATGAACTAAATTTTATCGTACAATATATCCAAAATTATTCATCATATACAGGGCAGCACAAAAAAATTCGCCTGTTTTTTTTTTTTTTTTTTACATTGGAAGGTAATTTCAAAAACTGTATTCTTAGTGTGTTATACGTTTCTTAAATCGTTTTCTTACATATCATCTTTTACCTTATTTAACGGTGAAGTTTCTTTACAGTTTTATGGCTGTGTTGGAAAGTGTTTCATAATCTATGCTTGACGCATGATTTTTCGTTCTTGATTAAAGAAAGCACAAGGTTCATTCACTTAAACCTAAGTAATTTAACATATTTTTGTTTATAAAATGTAAATAACTACTGCTTTGTTTTGTGGAAATAAAACATGTCCTGAGACCCCGATTCGGTTTAAAACCGAAATCGCAGAATTTTCACTTTTGTGGCAAGTCGAGAACTTTATCCCTCTCATTCCGAATTAAGCCGGGATTCAGAATTAAGCCTACCTGGTAGGTTAATTTTATGGAATCCTCCGCCATATTCTACGGTAAATTGGGGTTAAAGATAACCTTCGACTTACCTCATGTCAAATTGACGTTGTTCCTGCTCTCAAGGATAATGACGAAGTTGCGTGAATCTGCATTTCCCATACTACTTCAAGTGAGAACTTAACGCCTGATTTTCACTATAGACTCTAATTGAACCCTTCAGTATGATTGTCTTTAAAGGTAATTTGTGGAGTTGAATAATGTTGCTTTTTTAGAATAATTTTAATCTACCTGCCACACGATGTAGACGAACACATTTTTGAATGCAATGGGCGTGATTTGGAATTTTTAAAAAGAATAAACAACATGGAGTAAACAATAATGTGTTTTGTTAAAAATGAATATGAGTAAATAGTTTGTCTAATATTGTTTCACTTATCAATATTTTTTAAACCGTTAATTTTGATATCTTATATCTATGAATATGTTCTTTAATCAAATTGATTTAAATTAATATGTGGATACTTCAACTTTAGTTGTCGATCAATTATAACATAGTTTAAATACTTATAGGAAATCATTATTTTTTTATTAGTCACTTTACTTTATTTTTTCGAATAATATAATAATATATAATGATTATATGCTATTATGCATATTGTTATATTATATTTAGTATAATATGTTGTAAAGTTAATCTTCAAACGATATTTAAATGTTTTTTAGTTATAGTGCCCCTAAAGAATGTGTCGCTAAATTATAAGAAATATTTGATATTACAGACATATAAAATGTACATTAAATTCCATGACGTATAATAAGAAAATGTACAATGATATATAACGCATATATGTTACACACGATTACATATATGACATTTGTGATAGGCGCATATGACGTACATAGCCCTTCAGTATGTTGGCCTTTAAAGGTAGTTTGTCGAGTTGAATAATGTTGCTTTTAATCTACCTGCCACACGAAGTAGATGAACACTTTTTTGACTGGATGGGGCGGGAGTTGGACAGCATGGAGTGGACAATAATATGATTTGTTAGAAATGAATATGAGTAAATAGTTTGTCTAATATTTTTTCACGCATCAATACTTTTTAAACCATTAATTTTGATATCTTATATATATGAATATGTTCTTTAATCAAAATGTTTTAAATTAATATGTGAATACTTCAACTTTAGTTCTCGATCAATTATAAAATAGTTTTAATACTTAAAGGGAATCATTATTTTTTTTTATTAGTCATTTTATTTTATTTTTTCGAATAATAGCTTGATTTTAGAAAACTAAAAGTTCGCCATAATTCTTAATTCTTTTGTATTTTTTGCATGGTAATGTAGGAGTCGCATAAAATATCAAGCATTTATAGACTTTAAAGCTAAAGTAAAATGTCCTTTTATAAAGAACAAGAACAAAAAAACCCACACTGTTTCTTATCGTATTTAACCCTTCATCTATGACACAAGTAAACATGCCAATTTTATCTGTAATTAATTATTTATATATCTTTATATCAAGAAATAAAGACTCTTTTTTAGTGCAAAGGGTATTTGATTGACAAGTGCAAAGAATATTTGAAATTATAGATCATTACAATTTAGTCATATTAAAAAAAAATGTTTCTTATACAATACTATAAATATTATATAATAATATATAATGATTATATGCTATTATGCATATTGTTACATTATATTTAGAATATTATGTTGTAAAATCATATCTTCCAACAATATTTAAATGTTTTTTAGTTATAGTGCCCCTAGAGAATGTTTCGCTGAACTATAAGAAATATTTGATATCCTTCTATAATAAAAAAAAAGTAATCTGGAACTTGATCTGAAAGTAATCTGGCCAAAAACGAAATGGACCAATCAAATTCTGCGTAGATATTCCGGGTTATTCTCAGCGCTTTTTTACTAGGGCCTTTTTTGTTGAGCTATTACTTTTTTTCTGCCATCCTACGGATTCGAAAATCATACCACCAGACGGGAAAGATAATAAGCTTTCAGAAATTAAAAAAATTATCACGATCGGACAATAAAAACTCAAAAAATCCATAAATAAAAATAAAGACTCTTTTTTAGTGCAAAGGGTATTTGATTGACAAGTGCAAAGAATATTTGAAATTATAGATCATTACAATTTAGTCATATTAAAAAAAAATGTTTCTTATACAATACTATAAATATTATATAATAATATATAATGATTATATGCATATATAATGATATATGCTTGTCTAAATCGTAATTGAACTTTCTCATAATCGTAATTGTGGGAGCGAAATATCAAAAAAGTACAGATATTTATAGAATACCCATTACTATTTGATAAATATTAAGATATTTACTACCTCTATAAATTGAATGTTAATACTTATCATTTGGCATGAAAGCAAGATACGCGGCATCAACTTCGAAACATCTTGTTGAAAAATGTATATCATCAACGTTTAGAAATACGACACATCTTTTTTCAATTAAAACTTATTAAAACTTCCAATTTATTTTTCGAAATAAGAAATTTCACAGAATTAAAATCTAAATAACAATGGGACGTTTGTTGTTTAATTATTCACCGATGATTTCATTATTACTTAACATTGTAGAAAAAACTGTGATTGTTTACATTTAACTATCAAATTAGATCCATTGTTGTAACGTAACTTATATATTTTAACCCCATTGTTGCCCACATCGTTATGACGTCAACATTACGGACGCATACTAGTCGAAATCGTAACTGGGAGGTTGGATAGGGAGGGAGATGGATTTTTTAAAGAAAGAACAAGGTGGGCATTCACTGAAACATAAGTAATTTAACATATTTTTGTGTATAAATAGTAAATAACTACTGTTTTGTTTTGTGGAAATAAAACAAGTCCTGAGATCCCGAGCAGTATTTTAGTAAGTTTCACTTTTGTGGCAAGTCGAGGACGTTATCCGTCTCATTCCAAATTAAGTCGCGATGGTGTATGATCCGCCTTGTATAAATCTGCATTTCTCATAGTACTCCTGTGATATTTTTACGCCAGATTTTCATGGTAGCATGTAATTGTTTTTTTTTTTAGCGTTACGGCCATCAAGCTAGCTTGTCGAGTTGAATAATTTTGCTTTTTCAGAATGGTTTTAAACTACCTGTCACACAAAACAAGAACTCTTTTTTGCGATAAAGGGTTCGATGGCAGGGATTGATATTTTACAAGGAAAACACAAATTTGTCAATAATTTATATCATAAAAATTTGTTATGAGTAAATGATTTCTCTGACATTTTTCACTTAGCTATTTTGTTTTTAAAACCATTAAATTAGACGTTTGTATATTTATTAGCATGGGCTTTCTTTTTACATAGTATGTAAATACTTCAACAAAAATGGAGGAGTGCATACAAAGTTAGCTTGAATGAGAAAGAATATTTTTGCACTGTTTGCGGGTGCAACTAAACTGGTGCACATAAAAAAGGTTAATGGAGAAGAGGTGTAAATAACCCTAGTCATTCAGTTTTCTAAGCAATCTTTCGTTAGTTCTCGATGAAATATAAAATAAATTTAAATCCGTATGGGTAACAGAATTTGGTTCTTTTCATTTAGTCATGTTATTTTAAATTTTCGTTGAATACTAAATTGTTTGTGAATTATACAATTGCCAGTGTTCCCGGTACATTAAAATTGGTAGTAGTTTAAAAATATCAAGCAGAATTTGGAAAAAAATGTGTTGCTTTACAAATGAGTTTTATAAGGAAATATATAATGTAAGTTTTTTCACTTATCTTGTTGCGTGTGTTTAAAGTATTACAATCACGAGTTGTTTAATATATTTCTATGGTAAAATATAAACATTTACTTGGATTTTTTGTGAAAGTTAATTTTGTCCTGGTGTCCCGATTCAATTTAAAACGAAATGTAAAATTATTATTAAATTTTACTCTTTGGCACGTCGAGATCATTATACATCGATTTCGGAATTAAGTCGCGATCGTATATGATCAACCTAACCCAAAGGGTAATTTCAGGGAACCCTCAGGCAAAATCTATGGCACGTTGAGGTTGCAGATAAACTTCGACTTACTTGATGACAAGTCGTCGCTGTTCCTGCTCTCAAGGAGCATGACGAGGTTGCGTGAATCTGCTTTTCCCATAGCATTCCAGTGAGACTTTTAAGCCTGATATTTATTATAGCCTCGAATTGCACACTTCATTTTGTTTGCCTTCCAGTATGTTTGCCCATCAGTATGTTTGCCTTGGTAGTTTGTCCAGTTGAAAAATATTGCTATTGCAGAATATTTATAATCTACCTGTCACATGAAATAGACGAACACTTTTTTGACTGTATGGGGTGGAAGTTGGAATTCTTAAAAAGAATAAACAATATGGAGTGAACAATAATCTATTTCGTTAAAAATGAATATGAGTAAATAGTTTGTCGAATATTTTTTCAATTATCAATGGTTTTGTAAACCAATAATTTTGAAATTTTATATTCATGAATATGATCTTTAATCAAAATGTTTTAGCTTAATATGTGAATACTTCAAAATTAGTTCTCGATAAAATATAAAATAGTTTAAATACTTATAAGGAATCATTATTTTTTTCTTATTAGTCACTTTATTTTATTTTTTCGAATAATAGTTTGAATTTAGAAAACCAAAAGTTCGAAATAATTCTTAATTCCTTTTTATTTTTTGCATGGTAATATAGGGGTCGCGTAAAATATCCAACATTTATAGACTTTAATGGTGAAGTACAACAACAAAACCCACACTGTTTCTTATCGTTTTTAAACCTTCATCTATGAATCAAGTAAACATACCAAATTTATCTGTCATTAATTATTTATATATCTTTAAATCAAGAAATACAAATTCTTTTTTAGTGCAAAGATTATTTGATTTATAAAATTATAGATCGTTATAATTTAGCCATAATTTAAAAATATATCTTATACCATACTATAAATATTATATAATAATGTATAATGATTAAGAGTTAATATGCATATTGTTATGATATATTATAGTATATTATGCTGTAAAATCATAACTTTGAGCGATATTTAAATGCTTTTTTGTCATAGCGCCCCTACAGAATGTGTCGCTGAATTATAAGAGTTATTTGATATTATATACATATATAAAGTATATTAAATTCCATGATGTATAATGTGGCTATGTATGTATATATAACGCATATATGTAACTCACGAGCATATATATGGCCTTTGTGATAGGCGCATATGACGTACATACATATACGAAGCAAATAATAAGTAATTATTGACATAAAGAGTGGATAATTAAACGTTTCGATTATATGCATGCATATAAAGCATATATATTGAGTAATTTTGCTTTTTCAGAATGCTTTTAATCTACCTGTCACACACAAAAGAAGAACTATTTTTTGAAGTAAAAGATTTGGGGGGATAGATTGATATTTTATAAGAAAAACCCAAATTTGTCAAGAATTTATATTTTATGAGTAAATGATTTCTCTGGCATTTTTTCACTAAGCTATTTTGTTTTTAAAACCATTAAATTAGACGTATTTATTAGCATGGGCTTTCTTTTTACATAGTATGTAAATACTTCAATAAAAATGGAGGAGTGCGTGAAAAGATAGCTTGAATGAGAAATAATATTTTTGCACTGTTTGCGGATGAGATCGAACTGCTTCACTATCAAAAGTCTAGCGGAGGAGAGGTCTAAACAACCCTAGTCATTCAGTTTTCTCAGCCTTCTCTCGTTAGTTCTCGATGAAATATATAATAAATTTAAAGACCTATAGGGGAAGATAATTTTGTTTTATTTAGTCATGTTTTTTTAAATTTTCGTTGAATACTAAATTGTTTGTGAACGATACAATTGACAGTATTCCGGTACATTAAAATTGGTAGTAGTTTAAAAATATCAAGCAGAATTTGGAAAAAAAATGTGTTGCTTTACAAATGAGTTTTATAAGGGAATATATAATGTATGTTTTTTCAGTTATCCCATTGCGTGTGTTTAAAATATTACATTTCGACATTACTTTATTCACGAGTTATTTAATATATTTTTATTCAAAAATATAAAAATTTACTGGGATTTTTCGTGAAAATAAATTTTGCCCTGCTGTTTAAAACGAAAATGTAAAATTATTACTAAATTTTATCTATTACTAAATAATAAATTTAAATAGCAATATTTTATACATTAACATACAAAACTATCCCGAAGAAGAACAAAAACATTAAAACGAACGATAACATGTTTAAAGAAAAATTAAAAAATGAGAGAAATGCATGTTACCTGACGTGATCGATTGGATTCCAACTATTCTTCAACTCTACTGACATTATGAGAAGAGTTGTATAGTCCAAACCTCTCGTCTTTAAATTAATATTTAGAAATGCTCGCGTGCAATTTTTACTTTTAAAATTAAGTCTGCTATATTTATGATCAATAATTCTTCCTTAGGAGAGAATTTTTTTTCAGATATATTTACGCGTAAAATTCTGCTTATAAAGGCTGTTACTGTAACGAAGTTTATGGTCAGCGGTGGAACGTTTAGGGGTAGCATCACAAAGGTATTATTGGAGTGGACGCAAAAGTTCTTAGTTCATTCCAATCAATAAGTTAAAATAGCAATATTTTATACATTAACATACAAAACTATCCAGTAGAAGAAAAAAAGACATTAAAACGAACGATAACATGTTAAAAGAAAAGTTAAAAAATGATAGAAATGCATGTTACCTGACGTGGTCGATTGGATTCCAACTATTCTTCAACTCTACTGACATTATGAGCAGAGTTGTATAGTCCAAACCTCTCGTCTTTAAATTAATATTTAGAAATGCTCGCGTGCAATTTTTACTTTTAAAATTAAGTCTGCTATATTTATGATCAATAATTCTTCCTTAGGAGAGAATTTTTTTTTCAGATATATTTACGCGTAAAATTCTGCTTATAAAGGCTGTTACTGTAACGAAGTTGATGGTCAGCGGTGGAACGTTTAGGAGTAGCATCACAAAGGTATTATTGGAGTGGACGCAAAAGTTCTTAGTTCATTCCAATCAATAAGTTAAAATAGCAATATTTTATACATTAACATACAAAACTATCCAGTAGAAGAAAAAAAGACATTAAAACAAACGATAACATGTTAAAAGAAAAGTTAAAAAATGATAGAAATGCATGTTACCTGACGTGATCCATTGGATTCCATGAATCAAACAGTTGGAGCAAGTCTGGTTCAAACTCCCACTCCTTTCACAATTCAGATTCCTAAAAAACAGAATTAAATGGGGCGGCGACCTTCGTATACTCAGTATAGTACATTATAAAATAGTACTTTTGTACACAGTAACATACATATCTATCAAGGGAGGGCAAACAAACTTAAAAAAATTATAAAAAAAGAATTTCGTGTTATACGTATCTTAATTTTGAAAGATTTTCTGTCTCACTCACGTAACATGTCGAGGCAAAACTCCGCTTCAGACGGTGACAAGCGGAAGTCGCGAATATACAACTCACCTTAAGGCAAGTCGACGCTGTTCCTGCCCACAAGGAGCATGCCGAGGTTGCGTAATTCACGTTTCCCGTAGTATGTCAAAGGGGGGTTTTCTGTTGCCTATCGTAGTAACACATCACTCTAAAATGTAATACGTCTGCCTCTCACACAATGTTTATCGTGTCGAGATGACTTATTCTGCCATGCTTATCATTATTTTGCAGTCGACCTTCTGTGCATTAGTACTACTTATGATTCAACTCTATTTTATGATATACGGCATCTTTATTTAAATATTCGCTGCAATTGCAAATATTAAAATACTCGCTCAGAAATTATTAAAATCATTTTATAAAAATTAACTGTATTTCAAAATTTGCCCTATGCCTGACAACAGTAATCATATCTATTCTCGCAAAACCATATTTGCCATTAATCTGATCATAAATTTAATTTACCGTATACAACTATTCTTCAACTCTACTGACATTATGAGCAGAGTTGTATAGTCCAGACCTTTCCACATTAAATTAATATTTAAAAATGCTCGCGTGCAATTTTTACGTTCAAAATTACGTCTGCTATATATATATGATTAATAATTCTTCCTTAGGAAAGCATTTTTTTATATATATTTAGGCCAAAAATTCTGATTATAAAGGTTATTAATTTAACGAAGTTGATGATCAACAGTAGAACGTTTAGGGGTATCATCACAAAGATAGTATTGGAGTGGACGCAAAATTTCTTAGTTCATTCCAAACATTAAATTAAAAAAGTAACAGTTTATAAATTACATACAAAACTGTCCAGAAGGAGAACAAAAATATTAAAACGAACGATTAAATGTTAAAAGAAAATTTAAAAAATGATAGAAATGCATGTTACCTGTCTTGATCCATTGGAGTCCATGAATAAAAAAGTTGGAGAAAGTCTGGCTCAAACTCCCACTCCTTTCACAATTCAGAATCCTAAAAAGCAGAATGAAACGGGGCGTCGACCCTCGTATACACAGTAACATACAACATAAAATAGTACTTGTGTACACAGTAACATACATATCTATCAAAGGGAGGGAAACAAACTTTTGTAAAAAATTAAAAAAAGAAATTTATAAAAAAAGAAATTCATGTTATACGTATCTTAATTTTGAAAGGTTTTCTATCTCACTCACATAGAGAAAACTCTGCTTTACACGGTGACAAGCGGAAGTCGCGAATATACAACTCACCTGATGGCAAGTCGACGCTGTTCCTGCCCACAAGGAGCATGACGAGGTTGCGTAATTCGCGTTTCCCGTAGCATGTCAAAGAGTGTTTTTCTGTTGCCTATCGGAGTATCTCATCACTGTAAAAATACGCGCTCAAAAATTATTACAATTCCGTTTATGAAAATTATCAGTATTTCAAAATTTGCCCTCTGCCTGACAACCGTATTAATGTCTATTCTAACAAGAATGCAAAAGCATATTTGCCATTAATCTGACGCGAAATTTAATTTACAGTATGCATTCATTCATCAACTCTACTGACATTATGAGCAGAGTTGTACAGTCCAAACCTCTCGACTTTAAATTAATATTTAAATATGCTATCGTGCAATTTTTGTTTTTCAAATTACGTCTGCGGTATTTATGATGAATAACTTTTCCTTAAAAAGCTTTTTGTGCCAGATATATTTACGCCAAAAATTCTGCTTTTAAAGGCCATTACTGTAACGAAGCTGATGGTCAAAGGTAGAAAGTTTAGGGGTAGCTTCACAAAGATATTATTGGAGTGGACGCAAAATTTCTTAGTACATTACAATCAGTAAATTAAAATAGTAATAGTTTATAAATAATATGCAAAACACTATCCAGAATTAGAACAAAAACATTCAAACGAATGATTAAATGTTAAAAGAAAAATTAAAAAGTGATAGAAATGCATGTTACCTGTCCTGGTTCCATTGGATTCCATGAATCAAAAACTTGGAGAATATCTGGCTCAAACTCCCACTCCTTTCACAATTCAGAATCCTAAAAAGCAGAATGAAACGGGGCGTCGACCCTCGTATACACAGTAACATACAACATAATATAGTACTTGTGTACACAGTAACATACATATCTATCAAGGGAGGGCAAACAAACTTTTGTAAAAAAATAAAAAAAAATTATAAAAAAAGAATTTCGTCTTATACGTATCTTAATTTTGAAAGATTTTCTGTCTCACTCACATAACATAGCCAGGGAAAACTCCGATTCACACGGTGACAATCGGAAGTCGCGAATATACAACTCACCTGATCGCAAGTCGACGCTGTTCCTGCCCACAAGGAGCATGACGAGGTTGCGAAATTCGCGTTTCCCGTAGCATGTCAAAGAGTGTTTTTCTGTTGCCTATCGGAGTAACTCATCACTGTAAAAATACGCCCTCAGAAATTTGTACATTTCCGTTTATGAAAATTCTCTGTATTTCAAAATTTGCCCTCTGCCTGACAACCGTATTAATGTCTATTCTCGCAAGAATGCAAACGCATATTTGCCATTTATCTCACGCAAAATTTAATTTACAGTATGCAACTATTCTTCAACTTTACTGACATTATGAGCAGAGTTGAATAGTCGAAACCTGTCGACTTTAAATTAATATTTTAAAATGCTATCGTGCAATTTTTACA
This sequence comes from Maratus michaelseni, assembly GCA_963931845.1. Lineage (NCBI taxonomy): Eukaryota > Metazoa > Arthropoda > Arachnida > Araneae > Salticidae > Maratus > Maratus michaelseni. Next base: position 77,632,630 of record OZ007590.1, on the reverse strand, counting down.
TTTAAAATTACGTCTGAGGTATTTATGATCAATAACTTTTCCTTAAAAAGCTTTTTGTGCCAGATATATTTACGCCAAAAATTCTGCTTTTAAAGGCCATTACTTTAACGAAGTTGATGGTCAAAGATAGAAAGTTTAGGTGTAGCTTCACAAAGATATTATTGGAGTGGACGCAAAATTTCTTAGTACATTACAATCAGTAATTTAAAATAGTAAAAGTTTATAAATAATATGCAAAACACTATCCAGAATTAGAACAAAAAAATTAAAACGAACGATTAAATGTTAAAAGAAAAATTAAAAAATGATAGAAATGCATGTTACCTGTCTTGATCCATTGGAGTCCATGAATAAAACAGTTGGAGAAAGTCTGGCTCAAACTCCCACTCCTTTCACAATTCAGAATCCTAAAAAGCAGAATGAAACGGGGCATCGACCCTCGTATACACAGTAACATACAACATAAAATAGTACTTGTGTACACAGTAACATACATATCTATCAAAGGGAGGGCAAACAAACTTTTGTAAAAAATTAAAAAAAGAAATTAAAAAAAAAGAAATTCATGTTATACGTATCTTAATTTTGAAAGGTTTTCTATCTCACTCACATAACATGTCCAGAGAAAACTCTGCTTTACGCGGTGACAAGCGGAAGTCGCGAATATACAACTCACCTGATGGCAAGTCGACGCTGTTCCTGCCGACAAGGAGCATGACGAGGTTGCGTAATTCGCGTTTCCCGTAGCATGTCGAAGAGTGTTTTTCTGTTGCCTATCGGAGTATCTCATCACTGTAAAAATACGCGCTCAAAAATTATTACAATTCCGTTTATGAAAATTATCAGTATTTCAAAATTTGCCCTCTGCCTGACAACCGTATTAATGTCTATTCTCGCAAGAATGCAAAAGCATATTTGCCATTAATCTGACGCGAAATTTAATTTACAGTATGCATTCATTCATCAACTCTACTGACATTATGAGCAGAGTTGTACAGTCCAAACCTCTCGACTTTAAATTAATATTTAAATATGCTATCGTGCAATTTTTATTTTTCAAATTACGTCTGCGGTATTTATGATGAATAACTTTTCCTTAAAAAGCTTTTTGTGCCAGATATATTTACGACAAATTTCTGCTTTTAAAGGCCATTACTGTAACGAAGTTGATGGTCAAAGGTAGAAAGTTTAGGGGTATCTTCACAAAGATATTATTGGAGTGGACGCAAAATTTCTTAGTATATTACAATCAGTAAATTAAAATAGTAATAGTTTATATATAATATGCAAAACACTATCCAGAATTAGATCAAAAACATTCAAACGAATGATTAAATGTTAAAAGAAAAATTAAAAAATGATAGAAATGCATGTTACCTGTCTTGGTCTATTGGATTCTATGAATCAAACAGTTGGAGAAAGTCTGGCTCAAACTCCCACTCCTTTCACAATTCAGAATCCTAAATAGCAGAATGAAACGGGGCGTCGACCCTGGTATACAAAGTAACATACAACATAATATAGTACTTGTGTACACAGTAACATACATATCTATCAAGGGAGGGCAAACAAACTAAAAAAAAATAATAATTAATTAATTTATTTATAAAAATGAATTTCGTGTTATACGTATTTTGATTTTGAAAGATTTTCTGTCTCACTCACACAACATGTCTAGGGAAAACTCCGCTTCACACGGTGAAAAACGGAAATCGCGAATATACAACTCACCTGATGGCAAGTCGACGCTGTTCCTGCCCACAAGGAGCATGACGAGGTTGCGTAATTCGCGTTTCCCGTAGCATGTCAAAGAGTGTTTTTCTGTTGCCTATCGGAGTATCTCATCACTGTAAAAATACGCGCTCAAAAATTATTACAATTCCGTTTATGAAAATTATCAGTATTTCAAAATTTGCCCTCTGCCTGACAACCGTATTAATGTCTATTCTCGCAAGAATGCAAAAGCATATTTGCCATTTATCTGACGCGAAATTTAATTTACAGTATGCATTCATTCATCAACTCTACTGACATTATGAGCAGAGTTGTACAGTCCAAACCTCTCGACTTTAAATTAATATTTAAATATGCTATCGTGCAATTTTTATTTTTAAAATTACGTCTGCGGTATTTACGATCAATAACTTTTCCTTAAAAAGCTTTTTGTGCCAGATATATTTACGCCAAATTTCTGCTTTTAAAGGCCATTACTGTAACGAAGTTGATGGTCAAAGGTAGAAAGTTTAGGGGTAGCTTCACAAAGATATTATTGGAGTGGACGCAAAATTTCTTAGTACATTACAATCAGTAAATTAAAATAGTAATATTTTATAAATAATATGCAAAACACTATCCAGAATTAGAACAAAAACATTCAATCGAATGATTAAATGTTAAACGAAAAATTAAAAAATTGATAGAAATGCATGTTACCTGTCTTGGTCCATTGGATTCCTTGAATCAAACAGTTGGAGAAAGTCTGGCTCAAACTCCCACTCCTTTGAAAATTCAGAATCCTAAAAAGGAGAATGAAACGGGGCGTCGACCCTCGTATACACAGTAACATACAACATAAAATAGTACTTGTGTACACAGTAACATACATATCTATAAAAGGGAGGGCAAACTAACTTTTGTAAAAAAATAAATTTATAAAAAAAGAAATTCATGTTATACGTATCTTAATTTTGAAAGATTTTCTGTCTCACTCACATAACATAGCCAGGGAAAACTCCGATTCACACGGTGACAAGCGGAAGTCGCGAATATACAACTCACCTGATCGCAAGTCGACGCTGTTCCTGCCCATAAGGAGCATGACGAGGTTGCGTAATTCGCGTTTCCCGTAGCATGTCAAAGAACATTTTTCTGTTCCCCATCGGTGTAACTCATCACTGTAAAAATACGCGCTCAAAAATTATTACAATTCCGTTTATGAAAATTATCAGTATTCCAAAATTTGCCCTCTGCCTGACAACCGTATTAATGTCTATTCTCGCAAGAATGCAAAAGCATATTTGCCATTAATCTGACGCGAAATTTAATTTACAGTATGCAACTATTCATCAACTCTACTGACATTATGAGCAGAGTTGTACAGTCCAAACCTCTCGACTTTAAATTAATATTTAAATATGCTATCTTGCAATTTTTACTTTTAAAATTACGTCTGCGGTATTTATGATCAATAACTTTTCCTTAAAAAGCTTTTTGTGCCAGATATATTTACGCCAAAAATTCTGCTTTTAAAGGTCATTACTGTAACGAAGTTGATGATCAAATGTAGAAAGTTTAGGGGTAGCTACACAAAGATTTTATTGGAGTGGACGCAAAATTTCTTAGTATATTACAATCAGTAAATTAAAATAGTAATAGTTTATATATAATATGCAAAACACTATCCAGAATTAGATCAAAAACATTCAAACGAATGATTAAATGTTAAAAGAAAAATTAAAAAATGATAGAAATGCATGTTACCTGTCTTGGTCTATTGGATTCTATGAATCAAACAGTTGGAGAAAGTCTGGCTCAAACTCCCACTCCTTTCACAATTCAGAATCCTAAATAGCAGAATGAAACGGGGCGTCGACCCTGGTATACAAAGTAACATACAACATAATATAGTACTTGTGTACACAGTAACATACATATCTATCAAGGGAGGGCAAACAAACTAAAAAAAAATAATAATTAATTAATTTATTTATAAAAATGAATTTCGTGTTATACGTATTTTGATTTTGAAAGATTTTCTGTCTCACTCACACAACATGTCTAGGGAAAACTCCGCTTCACACGGTGAAAAACGGAAATCGCGAATATACAACTCACCTGATGGCAAGTCGACGCTGTTCCTGCCCACAAGGAGCATGACGAGGTTGCGTAATTCGCGTTTCCCGTAGCATGTCAAAGAGTGTTTTTCTGTTGCCTATCGGAGTATCTCATCACTGTAAAAATACGCGCTCAAAAATTATTACAATTCCGTTTATGAAAATTATCAGTATTTCAAAATTTGCCCTCTGCCTGACAACCGTATTAATGTCTATTCTCGCAAGAATGCAAAAGCATATTTGCCATTTATCTGACGCGAAATTTAATTTACAGTATGCATTCATTCATCAACTCTACTGACATTATGAGCAGAGTTGTACAGTCCAAACCTCTCGACTTTAAATTAATATTTAAATATGCTATCGTGCAATTTTTATTTTTAAAATTACGTCTGCGGTATTTACGATCAATAACTTTTCCTTAAAAAGCTTTTTGTGCCAGATATATTTACGCCAAATTTCTGCTTTTAAAGGCCATTACTGTAACGAAGTTGATGGTCAAAGGTAGAAAGTTTAGGGGTAGCTTCACAAAGATATTATTGGAGTGGACGCAAAATTTCTTAGTACATTACAATCAGTAAATTAAAATAGTAATATTTTATAAATAATATGCAAAACACTATCCAGAATTAGAACAAAAACATTCAATCGAATGATTAAATGTTAAACGAAAAATTAAAAAAATGATAGAAATGCATGTTACCTGTCTTGGTCCATTGGATTCCTTGAATCAAACAGTTGGAGAAAGTCTGGCTCAAACTCCCACTCCTTTGAAAATTCAGAATCCTAAAAAGCAGAATGAAACGGGGCGTCGACCCTCGTATACACAGTAACATACAACATAAAATAGTACTTGTGTACACAGTAACATACATATCTATAAAAGGGAGGGCAAACTAACTTTTGTAAAAAAATAAATTTATAAAAAAAGAAATTCATGTTATACGTATCTTAATTTTGAAAGATTTTCTGTCTCACTCACATAACATAGCCAGGGAAAACTCCGATTCACACGGTGACAAGCGGAAGTCGCGAATATACAACTCACCTGATCGCAAGTCGACGCTGTTCCTGCCCATAAGGAGCATGACGAGGTTGCGTAATTCGCGTTTCCCGTAGCATGTCAAAGAACATTTTTCTGTTCCCCATCGGTGTAACTCATCACTGTAAAAATACGCGCTCAAAAATTATTACAATTCCGTTTATGAAAATTATCAGTATTCCAAAATTTGCCCTCTGCCTGACAACCGTATTAATGTCTATTCTCGCAAGAATGCAAAAGCATATTTGCCATTAATCTGACGCGAAATTTAATTTACAGTATGCATTTATTCATCAACTCTACTGACATTATTAGCAGAGTTGTACAGTCCAAACCTCTCGACTTTAAATTAATATTTAAATATGCTATCGTGCAATTTTTATTTTTAAAATTACGTCTGTTGTATTTATGATCAATAACTTTTCCTTAAAAAGCTTTTTGTGCCAGATATATTTACGCCAAAAATTCTGCTTTTAAAGGTCATTACTGTAACGAAGTTGATGGTCAAATGTAGAAAGTTTAGGGGTAGCTTCACAAAGATATTTTTGGAGTGGACGCAAAATTTCTTAGTACATTACAATCAGTAAATTAAAATAGTAATATTTTATAAATAATATGCAAAACACTATCCAGAATTAGATCAAAAACATTCAAACGAATGATTAAATGTTAAAAGAAAAATTAAAAAATGATAGAAATGCATGTTACCTGTCTTGGGCTATTGGATTCCATGAATCAAACAGTTGGAGAATGTCTGGCTCAAACTTCCACTCCTTTCACAATTCAGAATCCTAAAAAGCAGAATGAAACGGGGCGTCGACCCTCGTATACACAGTAACATACAACATAATATAGTACTTGTGCACACAGTAACATACATATCTATCAAGGAAGGGCAAACAAACTTAAAAAAAATAATAATTAATTAATTTATTTATAAAAAAAGAATTTCGTGTTATACGTATTTTAATTTTGAAAGATTTTCTGTCTCACTCACACAACATGTCTAGGGAAAACTCCGCTTCACACGGTGAAAAACGGAAATCGCGAATATACAACTCACCTGATGGAGAGTCGACGCTGTTCCTGCCCACAAGGAGCATGACGAGGTTGCGTAATTCGCGTTTCTCGTAGCATGTCAAAGAGTGTTTTTCTGTTGCCTATCGGAGTAACTCATTACTGTAAAAATACGTGCTCAGAAATTATTACAATTCCGTTTATGAAAATTATCAGTATTTTAAAATTTGCCCTCTGCCTGACAACCGTATTAATGTCTATTCTCGCAAGAATGCAAAAGCATATTTGCCATTAATCTGACGCGAAATTTAATTTACAGTATGCATTTATTCATCATCTCTACTGACATTATTAGCAGAGTTGTACAGTCCAAACCTCTCGACTTTAAATTAATATTTAAATATGCTATCGTGCAATTTTTATTTTTAAAATTACGTCTGTTGTATTTATGATCAATAACTTTTCCTTAAAAAGCTTTTTGTGCCAGATATATTTACGCCAAAAATTCTGCTTTTAAAGGTCATTACTGTAACGAAGTTGATGGTCAAATGTAGAAAGTTTAGGGGTAGCTTCACAAAGATATTATTGGAGTGGACGCAAAATTTCTTAGTACATTACAATCAGTAAATTAAAATAGTAATATTTTATAAATAATATGCAAAACACTATCCAGAATTAGAACAAAAACATTCAATCGAATGATTAAATGTTAAACGAAAAATTAAAAAAATGATAGAAATGCATGTTACCTGTCTTGGTCCATTGGATTCCTTGAATCAAACAGTTGGAGAAAGTCTGGCTCAAACTCCCACTCCTTTGAAAATTCAGAATCCTAAAAAGCAGAATGAAACGGGGCGTCGACCCTCGTATACACAGTAACATACAACATAAAATAGTACTTGTGTACACAGTAACATACATATCTATAAAAGGGAGGGCAAACTAACTTTTGTAAAAAAATAAATTTATAAAAAAAGAAATTCATGTTATACGTTAATTTACGAAATTTAATTGACAGTATGCATTCATTCATCAACTCTACTGACATTAGGAGCAGAGTTGTACAGTCCAAACCTCTCGACTTTAAATTAATATTTAAATATGCTATAGTGCAATTTTTACTTTTAAAATTAGATCTGCGGTATTTATGATCAATAACTTTTCCTTAAAAAGCTATTTGTCTCAGATATATTTACGCCAAAAATTCTGCTGTTAAAGGCTATTACTATAACGAAGTTGATGGTCAAAGGTAGAAAGTTTAGGGGTAGCTTCACAAAGATATTATTGGAGTGGACGCAAAATTTCTTAGTACATTACAATCAGTAAATTAAAATAGTAATAGTTTATAAATAATATGCAAAACACTATCCAGAATTAGAACAAAAACATTCAAACGAATGATTAAATGTTAAAAGAAAAATTAAAAAGTTATAGAAATGCATGTTACCTGTCCTGGTACCATTGGATTCCATGAATCAAAAAGTTGGAGAATATCTGGCTCAAACTCCCACTCCTTTCACAATTCAGAATCCTAAAAAGCAGAATGAAACGGGGCGTCGACCCTCGTATACACAGTAACATACAACATAATATAGTACTTGTGTACACAGTAACATACATATCTATCAAGGGAGCGCAAACAAACTTTTGTAAAAAAATAAATTTATAAAAAAAGAAATTCATGTTATACGTATCTTAATTTTGAAAGGTTTTCTATCTCACGCACATAACATGTCCAGGGAAAACTCCGCTTCACACGGTGACAAGCGGAAGTCGCGAATATACAACTCACCTGATGGCAATTCGACGCTTTTCCTGCCCACAAGGAGCATGACGAGGTTGCGTAATTCGCGTTTCCCGTAGCATGTCAAAGAGTGTTTTTCTGTTCCCCATCGGAGTAACTCATCACTGTAAAATTACGCACTCAAAAATTATTACAATTCCGTTTACGAAAATTAACAGTATTTCAAAATTTGCCCTCTGCCTGACAACCGTATTAATGTCTATTCTCGCAAGAATGCAAAAGCATATTTGCCATTAATCTCACGCAAAATTTAATTTACAGTATGCAACTATTCTTCAACTTTACTGACATTATGAGCAGAGTTGAATAGTCCAAAATCTCGACTTTAAATTAATATTTAAATATGCTATAGTGCAATTTTTACTTTTAAAATTACGTCTGCGGTATTTATGATCAATAACTTTTCCTTAAAAAGCTTTTTGTCTCAGATATATTTACGCCAAAAATTCTGCTGTTAAAGGCTATTACTGTAACGAAGTTGATTGTCAAAGGTAGCATGTATAGGGATGACTTCACAAAGATATTATTGAAGCTGACGCTAAATTTCTTAATACATTACAATCAGTCACTTAAAATAGTAATAGTTTATAATTAATATGCAAAACACTATCCAGAATTAGAACAAAAACATTCAAACGAATGATTAAATGTTAAACGAAAAATTAAAAAAATGATAGAAATGCATGTTACCTGTCTTGGTCCATTGGATTCCTTGAATCAAACATTTGGAGAAAGTCTGGCTCAAACTCCCACTCCTTTCACAATTCAGAATCCTAAAAAGCAGAATGAAACGGGGCGTCGACCCTCGTATACACAGTAACATACAACATAAACTAGCACTTGTGTACACAGTAACATACATATCTATCAAGGGAGGGCAAACAAACTTTTAAAAAATAATTAATTAATTAATTTATAAAAAAAGAATTTCGTGTTATACGTATTTTAATTTTGAAAGATTTTCTGTCTCACTCACGCTACATGTCTAGGGAAAACTCCGCTTCACACGGTGAAAAACGGAAATCGCGAATATACAACTCACCTGATGGCAAGTCGACGCTGTTCCAGCCCACAAGAAGAATGACGAGGTTGCGTAATTCGCGTTTCCCGTAGCATGTCAAAGAGTGCTTTTCTGTTGCCTATCGGAGTAACTCATCACTGTAAAATGTAATACGTCTGCCTCTCACACAGCCGTTATCGTTTCGAGATGTCTTATTCTGCCTTGCTTATCATTATTTTGCAGTCGACCTTCTCCGCAATAGTACTCCTTATGCTTCACCTATATATAATGATATACGCGATCTTTATTTAAATATTCGCTGCAATTGCAAATAACAAAATACGCGCTGAGAAATTATTACAATCGTTTTATGAAAATTTACTTTATTTCAAAATTTTGCCCTCTGTATGACAACCGTATTAATGTCTATTCTCGCAAGAATGGAAAAGCATATTTGCCATTAATCTCACCCGAAATTTAATTGACAGTATGCATTCATTCATCAACTCTACTGACATTAGGAGCAGAGTTGTACAGTCCAAACCTCTCGACTTTAAATTAATATTTAAATATGCTATAGTGCAATTTTTACTTTTAAAATTAGATCTGCGGTATTTATGATCAATAACTTTTCCTTAAAAAGCTTTTTGTCTCAGATATATTTACGCCAAAAATTCTGCTGTTAAAGGCTATTACTATAACGAAGTTGATGGTCAAAGGTAGAAAGTTTAGGGGTAGATTCACAAAGATATTATTGGAGTGGACGCTAAATTTCTTAGTACATTACAATCAGTAAATTAAAATAGTAATAGTTCATAATTAATATGCAAAACACTATCCAGAATTAGAACAAAAACATTCAAACGAATGATTAAATGTTAAACGAAAAATTAAAAAAATGATGGAAATGCATGTTACCTGTCTTGGTCCATTGGATTCCTTGAATCAAACAGTTGGAGAAAGTCTGGCTCAAACTCCCACTCCTTTGAAAATTCAGAATCCTAAAAAGCAGAATGAAACGGGGCGTCGACCCTCGTATACACAGTAACATACAACATAAAATAGTACTTGTGTACACAGTAACATACATATCTATAAAAGGGAGGGCAAACAAACTTTTGTAAAAAAATAAATTTATAAAAAAAGAAATTCATGTTATACGTATCTTAATTTTGAAAGATTTTCTGTCTCACTCACATAACATAGCCAGGGAAAACTCCGATTCACACGGTGACAAGCGGAAGTCGCGAATATACAACTCACCTGATCGCAAGTCGACGCTGTTCCTGCCCACAAGGAGCATGACGAGGTTGCGTAATTCGCGTTTCCCGTAGCATGTCAAAGAACGTTTTTCTGTTCCCCATCGGAGTAACTCATCACTGTAAAATTACGCACTCAAAAATTATTACAATTCCGTTTATGAAAATTATCAGTATTTTAAAATTTGCCCTCTGCCTGACAACCGTATTAATGTCTATTCTCGCAAGAATGCAAAAGCATATTTGCCATTAATCTGACGCGAAATTTAATTTACAGTATGCATTTATTCATCAACTCTAGTGACATTATGAGCAGAGTTGTACAGTCCAAACCTCTGGACTTTAAATTTATATTTAAATATGCTATCGTGCATTTTTTATTTTTAAAATTACGTGTGTGGTATTTATGATCAATAACTTTTCCTTAAAAAGCTTTTTGTGCCAGATATATTTACGCCAAAAATTCTGCTTTTAAAGGTCATTACTGTAACGAAGTTGATGGTCAAAGGTAGAAAGTTTAGGGGTAGCTTCACAAAGATATTGTTGGAGTGGACGCAAAATTTCTTAGTACATTACAATCAGTAAATTAAAATAGTAATATTTTATAAATAATATGCAAAACACTATCCAGAATTAGAACAAAAACATTCAAACTCATGATTAAATGTTAAATGAAAAATTAAAAAATGATAGAAATGCATGTTACCTGTCTTGGTCCATTGGATTCCATGAATCAAACAGTTGGAGAATATCTGACTCAAACTCCCACTCCTTTCGCAATTCAGAATCCTAAAAAGCAGAATGAAACGGGGCGTCGACCCTCGTATACACAGTAACATACAACATAATATAGTACTTGTGTACACAGTAACATACATATCTATCAAGGGAGGGCAAACAAACTTAAAAAAATAATAATTTATTTATTTATTTATAAAAAAAGAATTTCGTGTTATACGTATTTTAATTTTGAAAGATTTTCTGTCTCACTCACACAACATGTCTAGGGAAAACTCCGCTTCACACGGTGAAAAACGGAAATCGCGAATATACAACTCACCTGATGGCAAGTCGACGCTGTTCCTGCCCACAAGGAGCATGACGAGGTTGCGTAATTCGCGTTTCCCGTAGCATGTCAAAGAGTGTTTTTCTGTTGCCTATCGGAGTAACTCATTACTGTAAAAATACGTGCTCAGAAATTATTACAATTCCGTTTACGAAAATTCTCTGTATTTCAAAATTTGCCCTCTGCCTGACAACCGTATTAATGTCTATTCTCGCAAGAAGGCAAAAGCATATTTGCCATTAATCTCACGCAAAATTTAATTTACAGTATGCAACTATTCTTCAACTTTACTGACATTATGAGCAGAGTTGAATAGTCCAAACCTCTCGACTTTAAATTAATATTTAAATATGCTATCGTGCAATTTTTACTTTTAAAATTACGTCTGCGGTATTTATGATCAATAACTTTTCCTTAAAAAGCTTTTTGTCTCAGATATATTTACGACAAAAATTCTGCTGTTAAAGGCTATTACTGTAACGAAGTTGATTGTCAAAGGTAGCAAGTATAGGGATAACTTCACAAAGATATTATTGGAGTGGACGCTAAATTTCTTAGTACATTACAATCAGTAACTTAAAATAGTAATAGTTTATAATTAATATGCAAAACACTATCCAGAATTAGAACAAAAACATTCAAACGAATGATTAAATGTTAAACGAAAAATAAAAAAAATGATAGAAATGCATGTTACCTTTCTTGGTCCATTGGATTCCTTGAATCAAACAGTTGGAGAAAGTCTGGCTCAAACTCCCACTCCTTTCACAATTCAGAATCCTAAAAAGCAGAATGAAACAGGGCGTCGACCCTCGTATACACAGTAACATACAACATAAAATAGTACTTGTGTGCACAGTAACATACATATCTATCAAAGGGAGGGCAAACAAACTTTTGTAAAAAAAGAAATTTATAAAAAAAGAAATTCATGTTATACGTATCTTAATTTTGAAAGGTTTTCTATCTCACGCACATAACATGTCCAGGGAAAACTCCGCTTCACACGGTGACAAGCGGAAGTCGCGAATATACAACTCACCTGATGGCAATTCGACGCTTTTCCTGCCCACAAGGAGCATGACGAGGTTGCGTAATTCGCGTTTCCCGTAGCATGTCAAAGAGTGTTTTTCTGTTCCCCATCGGAGTAACTCATCACTGTAAAATTACGCACTCAAAAATTATTACAATTCCGTTTACGAAAATTAACAGTATTTCAAAATTTGCCCTCTGCCTGACAACCGTATTAATGTCTATTCTCGCAAGAATGCAAAAGCATATTTGCCATTAATCTCACGCAAAATTTAATTTACAGTATGCAACTATTCTTCAACTTTACTGACATTATGAGCAGAGTTGAATAGTCCAAAATCTCGACTTTAAATTAATATTTAAATATGCTATAGTGCAATTTTTACTTTTAAAATTACGTCTGCGGTATTTATGATCAATAACTTTTCCTTAAAAAGCTTTTTGTCTCAGATATATTTACGCCAAAAATTCTGCTGTTAAAGGCTATTACTGTAACGAAGTTGATGGTCAAAGGTAGCATGTATAGGGATGACTTCACAAAGATATTATTGAAGCTGACGCTAAATTTGTTAATACATTACAATCAGTCACTTAAAATAGTAATAGTTTATAATTAATATGCAAAACACTATCCAGAATTAGAACAAAAACATTCAAACGAATGATTAAATGTTAAACGAAAAATTAAAAAAATGATAGAAATGCATGTTACCTGTCTTGGTCCATTGGATTCCTTGAATCAAACATTTGGAGAAAGTCTGGCTCAAACTCCCACTCCTTTCACAATTCAGAATCCTAAAAAGCAGAATGAAACGGGGCGTCGACCCTCGTATACACAGTAACATACAACATAAACTAGCACTTGTGTACACAGTAACATACATATCTATCAAGGGAGGGCAAACAAACTTTTAAAAAATAATTAATTAATTAATTTATAAAAAAAGAATTTCGTGTTATACGTATTTTAATTTTGAAAGATTTTCTGTCTCACTCACGCTACATGTCTAGGGAAAACTCCGCTTCACACGGTGAAAAACGGAAATCGCGAATATACAACTCACCTGATGGCAAGTCGACGCTGTTCCTGCCCACAAGGAGCATGACGAGGTTGCGTAATTCGCGTTTCCCGTAGCATGTCAAAGAGTGTTTTTCTGTTGCCTATCGGAGTAACTCATTACTGTAAAAATACGTGCTCAGAAATTATTACAATTCCGTTTACGAAAATTCTCTGTATTTCAAAATTTGCCCTCTGCCTGACAACCGTATTAATGTCTATTCTCGCAAGAATGCAAAAGCATATTTGCCATTAATCTCACGCAAAATTTAATTTACAGTATGCAACTATTCTTCAACTTTACTGACATTATGAGCAGAGTTGAATAGTCCAAACCTCTCGACTTTAAATTAATATTTAAATATGCTATCGTGCAATTTTTACTTTTAAAATTACGTCTGCGGTATTTATGATCAATAACTTTTCCTTAAAAAGCTTTTTGTCTCAGATATATTTACGACAAAAATTCTGCTGTTAAAGGCTATTACTGTAACGAAGTTGATTGTCAAAGGTAGCAAGTATAGGGATAACTTCACAAAGATATTATTGGAGTGGACGCTAAATTTCTTAGTACATTAAAATCAGTAACTTAAAATAGTAATAGTTTATAATTAATATGCAAAACACTATCCAGAATTAGAAGAAAAACATTCAAACGAATGATTAAATGTTAAACGAAAAATAAAAAAAATGATAGAAATGCATGTTACCTTTCTTGGTCCATTGGATTCCTTGAATCAAACAGTTGGAGAAAGTCTGGCTCAAACTCCCACTCCTTTCACAATTCAGAATCCTAAAAAGCAGAATGAAACGGGGCGTCGACCCTCGTATACACAGTAACATACAACATAAAATAGTACTTGTGTGCACAGTAACATACATATCTATCAAAGGGAGGGCAAACAAACTTTTGTAAAAAAAGAAATTTATAAAAAAAGAAATTCATGTTATACGTATCTTAATTTTGAAAGGTTTTCTATCTCACGCACATAACATGTCCAGGGAAAACTCCGCTTCACACGGTGACAAGCGGAAGTCGCGAATATACAACTCACCTGATGGCAATTCGACGCTTTTCCTGCCCACAAGGAGCATGACGAGGTTGCGTAATTCGCGTTTCCCGTAGCATGTCAAAGAGTGTTTTTCTGTTGCCTATCGGAGTAACTCATCACTGTAAAAATACGCCCTCAGAAATTTGTACATTTCCGTTTATGAAAATTCTCTGTATTTCAAAATTTGCCTTCTGCCTGACAACCGTATTAATGTCTATTCTCGCAAGAATGCAAAAGCATATTTGCCATTAATCTGACGCGAAATTTAATTTACAGTATGCAACTATTCATCAACTCTACTGACATTATGAGCAGAGTTGTACAGTCCAAACCTCTCGACTTTAAATTAATATTTAAATATGCTATCTTGCAATTTTTACTTTTAAAATTACGTCTGCGGTATTTATGATCAATAACTTTTCCTTAAAAAGCTTTTTGTGCCAGATATATTTACGCCAAAAATTCTGCTTTTAAAGGTCATTACTGTAACGAAGTTGATGATCAAATGTAGAAAGTTTAGGGGTAGCTACACAAAGATTTTATTGGAGTGGACGCAAAATTTCTTAGTACATTACAATCAGTAAATTAAAATAGTAATAGTTTATAAATAATATGCAAAACACTATCCAGAATTAGATCAAAAACATTCAAACAAATGATTAAATGTTAAAAGAAAAATTTAAAAATGATAGAAATGCATGTTACCTGTCTTGGTCTATTGGATTCCATGAATCAAACAGTTGGAGAAAGTCTGGCTCAAACTCCCACTCTTTTCACAATTCAGAATCCTAAAAAGCAGAATGAAACGGGGCGTCGACCCTCGTATACACAGTAACATACAACATAATATAGTACTTGTGTACACAGTAACATACATATCTATCAAGGGAGGGCAAACAAACTTAAAAAAATAATAATAAATTTATTTATTTATAAAAAAAGAATTTCGTGTTATACGTATTTTAATTTTGAAAGATTTTCTGTCTCACTCACACAACATGTCTAGGGAAAACTCCGCTTCACACGGTGAAAAACGGAAATCGCGAATATACAACTCACCTGATGGCAAGTCGACGCTGTTCCTGCCCACAAGGAGCATGACGAGGTTGCGTAATTCGCGTTTCCGTAGCATGTCAAAGAGTGTTTTTCTGTTGCCTATCGGAGTAACTCATTACTGTAAAAATACGTGCTCAGAAATTATTACAATTCCGTTTACGAAAATTCTCTGTATTTCAAAATTTGCCCTCTGCCTGACAACCGTATTAATGTCTATTCTCGCAAGAATGCAAAAGCATATTTGCCATTAATCTCACGCAAAATTTAATTTACAGTATGCAACTATTCTTCAACTTTACTGACATTATGAGCAGAGTTGAATAGTCCAAACCTCTCGACTTTAAATTAATATTTAAATATGCTATCGTGCAATTTTTACTTTTAAAATTACGTCTGCGGTATTTATGATCAATAACTTTTCCTTAAAAAGCTTTTTGTCTCAGATATATTTACGCCAAAAATTCTGCTGTTAAAGGCTATTACTGTAACGAAGTTGATTGTCAAAGGTAGCATGTATAGGGATAACTTCACAAAGATATTATTGGAGTGGACGCTAAATTTCTTAATACATTACAATCAGTAACTTAAAATAGTAATAGTTTATAATTAATATGCAAAACACTATCCAGAATTAGAACAAAAACATTCAAACGAATGATTAAATGTTAAACGAAAAATTAAAAAAATGATAGAAATGCATGTTACCTGTCTTGGTACATTGGATTCCTTGAATCAAACAGTTGGAGAAAGTCTGGCTCAAACTCCCACTCCTTTCACAATTCAGAATCCTAAAAAGCAGAATGAAACGGGGCGTCGACACTCGTATACACAGTAACATACAACATAAAATAGTAATTGTGTGCACAGTAACATACATATCTATCAAAGGGAGGGCAAACAAACTTTTGTAAAAAAATAAATTTATAAAAAAAGAAATTCATGTTATACGTATCTTAATTTTGAAAGGTTTTCTATCTCACGCACATAACATGTCCAGGGAAAACTCCGCTTCACACGGTGACAAGCGGAAGTCGCGAATATACAACTCACCTGATGGCAATTCGACGCTTTTCCTGCCCACAAGGAGCATGACGAGGTTGCGTAATTCGCGTTTCCCGTAGCATGTCAAAGAGTGTTTTTCTGTTCCCCATCGGAGTAACTCATCACTGTAAAATTACGCACTCAAAAATTATTACAATTCCGTTTATGAAAATTATCAGTATTTTAAAATTTGCCCTCCGCCTGACAACCGTATTAATGTCTATTCTCGCAAGAATGCAAAAGCATATTTGCCATTAATCTGACGCGAAATTTAATTTACAGTATGCATTTATTCATCAACTCTACTGACATTATGAGCAGAGTTGTACAGTCCAAACCTCTCGACTTTAAATTAATATTTAAATATGCTATCGTGCATTTTTTATTTTTAAAATTACGTGTGTGGTATTTATGATCAATAACTTTTCCTTAAAAAGCTTTTTGTGCCAGATATATTTACGCCAAAAATTCTGCTTTTAAAGGTCATTACTGTAACGAAGTTGATGGTCAAAGGTAGAAAGTTTAGGGGTAGCTTCACAAAGATATTGTTGGAGTGGACGCAAAATTTCTTAGTACATTACAATCAGTAAATTAAAATAGTAATATTTTATAAATAATATGCAAAACACTATCCAGAATTAGAACAAAAACATTCAAACTCATGATTAAATGTTAAATGAAAAATTAAAAAATGATAGAAATGCATGTTACCTGTCTTGGTCCATTGGATTCCATGAATCAAACAGTTGGAGAATATCTGACTCAAACTCCCACTCCTTTCGCAATTCAGAATCCTAAAAAGCAGAATGAAACGGGGCGTCGACCCTCGTATACACAGTAACATACAACATAATATAGTACTTGTGTACACAGTAACATACATATCTATCAAGGGAGGGCAAACAAACTTAAAAAAATAATAATTTATTTATTTATTTATAAAAAAAGAATTTCGTGTTATACGTATTTTAATTTTGAAAGATTTTCTGTCTCACTCACACAACATGTCTAGGGAAAACTCCGCTTCACACGGTGAAAAACGGAAATCGCGAATATACAACTCACCTGATGGCAAGTCGACGCTGTTCCTGCCCACAAGGAGCATGACGAGGTTGCGTAATTCGCGTTTCCCGTAGCATGTCAAAGAGTGTTTTTCTGTTGCCTATCGGAGTAACTCATTACTGTAAAAATACGTGCTCAGAAATTATTACAATTCCGTTTACGAAAATTCTCTGTATTTCAAAATTTGCCCTCTGCCTGACAACCGTATTAATGTCTATTCTCGCAAGAATGCAAAAGCATATTTGCCATTAATCTCACGCAAAATTTAATTTACAGTATGCAACTATTCTTCAACTTTACTGACATTATGAGCAGAGTTGAATAGTCCAAACCTATCGACTTTAAATTAATATTTAAATATGCTATCGTGCAATTTTTACTTTTAAAATTACGTCTGCGGTATTTATGATCAATAACTTTTCCTTAAAAAGCTTTTTGTCTCAGATATATTTACGACAAAAATTCTGCTGTTAAAGGCTATTACTGTAACGAAGTTGATTGTCAAAGGTAGCAAGTATAGGGATAACTTCACAAAGATATTATTGGAATGGACGCTAAATTTCTTAGTACATTACAATCAGTAACTTAAAATAGTAATAGTTTATAATTAATATGCAAAACACTATCCAGAATTAGAACAAAAACATTCAAACGAATGATTAAATGTTAAACGAAAAATAAAAAAAATGATAGAAATGCATGTTACCTTTCTTGGTCCATTGGATTCCTTGAATCAAACAGTTGGAGAAAGTCTGGCTCAAACTCCCACTCCTTTCACAATTCAGAATCCTAAAAAGCAGAATGAAACAGGGCGTCGACCCTCGTATACACAGTAACATACAACATAAAATAGTACTTGTGTGCACAGTAACATACATATCTATCAAAGGGAGGGCAAACAAACTTTTGTAAAAAAATAAATTTATAAAAAAAGAAATTCATGTTATACGTATCTTAATTTTGAAAGGTTTTCTATCTCACGCACATAACATGTCCAGGGAAAACTCCGCTTCACACGGTGACAAGCGGAAGTCGCGAATATACAACTCACCTGATGGCAATTCGACGCTTTTCCTGCCCACAAGGAGCATGACGAGGTTGCGTAATTCGCGTTTCCCGTAGCATGTCAAAGAGTGTTTTTCTGTTCCCCATCGGAGTAACTCATCACTGTAAAATTACGCACTCAAAAATTATTACAATTCCGTTTATGAAAATTATCAGTATTTTAAAATTTGCCCTCTGCCTGACAACCGTATTAATGTCTATTCTCGCAAGAATGCAAAAGCATATTTGCCATTAATCTGACGCGAAATTTAATTTACAGTATGCATTTATTCATCAACTCTACTGACATTATGAGCAGAGTTGTACAGTCCAAACCTCTCGACTTTAAATTAATATTTAAATATGCTATCGTGCATTTTTTATTTTTAAAATTACGTGTGTGGTATTTATGATCAATAACTTTTCCTTAAAAAGCTTTTTGTGCCAGATATATTTACGCCAAAAATTCTGCTTTTAAAGGTCATTACTGTAACGAAGTTGATGGTCAAAGGTAGAAAGTTTAGGGGTAGCTTCACAAAGATATTGTTGGAGTGGACGCAAAATTTCTTAGTACATTACAATCAGTAACTTAAAATAGTAATAGTTTATAATTAATATGCAAAACACTATCCAGAATTAGAACAAAAACATTCAAACGAATGATTAAATGTTAAACGAAAAATAAAAAAAATGATAGAAATGCATGTTACCTTTCTTGGTCCATTGGATTCCTTGAATCAAACAGTTGGAGAAAGTCTGGCTCAAACTCCCACTCCTTTCACAATTCAGAATCCTAAAAAGCAGAATGAAACGGGGCGTCGACCCTCGTATACACAGTAACATACAACATAAAATAGTACTTGTGTGCACAGTAACATACATATCTATCAAAGGGAGGGCAAACAAACTTTTGTAAAAAAATAAATTTATAAAAAAAGAAATTCATGTTATACGTATCTTAATTTTGAAAGGTTTTCTATCTCACGCACATAACATGTCCAGGGAAAACTCCGCTTCACACGGTGACAAGCGGAAGTCGCGAATATACAACTCACCTGATGGCAATTCGACGCTTTTCCTGCCCACAAGGAGCATGACGAGGTTGCGTAATTCGCGTTTCCCGTAGCATGTCAAAGAGTGTTTTTCTGTTGCCTATCGGAGTAACTCATCACTGTAAAAATACGCCCTCAGAAATTTGTACATTTCCGTTTATGAAAATTCTCTGTATTTCAAAATTTGCCTTCTGCCTGACAACCGTATTAATGTCTATTCTCGCAAGAATGCAAAAGCATATTTGCCATTAATCTGACGCGAAATTTAATTTACAGTATGCAACTATTCATCAACTCTACTGACATTATGAGCAGAGTTGTACAGTCCAAACCTCTCGACTTTAAATTAATATTTAAATATGCTATCTTGCAATTTTTACTTTTAAAATTACGTCTGCGGTATTTATGATCAATAACTTTTCCTTAAAAAGCTTTTTGTGCCAGATATATTTACGCCAAAAATTCTGCTTTTAAAGGTCATTACTGTAACGAAGTTGATGATCAAATGTAGAAAGTTTAGGGGTAGCTACACAAAGATTTTATTGGAGTGGACGCAAAATTTCTTAGTACATTACAATCAGTAAATTAAAATAGTAATAGTTTATAAATAATATGCAAAACACTATCCAGAATTAGATCAAAAACATTCAAACAAATGATTAAATGTTAAAAGAAAAATTAAAAAATGATAGAAATGCATGTTACCTGTCTTGGTCTATTGGATTCCATGAATCAAACAGTTGGAGAAAGTCTGGCTCAAACTCCCACTCTTTTCACAATTCAGAATCCTAAAAAGCAGAATGAAACGGGGCGTCGACCCTCGTATACACAGTAACATACAACATAATATAGTACTTGTGTACACAGTAACATACATATCTATCAAGGGAGGGCAAACAAACTTAAAAAAATAATAATAAATTTATTTATTTATAAAAAAAGAATTTCGTGTTATACGTATTTTAATTTTGAAAGATTTTCTGTCTCACTCACACAACATGTCTAGGGAAAACTCCGCTTCACACGGTGAAAAACGGAAATCGCGAATATACAACTCACCTGATGGCAAGTCGACGCTGTTCCTGCCCACAAGGAGCATGACGAGGTTGCGTAATTCGCGTTTCCGTAGCATGTCAAAGAGTGTTTTTCTGTTGCCTATCGGAGTAACTCATTACTGTAAAAATACGTGCTCAGAAATTATTACAATTCCGTTTACGAAAATTCTCTGTATTTCAAAATTTGCCCTCTGCCTGACAACCGTATTAATGTCTATTCTCGCAAGAATGCAAAAGCATATTTGCCATTAATCTCACGCAAAATTTAATTTACAGTATGCAACTATTCTTCAACTTTACTGACATTATGAGCAGAGTTGAATAGTCCAAACCTCTCGACTTTAAATTAATATTTAAATATGCTATCGTGCAATTTTTACTTTTAAAATTACGTCTGCGGTATTTATGATCAATAACTTTTCCTTAAAAAGCTTTTTGTCTCAGATATATTTACGACAAAAATTCTGCTGTTAAAGGCTATTACTGTAACGAAGTTGATTGTCAAAGGTAGCAAGTATAGGGATAACTTCACAAAGATATTATTGGAGTGGACGCTAAATTTCTTAGTACATTACAATCAGTAACTTAAAATAGTAATAGTTTATAATTAATATGCAAAACACTATCCAGAATTAGAACAAAAACATTCAAACGAATGATTAAATGTTAAACGAAAAATAAAAAAAATGATAGAAATGCATGTTACCTTTCTTGGTCCATTGGATTCCTTGAATCAAACAGTTGGAGAAAGTCTGGCTCAAACTCCCACTCCTTTCACAATTCAGAATCCTAAAAAGCAGAATGAAACGGGGCGTCGACCCTCGTATACACAGTAACATACAACATAAAATAGTACTTGTGTGCACAGTAACATACATATCTATCAAAGGGAGGGCAAACAAACTTTTGTAAAAAAATAAATTTATAAAAAAAGAAATTCATGTTATACGTATCTTAATTTTGAAAGGTTTTCTATCTCACGCACATAACATGTCCAGGGAAAACTCCGCTTCACACGGTGACAAGCGGAAGTCGCGAATATACAACTCACCTGATGGCAATTCGACGCTTTTCCTGCCCACAAGGAGCATGACGAGGTTGCGTAATTCGCGTTTCCCGTAGCATGTCAAAGAGTGTTTTTCTGTTGCCTATCGGAGTAACTCATCACTGTAAAAATACGCCCTCAGAAATTTGTACATTTCCGTTTATGAAAATTCTCTGTATTTCAAAATTTGCCTTCTGCCTGACAACCGTATTAATGTCTATTCTCGCAAGAATGCAAAAGCATATTTGCCATTAATCTGACGCGAAATTTAATTTACAGTATGCAACTATTCATCAACTCTACTGACATTATGAGCAGAGTTGTACAGTCCAAACCTCTCGACTTTAAATTAATATTTAAATATGCTATCTTGCAATTTTTACTTTTAAAATTACGTCTGCGGTATTTATGATCAATAACTTTTCCTTAAAAAGCTTTTTGTGCCAGATATATTTACGCCAAAAATTCTGCTTTTAAAGGTCATTACTGTAACGAAGTTGATGATCAAATGTAGAAAGTTTAGGGGTAGCTACACAAAGATTTTATTGGAGTGGACGCAAAATTTCTTAGTACATTACAATCAGTAAATTAAAATAGTAATAGTTTATAAATAATATGCAAAACACTATCCAGAATTAGATCAAAAACATTCAAACAAATGATTAAATGTTAAAAGAAAAATTAAAAAATGATAGAAATGCATGTTACCTGTCTTGGTCCATTGGATTCCATGAATCAAACAGTTGGAGAATATCTGACTCAAACTCCCACTCCTTTCGCAATTCAGAATCCTAAAAAGCAGAATGAAACGGGGCGTCGACCCTCGTATACACAGTAACATACAACATAATATAGTACTTGTGTACACAGTAACATACATATCTATCAAGGGAGGGCAAACAAACTTAAAAAAATAATAATTTATTTATTTATTTATAAAAAAAGAATTTCGTGTTATACGTATTTTAATTTTGAAAGATTTTCTGTCTCACTCACACAACATGTCTAGGGAAAACTCCGCTTCACACGGTGAAAAACGGAAATCGCGAATATACAACTCACCTGATGGCAAGTCGACGCTGTTCCTGCCCACAAGGAGCATGACGAGGTTGCGTAATTCGCGTTTCCCGTAGCATGTCAAAGAGTGTTTTTCTGTTGCCTATCGGAGTAACTCATTACTGTAAAAATACGTGCTCAGAAATTATTACAATTCCGTTTACGAAAATTCTCTGTATTTCAAAATTTGCCCTCTGCCTGACAACCGTATTAATGTCTATTCTCGCAAGAATGCAAAAGCATATTTGCCATTAATCTCACGCAAAATTTAATTTACAGTATGCAACTATTCTTCAACTTTACTGACATTATGAGCAGAGTTGAATAGTCCAAACCTATCGACTTTAAATTAATATTTAAATATGCTATCGTGCAATTTTTACTTTTAAAATTACGTCTGCGGTATTTATGATCAATAACTTTTCCTTAAAAAGCTTTTTGTCTCAGATATATTTACGACAAAAATTCTGCTGTTAAAGGCTATTACTGTAACGAAGTTGATTGTCAAAGGTAGCAAGTATAGGGATAACTTCACAAAGATATTATTGGAGTGGACGCTAAATTTCTTAGTACATTACAATCAGTAACTTAAAATAGTAATAGTTTATAATTAATATGCAAAACACTATCCAGAATTAGAACAAAAACATTCAAACGAATGATTAAATGTTAAACGAAAAATAAAAAAAATGATAGAAATGCATGTTACCTTTCTTGGTCCATTGGATTCCTTGAATCAAACAGTTGGAGAAAGTCTGGCTCAAACTCCCACTCCTTTCACAATTCAGAATCCTAAAAAGCAGAATGAAACAGGGCGTCGACCCTCGTATACACAGTAACATACAACATAAAATAGTACTTGTGTGCACAGTAACATACATATCTATCAAAGGGAGGGCAAACAAACTTTTGTAAAAAAATAAATTTATAAAAAAAGAAATTCATGTTATACGTATCTTAATTTTGAAAGGTTTTCTATCTCACGCACATAACATGTCCAGGGAAAACTCCGCTTCACACGGTGACAAGCGGAAGTCGCGAATATACAACTCACCTGATGGCAATTCGACGCTTTTCCTGCCCACAAGGAGCATGACGAGGTTGCGTAATTCGCGTTTCCCGTAGCATGTCAAAGAGTGTTTTTCTGTTCCCCATCGGAGTAACTCATCACTGTAAAATTACGCACTCAAAAATTATTACAATTCCGTTTATGAAAATTATCAGTATTTTAAAATTTGCCCTCTGCCTGACAACCGTATTAATGTCTATTCTCGCAAGAATGCAAAAGCATATTTGCCATTAATCTGACGCGAAATTTAATTTACAGTATGCATTTATTCATCAACTCTACTGACATTATGAGCAGAGTTGTACAGTCCAAACCTCTCGACTTTAAATTAATATTTAAATATGCTATCGTGCATTTTTTATTTTTAAAATTACGTGTGTGGTATTTATGATCAATAACTTTTCCTTAAAAAGCTTTTTGTGCCAGATATATTTACGCCAAAAATTCTGCTTTTAAAGGTCATTACTGTAACGAAGTTGATGGTCAAAGGTAGAAAGTTTAGGGGTAGCTTCACAAAGATATTGTTGGAGTGGACGCAAAATTTCTTAGTACATTACAATCAGTAACTTAAAATAGTAATAGTTTATAATTAATATGCAAAACACTATCCAGAATTAGAACAAAAACATTCAAACGAATGATTAAATGTTAAACGAAAAATAAAAAAAATGATAGAAATGCATGTTACCTTTCTTGGTCCATTGGATTCCTTGAATCAAACAGTTGGAGAAAGTCTGGCTCAAACTCCCACTCCTTTCACAATTCAGAATCCTAAAAAGCAGAATGAAACGGGGCGTCGACCCTCGTATACACAGTAACATACAACATAAAATAGTACTTGTGTGCACAGTAACATACATATCTATCAAAGGGAGGGCAAACAAACTTTTGTAAAAAAATAAATTTATAAAAAAAGAAATTCATGTTATACGTATCTTAATTTTGAAAGGTTTTCTATCTCACGCACATAACATGTCCAGGCAAAACTCCGCTTCACACGGTGACAAGCGGAAGTCGCGATTATACAACTCACCTGATGGCAATTCGACGCTTTTCCTGCCCACAAGGAGCATGACGAGGTTGCGTAATTCGCGTTTCCCGTAGCATGTCAAAGAGTGTTTTTCTGTTGCCTATCGGAGTAACTCATCACTGTAAAAATACGCCCTCAGAAATTTGTACATTTCCGTTTATGAAAATTCTCTGTATTTCAAAATTTGCCTTCTGCCTGACAACCGTATTAATGTCTATTCTCGCAAGAATGCAAAAGCATATTTGCCATTAATCTGACGCGAAATTTAATTTACAGTATGCAACTATTCATCAACTCTACTGACATTATGAGCAGAGTTGTACAGTCCAAACCTCTCGACTTTAAATTAATATTTAAATATGCTATCTTGCAATTTTTACTTTTAAAATTACGTCTGCGGTATTTATGATCAATAACTTTTCCTTAAAAAGCTTTTTGTGCCAGATATATTTACGCCAAAAATTCTGCTTTTA
The DNA here is from genome assembly GCA_963931845.1 of Maratus michaelseni. Lineage (NCBI taxonomy): Eukaryota > Metazoa > Arthropoda > Arachnida > Araneae > Salticidae > Maratus > Maratus michaelseni. The sequence goes on along the minus strand of OZ007590.1, from coordinate 77,607,485 downwards.
AAGGTCATTACTGTAACGAAGTTGATGATCAAATGTAGAAAGTTTAGGGGTAGCTACACAAAGATTTTATTGGAGTGGACGCAAAATTTCTTAGTACATTACAATCAGTAAATTAAAATAGTAATAGTTTATAAATAATATGCAAAACACTATCCAGAATTAGATCAAAAACATTCAAACAAATGATTAAATGTTAAAAGAAAAATTAAAAAATGATAGAAATGCATGTTACCTGTCTTGGTCTATTGGATTCCATGAATCAAACAGTTGGAGAAAGTCTGGCTCAAACTCCCACTCTTTTCACAATTCAGAATCCTAAAAAGCAGAATGAAACGGGGCGTCGACCCTCGTATACACAGTAACATACAACATAATATAGTACTTGTGTACACAGTAACATACATATCTATCAAGGGAGGGCAAACAAACTTAAAAAAATAATAATAAATTTATTTATTTATAAAAAAAGAATTTCGTGTTATACGTATTTTAATTTTGAAAGATTTTCTGTCTCACTCACACAACATGTCTAGGGAAAACTCCGCTTCACACGGTGAAAAACGGAAATCGCGAATATACAACTCACCTGATGGCAAGTCGACGCTGTTCCTGCCCACAAGGAGCATGACGAGGTTGCGTAATTCGCGTTTCCGTAGCATGTCAAAGAGTGTTTTTCTGTTGCCTATCGGAGTAACTCATTACTGTAAAAATACGTGCTCAGAAATTATTACAATTCCGTTTACGAAAATTCTCTGTATTTCAAAATTTGCCCTCTGCCTGACAACCGTATTAATGTCTATTCTCGCAAGAATGCAAAAGCATATTTGCCATTAATCTCACGCAAAATTTAATTTACAGTATGCAACTATTCTTCAACTTTACTGACATTATGAGCAGAGTTGAATAGTCCAAACCTCTCGACTTTAAATTAATATTTAAATATGCTATCGTGCAATTTTTACTTTTAAAATTACGTCTGCGGTATTTATGATCAATAACTTTTCCTTAAAAAGCTTTTTGTCTCAGATATATTTACGCCAAAAATTCTGCTGTTAAAGGCTATTACTGTAACGAAGTTGATTGTCAAAGGTAGCATGTATAGGGATAACTTCACAAAGATATTATTGGAGTGGACGCTAAATTTCTTAATACATTACAATCAGTAACTTAAAATAGTAATAGTTTATAATTAATATGCAAAACACTATCCAGAATTAGAACAAAAACATTCAAACGAATGATTAAATGTTAAACGAAAAATTAAAAAAATGATAGAAATGCATGTTACCTGTCTTGGTACATTGGATTCCTTGAATCAAACAGTTGGAGAAAGTCTGGCTCAAACTCCCACTCCTTTCACAATTCAGAATCCTAAAAAGCAGAATGAAACGGGGCGTCGACCCTCGTATACACAGTAACATACAACATAAAATAGTAATTGTGTGCACAGTAACATACATATCTATCAAAGGGAGGGCAAACAAACTTTTGTAAAAAAAATAAATTTATAAAAAAAGAAATTCATGTTATACGTATCTTAATTTTGAAAGGTTTTCTATCTCACGCACATAACATGTCCAGGGAAAACTCCGCTTCACACGGTGACAAGCGGAAGTCGCGAATATACAACTCACCTGATGGCAATTCGACGCTTTTCCTGCCCACAAGGAGCATGACGAGGTTGCGTAATTCGCGTTTCCCGTAGCATGTCAAAGAGTGTTTTTCTGTTCCCCATCGGAGTAACTCATCACTGTAAAATTACGCACTCAAAAATTATTACAATTCCGTTTATGAAAATTATCAGTATTTTAAAATTTGCCCTCTGCCTGACAACCGTATTAATGTCTATTCTCGCAAGAATGCAAAAGCATATTTGCCATTAATCTGACGCGAAATTTAATTTACAGTATGCATTTATTCATCAACTCTACTGACATTATGAGCAGAGTTGTACAGTCCAAACCTCTCGACTTTAAATTAATATTTAAATATGCTATCGTGCATTTTTTATTTTTAAAATTACGTGTGTGGTATTTATGATCAATAACTTTTCCTTAAAAAGCTTTTTGTGCCAGATATATTTACGCCAAAAATTCTGCTTTTAAAGGTCATTACTGTAACGAAGTTGATGGTCAAAGGTAGAAAGTTTAGGGGTAGCTTCACAAAGATATTGTTGGAGTAGACGCAAAATTTCTTAGTACATTACAATCAGTAAATTAAAATAGTAATATTTTATAAATAATATGCAAAACACTATCCAGAATTAGAACAAAAACATTCAAACTCATGATTAAATGTTAAATGAAAAATTAAAAAATGATAGAAATGCATGTTACCTGTCTTGGTCCATTGGATTCCATGAATCAAACAGTTGGAGAATATCTGACTCAAACTCCCACTCCTTTCGCAATTCAAAATCCTAAAAAGCAGAATGAAACGGGGCGTCGACCCTCGTATACACAGTAACATACAACATAATATAGTACTTGTGTACACAGTAACATACATATCTATCAAGGGAGGGCAAACAAACTTAAAAAAATAATAATTTATTTATTTATTTATAAAAAAAGAATTTCGTGTTATACGTATTTTAATTTTCAAAGATTTTCTGTCTCACTCACACAACATGTCTAGGGAAAACTCCGCTTCACAAGGTGAAAAACGGAAATCGCGAATATACAACTCACCTGATGGCAAGTCGACGCTGTTCCTGCCCACAAGGAGCATGACGAGGTTGCGTAATTCGCGTTTCCCGTAGCATGTCAAAGAGTGTTTTTCTGTTGCCTATCGGAGTAACTCATTACTGTGAAAATACGTGCTCAGAAATTATTACAATTCCGTTTACGAAAATTCTCTGTATTTCAAAATTTGCCCTCTGCCTGACAACCGTATTAATGTCTATTCTCGCAAGAATGCAAAAGCATATTTGCCATTAATCTCACGCAAAATTTAATTTACAGTATGCAACTTTTCTTCAACTTTACTGACATTATGAGCAGAGTTGAATAGTCCAAACCTCTCGACTTTAAATTAATATTTAAATATGCTATCGTGCAATTTTTACTTTTAAAATTACGTCTGCGGTATTTATGATCAATAACTTTTCCTTAAAAAGCTTTTTGTCTCAGATATATTTACGACAAAAATTCTGCTGTTAAAGGCTATTACTGTAACGAAGTTGATTGTCAAAGGTAGCAAGTATAGGGATAACTTCACAAAGATATTATTGGAGTGGACGCTAAATTTCTTAGTACATTACAATCAGTAACTTAAAATAGTAATAGTTTATAATTAATATGCAAAACACTATCCAGAATTAGAACAAAAACATTCAAACGAATGATTAAATGTTAAACGAAAAATAAAAAAAATGATAGAAATGCATGTTACCTTTCTTGGTCCATTGGATTCCTTGAATCAAACAGTTGGAGAAAGTCTGGCTCAAACTCCCACTCCTTTCACAATTCAGAATCCTAAAAAGCAGAATGAAACGGGGCGTCGACCCTCGTATACACAGTAACATACAACATAAAATAGTACTTGTGTGCACAGTAACATACATATCTATCAAAGGGAGGGCAAACAAACTTTTGTAAAAAAATAAATTTATAAAAAAAGAAATTCATGTTATACGTATCTTAATTTTGAAAGGTTTTCTATCTCACGCACATAACATGTCCAGGGAAAACTCCGCTTCACACGGTGACAAGCGGAAGTCGCGAATATACAACTCACCTGATGGCAATTCGACGCTTTTCCTGCCCACAAGGAGCATGACGAGGTTGCGTAATTCGCGTTTCCCGTAGCATGTCAAAGAGTGTTTTTCTGTTGCCTATCGGAGTAACTCATCACTGTAAAAATACGCCCTCAGAAATTTGTACATTTCCGTTTATGAAAATTCTCTGTATTTCAAAATTTGCCTTCTGCCTGACAACCGTATTAATGTCTATTCTCGCAAGAATGCAAAAGCATATTTGCCATTAATCTGACGCGAAATTTAATTTACAGTATGCAACTATTCATCAACTCTACTGACATTATGAGCAGAGTTGTACAGTCCAAACCTCTCGACTTTAAATTAATATTTAAATATGCTATCTTGCAATTTTTACTTTTAAAATTACGTCTGCGGTATTTATGATCAATAACTTTTCCTTAAAAAGCTTTTTGTGCCAGATATATTTACGCCAAAAATTCTGCTTTTAAAGGTCATTACTGTAACGAAGTTGATGATCAAATGTAGAAAGTTTAGGGGTAGCTACACAAAGATTTTATTGGAGTGGACGCAAAATTTCTTAGTACATTACAATCAGTAAATTAAAATAGTAATAGTTTATAAATAATATGCAAAACACTATCCAGAATTAGATCAAAAACATTCAAACAAATGATTAAATGTTAAAAGAAAAATTAAAAAATGATAGAAATGCATGTTACCTGTCTTGGTCTATTGGATTCCATGAATCAAACAGTTGGAGAAAGTCTGGCTCAAACTACCACTCTTTTCACAATTCAGAATCCTAAAAAGCAGAATGAAACGGGGCGTCGACCCTCGTATACACAGTAACATACAACATAATATAGTACTTGTGTACACAGTAACATACATATCTATCAAGGGAGGGCAAACAAACTTAAAAAAATAATAATAAATTTATTTATTTATAAAAAAAGAATTTCGTGTTATACGTATTTTAATTTTGAAAGATTTTCTGTCTCACTCACACAACATGTCTAGGGAAAACTCCGCTTCACACGGTGAAAAACGGAAATCGCGAATATACAACTCACCTGATGGCAAGTCGACGCTGTTCCTGCCCACAAGGAGCATGACGAGGTTGCGTAATTCGCGTTTCCGTAGCATGTCAAAGAGTGTTTTTCTGTTGCCTATCGGAGTAACTCATTACTGTAAAAATACGTGCTCAGAAATTATTACAATTCCGTTTACGAAAATTCTCTGTATTTCAAAATTTTCCCTCTGCCTGACAACCGTATTAATGTCTATTCTCGCAAGAATGCAAAAGCATATTTGCCATTAATCTCACGCAAAATTTAATTTACAGTATGCAACTATTCTTCAACTTTACTGACATTATGAGCAGAGTTGAATAGTCCAAACCTCTCGACTTTAAATTAATATTTAAATATGCTATCGTGCAATTTTTACTTTTAAAATTACGTCTGCGGTATTTATGATCAATAACTTTTCCTTAAAAAGCTTTTTGTCTCAGATATATTTACGCCAAAAATTCTGCTGTTAAAGGCTATTACTGTAACGAAGTTGATTGTCAAAGGTAGCATGTATAGGGATAACTTCACAAAGATATTATTGGAGTGGACGCTAAATTTCTTAATACATTACAATCAGTAACTTAAAATAGTAATAGTTTATAATTAATATGCAAAACACTATCCAGAATTAGAACAAAAACATTCAAACGAATGATTAAATGTTAAACGAAAAATTAAAAAAATGATAGAAATGCATGTTACCTGTCTTGGTACATTGGATTCCTTGAATCAAACAGTTGGAGAAAGTCTGGCTCAAACTCCCACTCCTTTCACAATTCAGAATCCTAAAAAGCAGAATGAAACGGGGCGTCGACCCTCGTATACACAGTAACATACAACATAAAATAGTAATTGTGTGCACAGTAACATACATATCTATCAAAGGGAGGGCAAACAAACTTTTGTAAAAAAATAAATTTATAAAAAAAGAAATTCATGTTATACGTATCTTTATTTTGAAAGGTTTTCTATCTCACGCACATAACATGTCCAGGGAAAACTCCGCTTCACACGGTGACAAGCGGAAGTCGCGAATATACAACTCACCTGATGGCAATTCGACGCTTTTCCTGCCCACAAGGAGCATGACGAGGTTGCGTAATTCGCGTTTCCCGTAGCATGTCAAAGAGTGTTTTTCTGTTCCCCATCGGAGTAACTCATCACTGTAAAATTACGCACTCAAAAATTATTACAATTCCGTTTATGAAAATTATCAGTATTTGAAAATTTGCCCTCTGCCTGACAACCGTATTAATGTCTATTCTCGCAAGAATGCAAAAGCATATTTGCCATTAATCTGACGCGAAATTTAATTTACAGTATGCATTTATTCATCAACTCTACTGACATTATGAGCAGAGTTGTACAGTCCAAACCTCTCGACTTTAAATTAATATTTAAATATGCTATCGTGCATTTTTTATTTTTAAAATTACGTGTGTGGTATTTATGATCAATAACTTTTCCTTAAAAAGCTTTTTGTGCCAGATATATTTACGCCAAAAATTCTGCTTTTAAAGGTCATTACTGTAACGAAGTTGATGGTCAAAGGTAGAAAGTTTAGGGGTAGCTTCACAAAGATATTGTTGGAGTAGACGCAAAATTTCTTAGTACATTACAATCAGTAAATTAAAATAGTAATATTTTATAAATAATATGCAAAACACTATCCAGAATTAGAACAAAAACATTCAAACTCATGATTAAATGTTAAATGAAAAATTAAAAAATGATAGAAATGCATGTTACCTGTCTTGGTCCATTGGATTCCATGAATCAAACAGTTGGAGAATATCTGACTCAAACTCCCACTCCTTTCGCAATTCAAAATCCTAAAAAGCAGAATGAAACGGGGCGTCGACCCCCGTATACACAGTAACATACAACATAATATAGTACTTGTGTACACAGTAACATACATATCTATCAAGGGAGGGCAAACAAACTTAAAAAAATAATAATTTATTTATTTATTTATAAAAAAAGAATTTCGTGTTATACGTATTTTAATTTTGAAAGATTTTCTGTCTCACTCACACAACATGTCTAGGGAAAACTCCGCTTCACAAGGTGAAAAACGGAAATCGCGAATATACAACTCACCTGATGGCAAGTCGACGCTGTTCCTGCCCACAAGGAGCATGACGAGGTTGCGTAATTCGCGTTTCCCGTAGCATGTCAAAGAGTGTTTTTCTGTTGCCTATCGGAGTAACTCATTACTGTGAAAATACGTGCTCAGAAATTATTACAATTCCGTTTACGAAAATTCTCTGTATTTCAAAATTTGCCCTCTGCCTGACAACCGTATTAATGTCTATTCTCGCAAGAATGCAAAAGCATATTTGCCATTAATCTCACGCAAAATTTAATTTACAGTATGCAACTATTCTTCAACTTTACTGACATTATGAGCAGAGTTGAAAAGTCCAAACCTCTCGACTTTAAATTAATATTTAAATATGCTATCGTGCAATTTTTACTTTTAAAATTACGTCTGCGGTATTTATGATCAATAACTTTTCCTTAAAAAGCTTTTTGTCTCAGATATATTTACGCCAAAAATTCTGCTGTTAAAGGCTATTACTGTAACGAAGTTGATTGTCAAAGGTAGCATGTATAGGGATAACTTCACAAAGATATTATTGGAGTGGACGCTAAATTTCTTAATACATTACAATCAGTAATTTAAAATAGTAATAGTTTATAATTAATATGCAAAACACTATCCAGAATTAGAACAAAAACATTCAAACGAATGATTAAATGTTAAACGAAAAATTAAAATAATGATAGAAATGCATGTTACCTGTCTTGGTACATTGGATTCCTTGAATCAAACAGTTGGAGAAAGTCTGGCTCAAACTCCCACTCCTTTCACAATTCAGAATCCTAAAAAGCAGAATGAAACGGGGCGTCGACCCTCGTATACACAGTAACATACAACATAAAATAGTAATTGTGTGCACAGTAACATACATATCTATCAAAGGGAGGGCAAACAAACTTTTGTAAAAAAATAAATTTATAAAAAAAGAAATTCATGTTATACATATCTTAATTTTGAAAGGTTTTCTATCTCACGCACATAACATGTCCAGGGAAAACTCCGCTTCACACGGTGACAAGCGGAAGTCGCGAATATACAACTCACCTGATGGCAATTCGACGCTGTTCCTGCCCACAAGGAGCATGACGAGGTTGCGTAATTCGCGTTTCCCGTAGCATGTCAAAGAGTGTTTTTCTGTTGCCTATCGGAGTAACTCATCACTGTAAAAATACGCCCTCAGAAATTTGTACATTTCCGTTTATGAAAATTCTCTGTATTTCAAAATTTGCCCTCTGCCTGACAACCGTATTAATGTCTATTCTCGCAAGAATGCAAACGCATATTTGCCATTTATCTCACGCGAAAATTAATTTACAGTATGCAACTATTCTTCAACTTTACTGACATTATGAGCAGAGTTGAATAGTCCAAACCTGTCGACTTTAAATTAATATTTAAAAATGCTATCGTGCAACTTTTACTTTTAAAATTACTTCTGCGGTATTTATGATCAATAACTTTTCCTTAAAAAGCTTTTTGTGCCAGATATATTTACGCCAAAAATTCTGTTTTAAAGGCCATTACTTTAACGAAGTTGATGGTCAAAGGTAGAAAGTTTAGGTGTAGCTTCACAAAGATATTATTGGAGTGGACGCAAAATTTCTTAGTACATTACAATCAGTAATTTAAAATAGTAATAGTTTATAAATAATATGCAAAACACTATCCAGAATTAGAACAAAAATATAAAACGAAAGATTAAATGTTAAAAGAAAAATTAAAAAATGATAGAAATGCATGTTACCTGTCTTGATCCATTGGAGTCCATGAATCAAAGAGTTGGAGAATATCTGGCTCAAACTCCCACTCCTTTCGCAATTCAGAATCCTAAAAAGCAGAATGAAACGGGGCGTCGACCCTCGTATACACAGTAACATACAACATAAACTAGTACTTGTGTACACAGTAACATACATATCTATCAAGGGAGGGCAAACAAACTTTTAAAAAATAATTAATTAATTAATTTATAAAAAAAGAATTTCGTGTGATACGTATTTTAATTTTGAAAGATTTTCTGTCTCACTCACGCTACATGTCTAGGGAAAACTCCGCTTCACACGGTGAAAAACGGAAATCGCGAATATACAACTCACCTGATGGCAAGTCGACGCTGTTCCAGCCCACAAGGAGCATGACGAGGTTGCGTAATTCGCGTTTCCCGTAGCATGTCAAAGAGTGTTTTTCTGTTGCCTATCGGAGTAACTCATCACTGTAAAATGTAATACGTCTGCCTCTCACACAGCCGTTATCGTTTCGAGATGTCTTATTCTGCCTTGCTTATCATTATTTTGCAGTCGACCTTCTCCGCAATAGTACTCCTTATGCTTCACCTATATATAATGATATACGCGATCTTTATTTAAATATTCGCTGCAATTGCAAATAACAAAATACGCGCTGAGAAATTATTACAATCGTTTTATGAAAATTTTCTTTATTTCAAAATTTTGCCCTCTGGATGACAACCGTATTAATGTCTATTCTCGCAAGAATGGAAAAGCATATTTGCCATTAATCTGACGCGAAATTTAATTTACAGTATGCAACTATTCATCAACTATACTGACATTATGAGCAGAGTTGTACAGTCCAAACCTCTCGACTTTAAATTAATATTTAAATATGCTGTCGTGCAATTTTTACATTTTTACTTTTAAAATTACATCTGCGGTATTTATGATGAATAACTTTTCCTTAAAAAGCTTTTTGTGCCAGATATATTTACGCCAAAAATTCTGCTTTTAAAGGCCATTACTGTAACGAAGTTGATGGTCAAAGGTAGAAAGTTTAGGGGTAGCTTCACAAAGATATTATTGGAGTGGACGCAAAATTTCTTAGTATATTACCATCAGTAAATTAAAATAGTAATAGTTTATAAATAATATGCAAAACACTATCCAGAATTAGATGAAAAAAATTAAAACGAACGATTAAATGTTAAAAGGAAAATTAAAAAATGATAGAAATGCATGTTACCTGTCTTGGTCTATTGGAGTCCATGAATAAAAAAGTTGGAGAAAATCTGGCTCAAACTCCCACTCCTTTCACAATTCAGAATCCTAAAAAGCAGAATGAAACGGGGCGTCGACCCTCGTATACACAGTAACATACAACATAAAATAGTACTTGTGTACACAGTAACATACATATCTATCAAAGGGAGGGCAAACAAACTTTTGTAAAAAATTAAAAAAAGAAATTAAAAAAAAAGAAATTCATGTTATACGTATCTTAATTTTGAAAGGTTTTCTATCTCACTCATATAACATGTCCAGAGAAAACTCTGCTTTACGCGGTGACAAGCGGAAGTCGCGAATATACAACTCACCTGATGGCAAGTCGACGCTGTTCCTGCCCACAAGGAGCATGACGAGGTTGCGTAATTCGCGTTTCCCGTAGCATGTCAAAGAGTGTCTTTCTGTTGCCTATCGGAGTATCTCATCACTGTAAAAATACGCGCTCAAAAAGTATTACAATTCCGTTTATGAAAATTATCAGTATTTCAAAATTTGCCCTCTGCCTGACAACCGTATTAATGTCTATTCTCGCAAGAATGCAAAAGCATATTTGCCATTAATCTGACGCGAAATTTAATTTACATTATGCATTCATTCATCAACTCTACTGACATTATGAGCAGAGTTGTACAGTCCAAACCTCTCGACTTTAAATTAATATTTAAATATGCTATCGTGCAATTTTTATTTTTCAAATTACGTCTGCGGTATTTATGATGAATAACTTTTCCTTAAAAAGCTTTTTGTGCCAGATATATTTACGCCAAAAATTCTGCTTTTAAAGGCCATTACTGTAACGAAGTTGATGGTCAAAGGTAGAAAGTTTAGGGGTAGCTTCACAAAGATATTATTGGAGTGGACGCAAAATTTCTTAGTATATTACCATCAGTAAATTAAAATAGTAATAGTTTATAAATAATATGCAAAACACTATCCAGAATTAGATCAAAAAAATTAAAACGAACGATTAAATGTTAAAAGGAAAATTAAAAAATGATAGAAATGCATGTTACCTGTCTTGATCCATTGGAGTCCATGAATAAAAAAGTTGGAGAAAATCTGGCTCAAACTCCCACTCCTTTCACAATTCAGAATCCTAAAAAGCAGAATGAAACGGGGCGTCGACCCTCGTATACACAGTAACATACAACATAAAATAGTACTTGTGTACACAGTAACATACATATCTATCAAAGGGAGGGCAAACAAACTTTTGTAAAAAATTAAAAAAAGAAATTAAAAAAAAAGAAATTCATGTTATACGTATCTTAATTTTGAAAGGTTTTCTATCTCACTCATATAACATGTCCAGAGAAAACTCTGCTTTACGCGGTGACAAGCGGAAGTCGCGAATATACAACTCACCTGATGGCAAGTCGACGCTGTTCCTGCCCACAAGGAGCATGACGAGGTTGCGTAATTCGCGTTTCCCGTAGCATGTCAAAGAGTGTCTTTCTGTTGCCTATCGGAGTATCTCATCACTGTAAAAATACGCGCTCAAAAAGTATTACAATTCCGTTTATGAAAATTATCAGTATTTCAAAATTTGCCCTCTGCCTGACAACCGTATTAATGTCTATTCTCGCAAGAATGCAAAAGCATATTTGCCATTAATCTGACGCGAAATTTAATTTACATTATGCATTCATTCATCAACTCTACTGACATTATGAGCAGAGTTGTACAGTCCAAACCTCTCGACTTTAAATTAATATTTAAATATGCTATCGTGCAATTTTTATTTTTCAAATTACGTCTGCGGTATTTATGATGAATAACTTTTCCTTAAAAAGCTTTTTGTGCCAGATATATTTACGACAAATTTCTGCTTTTAAAGGCCATTACTGTAACGAAGTTGATGGTCAAAGGTAGAAAGTTTAGGGGTAGCTTCACAAAGATATTATTGGAGTGGACGCAAAATTTCTTAGTATATTACAATCAGTAATTTAAAATAGTAATAGTTTATAAATAATATGCAAAACACTATCCAGAATTAGAACAAAAAATTAAAACGAACGATTAAATGTTAAAAGGAAAATTAAAAAATGATAGAAATGCATGTTACCTGTCTTGATTCATTGGAGTCCATGAATAAAAAAGTTGGAGAAAGTCTGGCTCAAACTCCCACTCCTTTCACAATTCAGAATCCTAAAAAGCAGAATGAAACGGGGCGTCGACCCTCGTATACACAGTAACATACAACATAAAATAGTACTTGTGTACACAGTAACATACATATCTATCAAAGGGAGGGCAAACAAACTTTTGTAAAAAATTAAAAAAAGAAATTAAAAAAAAAGAAATTCATGTTATACGTATCTTAATTTTGAAAGGTTTTCTATCTCACTCACATAACATGTCCAGAGAAAACTCTGCTTTACGCGGTGACAAGCGGAAGTCGCGAATATACAACTCACCTGATGGCAAGTCGACGCTGTTCCTGCCCACAAGGAGCATGACGAGGTTGCGTAATTCGCGTTTCCCGTAGCATGTCAAAGAGTGTCTTTCTGTTGCCTATCGGAGTATCTCATCACTGTAAAATACGCGCTCAAAAAGTATTACAATTCCGTTTATGAAAATTATCAGTATTTCAAAATTTGCCCTCTGCCTGACAACCGTATTAATGTCTATTCTCGCAAGAATGCAAAAGCATATTTGCCATTAATCTGACGCGAAATTTAATTTACATTATGCATTCATTCATCAACTCTACTGACATTATGAGCAGAGTTGTACAGTCCAAACCTCTCGACTTTAAATTAATATTTAAATATGCTATCGTGCAATTTTTATTTTTCAAATTACGTCTGCGGTATTTATGATCAATAACTTTTCCTTAAAAAGCTTTTTGTGCCAGATATATTTACGCCAAAAATTCTGCTTTTAAAGGCCATTACTGTAACGAAGTTGATGGTCAAAGGTAGAAAGTTTAGGGGTAGCTTCACAAAGATATTATTGGAGTGGACGCAAAATTTCTTAGTACATTACAATCAGTAAATTAAAATAGTAATATTTTATAAATAATATGCAAAACACTATCCAGAATTAGAACAAAAACATTCAATCGAATGATTAAATGTTAAAAGAAAAATTAAAAAAATGATAGAAATGCATGTTACCTGTCCTGGTTCCACTGGATTCCATGAATCAAACAGTTGGAGAAAGTCTGGCTCAAACTCCCACTCCTTTCACAATTCAGAATCCTAAAAAGCAGAATGAAACGGGGCGTCGACCCTCGTATACACAGTAACATACAACATAATATAGTACTTGTGTACACAGTAACATACATATCTATCAAGGGAGGGCAAACAAACTTTTGTAAAAAAATAAAAAAAAATTATAAAAAAAGAATTTCGTGTTATACGTATCTTAATTTTGAAAGATTTTCTGTCTCACTCACATAACATAGCCAGGGAAAACTCCGATTCACACGGTGACAAGCGGAAGTCGCGAATATACAACTCACCTGATCGCAAGTCGACGCTGTTCCTGCCCACAAGGAGCATGACGGGGTTGCGTAATTCGCGTTTCCCGTAGCATGTCAAAGAGTGTTTTTCTGTTGCCTATTGGAGTATCTCATCACTGTAAAAATACGCGCTCAAAAATTATTACAATTCCGTTTATGAAAATTATCAGTATTTCAAAATTTGCCCTCTACCTGACAACCGTATTAATGTCTATTCTCGCAAGAATGCAAAAGCATATTTGCCATTAATCTGACGCGAAATTTAATTTACAGTATGCAACTATTCATCAACTATACTGACATTATGAGCAGAGTTGTACAGTCCAAACATCTTGACTTTAAATTAATATTTAAATATGCTATCGTGCAATTTTTACTTTTAAAATTACGTCTGCGGTATTTATGATCAATAACTTTTCCTTAAAAAGCTTTTTGTGCCAGATATATTTACGCCAAAAATTCTGCTTTTAAAGGCCATTACTGTAACGAAGTTGATGGTCAAAGGTAGAAAGTTTAGGGGTAGCTTCACAAAGATATTATTGGAGTGGACGCAAAATTTCTTAGTATATTACAATCAGTAATTTAAAATAGTAATAGTTTATAAATAATATGCAAAACACTATCCAGAATTAGAACAAAAAAATTAAAACGAACGATTAAATGTTAAAAGGAAAATTAAAAAATGATAGAAATGCATGTTACCTGTCTTGATCCATTGGAGTCCATGAATAAAAAAGTTGGAGAAAGTCTGGCTCAAACTCCCACTCCTTTCACAATTCAGAATCCTAAAAAGCAGAATGAAACGGGGCGTCGACCCTCGTAGACACAGTAACATACAACATAAAATAGTACTTGTGTACACAGTAACATACATATCTATCAAAGGGAGGGCAAACAAACTTTTGTAAAAAATTAAAAAAAGAAATTAAAAAAAAAGAAATTCATGTTATACGTATCTTAATTTTGAAAGGTTTTCTATCTCACTCACATAACATGTCCAGAGAAAACTCTGCTTTACGCGGTGACAAGCGGAAGTCGCGAATATACAACTCACCTGATGGCAAGTCGACGCTGTTCCTGCCCACAAGGAGCATGACGAGGTTGCGTAATTCGCGTTTCCCGTAGCATGTCAAAGAGTGTCTTTCTGTTGCCTATCGGAGTATCTCATCACTGTAAAAATACGCGCTCAAAAAGTATTACAATTCCGTTTATGAAAATTATCAGTATTTCAAAATTTGCCCTCTGCCTGACAACCGTATTAATGTCTATTCTCGCAAGAATGCAAAAGCATATTTGCCATTAATCTGACGCGAAATTTAATTTACAGTATGCATTCATTCATCAACTCTACTGATATTATGAGCAGAGTTGTACAGTCCAAACCTCTCGACTTTAAATTAATATTTAAATATGCTATCGTGCAATTTTTATTTTTCAAATTACGTCTGCGGTATTTATGATGAATAACTTTTCCTTAAAAAGCTTTTTGTGCCAGATATATTTACGACAAATTTCTGCTTTTAAAGGCCATTACTGTAACGAAGTTGATGGTCAAAGGTAGAAAGTTTAGGGGTAGCTTCACAAAGATATTATTGGAGTGGACGCAAAATTTCTCAGTACATTACAATCAGTAAATTAAAATAGTAATATTTTATAAATAATATGCAAAACACTATCCAGAATTAGAACAAAAACATTCAAACGAATGATTAAATGTTAAAAGAAAAATTAAAAAATGATAGAAATGCATGTTACCTGTCCTGATTCCATTGGATTCCATGAATCAAACAGTTGGAGAAAGTCTGGCTCAAACTCCCACTCCTTTCACAATTCAGAATCCTAAAAAGCAGAATGAAACGGGGCGTCGACCCTCGTATACACAGTAACATACAACATAATATAGTACTTGTGTACACAGCAACATACATATCTATCAAGGGAGGGCAAACAAACTTTTGTAAAAAAAATAAAAAAAAATTAAAAAAAAAGAATTTCGTGTTATACGTATCTTAATTTTGAAAGATTTTCTGTCTCACTCACATAACATAGCCAGGGAAAACTCCGATTCACACGGTGACAAGCGGAAGTCGCGAATATACAACTCACCTGATCGCAAGTCGACGCTGTTCCTGCCCACAAGGAGCATGACGAGGTTGCGTAATTCGCGATTCCCGTAGCATGTCAAAGAGTGTTTTTCTGTTGCCTATCGGAGTATCTCATCACTGTAAAAATACGCGCTCAAAAATTATTACAATTCCGTTTATGAAAATTATCAGTATTTCAAAATTTGCCCTCTGCCTGACAACCGTATTAATGTCTATTCTCGCAAGAATGCAAAAGCATATTTGCCATTAATCTGACGCGAAATTTAATTTACAGTATGCAACTATTCATCAACTATACTGACATTATGAGCAGAGTTGTACAGTCCAAACCTCTCGACTTTAAATTAATATTTAAATATGCTATCGTGCAATTTTTACTTTTAAAATTACGTCTGCGGTATTTATGATCAATAACTTTTCCTTAAAAAGCTTTTTGTGCCAGATATATTTACGCCAAAAATTCTGCTTTTAAAGGCCATTACTGTAACGAAGTTGATGGTCAAATGTAGAAAGTTTAGGGGTAGCTTCACAAAGATATTATTGGAGTGGACGCAAAATTTCTTAGTACATTACAATCAGTAAATTAAAATAGTAATATTTTATAAATAATATGCAAAACACTATCCAGAATTAGAACAAAAACATTCAAACGAATGATTCAATGTTAAAAGAAAAATTAAAAAATGATAGAAATGCATGTTACCTGTCTTGGTCTATTGGATTCCATGAATCAAACAGTTGGAGAAAGTCTGGCTCAAACTCCCACTCCTTTCACAATTCAGAATCCTAAAAAGCAGAATGAAACGGGGCGTCGACCCTCGTATACACAGTAACATACAACATAATATAGTACTTGTGTACACAGTAACATACATATCTATCAAGGGAGGGCAAACAAACTTTTGTAAAAAAAATAAAAAAAAATTATAAAAAAAGAATTTCGTGTTATACGTATCTTAATTTTGAAAGATTTTCTGTCTCACTCACATAACATAGCCAGGGAAAACTCCGATTCACACGGTGACAAGCGGAAGTCGCGAATATACAACTCACCTGATGGCAAGTCGACGATGTTCCTGCCCACAAGGAGCATGACGAGGTTGCGTAATTTGCGTTTCCCGTAGCATGTCAAAGAGTGTTTTTCTGTTGCCTATCGGAGTATCTCATCACTGTAAAAATACGCGCTCAAAAATTATTACAATTCCGTTTATGAAAATTATCAGTATTTCAAAATTTTACCTCTGCCTGACAACCGTTTTCATTTCTATTCTCGCAAGAATGCAAAAGCATATTTGCCATTAATCTGACGCGAAATTTAATTTACAGTATGCATTCATTCATCAAGTCTACTGACATTATGAGCAGAGTTGTACAGTCCAAACCTCTCGACTTTAAATTAATATTTAAATATGCTATCGTGCAATTTTTATTTTTAAAATTACGTCTGCGGTATTTACGATCAATAACTTTTCCTTAAAAAGCTTTTTGTGCCAGATATATTTACGCCAAATTTCTGCTTTTAAAGGCCATTACTGTAACGAAGTTGATGGTCAAAGGTAGAAAGTTTAGGGGTAGCTTCACAAAGATATTATTGGAGTGGACGCAAAATTTCTTAGTACGTTACAATCAGTAAATTAAAATAGTAATATTTTATAAATAATATGCAAAACACTATCCAGAATTAGAACAAAAACATTCAATCGAATGATTAAATGTTAAAAGAAAAATTAAAAAAATGATAGAAATGCATGTTACCTGTCCTGGTTCCATTGGATTCCATGAATCAAACAGTTGGAGAAAGTCTGGCTCAAACTCCCACTCCTTTCACAATTCAGAATCCTAAAAAGCAGAATGAAACGAGGCGTCGACCCTCGTATCCACAGTAACATACAACATAATATAGTACTTGTGTACACAGTAACATACATATCTATCAAGGGAGGGCAAACAAACTAAAAAAAAATAATAATTAATTAATTTATTTATAAAAAAAGAATTTCGTGTTATACGTATTTTAATTTTGAAAGATTTTCTGTCTCACTCACACAACATGTCTAGGGAAAACTCCGCTTCACACGGTGAAAAACGGAAATCGCGAATATACAACTCACCTGATGGCAAGTCGACGCTGTTCCTGCCCACAAGGAGCATGACGAGGTTGCGTAATTCGCGTTTCCCGTAGCATGTCAAAGAGTGTTTTTCTGTTGCCTATCGGAGTATCTCATTACTGTAAAAATACGTGCTCAGAAATTATTACAATTCCGTTTACGAAAATTCTCTGTATTTCAAAATTTGCCCTCTGCCTGACAACCGTATTAATGTCTGTTCTCGCAAGAATGCAAAAGCATATTTGCCATTAATCTCACGCAAAATTTAATTTACAGTATGCAACTATTCTTCAACTTTACTGACATTATGAGCAGAGTTGAATAGTCCAAAATCTCGACTTTAAATTAATATTTAAATATGCTATCGTGTAATTTTTACTTTTAAAATTACGTCTGCGGTATTTATGATCAATAACTTTTCCTTAAAAAGCTTTTTGTCTCAGATATATTTACGCCAAAAATTCTGCTGTTAAAGACTATTACTGTAACGAAGTTGATGGTCAAAGGTAGAAAGTTTAGGGGTAGCTTCACAAAGATATTATTGGAGTGGACGCAAAATTTCTTAGTACATTACAATCAGTAAATTAAAATAGTAATATTTTATAAATAATATGCAAAACACTATCCAGAATTAGAACAAAAACATTCAAACGAATGATTAAATGTTAAAAGAAAAATTAAAAAATGATAGAAA
This sequence comes from Maratus michaelseni, assembly GCA_963931845.1. NCBI lineage: Eukaryota > Metazoa > Arthropoda > Arachnida > Araneae > Salticidae > Maratus > Maratus michaelseni. Next base: position 77,589,188 of record OZ007590.1, on the reverse strand, counting down.
TGCATGTTACCTGTCCTGATTCCATTGGATTCCATGAATCAAACACTTGGAGAAAGTCTGGCTCAAACTCCCACTCCTTTCACAATTCAGAATCCTAAAAAGCAGAATGAAACGGGGCGTCGACCCTCGTATACACAGTAACGTACAACATAATATAGTACTTGTGTACACAGTAACATACATATCTATCAAGGGAGGGCAAACAAACTTTTGTAAAAAAATAAAAAAAAATTATAAAAAAAGAATTTCGTGTTATACGTATCTTAATTTTGAAAGATTTTCTGTCTCACTCACATAACATAGCCAGGGAAAACTCCGATTCACACGGTGACAAGCGGAAGTCGCGAATATACAACTCACCTGATCGCAAGTCGACGCTGTTCCTGCCCACAAGGAGCATGACGGGGTTGCGTAATTCGCGTTTCCCGTAGCATGTCAAAGAGTGTTTTTCTGTTGCCTATTGGAGTATCTCATCACTGTAAAAATACGCGCTCAAAAATTATTACAATTCCGTTTATGAAAATTATCAGTATTTCAAAATTTGCCCTCTACCTGACAACCGTATTAATGTCTATTCTCGCAAGAATGCAAAAGCATATTTGCCATTAATCTGACGCGAAATTTAATTTACAGTATGCAACTATTCATCAACTATACTGACATTATGAGCAGAGTTGTACAGTCCAAACATCTTGACTTTAAATTAATATTTAAATATGCTATCGTGCAATTTTTACTTTTAAAATTACGTCTGCGGTATTTATGATCAATAACTTTTCCTTAAAAAGCTTTTTGTGCCAGATATATTTACGCCAAAAATTCTGCTTTTAAAGGCCATTACTGTAACGAAGTTGATGGTCAAAGGTAGAAACTTTAGGGGTAGCTTCACAAAGATATTATTGGAGTGGACGCAAAATTTCTTAGTATATTACAATCAGTAATTTAAAATAGTAATAGTTTATAAATAATATGCAAAACACTATCCAGAATTAGAACAAAAAAATTAAAACGAACGATTAAATGTTAAAAGGAAAATTAAAAAATGATAGAAATGCATGTTACCTGTCTTGATCCATTGGAGTCCATGAATAAAAAAGTTGGAGAAAGTCTGGCTCAAACTCCCACTCCTTTCACAATTCAGAATCCTAAAAAGCAGAATGAAACGGGGCGTCGACCCTCGTAGACACAGTAACATACAACATAAAATAGTACTTGTGTACACAGTAACATACATATCTATCAAAGGGAGGGCAAACAAACTTTTGTAAAAAATTAAAAAAAGAAATTAAAAAAAAAGAAATTCATGTTATACGTATCTTAATTTTGAAAGGTTTTCTATCTCACTCACATAACATGTCCAGAGAAAACTCTGCTTTACGCGGTGACAAGCGGAAGTCGCGAATATACAACTCACCTGATGGCAAGTCGACGCTGTTCCTGCCCACAAGGAGCATGACGAGGTTGCGTAATTCGCGTTTCCCGTAGCATGTCAAAGAGTGTCTTTCTGTTGCCTATCGGAGTATCTCATCACTGTAAAAATACGCGCTCAAAAAGTATTACAATTCCGTTTATGAAAATTATCAGTATTTCAAAATTTGCCCTCTGCCTGACAACCGTATTAATGTCTATTCTCGCAAGAATGCAAAAGCATATTTGCCATTAATCTGACGCGAAATTTAATTTACAGTATGCATTCATTCATCAACTCTACTGATATTATGAGCAGAGTTGTACAGTCCAAACCTCTCGACTTTAAATTAATATTTAAATATGCTATCGTGCAATTTTTATTTTTCAAATTACGTCTGCGGTATTTATGATGAATAACTTTTCCTTAAAAAGCTTTTTGTGCCAGATATATTTACGACAAATTTCTGCTTTTAAAGGCCATTACTGTAACGAAGTTGATGGTCAAAGGTAGAAAGTTTAGGGGTAGCTTCACAAAGATATTATTGGAGTGGACGCAAAATTTCTCAGTACATTACAATCAGTAAATTAAAATAGTAATATTTTATAAATAATATGCAAAACACTATCCAGAATTAGATCAAAAACATTCAAACGAATGATTAAATGTTAAAAGAAAAATTAAAAAATGATAGAAATGCATGTTACCTGTCTTGGTCTATTGGATTCCATGAATCAAACAGTTGGAGAAAGTCTGGCTCAAACTCCCACTCCTTTCACAATTCAGAATCCTAAAAAGCAGAATGAAACGGGGCGTCGACCCTCGTATACACAGTAACATACAACATAATATAGTACTTGTGTACACAGTAACATACATATCTATCAAGGGAGGGCAAACAAACTAAAAAAAATAATAATTAATTAATTTATTTATACAAAAAGGATTTCGTGTTATACGTATTTTAATTTTGAAAGATTTTCTGTCTCACTCACACAACATGTCTAGGGAAAACTCCGCTTCACACGGTGAAAAACGGAAATCGCGAATATACAACTCACCTGATGGCAAGTCGACGCTGTTCCTGCCCACAAGGAGCATGACGAGGTTGCGTAATTCGCGTTTCCCGTAGCATGTCAAAGAGTGTTTTTCTGTTGCCTATCGGAGTATCTCATCACTGTAAAAATACGCGCTCAAAAATTATTACAATTCCGTTTATGAAAATTATCAGTATTTCAAAATTTGCCCTCTGCCTGACAACCGTATTAATGTCTATTCTCGCAAGAATGCAAAAGCATATTTGCCATTAATCTGACGCGAAATTTAATTTACAGTATGCATTCATTCATCAACTCTACTGACATTATGAGCAGAGTTGTACAGTCCAAACCTCTCGACTTTAAATTAATATTTAAATATGCTATCGTGCAATTTTTATTTTTAAAATTACGTCTGCGGTATTTACGATCAATAACTTTTCCTAAAAAAGCTTTTTGTGCCAGATATATTTACGCCAAATTTCTGCTTTTAAAGGCCATTACTGTAACGAAGTTGATGGTCAAAGGTAGAAAGTTTAGGGGTAGCTTCACAAAGATATTATTGGAGTGGACGAAAAATTTCTTAGTACATTACAATCAGTAAATTAAAATAGTAATATTTTATAAATAATATGCAAAACACTATCCAGAATTAGAACAAAAACATTCAAACGAATGATTAAATGTTAAAAGAAAAATTAAAAAATGATAGAAATGCATGTTACCTGTCTTGGTCTATTGGATTCCATGAATCAAACAGTTGGAGAAAGTCTGGCTCAAACTCCCACTCCTTTCACAATTCAGAATCCTAAAAAGCAGAATGAAACGGGGCGTCGACCCTCGTATACACAGTAACATAAAACATAATATAGTACTTGTGTACACAGTAACATACATATCTATCAAGGGAGGGCAAACAAACTAAAAAAAATAATAATTAATTAATTTATTTATACAAAAAGGATTTCGTGTTATACGTATTTTAATTTTGAAAGATTTTCTGTCTCACTCACACAACATGTCTAGGGAAAACTCCGCTTCACACGGTGAAAAACGGAAATCGCGAATATACAACTCACCTGATGGCAAGTCGACGCTGTTCCTGCCCACAAGGAGCATGACGAGGTTGCGTAATTCGCGTTTCCCGTAGCATGTCAAAGAGTGTTTTTCTGTTGCCTATCGGAGTATCTCATCACTGTAAAAATACGCGCTCAAAAATTATTACAATTCCGTTTATGAAAATTATCAGTATTTCAAAATTTGCCCTCTGCCTGACAACCGTATTAATGTCTATTCTCGCAAGAATGCAAAAGCATATTTGCCATTAATCTGACGCGAAATTTAATTTACAGTATGCATTCATTCATCAACTCTACTGACATTATGAGCAGAGTTGTACAGTCCAAACCTCTCGACTTTAAATTAATATTTAAATATGCTATCGTGCAATTTTTATTTTTAAAATTACGTCTGCGGTATTTACGATCAATAACTTTTCCTTAAAAAGCTTTTTGTGCCAGATATATTTACGCCAAATTTCTGCTTTTAAAGGCCATTACTGTAACGAAGTTGATGGTCAAAGGTAGAAAGTTTAGGGGTAGCTTCACAAAGATATTATTGGAGTGGACGCAAAATTTCTTAGTACATTACAATCAGTAAATTAAAATAGTAATATTTTATAAATAATATGCAAAACACTATCCAGAATTAGAACAAAAACATTCAAACGAATGATTAAATGTTAAAAGAAAAATTAAAAAATGATAGAAATGCATGTTACCTGTCTTGGTCTATTGGATTCCATGAATCAAACAGTTGGAGAAAGTCTGGCTCAAACTCCCACTCCTTTCACAATTCAGAATCCTAAAAAGCAGAATGAAACGGGGCGTCGACCCTCGTATACACAGTAACATACAACATAATATAGTACTTGTGTACACAGTAACATACATATCTATCAAGGGAGGGCAAACAAACTTTTGTAAAAAAAATAAAAAAAAATTATAAAAAAAGAATTTCGTGTTATACGTATCTTAATTTTGAAAGATTTTCTGTCTCACTCACATAACATAGCCAGGGAAAACTCCGATTCACACGGTGACAAGCGGAAGTCGCGAATATACAACTCACCTGATCGCAAGTCGACGCTGTTCCTGCCCACAAGGAGCATGACGAGGTTGCGTAATTCGCGTTTCCCGTAGCATGTCAAAGAGTGTTTTTCTGTTGCCTATCGGAGTATCTCATCACTGTAAAAATACGCGCTCAAAAATTATTACAATTCCGTTTATGAAAATTATCAGTATTTCAAAATTTGCCCTCTGCCTGACAACCGTATTAATGTCTATTCTCGCAAGAATGCAAAAGCATATTTGCCATTAATCTGACGCGAAATTTAATTTACAGTATGCAACTATTCATCAACTATACTGACATTATGAGCAGAGTTGTACAGTCCAAACCTCTCGACTTTAAATTAATATTTAAATATGCTATCGTGCAATTTTTACTTTTAAAATTACGTCTGCGGTATTTATGATCAATAACTTTTCCTTAAAAAGCTTTTTGTGCCAGATATATTTACGCCAAAAATTCTGCTTTTAAAGGCCATTACTGTAACGAAGTTGATGGTCAAATGTAGAAAGTTTAGGGGTAGCTTCACAAAGATATTATTGGAGTGGACGCAAAATTTCTTAGTACATTACAATCAGTAAATTAAAATCGTAATATTTTATAAATAATATGCAAAACACTATCCAGAATTAGAACAAAAACATTCAAACGAATGATTAAATGTTAAAAGAAAAATTAAAAAATGATAGAAATGCATGTTACCTGTCTTGGTGTATTGGATTCCATGAATCAAACAGTTGGAGAAAGTCTGGCTCAAACTCCCACTCCTTTCACAATTCAGAATCCTAAAAAGCAGAATGAAACGGGGCGTCGACCCTCGTATACACAGTAACATACAACATAATATAGTACTTGTGTACACAGTAACATACATATCTATCAAGGGAGGGCAAACAAACTTTTGTAAAAAAAAATAAAAAAAAATTATAAAAAAAGAATTTCGTGTTATACGTATCTTAATTTTGAAAGATTTTCTGTCTCACTCACATAACATAGCCAGGGAAAACTCCGATTCACACGGTGACAAGCGGAAGTCGCGAATATACAACTCACCTGATGGCAAGTCGACGCTGTTCCTGCCCACAAGGAGCATGACGAGGTTGCGTAATTCGCGTTTCCCGTAGCATGTCAAAGAGTGTCTTTCTGTTGCCTATCGGAGTATCTCATCACTGTAAAAATACGCGCTCAAAAAGTATTACAATTCCGTTTATGAAAATTATCAGTATTTCAAAATTTGCCCTCTGCCTGACAACCGTATTAATGTCTATTCTCGCAAGAATGCAAAAGCATATTTGCCATTAATCTGACGCGAAATTTAATTTACATTATGCATTCATTCATCAACTCTACTGACATTATGAGCAGAGTTGTACAGTCCAAACCTCTCGACTTTAAATTAATATTTAAATATGCTATCGTGCAATTTTTATTTTTCAAATTACGTCTGCGGTATTTATGATGAATAACTTTTCCTTAAAAAGCTTTTTGTGCCAGATATATTTACGCCAAAAATTCTGCTTTTAAAGGCCATTACTGTAACGAAGTTGATGGTCAAAGGTAGAAAGTTTAGGGGTAGCTTCACAAAGATATTATTGGAGTGGACGCAAAATTTCTTAGTATATTACCATCAGTAAATTAAAATAGTAATAGTTTATAAATAATATGCAAAACACTATCCAGAATTAGATCAAAAAAATTAAAACGAACGATTAAATGTTAAAAGGAAAATTAAAAAATGATAGAAATGCATGTTACCTGTCTTGATCCATTGGAGTCCATGAATAAAAAAGTTGGAGAAAATCTGGCTCAAACTCCCACTCCTTTCACAATTCAGAATCCTAAAAAGCAGAATGAAACGGGGCGTCGACCCTCGTATACACAGTAACATACAACATAAAATAGTACTTGTGTACACAGTAACATACATATCTATCAAAGGGAGGGCAAACAAACTTTTGTAAAAAATTAAAAAAAGAAATTAAAAAAAAAGAAATTCATGTTATACGTATCTTAATTTTGAAAGGTTTTCTATCTCACTCATATAACATGTCCAGAGAAAACTCTGCTTTACGCGGTGACAAGCGGAAGTCGCGAATATACAACTCACCTGATGGCAAGTCGACGCTGTTCCTGCCCACAAGGAGCATGACGAGGTTGCGTAATTCGCGTTTCCCGTAGCATGTCAAAGAGTGTCTTTCTGTTGCCTATCGGAGTATCTCATCACTGTAAAAATACGCGCTCAAAAAGTATTACAATTCCGTTTATGAAAATTATCAGTATTTCAAAATTTGCCCTCTGCCTGACAACCGTATTAATGTCTATTCTCGCAAGAATGCAAAAGCATATTTGCCATTAATCTGACGCGAAATTTAATTTACATTATGCATTCATTCATCAACTCTACTGACATTATGAGCAGAGTTGTACAGTCCAAACCTCTCGACTTTAAATTAATATTTAAATATGCTATCGTGCAATTTTTATTTTTCAAATTACGTCTGCGGTATTTATGATGAATAACTTTTCCTTAAAAAGCTTTTTGTGCCAGATATATTTACGACAAATTTCTGCTTTTAAAGGCCATTACTGTAACGAAGTTGATGGTCAAAGGTAGAAAGTTTAGGGGTAGCTTCACAAAGATATTATTGGAGTGGACGCAAAATTTCTTAGTACATTACAATCAGTAAATTAAAATAGTAATATTTTATAAATAATATGCAAAACACTATCCAGAATTAGAACAAAAACATTCAAACGAATGATTAAATGTTAAAAGAAAAATTAAAAAATGATAGAAATGCATGTTACCTGTCCTGATTCCATTGGATTCCATGAATCAAACAGTTGGAGAAAGTCTGGCTCAAACTCCCACTCCTTTCACAATTCAGAATCCTAAAAAGCAGAATGAAACGGGGCGTCGACCCTCGTATACACAGTAACATACAACTTAATATAGTACTTGTGTACACAGTAACATACATATTTATCAAGGGAGGGCAAACAAATTTTTGTAAAAAAATAAAAAAAAATTATAAAAAAAGAATTTCGTGTTATACGTATCTTAATTTTGAAAGATTTTCTGTCTCACTCACATAACATAGCCAGGGAAAACTCCGATTCACACGGTGACAAGCGGAAGTCGCGAATATACAACTCACCTGATCGCAAGTCGACGCTGTTCCTGCCCACAAGGAGCATGACGAGGTTGCGTAATTCGCGTTTCCCGTAGTATGTCAAAGAGTGTTTTTCTGTTGCCTATCGGAGTATCTCATCACTGTAAAAATACGCGCTCAAAAATTATTACAATTCCGTTTATGAAAATTATCAGTATTTCAAAATTTGCCCTCTGCCTGACAACCGTATTAATGTCTATTCTCGCAAGAATGCAAAAGCATATTTGCCATTAATCTGACGCGAAATTTAATTTACAGTATGCAACTATTCATCAACTATACTGACATTATGAGCAGAGTTGTACAGTCCAAACATCTTGACTTTAAATTAATATTTAAATATGCTATCGTGCAATTTTTACTTTTAAAATTACGTCTGCGGTATTTATGATCAATAACTTTTCCTTAAAAAGCTTTTTGTGCCAGATATATTTACGCCAAAAATTCTGCTTTTAAAGGCCATTACTGTAACGAAGTTGATGGTCAAAGGTAGAAAGATTAGGGGTAGCTTCACAAAGATATTATTGGAGTGGACGCAAAATTTCTTAGTATATTACAATCAGTAATTTAAAATAGTAATAGTTTATAAATAATATGCAAAACACTATCCAGAATTAGAACAAAAAATTAAAACGAACGATTAAATGTTAAAAGGAAAATTAAAAAATGATAGAAATGCATGTTACCTGTCTTGATTCATTGGAGTCCATGAATAAAAAAGTTGGAGAAAGTCTGGCTCAAACTCCCACTCCTTTCACAATTCAGAATCCTAAAAAGCAGAATGAAACGGGGCGTCGACCCTCGTATACACAGTAACATACAACATAAAATAGTACTTGTGTACACAGTAACATACATATCTATCAAAGGGAGGGCAAACAAACTTTTGTAAAAAATTAAAAAAAGAAATTAAAAAAAAAGAAATTCATGTTATACGTATCTTAATTTTGAAAGGTTTTCTATCTCACTCACATAACATGTCCAGAGAAAACTCTGCTTTACGCGGTGACAAGCGGAAGTCGCGAATATACAACTCACCTGATGGCAAGTCGACGCTGTTCCTGCCCACAAGGAGCATGACGAGGTTGCGTAATTCGCGTTTCCCGTAGCATGTCAAAGAGTGTCTTTCTGTTGCCTATCGGAGTATCTCATCACTGTAAAATACGCGCTCAAAAAGTATTACAATTCCGTTTATGAAAATTATCAGTATTTCAAAATTTGCCCTCTGCCTGACAACCGTATTAATGTCTATTCTCGCAAGAATGCAAAAGCATATTTGCCATTAATCTGACGCGAAATTTAATTTACATTATGCATTCATTCATCAACTCTACTGACATTATGAGCAGAGTTGTACAGTCCAAACCTCTCGACTTTAAATTAATATTTAAATATGCTATCGTGCAATTTTTATTTTTCAAATTACGTCTGCGGTATTTATGATGAATAACTTTTCCTTAAAAAGCTTTTTGTGCCAGATATATTTACTACAAATTTCTGCTTTTAAAGGCCATTACTGTAACGAAGTTGATGGTCAAAGGTAGAAAGTTTAGGGGTAGCTTCACAAAGATATTATTGGAGTGGACGCAAAATTTCTTAGTACATTACAATCAGTAAATTAAAATAGTAATATTTTATAAATAATATGCAAAACACTATCCAGAATTAGAACAAAAACATTCAATCGAATGATTAAATGTTAAAAGAAAAATTAAAAAAATGATAGAAATGCATGTTACCTGTCCTGGTTCCACTGGATTCCATGAATCAAACAGTTGGAGAAAGTCTGGCTCAAACTCCCACTCCTTTCACAATTCAGAATCCTAAAAAGCAGAATGAAACGGGGCGTCGACCCTCGTATACACAGTAACATACAACATAATATAGTACTTGTGTACACAGTAACATACATATCTATCAAGGGAGGGCAAACAAACTTTTGTAAAAAAATAAAAAAAAATTATAAAAAAAGAATTTCGTGTTATACGTATCTTAATTTTGAAAGATTTTCTGTCTCACTCACATAACATAGCCAGGGAAAACTCCGATTCACACGGTGACAAGCGGAAGTCGCGAATATACAACTCACCTGATCGCAAGTCGACGCTGTTCCTGCCCACAAGGAGCATGACGGGGTTGCGTAATTCGCGTTTCCCGTAGCATGTCAAAGAGTGTTTTTCTGTTGCCTATTGGAGTATCTCATCACTGTAAAAATACGCGCTCAAAAATTATTACAATTCCGTTTATGAAAATTATCAGTATTTCAAAATTTGCCCTCTACCTGACAACCGTATTAATGTCTATTCTCGCAAGAATGCAAAAGCATATTTGCCATTAATCTGACGCGAAATTTAATTTACAGTATGCAACTATTCATCAACTATACTGACATTATGAGCAGAGTTGTACAGTCCAAACCTCTCGACTTTAAATTAATATTTAAATATGCTATCGTGCAATTTTTATTTTTAAAATTACGTCTGCGGTATTTACGATCAATAACTTTTCCTAAAAAAGCTTTTTGTGCCAGATATATTTACGCCAAATTTCTGCTTTTAAAGGCCATTACTGTAACGAAGTTGATGGTCAAAGGTAGAAAGTTTAGGGGTAGCTTCACAAAGATATTATTGGAGTGGACGAAAAATTTCTTAGTACATTACAATCAGTAAATTAAAATAGTAATATTTTATAAATAATATGCAAAACACTATCCAGAATTAGAACAAAAACATTCAAACGAATGATTAAATGTTAAAAGAAAAATTAAAAAATGATAGAAATGCATGTTACCTGTCTTGGTCTATTGGATTCCATGAATCAAACAGTTGGAGAAAGTCTGGCTCAAACTCCCACTCCTTTCACAATTCAGAATCCTAAAAAGCAGAATGAAACGGGGCGTCGACCCTCGTATACACAGTAACATAAAACATAATATAGTACTTGTGTACACAGTAACATACATATCTATCAAGGGAGGGCAAACAAACTAAAAAAAATAATAATTAATTAATTTATTTATACAAAAAGGATTTCGTGTTATACGTATTTTAATTTTGAAAGATTTTCTGTCTCACTCACACAACATGTCTAGGGAAAACTCCGCTTCACACGGTGAAAAACGGAAATCGCGAATATACAACTCACCTGATGGCAAGTCGACGCTGTTCCTGCCCACAAGGAGCATGACGAGGTTGCGTAATTCGCGTTTCCCGTAGCATGTCAAAGAGTGTTTTTCTGTTGCCTATCGGAGTATCTCATCACTGTAAAAATACGCGCTCAAAAATTATTACAATTCCGTTTATGAAAATTATCAGTATTTCAAAATTTGCCCTCTGCCTGACAACCGTATTAATGTCTATTCTCGCAAGAATGCAAAAGCATATTTGCCATTAATCTGACGCGAAATTTAATTTACAGTATGCATTCATTCATCAACTCTACTGACATTATGAGCAGAGTTGTACAGTCCAAACCTCTCGACTTTAAATTAATATTTAAATATGCTATCGTGCAATTTTTATTTTTAAAATTACGTCTGCGGTATTTACGATCAATAACTTTTCCTTAAAAAGCTTTTTGTGCCAGATATATTTACGCCAAATTTCTGCTTTTAAAGGCCATTACTGTAACGAAGTTGATGGTCAAAGGTAGAAAGTTTAGGGGTAGCTTCACAAAGATATTATTGGAGTGGACGCAAAATTTCTTAGTACATTACAATCAGTAAATTAAAATAGTAATATTTTATAAATAATATGCAAAACACTATCCAGAATTAGAACAAAAACATTCAAACGAATGATTAAATGTTAAAAGAAAAATTAAAAAATGATAGAAATGCATGTTACCTGTCTTGGTCTATTGGATTCCATGAATCAAACAGTTGGAGAAAGTCTGGCTCAAACTCCCACTCCTTTCACAATTCAGAATCCTAAAAAGCAGAATGAAACGGGGCGTCGACCCTCGTATACACAGTAACATACAACATAATATAGTACTTGTGTACACAGTAACATACATATCTATCAAGGGAGGGCAAACAAACTTTTGTAAAAAAAATAAAAAAAAATTATAAAAAAAGAATTTCGTGTTATACGTATCTTAATTTTGAAAGATTTTCTGTCTCACTCACATAACATAGCCAGGGAAAACTCCGATTCACACGGTGACAAGCAGAAGTCGCGAATATACAACTCACCTGATCGCAAGTCGACGCTGTTCCTGCCCACAAGGAGCATGACGAGGTTGCGTAATTCGCGTTTCCCGTAGCATGTCAAAGAGTGTTTTTCTGTTGCCTATCGGAGTATCTCATCACTGTAAAAATACGCGCTCAAAAATTATTACAATTCCGTTTATGAAAATTATCAGTATTTCAAAATTTGCCCTCTGCCTGACAACCGTATTAATGTCTATTCTCGCAAGAATGCAAAAGCATATTTGCCATTAATCTGACGCGAAATTTAATTTACAGTATGCAACTATTCATCAACTATACTGACATTATGAGCAGAGTTGTACAGTCCAAACCTCTCGACTTTAAATTAATATTTAAATATGCTATCGTGCAATTTTTACTTTTAAAATTACGTCTGCGGTATTTATGATCAATAACTTTTCCTTAAAAAGCTTTTTGTGCCAGATATATTTACGCCAAAAATTCTGCTTTTAAAGGCCATTACTGTAACGAAGTTGATGGTCAAATGTAGAAAGTTTAGGGGTAGCTTCACAAAGATATTATTGGAGTGGACGCAAAATTTCTTAGTACATTACAATCAGTAAATTAAAATAGTAATATTTTATAAATAATATGCAAAACACTATCCAGAATTAGAACAAAAACATTCAAACGAATGATTAAATGTTAAAAGAAAAATTAAAAAATGATAGAAATGCATGTTACCTGTCTTGGTGTATTGGATTCCATGAATCAAACAGTTGGAGAAAGTCTGGCTCAAACTCCCACTCCTTTCACAATTCAGAATCCTAAAAAGCAGAATGAAACGGGGCGTCGACCCTCGTATACACAGTAACATACAACATAATATAGTACTTGTGTACACAGTAACATACATATCTATCAAGGGAGGGCAAACAAACTTTTGTAAAAAAAAATAAAAAAAAATTATAAAAAAAGAATTTCGTGTTATACGTATCTTAATTTTGAAAGATTTTCTGTCTCACTCACATAACATAGCCAGGGAAAACTCCGATTCACACGGTGACAAGCGGAAGTCGCGAATATACAACTCACCTGATGGCAAGTCGACGCTGTTCCTGCCCACAAGGAGCATGACGAGGTTGCGTAATTCGCGTTTCCCGTAGCATGTCAAAGAGTGTCTTTCTGTTGCCTATCGGAGTATCTCATCACTGTAAAAATACGCGCTCAAAAAGTATTACAATTCCGTTTATGAAAATTATCAGTATTTCAAAATTTGCCCTCTGCCTGACAACCGTATTAATGTCTATTCTCGCAAGAATGCAAAAGCATATTTGCCATTAATCTGACGCGAAATTTAATTTACATTATGCATTCATTCATCAACTCTACTGACATTATGAGCAGAGTTGTACAGTCCAAACCTCTCGACTTTAAATTAATATTTAAATATGCTATCGTGCAATTTTTATTTTTCAAATTACGTCTGCGGTATTTATGATGAATAACTTTTCCTTAAAAAGCTTTTTGTGCCAGATATATTTACGCCAAAAATTCTGCTTTTAAAGGCCATTACTGTAACGAAGTTGATGGTCAAAGGTAGAAAGTTTAGGGGTAGCTTCACAAAGATATTATTGGAGTGGACGCAAAATTTCTTAGTATATTACCATCAGTAAATTAAAATAGTAATAGTTTATAAATAATATGCAAAACACTATCCAGAATTAGATCAAAAAAATTAAAACGAACGATTAAATGTTAAAAGGAAAATTAAAAAATGATAGAAATGCATGTTACCTGTCTTGATCCATTGGAGTCCATGAATAAAAAAGTTGGAGAAAATCTGGCTCAAACTCCCACTCCTTTCACAATTCAGAATCCTAAAAAGCAGAATGAAACGGGGCGTCGACCCTCGTATACACAGTAACATACAACATAAAATAGTACTTGTGTACACAGTAACATACATATCTATCAAAGGGAGGGCAAACAAACTTTTGTAAAAAATTAAAAAAAGAAATTAAAAAAAAAGAAATTCATGTTATACGTATCTTAATTTTGAAAGGTTTTCTATCTCACTCATATAACATGTCCAGAGAAAACTCTGCTTTACGCGGTGACAAGCGGAAGTCGCGAATATACAACTCACCTGATGGCAAGTCGACGCTGTTCCTGCCCACAAGGAGCATGACGAGGTTGCGTAATTCGCGTTTCCCGTAGCATGTCAAAGAGTGTCTTTCTGTTGCCTATCGGAGTATCTCATCACTGTAAAAATACGCGCTCAAAAAGTATTACAATTCCGTTTATGAAAATTATCAGTATTTCAAAATTTGCCCTCTGCCTGACAACCGTATTAATGTCTATTCTCGCAAGAATGCAAAAGCATATTTGCCATTAATCTGACGCGAAATTTAATTTACATTATGCATTCATTCATCAACTCTACTGACATTATGAGCAGAGTTGTACAGTCCAAACCTCTCGACTTTAAATTAATATTTAAATATGCTATCGTGCAATTTTTATTTTTCAAATTACGTCTGCGGTATTTATGATGAATAACTTTTCCTTAAAAAGCTTTTTGTGCCAGATATATTTACGACAAATTTCTGCTTTTAAAGGCCATTACTGTAACGAAGTTGATGGTCAAAGGTAGAAAGTTTAGGGGTAGCTTCACAAAGATATTATTGGAGTGGACGCAAAATTTCTTAGTACATTACAATCAGTAAATTAAAATAGTAATATTTTATAAATAATATGCAAAACACTATCCAGAATTAGAACAAAAACATTCAAACGAATGATTAAATGTTAAAAGAAAAATTAAAAAATGATAGAAATGCATGTTACCTGTCCTGATTCCATTGGATTCCATGAATCAAACAGTTGGAGAAAGTCTGGCTCAAACTCCCACACCTTTCACAATTCAGAATCCTAAAAAGCAGAATGAAACGGGGCGTCGACCCTCGTATACACAGTAACATACAACTTAATATAGTACTTGTGTACACAGTAACATACATATTTATCAAGGGAGGGCAAACAAATTTTTGTAAAAAAATAAAAAAAAATTATAAAAAAAGAATTTCGTGTTATACGTATCTTAATTTTGAAAGATTTTCTGTCT
The DNA here is from genome assembly GCA_963931845.1 of Maratus michaelseni. Taxonomy (NCBI): domain Eukaryota; kingdom Metazoa; phylum Arthropoda; class Arachnida; order Araneae; family Salticidae; genus Maratus; species Maratus michaelseni. The sequence goes on along the minus strand of OZ007590.1, from coordinate 77,574,160 downwards.
CACTCACATAACATAGCCAGGGAAAACTCCGATTCACACGGTGACAAGCGGAAGTCGCGAATATACAACTCACCTGATGGCAAGTCGACGCTGTTCCTGCCCACAAGGAGCATGACGAGGTTGCGTAATTCGCGTTTCCCGTAGCATGTCAAAGAGTGTCTTTCTGTTGCCTATCGGAGTATCTCATCACTGTAAAAATACGCGCTCAAAAAGTATTACAATTCCGTTTATGAAAATTATCAGTATTTCAAAATTTGCCCTCTGCCTGACAACCGTATTAATGTCTATTCTCGCAAGAATGCAAAAGCATATTTGCCATTAATCTGACGCGAAATTTAATTTACATTATGCATTCATTCATCAACTCTACTGACATTATGAGCAGAGTTGTACAGTCCAAACCTCTCGACTTTAAATTAATATTTAAATATGCTATCGTGCAATTTTTATTTTTCAAATTACGTCTGCGGTATTTATGATGAATAACTTTTCCTTAAAAAGCTTTTTGTGCCAGATATATTTACGCCAAAAATTCTGCTTTTAAAGGCCATTACTGTAACGAAGTTGATGGTCAAAGGTAGAAAGTTTAGGGGTAGCTTCACAAAGATATTATTGGAGTGGACGCAAAATTTCTTAGTATATTACCATCAGTAAATTAAAATAGTAATAGTTTATAAATAATATGCAAAACACTATCCAGAATTAGATCAAAAAAATTAAAACGAACGATTAAATGTTAAAAGGAAAATTAAAAAATGATAGAAATGCATGTTACCTGTCTTGATCCATTGGAGTCCATGAATAAAAAAGTTGGAGAAAATCTGGCTCAAACTCCCACTCCTTTCACAATTCAGAATCCTAAAAAGCAGAATGAAACGGGGCGTCGACCCTCGTATACACAGTAACATACAACATAAAATAGTACTTGTGTACACAGTAACATACATATCTATCAAAGGGAGGGCAAACAAACTTTTGTAAAAAATTAAAAAAAGAAATTAAAAAAAAAGAAATTCATGTTATACGTATCTTAATTTTGAAAGGTTTTCTATCTCACTCATATAACATGTCCAGAGAAAACTCTGCTTTACGCGGTGACAAGCGGAAGTCGCGAATATACAACTCACCTGATGGCAAGTCGACGCTGTTCCTGCCCACAAGGAGCATGACGAGGTTGCGTAATTCGCGTTTCCCGTAGCATGTCAAAGAGTGTCTTTCTGTTGCCTATCGGAGTATCTCATCACTGTAAAAATACGCGCTCAAAAAGTATTACAATTCCGTTTATGAAAATTATCAGTATTTCAAAATTTGCCCTCTGCCTGACAACCGTATTAATGTCTATTCTCGCAAGAATGCAAAAGCATATTTGCCATTAATCTGACGCGAAATTTAATTTACATTATGCATTCATTCATCAACTCTACTGACATTATGAGCAGAGTTGTACAGTCCAAACCTCTCGACTTTAAATTAATATTTAAATATGCTATCGTGCAATTTTTATTTTTCAAATTACGTCTGCGGTATTTATGATGAATAACTTTTCCTTAAAAAGCTTTTTGTGCCAGATATATTTACGACAAATTTCTGCTTTTAAAGGCCATTACTGTAACGAAGTTGATGGTCAAAGGTAGAAAGTTTAGGGGTAGCTTCACAAAGATATTATTGGAGTGGACGCAAAATTTCTTAGTACATTACAATCAGTAAATTAAAATAGTAATATTTTATAAATAATATGCAAAACACTATCCAGAATTAGAACAAAAACATTCAAACGAATGATTAAATGTTAAAAGAAAAATTAAAAAATGATAGAAATGCATGTTACCTGTCCTGATTCCATTGGATTCCATGAATCAAACAGTTGGAGAAAGTCTGGCTCAAACTCCCACTCCTTTCACAATTCAGAATCCTAAAAAGCAGAATGAAACGGGGCGTCGACCCTCGTATACACAGTAACATACAACTTAATATAGTACTTGTGTACACAGTAACATACATATTTATCAAGGGAGGGCAAACAAATTTTTGTAAAAAAATAAAAAAAAATTATAAAAAAAGAATTTCGTGTTATACGTATCTTAATTTTGAAAGATTTTCTGTCTCACTCACATAACATAGCCAGGGAAAACTCCGATTCACACGGTGACAAGCGGAAGTCGCGAATATACAACTCACCTGATCGCAAGTCGACGCTGTTCCTGCCCACAAGGAGCATGACGAGGTTGCGTAATTCGCGTTTCCCGTAGTATGTCAAAGAGTGTTTTTCTGTTGCCTATCGGAGTATCTCATCACTGTAAAAATACGCGCTCAAAAATTATTACAATTCCGTTTATGAAAATTATCAGTATTTCAAAATTTGCCCTCTGCCTGACAACCGTATTAATGTCTATTCTCGCAAGAATGCAAAAGCATATTTGCCATTAATCTGACGCGAAATTTAATTTACAGTATGCAACTATTCATCAACTATACTGACATTATGAGCAGAGTTGTACAGTCCAAACATCTTGACTTTAAATTAATATTTAAATATGCTATCGTGCAATTTTTACTTTTAAAATTACGTCTGCGGTATTTATGATCAATAACTTTTCCTTAAAAAGCTTTTTGTGCCAGATATATTTACGCCAAAAATTCTGCTTTTAAAGGCCATTACTGTAACGAAGTTGATGGTCAAAGGTAGAAAGATTAGGGGTAGCTTCACAAAGATATTATTGGAGTGGACGCAAAATTTCTTAGTATATTACAATCAGTAATTTAAAATAGTAATAGTTTATAAATAATATGCAAAACACTATCCAGAATTAGAACAAAAAATTAAAACGAACGATTAAATGTTAAAAGGAAAATTAAAAAATGATAGAAATGCATGTTACCTGTCTTGATTCATTGGAGTCCATGAATAAAAAAGTTGGAGAAAGTCTGGCTCAAACTCCCACTCCTTTCACAATTCAGAATCCTAAAAAGCAGAATGAAACGGGGCGTCGACCCTCGTATACACAGTAACATACAACATAAAATAGTACTTGTGTACACAGTAACATACATATCTATCAAAGGGAGGGCAAACAAACTTTTGTAAAAAATTAAAAAAAGAAATTAAAAAAAAAGAAATTCATGTTATACGTATCTTAATTTTGAAAGGTTTTCTATCTCACTCACATAACATGTCCAGAGAAAACTCTGCTTTACGCGGTGACAAGCGGAAGTCGCGAATATACAACTCACCTGATGGCAAGTCGACGCTGTTCCTGCCCACAAGGAGCATGACGAGGTTGCGTAATTCGCGTTTCCCGTAGCATGTCAAAGAGTGTCTTTCTGTTGCCTATCGGAGTATCTCATCACTGTAAAATACGCGCTCAAAAAGTATTACAATTCCGTTTATGAAAATTATCAGTATTTCAAAATTTGCCCTCTGCCTGACAACCGTATTAATGTCTATTCTCGCAAGAATGCAAAAGCATATTTGCCATTAATCTGACGCGAAATTTAATTTACATTATGCATTCATTCATCAACTCTACTGACATTATGAGCAGAGTTGTACAGTCCAAACCTCTCGACTTTAAATTAATATTTAAATATGCTATCGTGCAATTTTTATTTTTCAAATTACGTCTGCGGTATTTATGATGAATAACTTTTCCTTAAAAAGCTTTTTGTGCCAGATATATTTACTACAAATTTCTGCTTTTAAAGGCCATTACTGTAACGAAGTTGATGGTCAAAGGTAGAAAGTTTAGGGGTAGCTTCACAAAGATATTATTGGAGTGGACGCAAAATTTCTTAGTACATTACAATCAGTAAATTAAAATAGTAATATTTTATAAATAATATGCAAAACACTATCCAGAATTAGAACAAAAACATTCAATCGAATGATTAAATGTTAAAAGAAAAATTAAAAAAATGATAGAAATGCATGTTACCTGTCCTGGTTCCACTGGATTCCATGAATCAAACAGTTGGAGAAAGTCTGGCTCAAACTCCCACTCCTTTCACAATTCAGAATCCTAAAAAGCAGAATGAAACGGGGCGTCGACCCTCGTATACACAGTAACATACAACATAATATAGTACTTGTGTACACAGTAACATACATATCTATCAAGGGAGGGCAAACAAACTTTTGTAAAAAAATAAAAAAAAATTATAAAAAAAGAATTTCGTGTTATACGTATCTTAATTTTGAAAGATTTTCTGTCTCACTCACATAACATAGCCAGGGAAAACTCCGATTCACACGGTGACAAGCGGAAGTCGCGAATATACAACTCACCTGATCGCAAGTCGACGCTGTTCCTGCCCACAAGGAGCATGACGGGGTTGCGTAATTCGCGTTTCCCGTAGCATGTCAAAGAGTGTTTTTCTGTTGCCTATTGGAGTATCTCATCACTGTAAAAATACGCGCTCAAAAATTATTACAATTCCGTTTATGAAAATTATCAGTATTTCAAAATTTGCCCTCTACCTGACAACCGTATTAATGTCTATTCTCGCAAGAATGCAAAAGCATATTTGCCATTAATCTGACGCGAAATTTAATTTACAGTATGCAACTATTCATCAACTATACTGACATTATGAGCAGAGTTGTACAGTCCAAACATCTTGACTTTAAATTAATATTTAAATATGCTATCGTGCAATTTTTACTTTTAAAATTACGTCTGCGGTATTTATGATCAATAACTTTTCCTTAAAAAGCTTTTTGTGCCAGATATATTTACGCCAAAAATTCTGCTTTTAAAGGCCATTACTGTAACGAAGTTGATGGTCAAAGGTAGAAAGTTTAGGGGTAGCTTCACAAAGATATTATTGGAGTGGACGCAAAATTTCTTAGTATATTACAATCAGTAATTTAAAATAGTAATAGTTTATAAATAATATGCAAAACACTATCCAGAATTAGAACAAAAAAATTAAAACGAACGATTAAATGTTAAAAGGAAAATTAAAAAATGATAGAAATGCATGTTACCTGTCTTGATCCATTGGAGTCCATGAATAAAAAAGTTGGAGAAAGTCTGGCTCAAACTCCCACTCCTTTCACAATTCAGAATCCTAAAAAGCAGAATGAAACGGGGCGTCGACCCTCGTAGACACAGTAACATACAACATAAAATAGTACTTGTGTACACAGTAACATACATATCTATCAAAGGGAGGGCAAACAAACTTTTGTAAAAAATTAAAAAAAGAAATTAAAAAAAAAGAAATTCATGTTATACGTATCTTAATTTTGAAAGGTTTTCTATCTCACTCACATAACATGTCCAGAGAAAACTCTGCTTTACGCGGTGACAAGCGGAAGTCGCGAATATACAACTCACCTGATGGCAAGTCGACGCTGTTCCTGCCCACAAGGAGCATGACGAGGTTGCGTAATTCGCGTTTCCCGTAGCATGTCAAAGAGTGTCTTTCTGTTGCCTATCGGAGTATCTCATCACTGTAAAAATACGCGCTCAAAAAGTATTACAATTCCGTTTATGAAAATTATCAGTATTTCAAAATTTGCCCTCTGCCTGACAACCGTATTAATGTCTATTCTCGCAAGAATGCAAAAGCATATTTGCCATTAATCTGACGCGAAATTTAATTTACAGTATGCATTCATTCATCAACTCTACTGATATTATGAGCAGAGTTGTACAGTCCAAACCTCTCGACTTTAAATTAATATTTAAATATGCTATCGTGCAATTTTTATTTTTCAAATTACGTCTGCGGTATTTATGATGAATAACTTTTCCTTAAAAAGCTTTTTGTGCCAGATATATTTACGACAAATTTCTGCTTTTAAAGGCCATTACTGTAACGAAGTTGATGGTCAAAGGTAGAAAGTTTAGGGGTAGCTTCACAAAGATATTATTGGAGTGGACGCAAAATTTCTCAGTACATTACAATCAGTAAATTAAAATAGTAATATTTTATAAATAATATGCAAAACACTATCCAGAATTAGAACAAAAACATTCAAACGAATGATTAAATGTTAAAAGAAAAATTAAAAAATGATAGAAATGCATGTTACCTGTCCTGATTCCATTGGATTCCATGAATCAAACAGTTGGAGAAAGTCTGGCTCAAACTCCCACTCCTTTCACAATTCAGAATCCTAAAAAGCAGAATGAAACGGGGCGTCGACCCTCGTATACACAGTAACATACAACATAATATAGTACTTGTGTACACAGCAACATACATATCTATCAAGGGAGGGCAAACAAACTTTTGTAAAAAAAATAAAAAAAAATTAAAAAAAAAGAATTTCGTGTTATACGTATCTTAATTTTGAAAGATTTTCTGTCTCACTCACATAACATAGCCAGGGAAAACTCCGATTCACACGGTGACAAGCGGAAGTCGCGAATATACAACTCACCTGATCGCAAGTCGACGCTGTTCCTGCCCACAAGGAGCATGACGAGGTTGCGTAATTCGCGATTCCCGTAGCATGTCAAAGAGTGTTTTTCTGTTGCCTATCGGAGTATCTCATCACTGTAAAAATACGCGCTCAAAAATTATTACAATTCCGTTTATGAAAATTATCAGTATTTCAAAATTTGCCCTCTGCCTGACAACCGTATTAATGTCTATTCTCGCAAGAATGCAAAAGCATATTTGCCATTAATCTGACGCGAAATTTAATTTACAGTATGCAACTATTCATCAACTATACTGACATTATGAGCAGAGTTGTACAGTCCAAACCTCTCGACTTTAAATTAATATTTAAATATGCTATCGTGCAATTTTTACTTTTAAAATTACGTCTGCGGTATTTATGATCAATAACTTTTCCTTAAAAAGCTTTTTGTGCCAGATATATTTACGCCAAAAATTCTGCTTTTAAAGGCCATTACTGTAACGAAGTTGATGGTCAAATGTAGAAAGTTTAGGGGTAGCTTCACAAAGATATTATTGGAGTGGACGCAAAATTTCTTAGTACATTACAATCAGTAAATTAAAATAGTAATATTTTATAAATAATATGCAAAACACTATCCAGAATTAGAACAAAAACATTCAAACGAATGATTCAATGTTAAAAGAAAAATTAAAAAATGATAGAAATGCATGTTACCTGTCTTGGTCTATTGGATTCCATGAATCAAACAGTTGGAGAAAGTCTGGCTCAAACTCCCACTCCTTTCACAATTCAGAATCCTAAAAAGCAGAATGAAACGGGGCGTCGACCCTCGTATACACAGTAACATACAACATAATATAGTACTTGTGTACACAGTAACATACATATCTATCAAGGGAGGGCAAACAAACTTTTGTAAAAAAAATAAAAAAAAATTATAAAAAAAGAATTTCGTGTTATACGTATCTTAATTTTGAAAGATTTTCTGTCTCACTCACATAACATAGCCAGGGAAAACTCCGATTCACACGGTGACAAGCGGAAGTCGCGAATATACAACTCACCTGATCGCAAGTCGACGCTGTTCCTGCCCACAAGGAGCATGACGAGGTTGCGTAATTCGCGTTTCCCGTAGCATGTCAAAGAGTGTTTTTCTGTTGCCTATCGGAGTATCTCATCACTGTAAAAATACGCGCTCAAAAATTATTACAATTCCGTTTATGAAAATTATCAGTATTTCAAAATTTGCCCTCTGCCTGACAACCGTATTAATGTCTATTCTCGCAAGAATGCAAAAGCATATTTGCCATTAATCTGACGCGAAATTTAATTTACAGTATGCAACTATTCATCAACTATACTGACATTATGAGCAGAGTTGTACAGTCCAAACCTCTCGACTTTAAATTAATATTTAAATATGCTATCGTGCAATTTTTACTTTTAAAATTACGTCTGCGGTATTTATGATCAATAACTTTTCCTTAAAAAGCTTTTTGTGCCAGATATATTTACGCCAAAAATTCTGCTTTTAAAGGCCATTACTGTAACGAAGTTGATGGTCAAATGTAGAAAGTTTAGGGGTAGCTTCACAAAGATATTATTGGAGTGGACGCAAAATTTCTTAGTATATTACAATCAGTAAATTAAAATAGTAATAGTTTATAAATAATATGCAAAACACTATCCAGAATTAGATCAAAAACATTCAAACGAATGATTAAATGTTAAAAGAAAAATTAAAAAATGATAGAAATGCATGTTACCTGTCTTGGTCTATTGGATTCCATGAATCAAACAGTTGGAGAAAGTCTGGCTCAAACTCCCACTCCTTTCACAATTCAGAATCCTAAAAAGCAGAATGAAACGGGGCGTCGACCCTCGTATACACAGTAACATAAAACATAATATAGTACTTGTGTACACAGTAACATACATATCTATCAAGGGAGGGCAAACAAACTAAAAAAAATAATAATTAATTTATTTATTTATACAAAAAGGATTTCGTGTTATACGTATTTTAATTTTGAAAGATTTTCTGTCTCACTCACACAACATGTCTAGGGAAAACTCCGCTTCACACGGTGAAAAACGGAAATCGCGAATATACAACTCACCTGATGGCAAGTCGACGATGTTCCTGCCCACAAGGAGCATGACGAGGTTGCGTAATTTGCGTTTCCCGTAGCATGTCAAAGAGTGTTTTTCTGTTGCCTATCGGAGTATCTCATCACTGTAAAAATACGCGCTCAAAAATTATTACAATTCCGTTTATGAAAATTATCAGTATTTCAAAATTTTACCTCTGCCTGACAACCGTTTTCATTTCTATTCTCGCAAGAATGCAAAAGCATATTTGCCATTAATCTGACGCGAAATTTAATTTACAGTATGCATTCATTCATCAAGTCTACTGACATTATGAGCAGAGTTGTACAGTCCAAACCTCTCGACTTTAAATTAATATTTAAATATGCTATCGTGCAATTTTTATTTTTAAAATTACGTCTGCGGTATTTACGATCAATAACTTTTCCTTAAAAAGCTTTTTGTGCCAGATATATTTACGCCAAATTTCTGCTTTTAAAGGCCATTACTGTAACGAAGTTGATGGTCAAAGGTAGAAAGTTTAGGGGTAGCTTCACAAAGATATTATTGGAGTGGACGCAAAATTTCTTAGTACATTACAATCAGTAAATTAAAATAGTAATATTTTATAAATAATATGCAAAACACTATCCAGAATTAGAACAAAAACATTCAATCGAATGATTAAATGTTAAAAGAAAAATTAAAAAAATGATAGAAATGCATGTTACCTGTCCTGGTTCCATTGGATTCCATGAATCAAACAGTTGGAGAAAGTCTGGCTCAAACTCCCACTCCTTTCACAATTCAGAATCCTAAAAAGCAGAATGAAACGAGGCGTCGACCCTCGTATCCACAGTAACATACAACATAATATAGTACTTGTGTACACAGTAACATACATATCTATCAAGGGAGGGCAAACAAACTAAAAAAAAATAATAATTAATTAATTTATTTATAAAAAAAGAATTTCGTGTTATACGTATTTTAATTTTGAAAGATTTTCTGTCTCACTCACACAACATGTCTAGGGAAAACTCCGCTTCACACGGTGAAAAACGGAAATCGCGAATATACAACTCACCTGATGGCAAGTCGACGCTGTTCCTGCCCACAAGGAGCATGACGAGGTTGCGTAATTCGCGTTTCCCGTAGCATGTCAAAGAGTGTTTTTCTGTTGCCTATCGGAGTATCTCATTACTGTAAAAATACGTGCTCAGAAATTATTACAATTCCGTTTACGAAAATTCTCTGTATTTCAAAATTTGCCCTCTGCCTGACAACCGTATTAATGTCTGTTCTCGCAAGAATGCAAAAGCATATTTGCCATTAATCTCACGCAAAATTTAATTTACAGTATGCAACTATTCTTCAACTTTACTGACATTATGAGCAGAGTTGAATAGTCCAAAATCTCGACTTTAAATTAATATTTAAATATGCTATCGTGTAATTTTTACTTTTAAAATTACGTCTGCGGTATTTATGATCAATAACTTTTCCTTAAAAAGCTTTTTGTCTCAGATATATTTACGCCAAAAATTCTGCTGTTAAAGACTATTACTGTAACGAAGTTGATGGTCAAAGGTAGAAAGTTTAGGGGTAGCTTCACAAAGATATTATTGGAGTGGACGCAAAATTTCTTAGTACATTACAATCAGTAAATTAAAATAGTAATATTTTATAAATAATATGCAAAACACTATCCAGAATTAGAACAAAAACATTCAAACGAATGATTAAATGTTAAAAGAAAAATTAAAAAATGATAGAAATGCATGTTACCTGTCCTGATTCCATTGGATTCCATGAATCAAACACTTGGAGAAAGTCTGGCTCAAACTCCCACTCCTTTCACAATTCAGAATCCTAAAAAGCAGAATGAAACGGGGCGTCGACCCTCGTATACACAGTAACGTACAACATAATATAGTACTTGTGTACACAGTAACATACATATCTATCAAGGGAGGGCAAACAAACTTTTGTAAAAAAATAAAAAAAAATTATAAAAAAAGAATTTCGTGTTATACGTATCTTAATTTTGAAAGATTTTCTGTCTCACTCACATAACATAGCCAGGGAAAACTCCGATTCACACGGTGACAAGCGGAAGTCGCGAATATACAACTCACCTGATCGCAAGTCGACGCTGTTCCTGCCCACAAGGAGCATGACGGGGTTGCGTAATTCGCGTTTCCCGTAGCATGTCAAAGAGTGTTTTTCTGTTGCCTATTGGAGTATCTCATCACTGTAAAAATACGCGCTCAAAAATTATTACAATTCCGTTTATGAAAATTATCAGTATTTCAAAATTTGCCCTCTACCTGACAACCGTATTAATGTCTATTCTCGCAAGAATGCAAAAGCATATTTGCCATTAATCTGACGCGAAATTTAATTTACAGTATGCAACTATTCATCAACTATACTGACATTATGAGCAGAGTTGTACAGTCCAAACATCTTGACTTTAAATTAATATTTAAATATGCTATCGTGCAATTTTTACTTTTAAAATTACGTCTGCGGTATTTATGATCAATAACTTTTCCTTAAAAAGCTTTTTGTGCCAGATATATTTACGCCAAAAATTCTGCTTTTAAAGGCCATTACTGTAACGAAGTTGATGGTCAAAGGTAGAAACTTTAGGGGTAGCTTCACAAAGATATTATTGGAGTGGACGCAAAATTTCTTAGTATATTACAATCAGTAATTTAAAATAGTAATAGTTTATAAATAATATGCAAAACACTATCCAGAATTAGAACAAAAAAATTAAAACGAACGATTAAATGTTAAAAGGAAAATTAAAAAATGATAGAAATGCATGTTACCTGTCTTGATCCATTGGAGTCCATGAATAAAAAAGTTGGAGAAAGTCTGGCTCAAACTCCCACTCCTTTCACAATTCAGAATCCTAAAAAGCAGAATGAAACGGGGCGTCGACCCTCGTAGACACAGTAACATACAACATAAAATAGTACTTGTGTACACAGTAACATACATATCTATCAAAGGGAGGGCAAACAAACTTTTGTAAAAAATTAAAAAAAGAAATTAAAAAAAAAGAAATTCATGTTATACGTATCTTAATTTTGAAAGGTTTTCTATCTCACTCACATAACATGTCCAGAGAAAACTCTGCTTTACGCGGTGACAAGCGGAAGTCGCGAATATACAACTCACCTGATGGCAAGTCGACGCTGTTCCTGCCCACAAGGAGCATGACGAGGTTGCGTAATTCGCGTTTCCCGTAGCATGTCAAAGAGTGTCTTTCTGTTGCCTATCGGAGTATCTCATCACTGTAAAAATACGCGCTCAAAAAGTATTACAATTCCGTTTATGAAAATTATCAGTATTTCAAAATTTGCCCTCTGCCTGACAACCGTATTAATGTCTATTCTCGCAAGAATGCAAAAGCATATTTGCCATTAATCTGACGCGAAATTTAATTTACAGTATGCATTCATTCATCAACTCTACTGATATTATGAGCAGAGTTGTACAGTCCAAACCTCTCGACTTTAAATTAATATTTAAATATGCTATCGTGCAATTTTTATTTTTCAAATTACGTCTGCGGTATTTATGATGAATAACTTTTCCTTAAAAAGCTTTTTGTGCCAGATATATTTACGACAAATTTCTGCTTTTAAAGGCCATTACTGTAACGAAGTTGATGGTCAAAGGTAGAAAGTTTAGGGGTAGCTTCACAAAGATATTATTGGAGTGGACGCAAAATTTCTCAGTACATTACAATCAGTAAATTAAAATAGTAATATTTTATAAATAATATGCAAAACACTATCCAGAATTAGATCAAAAACATTCAAACGAATGATTAAATGTTAAAAGAAAAATTAAAAAATGATAGAAATGCATGTTACCTGTCTTGGTCTATTGGATTCCATGAATCAAACAGTTGGAGAAAGTCTGGCTCAAACTCCCACTCCTTTCACAATTCAGAATCCTAAAAAGCAGAATGAAACGGGGCGTCGACCCTCGTATACACAGTAACATACAACATAATATAGTACTTGTGTACACAGTAACATACATATCTATCAAGGGAGGGCAAACAAACTAAAAAAAATAATAATTAATTAATTTATTTATACAAAAAGGATTTCGTGTTATACGTATTTTAATTTTGAAAGATTTTCTGTCTCACTCACACAACATGTCTAGGGAAAACTCCGCTTCACACGGTGAAAAACGGAAATCGCGAATATACAACTCACCTGATGGCAAGTCGACGCTGTTCCTGCCCACAAGGAGCATGACGAGGTTGCGTAATTCGCGTTTCCCGTAGCATGTCAAAGAGTGTTTTTCTGTTGCCTATCGGAGTATCTCATCACTGTAAAAATACGCGCTCAAAAATTATTACAATTCCGTTTATGAAAATTATCAGTATTTCAAAATTTGCCCTCTGCCTGACAACCGTATTAATGTCTATTCTCGCAAGAATGCAAAAGCATATTTGCCATTAATCTGACGCGAAATTTAATTTACAGTATGCATTCATTCATCAACTCTACTGACATTATGAGCAGAGTTGTACAGTCCAAACCTCTCGACTTTAAATTAATATTTAAATATGCTATCGTGCAATTTTTATTTTTAAAATTACGTCTGCGGTATTTACGATCAATAACTTTTCCTAAAAAAGCTTTTTGTGCCAGATATATTTACGCCAAATTTCTGCTTTTAAAGGCCATTACTGTAACGAAGTTGATGGTCAAAGGTAGAAAGTTTAGGGGTAGCTTCACAAAGATATTATTGGAGTGGACGAAAAATTTCTTAGTACATTACAATCAGTAAATTAAAATAGTAATATTTTATAAATAATATGCAAAACACTATCCAGAATTAGAACAAAAACATTCAAACGAATGATTAAATGTTAAAAGAAAAATTAAAAAATGATAGAAATGCATGTTACCTGTCTTGGTCTATTGGATTCCATGAATCAAACAGTTGGAGAAAGTCTGGCTCAAACTCCCACTCCTTTCACAATTCAGAATCCTAAAAAGCAGAATGAAACGGGGCGTCGACCCTCGTATACACAGTAACATAAAACATAATATAGTACTTGTGTACACAGTAACATACATATCTATCAAGGGAGGGCAAACAAACTAAAAAAAATAATAATTAATTAATTTATTTATACAAAAAGGATTTCGTGTTATACGTATTTTAATTTTGAAAGATTTTCTGTCTCACTCACACAACATGTCTAGGGAAAACTCCGCTTCACACGGTGAAAAACGGAAATCGCGAATATACAACTCACCTGATGGCAAGTCGACGCTGTTCCTGCCCACAAGGAGCATGACGAGGTTGCGTAATTCGCGTTTCCCGTAGCATGTCAAAGAGTGTTTTTCTGTTGCCTATCGGAGTATCTCATCACTGTAAAAATACGCGCTCAAAAATTATTACAATTCCGTTTATGAAAATTATCAGTATTTCAAAATTTGCCCTCTGCCTGACAACCGTATTAATGTCTATTCTCGCAAGAATGCAAAAGCATATTTGCCATTAATCTGACGCGAAATTTAATTTACAGTATGCATTCATTCATCAACTCTACTGACATTATGAGCAGAGTTGTACAGTCCAAACCTCTCGACTTTAAATTAATATTTAAATATGCTATCGTGCAATTTTTATTTTTAAAATTACGTCTGCGGTATTTACGATCAATAACTTTTCCTTAAAAAGCTTTTTGTGCCAGATATATTTACGCCAAATTTCTGCTTTTAAAGGCCATTACTGTAACGAAGTTGATGGTCAAAGGTAGAAAGTTTAGGGGTAGCTTCACAAAGATATTATTGGAGTGGACGCAAAATTTCTTAGTACATTACAATCAGTAAATTAAAATAGTAATATTTTATAAATAATATGCAAAACACTATCCAGAATTAGAACAAAAACATTCAAACGAATGATTAAATGTTAAAAGAAAAATTAAAAAATGATAGAAATGCATGTTACCTGTCTTGGTCTATTGGATTCCATGAATCAAACAGTTGGAGAAAGTCTGGCTCAAACTCCCACTCCTTTCACAATTCAGAATCCTAAAAAGCAGAATGAAACGGGGCGTCGACCCTCGTATACACAGTAACATACAACATAATATAGTACTTGTGTACACAGTAACATACATATCTATCAAGGGAGGGCAAACAAACTTTTGTAAAAAAAATAAAAAAAAATTATAAAAAAAGAATTTCGTGTTATACGTATCTTAATTTTGAAAGATTTTCTGTCTCACTCACATAACATAGCCAGGGAAAACTCCGATTCACACGGTGACAAGCGGAAGTCGCGAATATACAACTCACCTGATCGCAAGTCGACGCTGTTCCTGCCCACAAGGAGCATGACGAGGTTGCGTAATTCGCGTTTCCCGTAGCATGTCAAAGAGTGTTTTTCTGTTGCCTATCGGAGTATCTCATCACTGTAAAAATACGCGCTCAAAAATTATTACAATTCCGTTTATGAAAATTATCAGTATTTCAAAATTTGCCCTCTGCCTGACAACCGTATTAATGTCTATTCTCGCAAGAATGCAAAAGCATATTTGCCATTAATCTGACGCGAAATTTAATTTACAGTATGCAACTATTCATCAACTATACTGACATTATGAGCAGAGTTGTACAGTCCAAACCTCTCGACTTTAAATTAATATTTAAATATGCTATCGTGCAATTTTTACTTTTAAAATTACGTCTGCGGTATTTATGATCAATAACTTTTCCTTAAAAAGCTTTTTGTGCCAGATATATTTACGCCAAAAATTCTGCTTTTAAAGGCCATTACTGTAACGAAGTTGATGGTCAAGTAGAAAGTTTAGGGGTAGCTTCACAAAGATATTATTGGAGTGGACGCAAAATTTCTTAGTACATTACAATCAGTAAATTAAAATAGTAATATTTTATAAATAATATGCAAAACACTATCCAGAATTAGAACAAAAACATTCAAACGAATGATTAAATGTTAAAAGAAAAATTAAAAAATGATAGAAATGCATGTTACCTGTCTTGGTGTATTGGATTCCATGAATCAAACAGTTGGAGAAAGTCTGGCTCAAACTCCCACTCCTTTCACAATTCAGAATCCTAAAAAGCAGAATGAAACGGGGCGTCGACCCTCGTATACACAGTAACATACAACATAATATAGTACTTGTGTACACAGTAACATACATATCTATCAAGGGAGGGCAAACAAACTTTTGTAAAAAAAAATAAAAAAAAATTATAAAAAAAGAATTTCGTGTTATACGTATCTTAATTTTGAAAGATTTTCTGTCTCACTCACATAACATAGCCAGGGAAAACTCCGATTCACACGGTGACAAGCGGAAGTCGCGAATATACAACTCACCTGATCGCAAGTCGACGCTGTTCCTGCCCACAAGGAGCATGACGAGGTTGCGTAATTCGCGTTTCCCGTAGCATGTCAAAGAGTGTTTTTCTGTTGCCTATCGGAGTATCTCATCACTGTAAAAATACGCGCTCAAAAATTATTACAATTCCGTTTATGAAAATTATCAGTATTTCAAAATTTGCCCTCTGCCTGACAACCGTATTAATGTCTATTCTCGCAAGAATGCAAAAGCATATTTGCCATTAATCTGACGCGAAATTTAATTTACAGTATGCAACTATTCATCAACTATACTGACATTATGAGCAGAGTTGTACAGTCCAAACCTCTCGACTTTAAATTAATATTTAAATATGCTATCGTGCAATTTTTACTTTTAAAATTACGTCTGCGGTATTTATGATCAATAACTTTTCCTTAAAAAGCTTTTTGTGCCAGATATATTTACGCCAAAAATTCTGCTTTTAAAGGCCATTACTGTAACGAAGTTGATGGTCAAATGTAGAAAGTTTAGGGGTAGCTTCACAAAGATATTATTGGAGTGGACGCAAAATTTCTTAGTATATTACAATCAGTAAATTAAAATAGTAATAGTTTATAAATAATATGCAAAACACTATCCAGAATTAGATCAAAAACATTCAAACGAATGATTAAATGTTAAAAGAAAAATTAAAAAATGATAGAAATGCATGTTACCTGTCTTGGTCTATTGGATTCCATGAATCAAACAGTTGGAGAAAGTCTGGCTCAAACTCCCACTCCTTTCACAATTCAGAATCCTAAAAAGCAGAATGAAACGGGGCGTCGACCCTCGTATACACAGTAACATAAAACATAATATAGTACTTGTGTACACAGTAACATACATATCTATCAAGGGAGGGCAAACAAACTAAAAAAAATAATAATTAATTTATTTATTTATACAAAAAGGATTTCGTGTTATACGTATTTTAATTTTGAAAGATTTTCTGTCTCACTCACACAACATGTCTAGGGAAAACTGCGCTTCACACGGTGAAAAACGGAAATCGCGAATATACAACTCACCTGATGGCAAGTCGACGATGTTCCTGCCCACAAGGAGCGTGACGAGGTTGCGTAATTTGCATTTCCCGTAGCATGTCAAAGAGTGTTTTTCTGTTGCCTATCGGAGTATCTCATCACTGTAAAAATACGCGCTCAAAAATTATTACAATTCCGTTTATGAAAATTATCAGTATTTCAAAATTTTACCTCTGCCTGACAACCGTTTTCATTTCTATTCTCGCAAGAATGCAAAAGCATATTTGCCATTAATCTGACGCGAAATTTAATTTACAGTATGCATTCATTCATCAAGTCTACTGACATTATGAGCAGAGTTGTACAGTCCAAACCTCTCGACTTTAAATTAATATTTAAATATGCTATCGTGCAATTTTTATTTTTAAAATTACGTCTGCGGTATTTACGATCAATAACTTTTCCTTAAAAAGCTTTTTGTGCCAGATATATTTACGCCAAATTTCTGCTTTTAAAGGCCATTACTGTAACGAAGTTGATGGTCAAAGGTAGAAAGTTTAGGGGTAGCTTCACAAAGATATTATTGGAGTGGACGCAAAATTTCTTAGTACATTACAATCAGTAAATTAAAATAGTAATATTTTATAAATAATATGCAAAACACTATCCAGAATTAGAACAAAAACATTCAAACGAATGATTAAATGTTAAAAGAAAAATTAAAAAATGATAGAAATGCATGTTACCTGTCTTGGTCTATTGGATTCCATGAATCAGACAGTTGGAGAAAGTCTGGCTCAAACTCCCACTCCTTTCACAATTCAGAATCCTAAAAAGCAGAATGAAACGGGGCGTCGACCCTCGTATACACAGTAACATACAACATAATATAGTACTTGTGTACACAGTAACATACATATCTATCAAGGGAGGGCAAACAAACTTTTGTAAAAAAAAATAAAAAAAAATTATAAAAAAAGAATTTCGTGTTATACGTATCTTAATTTTGAAAGATTTTCTGTCTCACTCACATAACATAGCCAGGGAAAACTCCGATTCACACGGTGACAAGCGGAAGTCGCGAATATACAACTCACCTGATCGCAAGTCGACGCTGTTCCTGCCCACAAGGAGCATGACGAGGTTGCGTAATTCGCGTTTCCCGTAGCATGTCAAAGAGTGTTTTTCTGTTGCCTATCGGAGTATCTCATCACTGTAAAAATACGCGCTCAAAAATTATTACAATTCCGTTTATGAAAATTATCAGTATTTCAAAATTTGCCCTCTGCCTGACAACCGTATTAATGTCTATTCTCGCAAGAATGCAAAAGCATATTTGCCATTAATCTGACGCGAAATTTAATTTACAGTATGCAACTATTCATCAACTATACTGACATTATGAGCAGAGTTGTACAGTCCAAACCTCTCGACTTTAAATTAATATTTAAATATGCTATCGTGCAATTTTTACTTTTAAAATTACGTCTGCGGTATTTATGATCAATAACTTTTCCTTAAAAAGCTTTTTGTGCCAGATATATTTACGCCAAAAATTCTGCTTTTAAAGGCCATTACTGTAACGAAGTTGATGGTCAAATGTAGAAAGTTTAGGGGTAGCTTCACAAAGATATTATTGGAGTGGACGCAAAATTTCTTAGTACATTACAATCAGTAAATTAAAATAGTAATATTTTATAAATAATATGCAAAACACTATCCAGAATTAGAACAAAAACATTCAAACGAATGATTAAATGTTAAAAGAAAAATTAAAAAATGATAGAAATGCATGTTACCTGTCTTGGTGTATTGGATTCCATGAATCAAACAGTTGGAGAAAGTCTGGCTCAAACTCCCACTCCTTTCACAATTCAGAATCCTAAAAAGCAGAATGAAACGGGGCGTCGACCCTCGTATACACAGTAACATACAACATAATATAGTACTTGTGTACACAGTAACATACATATCTATCAAGGGAGGGCAAACAAACTTTTGTAAAAAAAATAAAAAAAAATTATAAAAAAAGATTTTCGTGTTATACGTATCTTAATTTTGAAAGATTTTCTGTCTCACTCACATAACATAGCCAGGGAAAACTCCGATTCACACGGTGACAAGCGGAAGTCGCGAATATACAACTCACCTGATCGCAAGTCGACGCTGTTCCTGCCCACAAGGAGCATGACGAGGTTGCGTAATTCGCGTTTCCCGTAGCATGTCAAAGAGTGTTTTTCTGTTGCCTATCGGAGTATCTCATCACTGTAAAAATACGCGCTCAAAAATTATTACAATTCCGTTTATGAAAATTATCAGTATTTCAAAATTTGCCCTCTGCCTGACAACCGTATTAATGTCTATTCTCGCAAGAATGCAAAAGCATATTTGCCATTAATCTGACGCGAAATTTAATTTACAGTATGCAACTATTCATCAACTATACTGACATTATGAGCAGAGTTGTACAGTCCAAACCTCTCGACTTTAAATTAATATTTAAATATGCTATCGTGCAATTTTTACTTTTAAAATTACGTCTGCGGTATTTATGATCAATAACTTTTCCTTAAAAAGCTTTTTGTGCCAGATATATTTACGCCAAAAATTCTGCTTTTAAAGGCCATTACTGTAACGAAGTTGATGGTCAAATGTAGAAAGTTTAGGGGTAGCTTCACAAATATATTATTGGAGTGGACGCAAAATTTCTTAGTATATTACAATCAGTAAATTAAAATAGTAATAGTTTATAAATAATATGCAAAACACTATCCAGAATTAGATCAAAAACATTCAAACGAATGATTAAATGTTAAAAGAAAAATTAAAAAATGATAGAAATGCATGTTACCTGTCTTGGTCTATTGGATTCCATGAATCAAACAGTTGGAGAAAGTCTGGCTCAAACTCCCACTCCTTTCACAATTCAGAAACCTAAAAAGCAGAATGAAACGGGGCGTCGACCCTCGTATACACAGTAACATAAAACATAATATAGTACTTGTGTACACAGTAACATACATATCTATCAAGGGAGGGCAAACAAACTAAAAAAAAATAATAATTAATTAATTTATTTATACAAAAAGGATTTCGTGTTATACGTATTTTAATTTTGAAAGATTTTCTGTCTCACTCACACAACATGTCTAGGGAAAACTCCGCTTCACACGGTGAAAAACGGAAATCGCGAATATACAACTCACCTGATGGCAAGTCGACGATGTTCCTGCCCACAAGGAGCATGACGAGGTTGCGTAATTTGCGTTTCCCGTAGCATGTCAAAGAGTGTTTTTCTGTTGCCTATCGGAGTATCTCATCACTGTAAAAATACGCGCTCAAAAATTATTACAATTCCGTTTATGAAAATTATCAGTATTTCAAAATTTGACCTCTGCCTGACAACCGTTTTAATTTCTATTCTCGCAAGAATGCAAAAGCATATTTGCCATTAATCTGACGCGAAATTTAATTTACAGTATGCATTCATTCATCAAGTCTACTGACATTATGAGCAGAGTTGTACAGTCCAAACCTCTCGACTTTAAATTAATATTTAAATATGCTATCGTGCAATTTTTATTTTTAAAATTACGTCTGCGGTATTTACGATCAATAACTTTTCCTTAAAAAGCTTTTTGTGCCAGATATATTTACGCCAAATTTCTGCTTTTAAAGGCCATTACTGTAACGAAGTTGATGGTCAAAGGTAGAAAGTTTAGGGGTAGCTTCACAAAGATATTATTGGAGTGGACGCAAAATTTCTTAGTACATTACAATCAGTAAATTAAAATAGTAATATTTTATAAATAATATGCAAAACACTATCCAGAATTAGAACAAAAACATTCAATCGAATGATTAAATGTTAAAAGAAAAATTAAAAAAATGATAGAAATGCATGTTACCTGTCCTGGTTCCATTGGATTCCATGAATCAAACAGTTGGAGAAAGTCTGGCTCAAACTCCCACTCCTTTCACAATTCAGAATCCTAAAAGGCAGAATGAAACGGGGCGTCGACCCTCGTATACACAGTAACATACAACATAATATAGTACTTGTGTACACAGTAACATACATATCTATCAAGGGAGGGCAAACAAACTAAAAAAAAAATAATAATTAATTAATTTATTTATAAAAAAAGAATTTCGTGTTATACCTATTTTAATTTTGAAAGATTTTCTGTCTCACTCACACAACATGTCTAGGGAAAACTCCGCTTCACACGGTGAAAAACGGAAATCGCGAATATACAACTCACCTGATGGCAAGTCGACGCTGTTCCTGCCCACAAGGAGCATGACGAGGTTGCGTAATTCGCGTTTCCCGTAGCATGTCAAAGAGTGTTTTTCTGTTGCCTATCGGAGTATCTCATTACTGTAAAAATACGTGCTCAGAAATTATTACAATTCCGTTTACGAAAATTCTCTGTATTTCAAAATTTGCCCTCTGCCTGACAACCGTATTAATGTCTGTTCTCGCAAGAATGCAAAAGCATATTTGCCATTAATCTCACGCAAAATTTAAATTACAGTATGCAACTATTCTTCAACTTTACTGACATTATGAGCAGAGTTGAATAGTCCAAAATCTTGACTTTAAATTAATATTTAAATATGCTATCGTGCAATTTTTACTTTTAAAATTACGTCTGCGGTATTTATGATCAATAACTTTTCCTTAAAAAGTTTTTGTCTCAGATATATTTACGCCAAAAATTCTGCTGTTAAAGACTATTACTGTAACGAAGTTGATGGTCAAAGGTAGAAAGTTTAGGGGTAGGTTCACAAAAATATTATTGTAGTGGACGCTAAATTTCTTAGTACATTACAATCAGTAAATTAAAATAGTAATAGTTTATAATTAATATGCAAAACACTATCCAGAATTAGAACAAAAACATTCAAACGAATGATTAAATGTTAAACGAAAAATTAAAAAAATGATAGAAATGCATGTTACCTGTCTTGGTCCATTGGATTCCTTGAATCAAACAGTTGGAGAAAGTCTGGCTCAAACTCCCACTCCTTTGAAAATTCAGAATCCTAAAAAGCAGAATGAAACGGGGCGTCGACCCTCGTATACACAGTAACATACAACATAAAATAGTACTTGTGTACACAGTAACATACATATCTATAAAAGGGAGGGCAAACAAACTTTTGTAAAAAAATAAATTTATAAAAAAAGAAATTCATGTTATACGTATCTTAATTTTGAAAGATTTTCTGTCTCACTCACATAACATAGCCAGGGAAAACTCTGATTCACACGGTGACAAGCGGAAATCGCGAATATACAACTCACCTGATCGCAAGTCGACGCTGTTCCTGCCCACAAGGAGCATGACGAGGTTGCGTAATTCGCGTTTCCCGTAGCATGTCAAAGAACGTTTTTCTGTTCCCCATCGGTGTAACTCATCACTGTAAAAATACGCGCTCAAAAATTATTACAATTCCGTTTATGAAAATTATCAGTATTCCAAACTTTGCCCTCTGCCTGACAACCGTATTAATGTCTATTCTCGCAAGAATGGAAAAGCATATTTGCCATTAATCTGACGCGAAATTTAATTTACAGTATGCATTTATTCATCAACTCTACTGACATTATTAGCAGAGTTGTACAGTCCAAACCTCTCGACTTTAAATTAATATTTAAAAATGCTATCGTGCAATTTTTACTTTTAAAATTACTTCTGCGGTATTTATGATCAATAACTTTTCCTTAAAAAGCTTTTTGTGCCAGATATATTTACGCCAAAAATTCTGCTTTTAAAGGCCATTACTTTAACGAAGTTGATGGTCAAAGGTAGAAAGTTTAGGTGTAGCTTCACAAAGATATTATTGGAGTGGACGCAAAATTTCTTAGTACATTACAATCAGTAATTTAAAATAGTAATAGTTTATAAATAATATGCAAAACACTATCCAGAATTAGAACAAAAAATTAAAACGAAAGATTAAATGTTAAAAGAAAAATTAAAAAATGATAGAAATGCATGTTACCTGTCTTGATCCATTGGAGTCCATGAATCAAAGAGTTGGAGAATATCTGGCTCAAACTCCCACTCCTTTCGCAATTCAGAATCCTAAAAAGCAGAATGAAACGGGGCGTCGACCCTCGTATACACAGTAACATACAACATAAACTAGTATTTGTGTACACAGTAACATACATATCTATCAAGGGAGGGCAAACAAACTTTTAAAAAATAATTAATTAATTAATTTATAAAAAAAGAATTTCGTGTTATACGTATTTTAATTTTGAAAGATTTTCTGTCTCACTCACGCTACATGTCTAGGGAAAACTCCGCTTCACACCGTGAAAAACGGAAATCGCGAATATAACACTCACCTGATGGCAAGTCGACGCTGTTCCAGCCCACAAGGAGCATGACGAGGTTGCGTAATTCGCGTTTCCCGTAGCATGTCAAAGAGTGTTTTTCTGTTGCCTATCGGAGTAACTCATCACTGTAAAATGTAATACGTCTGCCTCTTACACAGCCGTTATCGTTTCGAGATGTCTTATTCTGCCTTGCTTATCATTATTTTGCAGTCGACCTTCTCCGCAATAGTACTCCTTATGCTTCACCTATATATAATGATATACGCGATCTTTATTTAAATATTCGCTGCAATTGCAAATAACAAAATACGCGCTGAGAAATTTTTACAATCGTTTTATGAAAATTTTCTTTATTTCAAAATTTTGCCCTCTGGATGACAACCGTATTAATGTCTATTCTCGCAAGAATGCAAAAGCATATTTGCCATTAATCTCACCCGAAATTTAATTTACAGTATGCATTCATTCATCAACTCTACTGATATTATGAGCAGAGTTGTACAGTCCAAACCTCTCGACTTTAAATTAATATTTAAATATGCTATCGTGCAATTTTTATTTTTAAAATTACGTCTGCGGTATTTACGATCAATAACTTTTCCTTAAAAAGCTTTTTGTGCCAGATATATTTACGCCAAATTTCTGCTTTTAAAGGCCATTACTGTAACGAAGTTGATGGTCAAAGGTAGAAAGTTTAGGGGTAGCTTCACAAAGATATTATTGGAGTGGACGCAAAATTTCTTAGTACATTACAATCAGTAAATTAAAATAGTAATATTTTATAAATAATATGCAAAACACTATCCAGAATTAGAACAAAAACATTCAAACGAATGATTAAATGTTAAAAGAAAAATTAAAAAATGATAGAAATGCATGTTACCTGTCCTGATTCCATTGGATTCCATGAATCAAACAGTTTGAGAAAGTCTGGCTCAAACTCCCACTCCTTTCACAATTCAGAATCCTAAAAAGCAGAATGAAACGGGGCGTCGACCCTCGTATACACAGTAACATACAACATAATATAGTATTTGTGTACACAGTAACATACATATCTATCAAGGGAGGTCAAACAAACTTTTGTAAAAAAATAAAAAAAAATTATAAAAAAAGAATTTCGTGTTATACGTATCTTAATTTTGAAAGATTTTCTGTCTCACTCACATAACATAGCCAGGGAAAACTCCGATTCACACGGTGACAAGCGGAAGTCGCGAATATACAACTCACCTGATCGCAAGTCGACGCTGTTCCTGCCCACAAGGAGCATGACGAGGTTGCGTAATTCGCGTTTCCCGTAGCATGTCAAAGAGTGTTTTTCTGTTGCCTATCGGAGTATCTCATCACTGTAAAAATACGCGCTCAAAAATTATTACAATTCCGTTTATGAAAATTATCAATATTTCAAAATTTGCCCTCTGCCTGACAACCGTATTAATGTCTATTCTCGCAAGAATGCAAAAGCATATTTGCCATTAATCTGACGCGAAATTTAATTTACAGTATGCAACTATTCATCAACTATACTGACATTATGAGCAGAGTTGTACAGTCCAAACCTCTCGACTTTAAATTAATATTTAAATATGCTATCGTGCAATTTTTACTTTTAAAATTACGCCTGCGGTATTTATGATCAATAACTTTTCCTTAAAAAGCTTTTTGTGCCAGATATATTTACGCCAAAAATTCTGCTTTTAAAGGCCATTACTGTAACGAAGTTGATGGTCAAATGTAGAAAGTTTAGGGGTAGCTTCTCAAAGATATTATTGGAGTGGACGCAAAATTTCTTAGTATATTACAATCAGTAAATTAAAATAGTAATAGTTTATAAATAATATGCAAAACACTATCCAGAATTAGATCAAAAACATTCAAACGAATGATTAAATGTTAAAAGAAAAATTAAAAAATGATAGAAATGCATGTTACCTGTCTTGGTCTATTGGATTCCATGAATCAAACAGTTGGAGAAAGTCTGGCTCAAACTCCCACTCCTTTCACAATTCAGAATCCTAAAAAGCAGAATGAAACGGGGCGTCGACCCTCGTATACACAGTAACATAAAACATAATATAGTACTTGTGTACACAGTAACATACATATCTATCAAGGGAGGGCAAACAAACTAAAAAAAAATAATAATTAATTAATTTATTTATACAAAAAGGATTTCGTGTTATACGTATTTTAATTTTGAAAGATTTTCTGTCTCACTCACACAACATGTCTAGGGAAAACTCCGCTTCACACGGTGAAAAACGGAAATCGCGAATATACAACTCACCTGATGGCAAGTCGACGATGTTCCTGCCCACAAGGAGCATGACGAGGTTGCGTAATTTGCGTTTCCCGTAGCATGTCAAAGAGTGTTTTTCTGTTGCCTATCGGAGTATCTCATCACTGTAAAAATACGCGCTCAAAAATTATTACAATTCCGTTTATGAAAATTATCAGTATTTCAAAATTTGACCTCTGCCTGACAACCGTTTTAATTTCTATTCTCGCAAGAATGCAAAAGCATATTTGCCATTAATCTGACGCGAAATTTAATTTACAGTATGCATTCATTCATCAAGTCTACTGACATTATGAGCAGAGTTGTACAGTCCAAACCTCTCGACTTTAAATTAATATTTAAATATGCTATCGTGCAATTTTTATTTTTAAAATTACGTCTGCGGTATTTACGATCAATAACTTTTCCTTAAAAAGCTTTTTGTGCCAGATATATTTACGCCAAATTTCTGCTTTTAAAGGCCATTACTGTAACGAAGTTGATGGTCAAAGGTAGAAAGTTTAGGGGTAGCTTCACAAAGATATTATTGGAGTGGACGAAAAATTTCTTAGTACATTACAATCAGTAAATTAAAATAGTAATATTTTATAAATAATATGCAAAACACTATCCAGAATTAGAACAAAAACATTCAATCGAATGATTAAATGTTAAAAGAAAAATTAAAAAAATGATAGAAATGCATGTTACCTGTCCTGGTTCCATTGGATTCCATGAATCAAACAGTTGGAGAAAGTCTGGCTCAAACTCCCACTCCTTTCACAATTCAGAATCCAAAGAAGCAGAATGAAACGGGGCGTCGACCCTCGTATACACAGTAACATACAACATAATATAGTACTTGTGTACACAGTAACATACATATCTATCAAGGGAGGGCAAACAAACTAAAAAAAAATAATAATTAATTAATTTATTTATAAAAAAAGAATTTCGTGTTATACGTATTTTAATTTTGAAAGATTTTCTGCCACACTCACACAACTTGTCTAGGGAAAACTCCGCTTCACACGGTGAAAAACGGAAATCGCGAATATACAACTCACCTGATGGCAAGTCGACGCTGTTCCTGCCCACAAGGAGCATGACGAGGTTGCGTAATTCGCGTTTCCCGTAGCATGTCAAAGAGTGTTTTTCTGTTGCCTATCGGAGTAACTCATTACTGTAAAAATACGTGCTCAGAAATTATTACAATTCCGTTTACGAAAATTCTCTGTATTTCAAAATTTGCCCTCTGCCTGACAACCGTATTAATGTCTGTTCTCGCAAGAATGCAAAAGCATACTTGCCATTAATCTCACGCAAAATTTAATTTACAGTATGCAACTATTCTTCAACTTTACTGACATTATGAGCAGAGTTGAATAGTCCAAAATCTCGACTTTAAATTAATATTTAAATATGCTATCGTGCAATTTTTACTTTTAAAATTACGTCTGCGGTATTTATGATCAATAACTTTTCCTTAACAAGCTTTTTGTCTCAGATATATTTACGCCAAAAATTCTGCTGTTAAAGACTATTACTGTAACGAAGTTGATGGTCAAAGGTAGAAAGTTTAGGGGTAGCTTCACAAAGATATTATTGTAGTGGACGCTAAATTTCTTAGTACATTACAATCAGTAAATTAAAATAGTAATAGTTTATAATTAATATGCAAAACACTATCCAGAATTAGAACAAAAACATTCAAACGAATGATTAAATGTTAAACGAAAAATGAAAAAAATGATAGAAATGCATGTTACCTGTCTTGGTCCATTGGATTCCTTGAATCAAACAGTTGGAGAAAGTCCAGCTCAAACTCCCACTCCTTTGAAAATTCAGAATCCTAAAAAGCAGAATGAAACGGGGCGTCGACCCTCGTATACACAGTAACATACAACATAATATAGTACTTGTGTACACAGCAACATACATATCTATCAAGGGAGGGCAAACAAACTTTTGTAAAAAAATAAAAAAAAATTATAAAAAAAGAATTTCGTGTTATACGTATCTTAATTTTGAAAGATTTTCTGTCTCACTCACATAACATAGCCAGAGAAAACTCCGATTCACACGGTGACAAGCGGAAGTCGCGAATATACAACTCACCTGATCGCAAGTCGACGCTGTTCCTGCCCACAAGGAGCATGACGGGGTTGCGTAATTCGCGTTTCCCGTAGCATGTCAAAGAGTGTTTTTCTGTTGCCTATCGGAGTATCTCATCACTGTAAAAATACGCGCTCAAAAATTATTACAATTCCGTTTATGAAAATTATCAGTATTTCAAAATTTGCCCTCTGCCTGACAACCGTATTAATGTATATTCTCGCAAGAATGCAAAAGCATATTTGCCATTAATCTGACGCGAAATTTAATTTACAGTATGCAACTATTCATCAACTATACTGACATTATGAGCAGAGTTGTACAGTCCAAACCTCTCGACTTTAAATTAATATTTAAATATGCTATCGTGCAATTTTTACTTTTAAAATTACGTCTGCGGTATTTATGATCAATAACTTTTCCTTAAAAAGCTTTTTGCGCCAGATATATTTACGCCAAAAATTCTGCTTTTAAAGGCCATTACTGTAACGAAGTTGATGGTCAAAGGTAGAAAGTTTAGGGGTAGCTTCACAAAGATATTATTGGAGTGGACGCAAAAATTTCTTAGTATATTACAATCAGTAAATTAAAATAGTAATAGTTTATAAATAATATGCAAAACACTATCCAGAATTAGATCAAAAAAATTAAAACGAACGATTAAATGTTAAAAGGAAAATTAAAAAATGATAGAAATGCATGATACATGTCTTGATCCATTGGAGTCCATGAATAAAAAAGTTGGAGAAAGTCTGGCTCAAACTCCCACTCCTTTCACAATTCAGAATCCTAAAATGCAGAATGAAACGGGGCGTCGACCCTCGTATACACAGTAACATACAACATAAAATAGTACTTGTGTACACAGTAACATACATATCTATCAAAGGGAGGGCAAACAAACTTTTGTAAAAAATTAAAAAAAGAAATTAAAAAAAAAGAAATTCATGTTATACGTATTTTAATTTTGAAAGATTTTCTGTCTCACTCACACAACATGTCGAAAACTCCGCTTCACATGGTGACAAGCGGAAGTCGCGAATATACAACTCACCTGATGGCAAGTCGACGCTGTTCCTGCCCACAAGGAGCATGACGAGGTTGCGTAATTCGCGTTTCCCGTAGCATGTCAAAGAGTGTCTTTCTGTTGCCTATCGGAGTATCTCATCACTGTAAAAATACGCGCTCAAAAAGTATTACAATTCCGTTTATGAAAATTATCAGTATTTCAAAATTTGCCCTCTGCCTGACAACCGTATTAATGTCTATTCTCGCAAGAATGCAAAAGCATATTTGCCATTAATCTGACGCGAAATTTAATTTACATTATGCATTCATTCATCAACTCTACTGACATTATGAGCAGAGTTGTACAGTCCAAACCTCTCGACTTTAAATTAATATTTAAATATGCTATCGTTCAATTTTTATTTTTCAAATTACGTCTGCGGTATTTATGATGAATAACTTTTCCTTAAAAAGCTTTTTGTGCCAGATATATTTACGACAAATTTCTGCTTTTAAAGGCCATTACTGTAACGAAGTTGATAGTCAAAGGTAGAAAGTTTAGGGGTAGCTTCACAAAGATATTATTGGAGTGGACGCAAAATTTCTTAGTACATTACAATCAGTAAATTAAAATAGTAATATTTTATAAATAATATGCAAAACACTATCCAGAATTAGATCAAAAACATTCAAACGAATGATTAAATGTTAAAAGAAAAATTAAAAAATGATAGAAATGCATGTTACCTGTCTTGGTCTATTGGATTCCATGAATCAAACAGTTGGAGAAAGTCTGGCTCAAACTCCCACTCCTTTCACAATTCAGAATCCTAAAAAGCAGAATGAAACGGGGCGTCGACCCTCGTATACACAGTAACATACAACATAATATAGTACTTGTGTACACAGTAACATACATATCTATCAAGGGAGGGCAAACAAACTTTTGTAAAAAAATAAAAAAAAATTATAAAAAAAGAATTTCGTGTTATACATATCTTAATTTTGAAAGATTTTCTGTCTCACTCACATATCATAGCCAGGGAAAACTCCGATTCACACGGTGACAAGCGGAAGTCGCGAATATACAACTCACCTGATCGCAAGTCGACGCTGTTCCTGCCCACAAGGAGCATGACGAGGTTGCGTAATTCGCGTTTCCCGTAGCATGTCAAAGAGTGTTTTTCTGTTGCCTATCGGAGTATCTCATCACTGTAAAAATACGCGCTCAAAAATTATTACAATTCCGTTTATGAAAATTATCAGTATTTCAAAATTTGCCCTCTGCCTGACAACCGTATTAATGTCTATTCTCGCAAGAATGCAAAAGCATATTTGCCATTAATCTGACGCGAAATTTAATTTACAGTATGCAACTATTCATCAACTGTACTGACATTATGAGCAGAGTTGTACAGTCCAAACCTCTCGACTTGAAATTAATATTTAAATATGCTATCGTGCAATTTTTACTTTTAAAATTACGTCTGCGGTATTTATGATCAATAACTTTTCCTTAAAAAGCTTTTTGTGCCAGATATATTTACGCCAAAAATTCTGCTTTTAAAGGCCATTACTGTAACGAAGTTGATGGTCAAAGGTAGAAAGTTTAGGGGTAGCTTCACAAAGATATTATTGGAGTGGACGCAAAATTTCTTAGTATATTACAATCAGTAAATTAAAATAGTAATAGTTTATAAATAATATGCAAAACACTATCCAGAATTAGATCAAAAAAATTAAAACGAACGATTAAATGTTAAAAGGAAAATTAAAAAATGATAGAAATGCATGTTACCTGTCTTGATCCATTGGAGTCCATGAATAAAAAAGTTGGAGAAAGTCTGGCTCAAACTCCCACTCCTTTCACAATTCAGAATCCTAAAAAGCAGAATGAAACGGGGCGTCGACCCTCGTATACACAGTAACATACAACATAAAATAGTACTTGTGTACACAGTAACATACATATCTATCAAAGGGAGGGCAAACAAACTTTTGTAAAAAATTAAAAAAAGAAATTAAAAAAAAAGAAATTCATGTTATACGTATCTTAATTTTGAAAGGTTTTCTATCTCACTCACATAACATGTCCAGAGAAAACTCTGCTTTACGCGGTGACAAGCGGAAGTCGCGAATATACAACTCACCTGATGGCAAGTCGACGCTGTTCCTGCCCACAAGGAGCATGACGAGGTTGCGTAATTCGCGTTTCCCGTAGCATGTCAAAGAGTGTCTTTCTGTTGCCTATCGGAGTATCTCATCACTGTAAAAATACGCGCTCAAAAAGTATTACAATTCCGTTTATGAAAATTATCAGTATTTCAAAATTTGCCCTCTGCCTGACAACCGTATTAATGTCTATTCTCGCAAGAATGCAAAAGCATATTTGCCATTAATCTGACGCGAAATTTAATTTACATTATGCATTCATTCATCAACTCTACTGACATTATGAGCAGAGTTGTACAGTCCAAACCTCTCGACTTTAAATTAATATTTAAATATGCTATCGTGCAATTTTTACTTTTAAAATTACGTCTGCGGTATTTACGATCAATAACTTTTCCTTAAAAAGCTTTTTGTGCCAGATATATTTACGCCAAATTTCTGCTTTTAAAGGCCATTACTGTAACGAAGTTGATGGTCAAAGGTAGAAAGTTTAGGGGTAGCTTCACAAAGATATTATTGGAGTGGACGCAAAATTTCTTAGTACATTACAATCAGTAAATTAAAATAGTAATATTTTATAAATAATATGCAAAACACTATCCAGAATTAGAACAAAAACATTCAATCGAATGATTAAATGTTAAAAGAAAAATTAAAAAAATGATAGAAATGCATGTTACCTGTCCTGGTTCCATTGGATTCCATGAATCAAACAGTTTGAGAAAGTCTGGCTCAAACTCCCACTCCTTTCACAATTCAGAATCCTAAAAAGCAGAATGAAACGGGGCGTCGACTCTCGTATACACAGTAACATACAACATAATATAGTACTTGTGTACACAGTAACATACATATCTATCAAGGGAGGGCAAACAAACTTTTGTAAAAAAATAAAAAAAAATTATAAAAAAAGAATTTCGTGTTATACGTATCTTAATTTTGAAAGATTTTCTGTCTCACTCACACAACATGTCTAGGGAAAACTCCGCTTCACACGGTGAAAAACGGAAATCGCGAATATACAACTCACCTGATGGCAAGTCGACGCTGTTCCTGAACACAAGGAGCATGACGAGGTTGCGTAATTCGCGTTTCCCGTAGCAAGTCAAATAGTGTTTTTCTGTTGCCTATCGGAGTATCTCATCACTGTAAAAATACGCGCTCAAAAATTATTACAATTCCGTTTATGAAAATTATCAGTATTTCAAAATTTGCCCTCTGCCTGACAACCGTATTAATGTCTATTCTCGCAAGAATGCAAAAGCATATTTGCCATTAATCTGACGCGAAATTTAATTTACAGTATGCATTCATTCATCAACTCTATTGACATTATGAGCAGAGTTGTACAGTCCAAACCTCTCGACTTTAAATTAATATTTAAATTTGCTATCGTGCAATTTTTATTTTTAAAATTACGTCTGCGGTATTTACGATCAATAACTTTTCCTTAAACAGCTTTTTGTGCCAGATATTTTTACGCCAAATTTCTGCTTTTAAAGGCCATTACTGTAACGAAGTTGATGGTCAAAGGTAGAAAGTTTAGGGGTAGCTTCACAAAGATATTATTGGAGTGGACGCAAAATTTCTTAGTACATTACAATCAGTAAATTAAAATAGTAATATTTTATAAATAATATGCAAAACACTATCCAGAATTAGAACAAAAACATTCAATCGAATGATTAAATGTTAAAAGAAAAATTAAAAAAAATGATAGAAATGCATGTTACCTGTCCTGGTTCCATTGGATTCCATGAATCAAACAGTTGGAGAAAGTCTGGCTCACACTCCCACTCCTTTCACAATTCAGAATCCTAAAAAGCAGAATGAAACGGGGCGTCGACCCTCGTATACACAGTAACATACAACATAATATAGTACTTGTGTACACAGTAACATACATATCTATCAAGGGAGGGCAAACAAACTAAAAAAAAATAATAATTAATTAATTTATTTATAAAAAAAGAATTTCGTGTTATACGTATTTTAATTTTGAAAGATTTTCTGTCTCACTCACACAACATGTCTAGGGAAAACTCCGCTTCACACGGTGAAAAACGGAAATCGCGAATATACAACACACCTGATGGCAAGTCGACGCTGTTCCTGCCCACAAGGAGCATGACGAGGTTGCGTAATTCGCGTTTCCCGTAGCATGTCAAAGAGTGTTTTTCTGTTGCCTATCGGAGTAACTCATTACTGTAAAAATACGTGCTCAGAAATTATTACAATTCCGTTTACGAAAATTCTCTGTATTTCAAAATTTGCCCTCTGCCTGACAACCGTATTAATGTCTGTTCTCGCAAGAATGCAAAAGCATATTTGCCATTAATCTCACGCAAAATTTAATTTACAGTATGCAACTATTCTTCAACTTTACTGACATTATGAGCAGAGTTGAATAGTCCAAAATCTCGACTTTAAATTAATATTTAAATATGCTATCGTGCAATTTTTACTTTTAAAATTACGTCTGCGGTATTTATGATCAATAACTTTTCCTTAAAAAGCTTTTTGTGCCAGATATATTTACGCCAAAAATTCTGCTGTTAAAGACTATTACTGTAACGAAGTTGATGGTCAAAGGTAGATAGTTTAGGGGTAGCTTCACAAAGATATTATTGGAGTGGACGCTAAATTTCTTAGTACATTACAATCAGTAAATTAAAATAGTAATAGTTTATAATTAATATGCAAAACACTATCCAGAATTAGAACAAAAACATTCAAACGAATGATTAAATGTTAAACGAAAAATTAAAAAAATGATAGAAATGCATGTTACCTGTCTTGGTCCATTGGATTCCTTGAATCAAACAGTTGGAGAAAGTCTGGCTCAAACTCCCACTCCTTTGAAAATTCAGAATCCTAAAAAGCAGAATGAAACGGGGCGTCGACCCTCGTATACACAGTAACATACAACATAAAATAGTACTTGTGTACACAGTAACATACATATCTATAAAAAGGAGGGCAAACAAACTTTTGTAAAAAAATAAATTTATAAAAAAAGAAATTCATGTTATACGTATCTTAATTTTGAAAGATTTTCTGTCTCACTCACATAACATAGCCAGGGAAAACTCCGATTCACACGGTGACAAGCGGATGTCGCGAATATACAACTCACCCGATCGCAAGTCGACGCTGTTCCTGCCCACAAGGAGCATGACGAGGTTGCGTAATTCGCGTTTCCCGTAGCATGTCAAAGAACGTTTTTCTGTTCCCCATCGGAGTAACTCATCACTGTAAAAATACGCGCTCAAAAATTATTACAATTCCGTTTATGAAAATTATCAGTATTTTAAAATTTGCCCTCTGCCTGACAACCGTATTAATGTCTATTCTCGGAAGAATGCAAAAGCATATTTGCCATTAATCTGACGCGAAATTTAATTTACAGTATGCATTTATTCATCAACTCTACTGACATTATGAGCAGAGTAGTACAGTCCAAACCTCTCGACTTTAAATTAATATTTAAATATGCTATCGTGCAATTTTTATTTTTAAGATTACGTCTGCGGTATTTATGATCAATAACTTTTAATTAAAAAGCTTTTTGTGCCAGATATATTTACGCCAAAAAGTCTGCTTTTAAAGGCCATTACTGTAACGAAGTTGATGGTCAAAGGTAGAAAGTTTCGGGGTAGCTTCACAAAGATATTATTGGAGTGGACGCAAAATTTCTTAGTACATTACAATCAGTAAATTAAAATAGTAATAGTTTATAAATAATATGCAAAACACTATCCAGAATTAGATCAAAAACATTCAAACGAATGATTAAATGTTAAAAGAAAAATTAAAAAATGATAGAAATGCATGTTACCTGTCTTGGTCCATTGGATTCCTTGAATCAAACAGTTGGAGAAAGTCCGGCTCAAACTCCCACTCCTTTCGCAATTCAGTATCCTAAAAAGCAGAATGAAACGGGGCGTCGACCCTCGTATACACAGTAACATACAACATAATATAGTACTTGTGTACACAGTAACATACATATCTATCAAGGGAGGGCAAACAAACTTAAAAAAATAATAATTTATTTATTTATTTATAAAAAAAGAATTTCGTGTTATACGTATTTTAATTTTGAAAGATTTTCTGTCTCACTCACACAACATGTCTAGGGAAAACTCCGCTTCACACGGTGAAAAACGGAAATCGCGAATATACAACTCACCTGATGGCAAGTCGACGCTGTTCCTGCCCACAAGGAGCATGACGAGGTTGCGTAATTCGCGTTTCCCGTAGCATGTCAAAGAGTGTTTTTCTGTTGCCTATCGGAGTAACTCATTACTGTAAAAATATGTGCTCAGAAATTATTACAATTCCGTTTACGAAAATTCTCTGTATTTCAAAATTTGCCCTCTGCCTGACAACCGTATTAATGTCTATTCTCGCAAGAATGCAAAAGCATATTTGCCATTAATCTCACGCAAAATTTAATTTAGATTATGCAACTATTCTTCAACTTTACTGACATTATGAGCAGAGTTGAATAGTCCAAACCTCTCGACTTTAAATTAATATTTAAATATGCTATCGTGCAATTTTTACTTTTAAAATTACGTCTGCGGTATTTATGATCAATAACTTTTCCTTAAAAAGCTTTTTGTCTCAGATATATTTACGCCAAAAATTCTGCTGTTAAAGGCTATTACTGTAACGAAGTTGATTGTCAAAGGTATCAAGTATAGGGATAACTTCACAAAGATATTATTGGAGTGGACGCTAAATTTCTTAATACATTACAATCAGTAACTTAAAATAGTAATAGTTTATAATTAATATGCAAAACACTATCCAGAATTAGAACAAAAACATTCAAACGAATGATTAAATGTTAAACGAAAAATTAAAAAAATGATAGAAATGCATGTTACCTGTCTTGGTCCATTGGATTCCTTGAATCAAACAGTTGGAGAAAGTCTGGCTCAAACTCCCACTCCTTTCACAATTCAGAATCCTAAAAAGCAGAATGAAACGGGGCGTCGACCCTCGTATACACGGTAACATACAACATAAAATAGTAATTGTGTGCACAGTAACATACATATCTATCAAAGGGAGGGCAAACAAACTTTTGTAAAAAAAGAAATTTATAAAAAAAAAATTCATGTTATACATATCTTAATTTTGAAAGGTTTTCTATCTCACGCACATAACATGTCCAGGGAAAACTCCGCTTCACACGGTGACAAGCGGAAGTCGCGAATATACAACTCACCTGATGGCAATTCGACGCTGTTCCTGCCCACAAGGAGCATGACGAGGTTGCGTAATTCGCGTTTCCCGTAGCATGTCAAAGAGTGTTTTTCTGTTGCCTATTGGAGTAACTCATCACTGTAAAAATACGCCCTCAGAAATTTGTACATTTCCGTTTATGAAAATTCTCTGTATTTCAAAATTTGCCCTCTGCCTGACAACCGTATTAATGTCTATTCTCGCAAGAATGCAAACGCATATTTGCCATTTATCTCACGCGAAAATTAATTTACAGTATGCAACTATTCTTCAACTTTACTGACATTATGAGCAGAGTTGAATAGTCCAAACCTGTCGACTTTAAATTAATATTTAAAAATGCTATCGTGCAATTTTTACTTTTAAAATTACTTCTGCGGTATTTATGATCAATAACTTTTCCTTAAAAAGCTTTTTGTGCCAGATATATTTACGCCAAAAATTCTGCTTTTAAAGGCCATTACTTTAACGAAGTTGATGGTCAAAGGTAGAAAGTGTAGGTGTAGCTTCACAAAGATATTATTGGAGTGGACGCAAAATTTCTTAGTACATTACAATCAGTAATTTAAAATAGTAATAGTTTATAAATAATATGCAAAACACTATCCAGAATTAGAACAAAAAATTAAAACGAAAGATTAAATGTTAAAAGAAAAATTAAAAAATGATAGAAATGCATGTTACCTGTCTTGATCCATTGGAGTCCATGAATCAAAGAGTTGGAGAATATCTGGCTCAAACTCCCACTCCTTTCGCAATTCAGAATCCTAAAAAGCAGAATGAAACGGGGCGTCGACCCTCGTATACACAGTAACATACAACAGAAACTAGTACTTGTGTACACAGTAACATACATATCTATCAAGGGAGGGCAAACAAACTTTTAAAAAATAATTAATTAATTAATTTATAAAAAAAGAATTTCGTGTTATACGTATTTTAATTTTGAAAGATTTTCTGTCTCACTCACGCTACATGTCTAGGGAAAACTCCGCTTCACACGGTGAAAAACGGAAATCGCGAATATACAACTCACCTGATGGCAAGTCGACGCTGTTCCAGCCCACAAGGAGCATGACGAGGTTGCGTAATTCGCGTTTCCCGTAGCATGTCAAAGAGTGTTTTTCTGTTGCCTATCGGAGTAACTCATCACTGTAAAATGTAATACGTCTGCCTCTCACACAGCCGTTATCGTTTCGAGATGTCTTATTCTGCCTTGCTTATCATTATTTTACAGTCGACCTTCTCCGCAATAGTACTCCTTATGCTTCACCTATATATAATGATATACGCGATCTTTATTTAAATATTCGCTGCAATTGCAAATAACAAAATACGCGCTGAGAAATTATTACAATCGTTTTATGAAAATTTTCTTTATTTCAAAATTTTGCCCTCTGGATGACAACCGTATTAATGTCTATTCTCGCAAGAATGCAAAAGAATATTTGCCATTAATCTCACCCGAAATTTAATTGACAGTATGCATTCATTCATCAACTCTACTGACATTAGGAGCAGAGTTGTACAGTCCAAACCTCTCGACTTTAAATTAATATTTAAATATGCTATAGTGCAATTTTTACTTTTAAAATTACGTCTGCGGTATTTATGATCAATATTTTTCCTTAAAAAGCTTTTTGTGTCAGATATATTTACGCCAAAAATTCTGCTTTTAAATTCTATTACTGTAACGAAGTTGATGGTCAAAGATAGAAAGTTTAGGGGTAGCTTCACAAAGATATTTTTGGAGTGAACGCAATAGTTTTTACTACATTCCAATCAATAAATTAAAATAGTAATTGTTTATACATTAACATGCAAAACTATTCAGAAGAAGAACAAAATCATTAAAACGAACGGTAATATTTTAAATGAAAATTAAAAAAATGATAGAAATGCATGTTACCTGTCTCATCAATTGGATTCCATGAATCAAACAGTTGGTTCAAACTACCACTCCTTTCACAATTCAGATTCCTAAAACGCAGAATGCCTAAACTCGCATACACAGTAACACACATATCTATCAAGAGAGGGCAAACAAACTCAAAAAAATAAATAAATTTATAAATAAATTTATAAAAAAAAGAATTTTGTGTTATACGTATCTTCATTTTGAAAGATTTTCTGTCTCACTCACATAACATGTTGATAGAAATCTCCTCTTCACTCCGTGACAAGCGGAAGTCG
The DNA here is from genome assembly GCA_963931845.1 of Maratus michaelseni. Classification (NCBI taxonomy): domain Eukaryota; kingdom Metazoa; phylum Arthropoda; class Arachnida; order Araneae; family Salticidae; genus Maratus; species Maratus michaelseni. The sequence goes on along the minus strand of OZ007590.1, from coordinate 77,535,898 downwards.
CGAATATGCAACTCACCTAATGACAGGTCTACGCCGTTCCTGCCCACAAGGATCATGACGAGGTTGCGTAATTCGTGTTTCCTGTAGATATCTTATCACTATTTTGCAGTCTACCATCCCCGCCTATATTTTAGTCGACATGTATTTTATGATATATATTTAGATATTCGCTGTAATTGCAAATATTTAAAAACCTGCTCAGAATTTAAGACAATCATTTTATAGAAATTTCCCCGTATTTTAAAAATTTGCCCTCTTTCTCACAACAGTATTCCTGTCCATTCTGGTAAGGGTTCAAAAGCATATTTGCCATTAAAAGACCTGAATTTTTATTTAGTGTATGCAGCCATTGTTCAACTCTACTGTCGTTATGCGCAGAGTTGTATACTCCAAACCTCCCGCCATTTAAATAATATTACAAATGATCGCGTGAAATTTTTACTTTTTAAATTAAGTTTGCGGTATTTATGATAAATAACTTTTCCTTACGAATTATCCCTTCTACTTTTAAAAGCTATTGCTGAATCGACGTCAATGGTCAAATGTAGAATGTTTCGTACTAGCATCAGAAAGCTATTATTGGAGTGGACGCAAATGGGATTCGTTCAATCCAAATAATAAAATAAAAATAGCAATATTTTATACATTAACATACAAAACTATGCAGAAGGGGAATTTAAAAATAATAATAAGACGATTGATAAAATGTTAAAATGTAAATTTAAAAATGACAGAAATGCGCGTTACCTGTATTAATCCATTGGATTCAATCAATCAAGCAGTTGGAGAAAATCAGGTTCAAACTCCCACTCCTTTCACAATACAGATACCTAAAAAGCAGAATGAAACGGGGCGATGACCCTCATATACGCAGTAACATACAGCACAATACAGTACTTGTGTACACAGTAACATACATATCTATCAAGGAAGGTTAAACAAACTTTAAATAGAATAATAATAAATAAATAAATAAATAAAAAAGAATTTCGTGTTTTACGTATATTAATTTTGAAAGATTTTTTTTATCTCACTCACATGACATTTTGCGGGAAAACTCCGCGTCACACGGGACTAAGCTGAGGTCGCGAATATACAACTCACGTGATTGCAAATCAACGCTGTTCCTGCCCACAGGGAGCATGACGAGGTTGCATAATTCGCTTGCATATGTTTCTGTTTCCTTTCGGAGGTTTTCACAGTAAAATATAATACGTCTGCTTCTCACACAGCCGTTATACTGTCTTATTCTGCCTTGCTTATGATTATTTTGCAGTCGATCTACCCCGCTGTAGTACCCCAATGCTTCACCTCTATTTTACTATACACGCGATCTTTATTTAGATATTCGCTGCAATTGCAAATATTAAAATACGCGCTGAGAGATTATGACAATCATTTATAGAAATTCTGTGTATTTCAAAATTTGTCCTCTGCCTGACATTTGTATTCTTGTCCTTACTCGCAGGAGTGCAAAAACATTTTTTCCATTAATACGACCTGAAATGTTATTTAGCTCATGCAACCATTGTTCAACTCTACTGACATTATGAGCAGAGTTGTATAGTCCAAACCTCCCGCTTTTAATTAATATTAAAAATGTCGCGTGAAATTTTTCTTTTAAAATTAAGCCTGCGGTATTTATGATCAATAATTCTTCCTTAAGGAAGCGTTTTGTGTCAGATATAATTACGCCAAAAATTCTTCTTATGAAAGCTATTGCTGCAACGAAGTTGATGGTCAACGGTAGAAAGTTTAGGGATCACAAATATATTATAACATCACAAAGATATTATTGGAGTGGACGCAAAAGTGATTTGTTCATTCCAATAAACGAATTAAAATAGTAATATTTTATATAATGGCATACAAAACTATCAAGAAGGAGAACAAAAAAAATTAAAACGAACGATAAAATATTGAAAAGGAAATTAAAAAATTATAGAAATGAACGTTACCTGTCTTAATCCATTGGATTCCATCAATTAAGCAGTTGGAGATAAACAGTTTGCAAATATTGCAAATATTAAAATACGCGCTCAGAAATTATGCCAATCTATACTTATAAAAGTGTAGCTTGATTTCCTCATAATCAACGCCAAGCCTCAACCGTTTGACCTAGAACAATGAAATTTGGAAGACATGTTCTTTACACGATGTAGGCACCCACTAAGAAAGGATTTTTGAAAATTCACACCCTAAAGGGGCAAAATGGGGGTCTAAAAGTTTAGGTCATTTTGCCTTTTTCGCCATATCCCAGGAAAAGTTTTATTTAAAAGCGCAAAATTCAGGATAACAAATGTACTACATGTTAGTTAAACACATATTTCAGCGATTTTAATAATTCAACCATATTAAGGGGGTTAAATGAGGGGTCGAAAGTTTTTAGTCATTTCGCGTTTTCGCCATATCTCAGCAGCAGTTTTAGGTAGGAACGTGAAATTCAGGATAACAAATTTACTAAAAAATAATTAAAAGTATATTTGAACGATTTTAAAAATTCATCCATTAAGGGGGTTAAATGACATGTCGAAAGTTTTGGGTTGTTTTGCCTGTTCGCCCTTTCTCAGCAACATTTTTAGTTTGGAGCTCAGAATTTGGGATAACAAATAAAAAAAATATAGATAAACATGTATTTCAGCAATTTTAGAAATTGAGCAACTAAGGCGCGTTAAATAGGAGGTCAAATATTTCAGGTCATTTTGCCATATATCAGTAGAAATTATAGGTAGAATCATAAAACCCAGGATCTATCACAAATCTATTAAAAAAATAGTTAAACACGTGTTTCAGCGATTTTAAAAATTCAGACACTAAGTGGGGGTTAAATGGGGGGTAGAATTTTTTTCGCCATTTTGCCATATCTCAGTAGAAGTTATAGTTAGAAACGTGAAATTCGGGATAACAAATCTACTAAAGAATAGTTAAACATGCATTTCAGGCGATTTTAGAAATTCAACTACAAAAGGGTTAAATGGAGGGCCGAAAATTTTTAGTGATTTCACCTATTCACCATATTTTATCAGCAGTTTTAGGAAAAAAGCGTGAAATTCAGGATAACAAATCTCCTTAAAAATAGTTAAACAAGTATTTCAATAATTTTAGAAATTCGGCCATTAAGGGGAGTTAAATAGTGGGTCGAAAGTTTTATGCCATTTAGCCATTTCTCAATAGAAGTTATAGGTAGGAGCGTGAAATTCGGGATAATAAATCTACTAAAGAATATCTAAACATGTATTTTATGCGATTGTAGAAATTCAACTACTAAGGTGGTTAAATGGGGGGGTCGATAATTTTTTATCATTTCACCTTTTCACTGTATCTCATCAGTAGTTTTGGATATGAGCGTGAAATTCAGAATAACAAATCTGCTATAAAAATAATTAAACACATATTTCAGCGATTTTAGAAATTCACCCATTAAGAAGGATAAATGGTGGTCGAAAATTTTAGGTCATTTCAAATGTTCGCCATATCTCAGCAGCATTTTTAGTTAGGAGCTTGAAATCACAGATTCAGGATAACAAGTCTACTAAAAAATAGTTAAATATGTATTTCCGCGATTTCAGAAATTCAGCCACTAAAGGGGGTTGAATTGGGGTCGAATTTTTTATGCCATTTGCCATATCTGAGTAATGGATACGGGCGTAAAATTTAAGATACCAAATGTACTAAAAAATAGTTAAATATGTATTTCAGCAATTTTAGCTAATAATCCATCAAGGATGTCACACTGTATGTCGAAAGTTTTAGGTAATTGTGCCATATCTCAGCATTAGTTTTAAGTAAGAATGTGAAACTCTGCTTTACAAATTTACAAAAAGTGTAGTTAATCATGTAACTTTTCAGAGATTTTAGAGTTAGCGAGTTTGTGGGCAACATCGGCTGTGAACCCGATTGAGGAAGATTAGACGAAACAGAGAACTATTGCTGTTTTTTTTATTTTATATTTTGTGTGCCATTTTTTCCAAGGAATATATTTTTTTATTTCCCCCTTTATATATATATATATTTTTTAATTTCTGTCTTTTAGAGATCGGATTTAAAATCTTAAACAAAATATTACACTTCCACCATTTTTCAAAATACATTTTTTAAAGTAAATAATTGCGATTTAAATCCTGATTTCCATATTTATGGGCTAGTGTATGCACAAGGATACCTTATGGTCATTACCGTATAGTCAGATTATAAGCGTGCAACCGAATGGGTCCTGTTAAAATTATTTCATTTTAATGATTTATGCATGCAAAATTACTGAACCACGTTATAGTGATCGCTAAATTAACGATGTATGGGTGAGAAATAAACAGGGCCTCGTTATTTTGATAAACTCATTAATAATTTATGGGTGTGACAGTATCCATTTACAATGATCACCATTTATTTTAGACAATCCCATTTTTATTTATTTAATGTGAAAGCTCTCCGCTCATCTTAGATAAATACACACAGGGCCAGTAGTATTTTGTCTGAGGGATTTATGAAAAAATATTATTAATGTCACAAAATATTTATTTACGTGCCCATATATATATATATATATATATGTGTGTGTGTGTGTATATATATATATATATAAGTATTACACACACGCACACACACATATATATATATGTGTGTGTGTGTGTAATATTTAGTTATTTCCGTATAGTTAAAAATAAAGTATTTTATTTTTTTAATTTCTCTGTTTGCATGTAAAATGCAATTTCTGGGTCGTGACAGTACACTGCAGAATGTATTTGTGTCAGAACCACTCAGAAGCGACCGGCTAGTCATTTTATAGAAATCTCTCAATTTCTGCCTGACAACCGTATTCATGTAAATTATCGCAAGAGTGCAAAAGCATATTAACCCTCAATACGTCCCCAAATTTTATTTAGCGTATGAAACCATTGTTCAACGCTACTGGTATTATGAGCAGAGTGAGATATACAACTTCATTTATGAATCAAGTAAACATGCCAATTTGATCTTTAATTAATTATTTATACATCTTTAAATAAAGAAATAAAAACACCTTTTTAGTGCAAAGAATATTTGATTGATAAAATTATAAATAGTTATAATTTAGTGATATTACAAAAATGTATCTTATACCATACTATAAATATTATATAATAATATAAAATAATTATAAGTTATTATGCATATTGTTATATTATATTATATCATATAATGTTCTAAAATCACATCTTTAAATGATATTTAAAAGCTTCTTAGTTACAGTACACCAAGAGAATGTGTCGCTGAATTATAAGTGTTATTTGCTATTATATACATATATAAAGTATATTAAATTCCATGACGTATAATATGACAATGTACATATATAACGCAAATATGTAACATAAGAGCATATATAAGACATTTTTGATAGACACATACGATGCAAATAATGAGTAATTATTGACATAAAGGGCGGATAATTATGCCTTTCGATAATATAATATGCGTACACTTGAAGCATATATATGCTTGTCTAAATCGTAATTGAACTTTTTCATAATCGTAATTGTGGGGGCGAAATAACAAAAAAGTACAGATGTTTTTATAATACCAATTACTATTTGATAAACATTAATATATTTACTACTTCTATAAATTGAATGTTAATACTTATCATTTGACATGAAATCAAGCAGCGCGGCGTCAACTTCGAGCGAAGATTTCATTGAAAAAACTGCGCTTGTTTCATTTAACTGACAAATTAGATCCATTGTTGTAACTCATATATTTTAACCACATTGTTGTCCACGTCGTTATGACATCATTTAAGACATAATGAAATTTATACATAATTATGAAGTGCATTAAAACATGCTTTTTGTAGAATATGCGGTGCAAAGCATTTATTATTCATTTACAGGGTCAAAGAAAAGAATTTTGTTACACATCGTTCTATGGGAAAAAATCGTTTGCAGTGTAATTTAGTGATATTTCACTATTTCAAACATAAATAAAATTATATGCAATACTGAGGAGCACTATAAATTGCCCTTTTGTCTACATTGAGTTTATTTAAAGGGAACACAAAATATATTGGTTACAGTACATGTGCGATATTTACAGTTTATTTGTGATAACTGCGCTTTCAATTTTGATTTGCGTTTTTAAGTTCAACTAAATTTCTTCATAGTAAGTGTAAGTTTATAAATTCGGTTGATCATATACAGGGCTACACAAGGGAATTTGTAAGTATTACAGACTTTGGGAGTGAATTGCTTAAGTGTAGTTTTTAATTGTGTTTACGCTGAACTATATTTAGTAAACTAATAGAAGTTTGTGGAATATAAATAAATTCATATACAGGGCTACGCGAAGAAGAAGATACATTGTCTTTTACGGTGGGTAATTTCTGCGAGTGAGTTTTAAGTTGACTTTTAGCTTAATATGTGATGTGTACAAAAGTTTTCAGAAAATATACAGGGCTGTACAAAAGATTTCAAGTGCATTTCTATCGATTAGCGAAAATTGCTAAATGTGAATATTCTAACTGAACTAAATTTTATCGTACAATATATCGAAAATTATTCATCATATACAGGGCAGCACAAAAAATTTCGACTGTTTTTTTTTTTTTTTACATTGTCAGGTAATTTCAAAAACTGTATTTTTTAGTGTGTTATACGTTTCTTAAATTGTTTTCTTACATATCATCTTTCACCTTATTTAACGGTGAAGTTTCGTTACAGTTTTTTGGCTGTGTTGGAAAGTGTTTCATAATCTATGCTTGACGCATGAGTTTTCGTTCTTGATTAAAGGAAGCACAAGGTTCATTCACTTAAACCTAAGTAATTTAACATATTTTTGTTTATAAAATGTACATAACTACTGCTTTGTTTTGTGGAAATAAAACATGTCCTAAGATCCCGATTCTGTTTAAAACCGAAAACGCAGAATTTTCACTTTTGTGGCAAGTCGAGAACTTTATCCCTCTCATTCCGAATTAAGCCGGGATTCCGAATTAAGCCTACCTGGTAGGTTAATTTTATGGAATCCTCCGCCATACTCTACGGTAAATTGTGGTTAAAGATAACCTTCGACTTACCTTATGTCAAACTGACGTTGTTCCTGCTCTCAAGGATCGTGACGAAGTTGCGTGAATCTGCATTTCCCATACTACTTCAAGTGAGCACTTAACGCCTGATTTTCACTATAGACTCTAATTGAACCCTTCAGTATGATTGCCTTTAAAGGTAGTTTGTCGAGTTGAATAATGTTGCTTTTTTAGAATAATTTTAATCTACCTGACACACGAAGTAGACGAACACATTTTTGAATGCAATGGGCGGGATTTGGAATTTTTAAAAAGAATAAACAACATGGAGTAAACAATAATGTGTTTTGTTAAAAATGAATATAAGTAAATAGTTTGTCTAATATTGTTTCACTTATCAATATTTTTGAAACCGTTAATTTTGATATCTTATATCTATGAATATGTTCTTTAATCAAATTGTTTTAAATTAATATGTGGATACTTCAACTTTAGTTGTCGATCAATTATAACACAGTTTAAATACTTATAGGGAAGCATTATTTTTTTATTAGTCACTTTATTTTATTTTTGCGAATAATATAATTATATATAATGATTATATGCTATTATGCATATTGTTATATTATATTTAGTATATTATGTTGTAAAGTTAATCTTCAAACAATATTTAAATGTTTTTCAGTTATAGTGCCCCTACAGAATGTGTCGCTAAATTATAAGAGATATTTGATATTACAGACATATAAAATGTACATTAAATTCCATGACGTATAATAAGAAAATGTACAATGATATATAACGCATATATGTTATACACGATTATATATATGACATTTTTGATAAGCACATATGACGTACATAGCCCTTCAGTATGTTGGCCTTTAAAGGTAGTTTGTCGAGTTGAATAATGTTGCTTTTAATCTACCTGCCACACGAAGTAGATGAACACTTTTTTGACTGGATGGGGCGGGAGTTGGACAGTATGGAGCGGAAAATAATATGATTTGTTAAAAATGAATATGAGTAAATAGTTTGTCTAATATTTTTTCACTCATCAATATTTTTTAAACCATTAATTTTGATATCTTATATCTATGAATATGTTATTTAATCAAAATGTTTTAAATTAATATGTGAATACTTCAACTTTAGTTCTCGATCAATTATAAAATAGTTTTAATACCTATAGGGAATCATTATTTTTTTATTGGTAATTTTATTTTATTTTTTCGAATAATAGCTTGATTTTAGAAAACCAAAAGTTTGCCATAATTCTTAATTCTTTTGTATTTTTTGCATGGTAATGTAGGAGTCGCATAAAATATCAAACATTTATAGACTTTAATGTTAAAGTAAAATGTCCTTTTATAAAGAACAAGAACAAAAAAACCCACACTGTTTCTTATCGTATTTAACCCTTCATCTATGACACAAGTATACATGCCAATTTTATCTGTAATTAATTATTTATATATCTTTATATCAAGAAATAAAGACTTTTTTTTAGTGCAAAGGGTGTTTGATTGACAAGTGCAAAGAATAATTGAAATTATAGATCATTACAATTTAGTCATATTAAAAAAATGTTTCTTATACAATACTATAAATATTATATAATAATATATAATGATTATATGCTATTATGCATATTGTTATATTATATTTAGAATATTATGTTGTAAAATCATATCTTCAAACAATATTTAAATGTTTTTTAGTTATAGTGCCCCTAGAGAATGTTTCGCTGAACTATAAGAAATATTTGATATCCTTCTATATTAAAAAAAAGTAATCTGGAACTGAACCAAAAACGAAATGGACCAATCAAATTCTGCGTAGATATTCCGGGTTATTCTCATCGCTTTTTTACTAGGGACTTTTTTGAGGAGCTATTACTTTTTTTCTGCCATCCTACGGATTCGAAAATCATACCACCAGACGCGAAATATAACAAGCTTTCAGAAATTAAAAAAATTATCACGATCGGACAATAAAAACTCAAAAAATCCTTAAAAATCGAGTAAAAATATATTTTATTGAAAAAGTCATTTTTTTATATTGTTGTCAATTTCTAAATAAGCGCAAAGGAACTCAAATAAAAAATATATTTGCGCGAGACTATTAAAAATAATAATGAAAATTTAAAATAATAATTAAATGATTACGGTTTAAAACAGGAAATGAAAATTACGTCATAAAAATTGTGTTTGCACATGAATATTAAAAATAAAAAGATGAACTAAATGAAAAAACATTATAACCAGTTAAATGAAAGAGCATTATAACCAGTTAAATGAAAGAGCATTATAACCTTATTACTGAAGAAAGTCGCCGTTCGTGATATCATCATCTTTTTAAAACAGGATACATTACCAGGTTTTAAGAGGCTGTGAAATCAGAATGGGGGTTGATGAGCGTAGCGAGCAGGGTGCAGAGCCCCCTAGTTATATACATATAAAATGTACATTAAATTCCATGACGTATAATAAGAAAATGTATAGTGATATATAACACATATATGTAACACACGAGTATACATATGACATTTGTGATAGGCGCATATGACGTACATGACATATACGACGCAAATAGTAAAAATTTATTATCAGACAGAGCAGATAATTAAGAGTTTCGATTACATAATATGCGTACATATGAAGCATATATATGCTTGTCTAAATCGTAATTAAACTTTCTCATAATCGTAATTGTGCGAGCGAAATATCAAAAAAGTACAGATATTTATATAATACCCATTACTATTTGATAAATATTAAGATATTTACTACTTCTATAAATTGAATGTTAATACTTATCATTTGGCATGAAAGCAAGATGCGCAGCATCAACTTCGAAACATCTTGTTGAAAAATGTATATCATCAACGTTTAGAAATACGACACATATTTTTTCAATTAAAACTTATTAAAACTTCCAATTTATTTTTCAAAATAAGAAATTTCACAGAATTAAAATCTAAATAACAATGGGACGTTTGTTGTTTAATTATTCACCGATGATTTCATTATTACTTAACATTGTTGAAAAAAACTGTGATTGTTTACATTTAACTATCAAATTAGATCCATTGTTGTAACGTAACTTATATATTTTAACCCCATTGTTGCCCACATCGTTATGACGTCAACATTACGGACGCATACTACTCGAGATCGTAACTGGGAGGTTGGATAGATAAAGAGATGGATTTTTAAAAGAAAGAACAGTTGGGCATTCACTGAAACATAAGTAATTTAACATATTTTTGTGTATAAATAGTAAATAACTACTGCTTTGTTTTGTGGAAATAAAACAAGTCCTGAGATCCCGAGCACTAATTTAGAAAGTTTCACTTTTGTGGCATGTCGAGAACGTTATCCGTCTCATTCCAAATTAAGTCGCGATGGTGTATGACCCGCCTTGCATAAATCTGCATTTCTCATAGTACTCCTGTGATATTTTTACCCCAGATTTTCATGGTAGCATATAACTGTTTTTTTTCCTTTTGTTTCTCTTTTTTTAGCGTTACGGCCTATCAAGCTAGTTTGTCGAGTTGAATAATTTTGCTTTTTCAGAATGGTTTTAAACTACCTGTCACATAAAACAAGAACTCTTTTTTGCGATAAAGGGTTTGATGGCAGGGATTGATATTTTACAAGGAAAACACAAATTTGTCAAGAATTTATATCATAAAAATTTGTTATGAGTAAATGATTTCTCTGACATTTTTCACTTAGCTATTTTGTTTTTAAAACCATTAAATTAGACGATTGTATATTTATTAGCATGGGCTTTCTTTTTACATAGTATGTAAATACTTCAATAAAAATGGAGGAGTGCATACCAAGTTAGCTGGAATGAGAAAGAATATTTTTGCACTATTTGCGGGTGCAACTAACCTGCTGCACATCAAAAAGGTTATTGGAGAAGAGGTCTAAATAACCCTAGTCATTCAGTTTTCTAAGAAATCTTTCGTTAGTTCTCGATGAAATATAAAATAAATTTAAATCCCTATGGGTAACAGAATTTGGTTCTTTTTATTTAGTCATGTCATTTTAAATTTTCGTTGAATACTAAATTGTTTGTGAATTATACACTTGACAGTGTTCCCAGTACATTAAAATTGGTAATATTTTAAAAATATCAAGCAGAATTTGGGAAAAAAATGTGTTGCTTTACAAATGAGTTTTTATAAGGAAATATATAATGTATGTTTTTTCACTTATCTTTTTGCGTGTGTTTAAAGTATTACATTTCGACATTACTTAATCACGAGTTGTTTAATATATTTCTATGGTAAAATATAAACATTTACTTGGATTTTTTGTGAAAGTCAATTTTGTCCTGATGTTCCGATTCAGTTTAAAACGAAATATAAAATTATTATTAAATTTTACTCTTTGGCAGGTCGAGATCATTATACATCGATTTCGGAATTAAGTCGCGATCATATATGATCAACTTAATTCAAAGGGTAATTTCAGGGAATCTTCAGCCAAAATCTATGGCACGTTGAGGTTGCAGATAAACTTCGAGTTACTTGATGACATGTCGACACTGTTCCTGCTCTCAAGGAACATGACGAGGTTGCGTGAATCTGCTTTTCCCATAGCATTCCACTGAGACTTTTAAGTCTGATATTTATTATAGCCTCGAATTGTACCCTTCATTTTGTTTGCCTTCCAGTATGTTTGTCCATCAGTATATTTGCCTTGGTAGTTTGTCGAGTTGAAAAATATTGCTTTTGCAGAATGTTTATAATCTACCTGTCACATGAAATAGACGAACACTTTTATGACTGTATGGGGCTGAAGTTGGAATTCTTAAAAAGAATAAACAATATGGAGTGAACAATAATGTATTTCGTTAAAAATGAATATGAGTAAATAGTTTGTCGAATATTTTTTCAATTATCAATGTTTTTTAAACCAATAATTTTGAAATTTTATATTTATGAATATGATTTTTAATCAAAATGTTTTAGCTTAATATGTGAATACTTCAAAGTTAGTTCTTGATAAAAAAATAAAATAATTTAAATACTTATAAGGAACCATTATTTTTTCTTATTAGTCACTTTATTTTATTTTTTCGAATAATAGTTTGAATTTAGAAAACCAAAAGTTCAAGATAAATCTTAATTCCTTTTTATTTCTTGCATGGTAATATAGGGGTCGCGTAAAATATCCAACATTTATAGACTTTAATGGTGAAGTAAAATGTTCTTTTGGACAGAACAACAACAACAAAACCCACACTGTTTCTTATCGTTTTTAAACCTTCATCTATGAATCAAGTAAACATACCAAATTTATCTTTCATTAATTATTTATATATCTTTAAATCAAGAAATAAAAACTCTTTTTTAGTGCAAAGCTTAATTGATTTATAAAATTATAGATCGTTATAATTTATTTATAATTTAAAAATGTATCTTATACCCTACTATAAATATTATATAAAAATCTATAATGATTAAGAGTTATTATGCATATTGTTATGTTATATTATAGTATATTATGCTGTAAAATCATATCTCTGAACGATATTTAAATGCTTTTTTTTGTCATAGCGCCCCTAGAGAATGTTTCGCTGAATTATAAGAGTTATTTGATATTATATACATATATAAAGTATATTAAATTCCATGACGTATAATGTGGCTATGTATATATATAACGAATATATGTAACTCACGAGCATATATATAGCATTTGTAATAGGCGCATATGACGTACATGACATATACGAAGATAATAATAAGTAATTATTGACATAAAGAGTGGATAATTAAAGGTTTCGATTATATGCATGCATATAAAGCATATATATGCTTGTCTATATCGTAATTGAGCTTTGTCATAATCGTAACTGTGGGGGAGAAACTAAAAAAAGTACAGATATTTATATAATGCACATTGCTAATTGTTAAACATTCATATATTTATTAATTCTATAAATTGATTGTTAATACTTATCATTTGGCATGAAATCAAGCAGCGCGGCGTCAACTTTGAGACATCTTGTTGAAAAATCTATCATCTATGGTTACAAATACGACACATCTTATTTTCAATTAAAACCGATTAAAACCTCGAGTTTATTTCTTGAAATAAGAAATTTGACACAATTTAAATCTATATAACAATGGGACGTTTGTTGTTTAATTTTTCAGCGAAGATTTCATTTTTACTTAGCAATATATAATAAATTTAAAGACCTTAGGGGAAGATAATTTTGTCCGTTTTATTTAGTCATGTTATTTTAAATTTTCGTTGAAGACTAAATTGTTTGTGAATGATACAATTGACGGTATCCCGGTACATTAAAATTGGTAGTAGTTTAAAAAATATCAAGCAGAATTTGGAAAAAAATGTGTTGCTTTACAAATGAGTTTTTATAAGGAAATATATAATGTATGTTTTTTCACTTATCTTGTTGCGTGTGTTTAAAGTATAACATTTCGACATTACTTAATCACGAGTTGTTTAATATATTTCTATGGTAAAATATAAATATTTACTTGGATTTTTTGTGAAAATAAATTTTACTGTTTAAAACGAAAATGTAAAATTATTACTAAATTTTATCTATTGCTAAATAATAAATTAAAATAGCAATATTTTATAGATTAACATACAAAACTATCCCGAAGAAGAACAAAAACATTAAAACGAACGATAACATGTTAAAAGAAAAATTAAAAAATGATAGAAATGCATGTTACATGACGTGATCAATTGGATTCCAACTATTCTTCAACTCTACTGACATTATGAGCAGAGTTGTATAGTCCAAACCACTCGTCTTTAAATTAATATTTAGAAATGCTCGCGTGCAATTTTTACTTTTAAAATTACGTCTGCTATATTTATGATCAATAATTCTTCCTTAGGAAAGCATTTTTTTTTCAGATATATTTAAGCCAAAAATTATGCTTATAAAGGCTATTACTGTAACGAAGTTGATGGTCAGCGGTGGAACGTTTAGGGGTAGCATCACAAAAACAGAATTAAATGGGGCGGCGACCGTACAACATAAAATAGTACATGTGTACGCAGTAACATACATATCTATCAAGGGAGGGCAAACAAACTTTTAAAAAAATTATAAAAAAAGAATTTCGTATTATACGTATCTTAATTTTGAAAGATTTTCTGTCTCACTCACATAACATGTCCAGGGAGAACTCCGCTTCACACGGTGACAAGCGGAAGTCGCGAATATCCAACTCACCTTATGGCAAGTCGACGCTGTTCCTGCACACAAGGAGCATGACGAGGTTGCGTAATTCGCGTTTCCCGTAGCATGTCAAAGGGGGGTTTTCTGTTGCCTATCGTAGTAACACAGCACTGTAAAATGTAATACGTCTGCCATTCACACAATCGTAATCGTGTCGAGATGTCTAATTCTGCCTTGCTTATCATTATTTTGCAGTCCACGTTCACCGCAAAGGTACTCCTTATGCTTCACTTATATTCTATGATATACGGCATCTTTATTTAAATATTCGCTGCAATTGCAAATATTAAAATACTCGCTCAGAAATTATTAAAATCATTTTATAAAAATTCCCAGTATTCAAAAATTTGCCCTAAGCCTGACATCCGTAATCATATCTATTCTCACAAGAATACAAAAGCACATTTGCCATTAATCTGACCAGAAATTTAATTTACCGTTTGCAACTATTCTTCAACTCTACTGACATTATGAGCAGAGTTGTATAGTCCAAACTTCCCGACTATAAATTAATATTTAAAAATGCTCGCGTGGAATTTTTACTTTTAAAATTACGTCTGCTATATTTATGATCAATAATTCTTCCTTAAGAAAACGTTTTGTGTCAGATATATTTACGTCAAAAATTCAGCTTATAAAGGCTATTATTGAAACGAAGTTGATGGTCAGCGGTAGAACGTTTAGGAGTAGCATCACAAATATATTTTTGGAGTGGACGCAAAAGTTCTTAGATCATTTCAATCAATAAATTAAAATAAAAATATTTTTACATAAATGTACAAAACTATCCAGAAAAAGAACAAAAACATTAAAACGAACTATAACATGTTAAAAGAAAAATTTAAAAAAATGATAGAAATGCATGTTACCTGTCTTGTTCCATTGGATTCCATGAATCAAACAGTTGGAGAAAGTCTGGTTCAAACTCCCACTCCTTTCACAATTCAGATTCCTAAAAAAGAAGAATGAAACGCTGCATCTACGCTCGTATACACAGTAACATACAACATAAAATAGTACTAAAAATGTACACAGTAACATACATATCTATCAAGGAAGGGAAAACAAACTTTAAAAAAAATAAAGAAGTTCGTGTTATACGTATCTTAATATGGAAAGATTTTCTGACTCACTCACCTAACATGTCGAGGGAAAACTCCGCTTTACACGTTGACAAGCAGAAGTCGCGAATATACAATTCACTGATGGCAAGTCGACGCTGTTCCTGCCCTCAAGGAGCATGGCGAAGTTCGTAATTAGCGTTTCCCGTAGCATGTCAAAGAGGGTTTTTCTGTTGCCTATCGGAGTAACACATCACTCTAAAATGTAAAACGTCTGCCTCTCACACAATGTTTATCGTGTCGAAGTGTCTTATTCTGCCTTGCTTATCATTATTTTACAGTCGACCTTCTGTGCATTAGTACTACTTATGATTCAACTCTATTTTGTGATATACGCGATGTTAATTTAATTATTCGCTGGAATTGCGAATATTAAAATACGCGCTAAAAAATTAATACAATCATTTTATAAAAATTCACTGTATTTCAAAATTTGCTCTATGCCTGACAACCGTAATCATATCTATTCTTGCAAGAATGCAAAAGCATATTTCCCATTAATCTGATCAGAAATTTAATTTACCGTATACAACTATTCTTCCACTCTACTGACATTATGAGCAGAGTTGTATAGTCCAAACCTTTCCACTTTAAATTAATATTTAAAAATGCGCGCGTGCAATTTTTACGTTCCAAATTACGTCTGCTATATATATGATCAATAATTCTTCCTTAGGAAAGCATTTTTTTTAGTTATATTTACGCCCAAAATTCTGATTATAAAGGTTATTAATTTAACGAAGTTGATGATCAACGGTAGATCGTTTAGGGGTATCATCACAAAGATAGTTTTGGAGTGGACGCAAAAGATCTTATTTCATTCCAAACAATAAATTAAAATAGTAACAATTTATAAATTACATACAAAACTATCCAGAAGGAGAACAAAAACATTAAAACGAACGATTAAGTGTTAAAAGAAAAATTAAAAAATGATAGAAATGCATGTTACCTGTCTTGATCCATTGGATTCCATGAATCAAACATTTGGAGAAAGTCTGGTTCAAACTCTCAATCCTTTTACAATTCAGAATCCTAAAAAGCAGAATGAAACAGGGCGTCGACCATCGTATGCCCAGTAACATACAACATAAAATAGTACTTGTGTACACAGTAACATTCATATATATCAGGGGAGAGCAAACAAACTTTACGAAATAAAAATATAAAAAAATAATTTCGTGTTGTAAAAAAGTAATTTTATGTACTAGTCTTGATCCATTGGATTACATGAATCAAGCGGTTTGAGAAAGTCATGTTCTGAATCCCATTCCTTTCGCAATTCTGATTCCTAAAAAGGAGAATGAATCAGGGCGTCGACTCTCGTATACACAGTAACATACAACATAATATAATACTTGTGTACACAGTAACATACATATCTATCAAAGGAGAACAAACAAACTTTACAAAATATATAATAAATAAATAAATAAATAAATTTAAAAAAAAAGAATTTAGTGTTATACTTATCTTAATTTTGAAAGATTTTCTGTCTCACTCACATACAGGTCGAGGGAAAGCTCCGCTTCAGACGGTGACAAGCGGAAGTCGCGAATATACAACTCACCCTTTAACAAGTTTACGCTGATCCTGCCCACAAGGAGCATAACGAGGTTGCGTAATTCGCGTTTCCCGTAGCATTTCAAAGGGTGTTTTCCTGTTGCCTATCGGAGTAACTCATCACTGTAATATGTAATACGTCTGCCTCTCACACAGTCGTTATCGTGTCGAGATGTCGTATTCTGCCTTGCTTATCATTATTTTGCAGTCGGCCTTCCCCGAAATAGTACACCCAATGCTTCACCTATAATTTATAATATACGCGACGTATATTTAGATATTCCCTGTAATTGCAATTAAAGAACCTGCTCAGACTTTATGACAATCATTTTATAGAAATTCTCCGTATTTCAAAATTTATTCTATGTCTCACAACAGTATTCCTGTCATATTCTGGCAAGGGTGCAAAAGCATATTTTTTATAAAAAAGACCCGAATTTTTATTTAGCCTATGCAACCATTGTTCAACTCTACAGACATTATGAGCAGAGTTGTATAGTCCAAACCTTCCGCCATTTAAATATTATTACAAATGATCGCGTGAAATTTTCACTTTTAAAATTAAGTTTGCGGTATTTATGATCCGTAACTGTTCCTTAAGAAATGTCCCTTCTACTTTTAAAAGCTATTACTGAAAGGACGTTGATGGTCAAAGGTAGAAAGTTGAAGGCTAGCATGACAAAGATATTATTGGTGTGGACGCAAAAGTGATTCGTTCATTCCAATCAATAAATTAAAATAGCAATATTTTATACATTAACATACAAAATTATCGAGAAGGAGAACAAAAAAGAATAATAATAAAAGTTAAGTAATAATAATAAAGAAGTAATAATAAAGTTCTTATATCATTCCAATCAATAAATTAAAATTAAAATATTTTTGCATAAACGTACAAAACTATCCAGAAGAAGAACAAAAACATTAAAACGAACGATAAAATGTTAAATGGAAATTTAAAAATGATAGAAATACATGTTACCTGTCTTAATCCATTGGATTCAGTCAATCGAGCAGTTGGAGAAAATCAGGTTCAAACTCCCATTTCCTTCACAATACAGATACCTAAAAAGCAGAATGAAACGGGGCGACGACCCTCGTATACACAGTAACATACAACACAATATAGTACTTGTGTACACAGTAACATACATATCTATCAAGGAAGGGCAAACAAACTTTAGAAAGAATAAAATTACATAAATAAATAAATAAATAAATTAAAAAAAATAATTTCGTGTTTTACGTATCTTAATTGTGAAAGATTTTTTGCCACACTCAGATGACATGTCGCAGGAAAACTTCGCGTCACACGGTATTAAGCGGAGGTCGTGATTGTACAACTCACGTGATGGCAAGTAGACGTTCCTGCCCATGACGAGGTTGCATAATTCGCTTTCCCCGTAGCATGAAAAGGTGTTTTTTCTGTTTCCTTTTGGAGCAACACATCACTGTAAAATGTAATGCGTCTGCCTCTCACACAGCCGTTACCGTGTCTTATTCTGCCTTGCTTATCATTGTTTTGCAGTTTATCTTCCCCGCAAAAGTACACCCAAAGTTTCACCCTGTATTTTATGATATACGCGATTGTTATTTAGATGTTTGCTGCAATTTCAAATATTACAATACGGCTCACAGATTATGACAATCATTTATGGAAATTCTCTGTATTTCAAAATTTGCCCTCTGCCTGACAACCGTATTCATATCTATGCTCGCAAGAGTGCAAAATATATTTTCTATTAATACCACCTGAAATTTTATTTAGCTCACGCAACCATTGTTCAGATCTACTGGCATTATGCGCAGAGTTGTATAGTTCAAACCTCCAGCTTTTAATTAATATTAAAAACGTTCGCGCGCATTTTTTACTTTTACAATTAAGTCTGCGGTATTTATGATCAATAACTCTTCCTTAAGAAAGCGTTTTGTGTCAGATATAATTACGCCAAAAATTCTTTTTATTAATTATATTACTGTAACTAAATTGATGGTCAATGTAGAAAGTTTAGGGATCACAAAGATATTATTACATCACAAAGGTATTATTGTGGTAGTCACAATAAATTTTCGTTCATTCCAATCAATAAATTATAATAGTAATATTTTATACATTAACATAAACTCTCAATGAGGAGAACAAAAAAATAAAACGAACGATAAAATGTTAAAGAAAAATTAAAAAATGATAGAAATGCACGTTACCAGTCATAATCCATTGGATTCCATCAATCAAGCGTTTGGAGAAAAACAAGATGCAAATATTGCAAATATTAAGATACGCGCTCAGAAATTATGCCAATCATTTTATAGAAATTATCCAAATTTAAAAATTTGACCTTTGCCTGACAACCGTATTCATGTCAATTCTCGCAAGAGTGCAAAATCATATTAACCCTCAATACGTCCCCAAATTTTATTTAGAGTATGCAATCACTGTTCAACTCAACTGGCGTTATGAACAGAGTGCGATATACAGCTTTTTCTATGAATCAAGTAAACATGCCAATTTTATGTTTAATTAAATATTTACATATATTTAAATAAAGAAATATAAACCCCCTTTTTAGTACAAAGAATATTGGACTGATAAAATTACAAATCGTTATATTTTAGTCATATAATAAAAATGTATCGTATACCATACTATAAATACTATATAATAATATATAATGATTATAAGTTATTATGCATATTGTTATTGTATTATTGTATATTATGTTGTAAAATCATATCTTTAAACGATATTTAAATGCTTTTTAGTTACAGTGCCCCTGGAGAATGTGTCGTGTAATTATAAGTGTTATTTGATATTATATACATATATAAAGTATATTAAATTCCATGACGTTTAATATGACTATGCATATATATAACGCATATGTGCAACATACGAGCATATATATGACATTTGTGAGAGGCGCATATGACGTAAATAACATATACGACGCAAATAATAAGCAATTATTGACATAAAGGGCTAATAATTAAGCGTTTCGATTATATAATATGCTTACATATGAAGCATATATATGCTTGTCTAAATCGTAATTGAAATGTCTCATAATCGTAATTGTGGGGGGCGAAATATTAAAAAAGTAGAGATATTTTTATAATACCAATTACTATTTGATAAACATGCATTAATATATTTACTACTTCTATAAACTGAATGTTAATACTTATCATTTGACATGAAATCAAGCAGCGCGGCGTCAACTTCGAAACATCATGTTGAAAAATGTATCATATTCGATTACAAATACGACACATCTTTTTTGAATTAAAACCTATTAAAACACCCAAATTTATTTCTTGAAATAATAAATTTCACACAATTTAATTCTAAACAACAATGAGACGTTTATTGTTTAATTGTTGAGCGAAAATTTCATTATTACTTAACATTGTTTAAAAAAATTGCGATTGTTTACATTTAACTGACACATTAGATCCATTGTTGTAACTCATATATTTTAACCATATTGTTGCCCACATAGTTATGACATCAACATTACGGACGCATACTAGTCGAAATCGTAGCTGGGATATTGGATGGGGAAGGAGATGGTTTATTTAAAGAAAGGACAAGGTTGTGCTTCACTAAAACCTAAGTAATTTAACATATTTTTGTGCTTTAAATGTAAATAACTACTGCTTGGTTTTGTGGAAATAAAACATGTCCTGAGATCCCGATGCCGTTTAAAACCGAAATGGCAAAATTTTAGTAAGTTTCACTTTTGTGGCAGTAGAGGACTTTATCCGTCTCATTCCGAATTACGTCGCGATCGTGTATGATCCGCCTACCTCATAGGTTAATTTTAGGGAAGCCTCCGCCACACTCTACTGCAAATTGAGGTTTCAGATAACCTTCGACTTACCTGAGAGCAAGTCGACGCTGTTCCTGCTCTCAAGGAGCATGACCACGGCTAACTATAAGACCGGCTTCTGAAGCTGCAAGGAGAAATGATAAGACGTAATTTTTTCCCGTCGACGCAGAGAATATAAAAAACACACTATTTGTGCATAAACGCTAGGTAGGGAATTCAAATTGAAAGACTGCGTTCGCTGTGTATTTTCCCAGTGAATACTTATTGCATTGTACTATGATATTTATAATTTTTTATTTATTATTTTAAAGCGCAGTTATCCTTTCTGGCATTTGTTTCATAATGCCTGATCACTGCTGTGTGCCTTTTTGTAAGGGTAAATGTGATAAAAGTGGTAATTAAATCTCCGTATTTCAGTTACCAAAGAATACGGAACCTAAAAGGCTTTGGCTACGGAAGATACAGAGAAAAGACTGGATCACGGCTAACTATTTCTACTGATTATTTCATTATAAAATGTATTAAATATTTGCTTATTTGAATAATTCTTTACTAACATCATTCAGTTATAAATATGAATCAGGATTTTGTTAATTGTATGTATTAGAATGCAATGAATACTGGTAATTGAAGACTGTATATATTTACTTTTGCTGGTCGTTTTATTATCAAATTTTAGTAGTGTTTTCTTGAATATTACATTATAAAATGTAATTCAATATTTGCTGATTTGAATTCATTACTAGGATATTTTGAGTTAAAAATGTCAATAACTTTTTAATCGAATATATCAGAAGATTTTTAATATATGTTATTGAGGAATTTATTTATTTTTGCTGATTATTACAATATAAAATAATATTATATATTTGCTGATTTGAATTCATCACTAGTATCTTTAAAGTAAAAAAATGTCAACTATTATTGTTTTTTTTAACCTAGTGTATCAGAAAATTTGGAATATTGTTTATTGTAGATATTATTTATTTTTGCTGACTATTGCATTATAAATTGCATTAAATAGTTTTTATTTGAATAATTATTTGAAATTAATTGAATAATTAACCAAGATATTTTCAGTTATGCAGGAATGATTTTGTTAATCGAATGCATTAGAATACTTTGAATATTGATTATTGAAGGCTATATTTATTTATTTTTGCCTGTCGTTTTCTTATAAATTTCTAGTCGTGTTTTCTTGAATATAGCGTTATAAAACTTTTTTTTTGAAAATTTGCGGATTATCTTAAATAACATTATTTTTGAATTTGAACAGTGCGATATTTTAATCATGAACATAAACGATACATTTTCTTCTTTAAATGTTGTTTTTATTCACATTAAACATGAAATTCTTACCTATAAAAATTTCTTAAATCATTGTAAATATTTTTAAGAATAACTTTGAATGAACAAGTTCAGCGTACTTAATAGCATTTTTGCTGCTGTCTTACAAGTTAATAAATTTTAATTGCTTCGTTCGTAATTCATATTGTTCTTCTCGGAAATCTATTTAATTGGAATTGCTTGATTTCTACAGAATATATATATATATATATATGAGTGTGTGTGTGTGTGTTTCTCATATTAAATCAGTTTTAACGCGTAATCTTTTTATATATGCGTTTGCTTAGAAGCGAACATCGAAGGAAAAAGTGACGTCATATATAGCTTCAGAAGCTGGTACTATAGTTCCCGTGGCATGACGAGATTGCGTTTATCTGCATTTCCCATAGAACTGCTGTGAGATTTTACGCCTGATTTTCAATGTAGCATGTAACTGTTTCTTTTAGTGTTACAGCTTATCAAGCTAGTTTGTCGAGTTGAATAATTTTGATTTTACAGAATGCTTTTAATCTAGCTGTCACACACAAAAGAAGAACTGCTTTTCCATATAAAGGGGGATGGATTAAATTTTTAGAAGGAAAACACAATTTACCAAGAATTTATTTCATTAAAAATTATTATAGTAAATGATTTCTCTGGCATTTTTTCACTTAGCTATTTTGTTTTTAAAACCATTAAATTAGACGTCTGTATATTTATTAGCATGCGCTTTGATCAAATTTCTTTATACAAAGTATGAAAATACTTCAATAAAAATGGAAATTGCGTGCAAAGATTGCTTGAATGGGAAATAATATTTTTGTACTTTTTGCGGGTGCAATCAAACTGCTGCACATCCAAACGATTAACGGAGAAGAGGTCTAAAAAACACTAGTCCTACAGTTTTCTGAGACTTCTCTCGTTAGTTCTCGCTGAAATATAAAATAAATTTAAATATCTATATGGGAACATAATTTTGTTCTTTTTATTTAGTCCAGTTATTTTAAATTTTTGTTGAATACTAAATTGTCTGTATATGATAAAATTGATTGTATCCCGGTACATTAAAATTGGTGGTAGTTTAAAAAATCAAGCAGAATTCGGATAAAAAATGAGTCGCTTTGTAAATGAGTTTTATGAGGAAATATATCATGTGTGTTTTTTCACTTAACTTGTTGCGTGTGTTTGAAATATTACATTTTGACATTACTTTATTCGCGAGTTATTTAATAAATTTTTATAGAAAATTTACTGAAACATAAACATTTACTGGATTTTTCGTGAAAATAAGTCTTGCCCTGCAGTCCCGATTCAGTTTAAAACGAAATGTCATATTATTAGTAAATGTTACTCTTTGGCAGGTCGAGACCTGTATACATCGATTTCGGAATTAAGTCGCGATCGTATATGATCAGCCTAACTCATAGGGTAATTCCAGGGAATCCTCAGCCAAAATCTATGACAAGTTGAGGTAGCAAATAAACTTCGACTTACCTGATGACAAGTTGACGCTGTTCCTGCTCTCAAGGAACATGACAAGGTTGGGTGAATCTGCTTTTCCCATAGCATTCCAGTGAGACTTTTACGCCTGATTTTCATTATAGCCTCTGATTGTACACTTTAGTATCCTTGTCTTTAACGGTAGTTAGAGAGTTGAATAACATTGCTTTTTTCAGAATGTTTTTAATTTAACTGTCACACGAAATAAACGAACACTTTTTTGACTCGATGGAGCGGGAGTTGGAATTTTTAAAAAGAATAAACAACATGGAGTGAACAATAATGTGTTTCGTAAAAAATGAATATGAGTAAATAGTTTGTCTAATAATTTTTCACTTATCAATATTTTTTAAACCATATAATTAATATTGAAATTTTATATCTATGAATATTATATTTAATCAAAATGTCTTAGGTAAATATGTGAATACTTCAACGTTAGTTCTCGATGAAATATAAAATAGTTTAAATACTTATAGGGAATCATTATTTTTTTTTATTAGTCACTTTATTTTATTTTTTCGAATAATACCTTGATTTTAGAAAAACAAAAGTTTGAAATAAATCTTAATTTCTTTGTATTTTATGCATGGTAATATAGGGGTCGCGTAAAATATCCAACATTTATAAATTTTAGTGTTCTAGTAAAATGTTCTTTTGGAAAGAACAACAGAAAAACACACACTGTTTGTTAGCGTATTTACAACTTCATCTATGAACCAAGTAAACATGCCAATTTTACCTTTAATTAACTATTTATATATCTTTAAATCAAGAAATAAAAACACCTTTTTTGTGCAAATATTATTTGATTTATAAAATTATATATCGTTATAATTTAATCATATTATAAAAATATATTTTATATCATACTATAAATATTATATAATAATATACAATAATTGTAATTTATTATCCATATTGTTATGCTATATTATAGTATAGTATGTTGTAAAATCTTGAAACGATGTTTTAATGCTTTTTAGTTATAGTGCCCCTAGAGAATGCGCCGCTGAATTATAAGAGATATTTCATATTATATACATATATAAAATATATTAAATTCCATGACGTATAACATGACAATGTATATATATAACATATATAAGTAACACACGAGTATATATATGACATTTGTGATAGGCGCATATGACGTACATGACATACATGACGCAAATATTAAGTAATTATTGACAAAAAGGACGGATAATTAAGCGTTTCGATTATATAATATGCGTACATATGAAGCATATATATGCTTGTCTAAATCGTAATTGAACTTTCTCCTAATCGTAATTGCGGGAGCGAAATATGAATGAAAATACGATATTTATATAATACCTATTTTTACATGATAAACATTAATATGTATGCTACTTCTATAAATTGAATGTTAATACTTATCATTTGACATGAAATCAAGCAGCGCGCCGTCAACATCGAAAGATTTTGTTGAAAAATGTATCATCTACGTTTAGAAATAAGACACATATTTTTTTTTCAATTAAAACCTGTTAAAACCTCGAATGTATTTCTTGAAATAAGAAATTTCATTCAATTTATATCTAAATAACAATGAACGTTTGTTGTTTATTTGTTGAGCGAAGATTTCATTATTACTTAACATTGTTGAAAAAACTGCGCTTGTTTACATTTAACTGACAAATTAGATCCATTGTTGTAACTCATATTTTAACCACATTGTTGTCCACGTCGTTATGACATCATTTAAAACATAATGAAATTGATATATAATTATGAAGTGCATTAAAACATGCTTTTTGTAGAATATGCAGTGCAAAGCATTTATTATTCATTTACAGGGTCAAACAAAAGAATTTTGTTACACATCGTTCTATGGGGAACAATCGTTTGCAGTGTAGTTTAGTGATATTTTACAATTTCAAACATAATGAAAATTACACTACTGTGCGAATTAATTGGAACAAACACAAAAATTTTCACAAATGTTGTTTAATTGGTATAGGTTAACTTACATGCACTGTATAGCAATCTAATACGAAATATGTCCTCCTCTAGCTTGAATGAGATCCTGTACACGCTTTGGCATGGATTCCACTAAATTAGAACATATATTTTTGATTTCGTCATCACGAAACTATACTTTTATAACATTCTCAATCATGCTTTTCTTTGTTGAACAGTCCATTTTACTCACACGTCTCTTTACAATGCTCCACAAATTTTCGATGGGATTTAAATCCGGAGAATTACCAGGCCAATCCAAAACCGTTAATTTCTGTTCTTGAAAAAAATTCTTTGCTAGCTTAGAATTATGACATGGAGCAAGATCTTGTTGAAAGATACCGATACCACCAGCGAACGTTTGCATCATAGGCACAATTTTTCTTTCTATTACAGAGATGTATTTTTTAGAGTTCATGATCCCTTCAACTGGTTCTAAGCTGCCAGGTCTTCCAGAAGTAAAATAACCCCAAAACATCTGTTTCTGAGGTGCTTAACTGTTTGTGTAAGATGTTGTTCCCTGATGGGTTCTCCATCACTTCGCCTGACAAATCTTGGTCGAAACCCTTGTACAAAAAAATGCGTTTCGTCGCTGAATACAATCTTTTTCCAATCTTGTGCAGTCCAGGATTGATATTTCCTGGCCCAATCCAAACGTCTTCTCTTCATTGCACGGGTTAATAACTGTTTTTTGATTGGTTTTCTTGCAAATCTCCTAGCTTCAATAAGCCTTCGTCGAACTGTCGAGGAATCCACGCTCACACCAGTAGCTAATAATTCTCTCTATAGATCTGTACTTGTTTTGCGAGGATGCATTTTACTATTTCGTACAAGAAATTTGTCTGTTCGAGGTGTGGTCTTGCGTTTGCGTCCATATTTACTCTTTCGTTTTGGAGACACTGTCCCAAAATTTTTTTACTGATTAATAATCCTAGAACACTGGATTTTCCAACTCCAACTGCTGCAGCAATATCCCTCACAGTCATAAAGGTATGCTGTCTAAGGGTAACAATTCTAGTCCTTTTCCTGGGAGTGATATCCATTTTTTAAATACACGTCATAAGCAAACAATTCACACAATCGACCACTTCTTACAGCAACTGAAGGGAAATATTTTCGGCATGTCGTGATCACGTGGTCAAACCGGTTTAGACTAGTCAAGGACAGTCGCGCGTTGTAAGAAAATGCAGTTGAAACCGGTTTGATGCAGAAAATTCTCGAGAAAGGAACAATTTTCTTAAAAAACATGTTTGTCCCAATTAATTCGCAGAGTAGTGTATATGCATTACTGAGGAGCACTATAAATTGCTCTCTTGTGTACATTGCGTTTATTTACAGGGGAAAACAAAAGATATTGGTTACAGTACATGTGCGATATTTACAGTCTATGTGTGATAAGTGCGGTTTCAAATTTGATTTGCGTTTTTAAGTTCAACTAAATTTCTATATAGTACGTGTATGTCTATAAACTCGGTTGATAATATACAGGGCTACACAAGGGAATTCGTAAGTATTACTCACTATGGGAGTGAGTTGCTTAAGGGTAGTTTTTAATTGTGTTTACGCATTTTCCTGCTGAACTATATTTAGTAGACTAATAGTAAGAAGTTTGTGGAATATAAATAAATTCATATACTGGGCTGACGCAAAAAAAAAGATACTTTGTCGTTTACGTTTTGTAATTTCTGCGAGTGAGTTTTAAATTGCCTTTTAGCTTAATATGTGATGTGTACAAGTCCTCAGATAATATACTGTACAAAATATTTCGAGTGCATTTCCATCGATTAGCGAAAATTGCTTAATGTGAATATTGTAACTGATCTAAATTTTATCGTACAATATATCCAAATCTATTCATCGTATATAGGGCTGCACAAAATAATTCGACTACTTATTTGACACTGGAAGGAACTGTATTTTTTAGTGTGTTATACGTTTCTTAAATTGTTTTTTTACATATCATCTTTCACCTAATTTAACGGTGAAGTTTCGTTACTGTTTTTTGGATGTGTTGGAAAGTGTTTCATAATCTATTCTTGACGCATGATTTTTCGTTCTTGATTAAAGAAAGCACAAGTTTCATTCACTTAAACCTAAGTAATTTAACATATTTTTGTTTATAAAATGTACATAACTACTGCTTTGTTTTGTGGAAATAAACGTGTGCTGAGATCCCGATTCGGTTTAAAACCGAAATTGCAGAATTTTCACTTTTATGGCAAGTCGAGGACTTTATCCGTCTCATTCCGAATTAAGTCGCAATTGTGTATGATCCGCAAAACTGGTAGGATAATAGGGAATCCTCCGCCATACTCTACGGCAAATTGAGGTTAAAGATAACCTTCGACTTACCTTATGTCAAATTGACGTTGTTCCTGCTCTCAAGGATAATGACGAAGTTGCGTGAATCTGCATTTCCCATACTACTTCAAGTGAGAACTTAACGCCTGATTTTCACTATAGACTCTAATTGTACCCTTCAGTATGCTGGCCTTTAAAGGTAATTTGTCGAGTTGAATAATGTTGCTTTTTTAGAGTAATTTTAATTTACCTGCCACACGAAGTAGACGAACACATTTTTGAATGCATTGGGCGGGATTTCAAATTTTTAAAGGAATAAACAACATGGAGTAAACAATAATGTGTTTTGTTAAAAATGAATATGAGTAAATAGTTGTCTAATATTGTTTCATTTATCAATATTTTTTAATCCGTTAATTTTGATACCTTATATCTATGAATATGTTCTTTATTCAAAATGTTTTGAATTAATATGTGAATACTTCAACTTTAGTTCTCGATCAATTATTTTTTATTAGTAACTTTATTTTATTTTTTCGAATAATATAATAATATATAATGATTATATGCTATTATGCATATTGTTATATTATATTTAGTATGTTATGTTCTAAAGTTAATCTTCAAACGATATTTAAATGTTTTTTAGTTATAGTGCCCCTAAAGAATGTGTCGCTAACTTATAAGTAATATTTGATATTACAGACATATTAAATGTACATTAAATTCCATGACGTATAATAAGAAAATGTACAGTGATATATAACGCATATATGTAACACACGATGCTATATATATGACATTTGTGATAGGCGCATATGACGTACATAACATATACGACGAAAATATTAAGTATTTATTGACATAAATGTAGGATAATTAAGTATTTCGATTACATAATATGCGTACATATAAAGCATATATATGCTTGTCTAAATCATAATGGAAATTTCTCAGAATCGTAATTGTGGGTGCAAAATATCAAAAAAGTACAGAGATTTATGTAATACCCATTACTATTTGATAAATATTAAGATATTTACTACCTCTATAAATTGAATGTTAATACTTATCATTTGGCATGAAAGCAAGATGCGCGTCTTCAACTTCAAAACATCTTATTGAAAAATATATATCATCAACGTTTAGAAATACGACACATCTTTTTTCAATTAAAACTTATTAAAACGTCCAATTTATTTCTCGAAATAAGAAATTTCACACAATTAAAATCTAAATAACAATGGGACGTTTGTTGTTTAATTATTCACCGATGATTTTATTATTACTTAACATTGTTGAAAAAACTTCAACTGTAAACTATTAAATTAGATCCATTGTTGTAACTCATATATTTTAACCCCATTGTTGCTCACATCGTTATGACGTCAACAACACGGGCGCATACTAGTCGAAATCACAACTAACTAGGATGTTGGATAGGGAGGGAGATGGATTTTTTAAGAAAAGAACAAGGTGGGCATTCCCTGAAACCTAAGTAATTTAACATATTTTTGTGTATAAAATGTAAATAACTACTGGTTTGTTTTGTGGAAATAAAACAAGTCCTCAGATCCAGAGCAGTATTTTAGTAAGTTTCACTTTTGTAGCAAGTCGAGGACATTATCCGTCTCATTCCGCATTACGTCGCGATCGTGTATGATCCTCGTACCTCGTAGGTTAATTTTAGGGAATCCTCCACCATACTCTACGGCAAATTGAGGTTGCAGATAACTTTCGACTTATCTGATGGCAAGTTGACACTGTTCTTGCTCTCAATGAGCATGACGAGGTTGCGTAAATCTGAATTTCCCATAGCACTACTGTGATATTTTTACGCCAGATTTTTGTGTGTGTGTGTGTGTGTGTGAGTTACGGCCTATCAAGCTAGTTTGTCGAGTTGAATAATATTGCTTTTTCAGAATGGTTTTAAACTACCTGTCACACAAAAGAGTAACTCTTTTTTGAGATAAAGGGATTGGGGGGGATGGATTGATATTTTATAAGGAAAACACAAATTTGTCAATAATTTATATCACAAAAATTTATTATGAGTAAATGATTTCTCTGACATTTTTCACTTAGCTATTTTGTTTTTAAAACCATTAAATTAGACGTTTGTATATTTCTTAGCATGTGCTTGCATCAAATTTCTTAATACAGAGCATGTAAATACTTCAAAAAAAAGGAGGAGTGCGTGCAAAGTTAGCTTGAATGAGAAAGAATATTTTTGCACTGATTGCGGGTACAACTAAACGGCTGCACATCAAAAGGTTTAACGGAGAAGAGGTCTAAATAACCCTAGTCATTCAGTTTTCTGAGCATTCTCTCGTTAGTTCTCGATGAAATATAAAATACATTTAAATACCTTTAGGGTAACATAATTTGCTTCTTTTTATTTAGTCATGTTATTTTAAATTTTCGTTGAATATTAAATTGTTTGTGAATGATACAATTGACAGTGCTCCAGGTACATTAAAATTGGTAGTACTTTAAAAAATCAAGCAGAATTTGTATAAAAAATGTTTTGCTTCTTAAATGAGTTTTATAGGGAAATATATCATGTGTGTTTTTATACTTATCTTGTTGCGTGTGTTTAAAGTATTACATTTCGACATTACCTTATTCACGAGTTATTTAATATATTTCTATGGTAAAATATAAACATTTACTTGGATTTTTGTGAAAGTAAATTATGCCCTGGTGTCCCGATTCAGTTTAAAACGAAATGTTAAATTATTATTAAATTTTACTCTTTGGCAGGTCGAGATCATTATAAATCGATTTCGGAATTAAGTCGCGATCGTATATGATCAACCTAACTCAAAGGGTAATTTCATGGAATCCTCAGCCAAAATCTATGGCACGTTGAGTTTGCAGATAAACTTCGACTTACTTGATGACAAGTTCTCTGTTCCTGCTCTCAAGAAGCCACGTGTTAACTTTAAGTGGAGTTTCTGAGTAGCAGATTTGATAGAGTTATCGGTTATGAGTTTTCTCCCATTTAGTAAGAAGTTGAGCTTTCTATTTCGATGAAATAAAGACATCTGAATCTACAGGATTCCGTTTCTAGCGGTATTATCCTAAAGTGAATTTTTTACTTCCCTGCAGAACGTATCGTGAGGTTACTTGGAGTCGAGTTAAGACAGTTAGGTTCAATAAGTTTTTTGAAAGTATTTTCCACCTCTTAGTTTTTCCTAAAGTGAGCTTATTTCTGATAGTCTGCATTAAATCCACACGCTCCACTGCTAATTCCCTGTTTACTACTGTAAATGCGAGTTGTTGTGTTTCATTAAATCTGTGTCGTGACCTCTTTTCAACTTGACAGTATATAGATAATATGTATGTCAAAAGCTACATTCTCTAAAGATGATTAAAAAAACTTATAAAATGATTAAAATTTTAGATGCAAATATTCTTGTATGACAATCAAAATATGCAAATTAACCTGAACATTTTAATGCTTAAAAATTCTTTCATAAGTTTCACTCTATTTCTATTTAACATTTTTGAAAATGTTTAATAAGGTATCTAATTGTTTACCTAAAAAATCTAAAGATAAAGATTGAATCTGAAGCGATATAATGAACTTCGCTTAATGGATATCTGATACACACTGTTACATAAAATGTACTTTATTGATCTCTAAATGAAGATCAAGGTTCAGCTTAAATCACATTTTAGATTTGAGTTTATCTTCATTAAACAAGCATTACGAAATAACTATATATTTAGATGTTTGTGATTTTAAGCGGTTTCGATTACTGTTCTGAAATTAGACTTTTCAGTTCTTGTAGCAAGCGTTGAAAAAGAAACAAAACTTGTATCATTTAATTTTACTTTTGGTTGAGTCAATTTTAAAGATTTTATTGTGATTATTAGTACGTTGTGAGTATCAATAAGTTTTTACTGTAATTAATTACAATTTTCTTCAAACAACATGTTTTGTCGAAATATGATTATATTATGTCAAAACAAAACAGGTTGAAAAACCTTTCGTATGATACCCCATTCACTGTTGTGCGTTTTATATATGCATTAATATATATGATGACACGTGCCATTCATTATATTTATATATATATATATTAAAAATTTTAAATTCCATACCCTATTAATTTTATTGTATAAAAAATTCCTTTTATTAATATTTCATTTAAAACCCTAGTTTATTAAAATATTTCATCACTGTCCATTTTTGAAACACTTTTTACCCTAATCTACTTAAAATCATTTTTTATTTCCCAACAAATAAGATGTAAAAATCACATTTCATAAGAATATTTCTTCTTAAAACTAGGGGGCTCTGCCTCCTACGAGCTGCGCTCGCCAACCCCCGTTCTGACACCGCATGATTTAAAAACACTCTGATTTGATCATCTCTAAAACGATTACGGAAGATTGTATTATAATTAAACAACCAGTGGCGATCTGCTGTAACAGGGTTTCCATTCATTTTCCTTTGACTGAGGGATTTTAAGGTCGAATCAACTGCTGTTGAAACAGATTACAACTGTAACTGTCACCAAAATATATGATTTAGCGCCAAACGTGCACAATCGTGGCGTCGCGTCACTTTCAGTTGACATCAGATGCGTTACACGAGTTAGTTTTTTCATCGGGGAATTTTTAATTCAACGCTTATTTGTCTTTTGATACTTCTCCATTACCCCGTCAATCAATTTTCATTAAAAAAAAAAAAAAAAAAAAAAAAAAAAAAAAAAAAAAAAAAACTATCGTTAAACTGTAACATCAAATAAACAAATAGAAGAATTTTGACATTGGAAAGGAAATATTATTATTTACGCTGTTTTAAAATTTGCAATAATTGGTAAAAGATATGTCGAAATAAATTGATCTCTCATGAAAATATAATAATTAATTGAAATTGTTTGGAAATATTGTTTTTTTTATCATTTTAAATGTGACGTGAATTTCCCTAGTTACTCGTATTTCTCTTTGTAATATTCACGCGCAAGTATATTTTTATTACGTCATTTTCTACATTTATTGCTTTTAACACGTGATCATTTAAATATTATTTTAAAGTTTTATTTCTGTTTTTAATAGTCTCGTGTAAAAACATTTCTTAATTGAAAGGGAATCTTATTACGTGCGCTATTTTACAAATTGGCAACGGTTCAAATAATGGAATTTATGAAATATGAAATAAATCTTCGTCAAAATAATGAAAATTTTGAATAAAAAATTGGCAACGGTTCAAATAATGGAATTTATGAAATATGAAATAAATCTTCGTTAAAATAATGAAAATTTTGAATAAAAAATTGAAATATAACCTGAAAAAATTACTCAAATTAAAAAAGGGATTGCAGTCTGCACTCCGCAAACTTGTCAACTATATCCTTACAAATTATGGTTAAATTCCTGCGGATAGTTTTCGTTCCTATAAAACTTTTTTCAAAAAACTGTTTTGACGAACTTTGATTTTAAATATCTCTTAAAATAATTCTTCGATTTAAAAACTGTTTGCTTCAGCGTGTTTATCGAACATTTCTTTATAAAACTACCAATTTTTAAAATTTTACATGCAATAGTTTTCTAGATATTAGTCCAGAAAGACTTCAAGGCACAAAATCTTAATTGACAGCGGCGGCAGTGATGGTTACTTTTTTTTAATATAGAGAGAAACCTATTTTCTTAAATTCTTTATTATATTAAATATTTCCTATTTATTCCCGCATTCAAACCGCTTTTATTTTTTTTAAGCTGTGTAAATTCACCAGTTTTCTTATATACTAGTCTAACAATTCATTACTTTAAATTGTTTTCTCAATACGCAAAAACCGAAACTTTATTGTATTAATTTCCTGCGTTTATTACTTTCCAGAATATTCTAGAAGGCTCTTTTCCTGCCAAAAAGTAGGAGAGGAGTATCCTCTTTAATAAAAAGCTATGCGTTGCTGACGACTGCGATTTTCGATAATCGTTGCCACTGATTAATCTCGGAAAATGACACATTTGAAGTTGCTGAAAAAATTAATAGCTCGAAAAGTATTTGTCAAAAAATTGTTAGACAAACTGCGTTAGAAAAGTAAAAAATTGTATTTTTCTTGATATAAATTTCAAATCTAATGATTATGCCGTTTTTCAAATATTGAATTTCAAAAATTACCAAATTTCACAATGGAGTACCATAGCGAAATCTTCACGTGTAAATAGATAATGATAACGTCCGTGTGCCCTGACACTGGCTATAACACGAGTCACAAATTATAGTAGCCTTACCTAACTATTCTGTTAAAATATAAAAGTGAATTATGATGTCACGAGTGCATGATTTTTATTTCATTTTAATATAATTGTTGTGGCATAATTTATAGTCTTTATACGTACATCATATTATGTTTAGCTCATTGTATTATTTTTATCTAATTCACAATTTTATGTAATTTAGCTTTTCAAATTTGGCAACACTTAAAAGTTTTTAGTTTTTGTTTGTATTTTAAAAGTTTGTTCTATGAAAATAAATCTGATAAGTTAAAACTGAAATA
The DNA here is from genome assembly GCA_963931845.1 of Maratus michaelseni. Lineage (NCBI taxonomy): Eukaryota > Metazoa > Arthropoda > Arachnida > Araneae > Salticidae > Maratus > Maratus michaelseni. The sequence goes on along the minus strand of OZ007590.1, from coordinate 77,501,511 downwards.
AAGATGTCAGTCTTTTTATTTGTTAGGATCGTATATGAAAATCGTCTCCCGTACAATAATCATCTTAGAAACAAGGTTTTGGAATTTTTTTTCGAATGGGACTAATAAATTGGCCAATACTGTATATTATTTTGAGTTTAAAAGAGGAAAGGTGGGGGGGGGGCTTTATATTATTAAAAGTTTCTCAGGAAGTTTTAGTCAAAATTGAAAGTTTAATATATCAAAACGTCAGAAATTAAATCGGCAATAACCATAATGACTGCCCTTCAGTTCGTTTGGATAGATTTTCATTTAAAACCATAAAATCATTCAACATTGATTTTAGGTATTTTTAAACAGGCCCGGGCCCGGGAAACGCCGGGCATTTTAGCTAGTTTCTTCAATATTAATTCTCCGATTAACATGAGTACGTCGCAAAAGGTGAATATGCATTGGGTAAAAGAGGTCATGTGGTACGAAATGTTTTCTTGCACTCTCCTAGCTAAAACGAACGTACAGAGGGTGGATCAGCTAAATTTTTTGTCGTCGGAATGATAAAGAGGAAACTTTATCTTCTAATATTAAAGAAATTGAACCATGTATTGGATATATTGTATGATGCAAATCTGATCTCTTTTACACAAAATATCGATAGATAGACACCATCGATAGACACAAAATATCGATCCATCATTAAATTATTATACATCCATTATCAGAGAATCTATCTATATTTTGAGTAAAGGAGATCAGATTTGCAGAGATAGAGTATCATACAATATACCCAATATACTGTTTAATGTCTTTAATATTAGAAGCTTAAGCGTACAACCCCCCACTCCTTTTTTTCGCATAGTTTACAAAGTTGTTTACATTATCATTCAGCGTATCCATAGAAACCAACTCAAACAACATCCAAGAAATAATGGACTTTTCCACCTCAAGACGAAGCTAGAGTTCAGATGCGTAAGACGGCAGGCAGAAAGTATTCTCGCTCACTGAGGATGGTATCAGTAGCCGGCAAAGTACTTGGACAGTTTTTAAACATTTTAAACATATTTTAACATCTATTTGCGTCTTTTAAATGTCACCTATTAAGTAACAGCGGGATCTATCGAATCTCATATTGATATTGTTTACCTATTTCTCGGTAACTTAATCCAGAATCGTGAAAAATTATAATATTTTCAGAGATAGCTAAATGAAGCTCACACGTTTTCACAGCAGAGACTGTCAGAATTCCTTTTCCAGTTATTATATTATGTGACTTCAAAATGCAGGACTAGTGTAGTGCTAAAATTTTGCATAATGTTCATGGTTAATTGCTTATTAAACTGTCAAACTGCAAACACTTTCTTGGCATGAGAAAATGCTGTTTTTTTTTTTAACGAGTATTATTATTTTTTAAGGTAAAAGTTTGGTTATTTGTGTTTGTTTATTATTTCAGTAAAGTAGTAGTTAAAACAATTTCGCCACATTTGCTTTCTAGGGTTACTGTATATATATTAGGGTGCCAAAGAAATAAAAATTTTAAAATGTCAAGTCTCCCATTTAAAAAATGTTATTTCTGCCATAATATGATATTACAAAAAAATTCAAGTCATTTCAGAAAAGTTTAGGGGAAAAGTTAAGCTAATAGAAAATAGTGAATTTATGGAAAATTTAAATTTCTAATTATGCAGGATTGCAGAATTCTACCACACTTCTCTTACATTCTTTTAATCCTAAAATTTGTTTAAGAAAACTTTATCATGTTTAACAATGATTTCATCTGATGTTATATTTTTATTACATTTTTTAATAAAAAATTATAATTATATAAATTTATCCCTGAACAATATTTCATTTTTCTGATCATTACTCTTCTAATGCTCTTCAATCTTTATGATTCTGCTGACTTTCATTATATTAATATCATGTACTACAATGTTTATAATTTCTAATATTAATAATACATGGCAGCATCAGCAGGTATTAAAGGAATGTCTAATTGGTTATTTGTGGTTTTGGATATCAATGAAGCAAATAAATCTCCTGAAGAAAGATCTGTTGAAGAATTTGTAGTAAAAATACATTCAGATGATAATACAAAACACAAAGGTAATAAATCTAAGCTACGTAGTCGTAGATCCATTATTACTCCAAGATACGATACTGTTTTAGATCGAAATAACACCAGCATTAGAAAGTCCACAAGGATAATAGCATCTATAATAAACGAAGAAGGCTGCTCTTCCTTTACCATGAAGTCTGATACGCCTGTAAAATCCATAGTGCTTTCAAAACGTACTGTTAATCGGTAACGCCAACGTCTTCGCCAAGAAACCGCTGAAAAATTAAAAACACAGTTTGAAGCATCAAAGTCAGTTGTTCATTGGGACGGAAAACTGTTAGCCGATTTGTCATCATAAGGTACAGGAAATATTGATCGTTTAGTGGTACTAGTTTCTTCTTTGCAAGATAAAAGTAGTATGCTTTATGGAGTTCCTAAGTTATTGTCTGGAACTGGCAAAGCATCAGTTGATGCTGTTTTCGAGCTCTTAAAATCGTGGAAATGTGAATCTTAAGTAATTGACATGAGTTTTGATAAAACCCATACAAATAGTGGAAGATTGAATGGACCTTCTTGTACTCTTCTTGAGCAAAAAAATAGGATGACCGTTTGTGTATAGCATGTCGGCATAAAATGTTTGAAGTTCTACTTTCTGATAGATTCAATGTGTGTTTTGGACAATCTACTGGGACTGAAATGGTTTTATTTAAGAGGTTCCGAGAAAACTGGTCTAATCCCAACCACCATGAACCAAAAAAGCAATCAGTACCCGTAATAACAGCATCGACTGTTTAAAAACTTTTATTTCTGATCAGCTAAAATTACTACAAAACTACCTACGGATGATTACAAAGAACTTTTAAATCTTGCATCATTAATGATTGCAGGAAATATTCAATTTACCATTCGGAAACCAGGTGCTCTTCACCGAGCTCTATGGATGGCAAAAGTCATTTATTTCTTGTAAATGGAGTTATTGTTTAATGGAAATGAAACCACAATTGTATTAACTGCTCGAGAGTTTCAAGGTATGCAACGATTTAATCGGTTTATTGTGTGTGTATATTTGCAGTCTTGGTTTACTTGCTGTTCTGCTGTTCATGATCCTCTGAATGGTGTTTTACTGATTCAAAAATTTAAATATTATCATAACAAACAATTAAGCAATATAGGATTAAAATGATGTTACGTCATTCGTGATATTGAAGTGCAGAACTTGCAACACTTACCTTGTTTTCATATCTTGTTTCTGACTAGCAAAAATCAAAGCCAGTTTTGTACATGAAAAAAGAAAGGAGTTCTAGTTCAAATATATTAGAAATACTTCTTCTGCAAAATCATATATTTTTTGATTTCAGTAATATTTTATGCCTCTTCCTACCCAGAGAAAAACATAATTTATACAAAATTTGTTCGAAACAATATATAAGAAGCTTTCATAAATGAAAAAAAAATGTTATTTGAGCATTAATGGTTTTTAATACAGCTAATAAAAAAATGCCGCATTTCACATTATTTTGGCCCTTTTTATGTAAATTCAATAACCTTGGGGCACCTCTAAATACACTGCTCAAAACAATTAAAGGATATTGCAGTTTTAGGTGGATTTTGTATCTGGGAAACTTTTTAGCTGATTGATACATGGTCGACAGACATAGTAGGTTATATGAGAATAAATTTCACATGTTTGGCAGAAAAAATACATTTTATTGCGCATTTGTGTACAAAAGGAAAAAAACACAAATTGTGCATATGAGAAAAAAAGAATAAGAAAAGGTGTTTTCTTCAAAGAAAATCATTTTCAGTAGGGGGTATGGTTTCCACGGGCGGCCAGCAACGCTGAACACCTTTGAGGCATGGACTCAATGAGGCTATTAATGATGAGTTGGGGTATTCTGCCCCACTATTCCAGAAGAGCTCTTTCCAGTTCTTGGAAAGTTTGTGGGTGTTGTTGGCGGCCAGAAACTTGTCTTCCTAGAGCGTCCCAAACGTGCTCGATTGGATTCATGTCTGGAAAACACGCTGGCCATTCCATTCGAACGATTCCTTCCTCGAAAAAGAAATCCTCCACCAGGTTTGCACGATGTGGTCTGCAGTTATGGTCCATTAAAATGAAGTTATCTCCGATTGCTGCAGCGTAAGGGACTACAATAGGTCTGAGGATCTCACCTCTATATCGGCGACCAGTCAGAGCTCCATCTCGAATGATGTAAAGGTCAGTGCGCCCGTCAATGGAGATGCCACCATACACCAACACTCCTCCACCGCCAAATCTGACACTTTCGTGCACGAACGTAGGATTATTCCTACTGCCACGGTCCCTCCAGATGAAAATACGCCTATTATCCGGATGCACAGAAAAACGGGACTCGTCAGAAAACAGAATATTGCTCCATTCATTTCTCCTCCAGTTGACATGCTCGGTTGCCCACTCTCTGCGGTCGCGATGATGCCTTGATGTTAATCTAACACATACCATCGGTCGGCGAGCATACAGACCTACAGCATGGAGCCGGTTTCGGACAGTCTGAGTTGAAATCGTGGTGCCTGTAGCCGAGCGAAGATGTTGGAGAAGAGTAGCGTTCATGTTTCGGTGTCTCCGAGCTGTTAACGCTAAATACCGATCTTCATTGGGCGTTGTTGCCCGTCTACGACCTTGCCCTGGTCTTCGGCTTGCAAATCCACTCTCCAAAAAACTGTTCCAGATCCTGGAAATGACACTTTGTGACACTCCAATGGCTTGCGCTGCTTCGGCTTGAGTTTGGCCCCCTTCTAATCTGCCAACAATTCTCCAAGCTTCTGAATCTGTCAAATGACTTCGCTGAGACATTGTACTCATCGAAATAAAGCAATCACTGAATGCCGATCATCCTTGTCTTCATTCTCTTTTATCCAGTTGAAAGTCAAATTTCATTCGCTGCCGCTGAAGCGACGTTTTTGACGTCGAACTCAAAATTTGAATACTCCACAGTTTGAAAACCAGAAAAATTTGCATTTGTGATTCTCTTCTTCTAGTTTCGGCAAAAAAAATTTCGTTTATATCTTTATTTTATATAAAACTTCAAATATCCTTTAATTGTTTTGAGCAGTGTATTTGTTTTTAAATTCTGAAACAATTCAAGGTGTTTTATATTCACAGAAAAAACATTATTGGAGGGTGAGAGTTCACAATTTTAAAAGTTGATTTTTTTGGGACACCCTAATATATATATATATATATATGATGTATGATTTAAATGTATATATAACATATAGTTCACATAATACATAAAGTCGCATCATAGCAGAGATATAATTAGGAATTAACCTGAAAGTGTATCTACCAAATTTGAATATTAAAAATAAGTTTGCTTATTAGTTTGCACTGGAGTAAAATAATATTCTGTTCTTTAAATATAAAATATTTATCTTTTTACTTTCTCCACAACTTTTATTTTATTAATTTCCATATAAAAGTGGTATAAGTATAATGAGTGAATTATCTTATTTTTTTACTAATGTTATTTTATCTGATCATGATTCCGGTATTAACCATTAATCCCATTTGATTTGTAATTTTTAATTTCTTTATTAATATAAATGCAGTTTAATATATTAAAATAATATTTTTAGTTCATAATAACACACTATATAGTAATACCGTGTGAGATGCCGCTTATTTTTTTAATTCATGTGTAAAATCCAATGGTGCACATCTACTAAAAAAAATCATGTTGTGCTATTTAATATTAAATATATAACATGTGTACTGCGACAAAAAAATATAAAAAAATAATTCATATTTTTTAGCATTTTTTTCTTAAACATTATACTCCGGCGCGTGAACCGTACATTCAGGCTGAGACACCGCATTTGTGCGGGAGTTACGTCTCGTTTGTCATAAGAACAGAATGAAATTATAAATAAAAAATACTCAAACAAATATTCATATCTCGACTATAATTAACTTTTTAAGAACAAAAAGAAACTAAATGAATACAATGAAACACACTAGTAAGGTTCAAATCAGTATTAGTCTGCCTACTTTCTTCACTACTAAAATTATCTACTTATTTGTTAAAGATTGGATTGTAATTGCTATTTGAGTAACAACGTAACATCAGTGTATTAGAGAAGGAACAGAAAAAGTAAAATAATGTTTACATTGTTTTATTTGTTAATAGACCTGTATTTTTCGACCGCACAAAAGTGTCGAAAATAGTACAGTCTTCATGTACAAGATTTTACACATGATGCAACGAAGCCAAGCAGACTTCCTCTTAGTTTTGGAGTAGTTTTCTACACATTTCTTGCAAAGAACGTCTGCGTCACATGTGTGACCCAACTTTTCATTATTATCATCTTGACTTGCATCTTTTTTCGCATTCTTACTTTTTATTTTTCAAATTTTCTCCTTAGGTGTAGTAAACATCATATTGCTTGAACATTTATCAATGTCTGATGAACTGAATTTTATTAATCGCGGCATTCCGTAAAAAATAATCTGCGGCATGTATACCGGATCTCAGTACGGTGTGTATCCCATTTTGTCCGGTACAGACGTAGAGCATCACAGTTGCCTGCCCTTACAAAGAAATTGGAGTAACCATACGCACAGTACTCTATACAGACTCCACACTTCGACTACGAAATCGTGCATGCATTTAGTAATTAGAGTATAAAATGTATTTAGGCATAACGTGTTTAGAAGTTTGGATAGTGAAATCATACGCTTATCTCAAAATAAGGTTTGTACAGATACACATAAATATCGACGTAGGATTCAGACTATATACTGGTTAAAGTAATCTCATTGTGCACATATTCTGTGCGTCTGACTGTCATCTATCGATAATTACAAGAAACACACAGGGTGCGGCATCTATCCCGGATGTGGCAACTCTCCCGGAGTTACTCTATATTAAATTAAAACATAAACCTTTCATTCTATTCAAGTTTAAAAACCAATTTTATTTATAGATAACTAATACCCTATCAAAGAACAACGGCGGAAACAGTTATTATTATTTCAAGTAACCGTTGTGAGGCAATAACACGCTTATGTTTAAAACATCATTAAATCATTAATGTTAAATTAATCTATCGCATTCAGTGCTCTGTAAGAAACAGAATTATAATATACACACATTAAATTAATTAAAATTGCCTTTAGAATTATTTTTGTAAATATAATAAAAGTACTTTTAAACAAGAAAGTATTTTTAAAACAATATTCCATCGATTTTAAAATGCACAAAAACTATGAAAGATAAAATATCATTTGAAATTCTGTTAATATGTTTTATGATATGCGGTTTCGCTTAATAAGGAAATAAAATATATTTTATCGATTTTTAAGTTCATTCAACTGAAAACTGGTTCATATATAAGTGAGCGATATCTTTACCGCTTGTAGTGTCTTATGAAAAATACATTTTGTTTTAAAATCATGAAAATTTATGCAGAAAATCTAATATTAGATTTTAATATTTCAATTAATATCAAAATTTAAATCTAAACATATTTATTATACCTACTTAAATTTCAAACGGAATTTAAAAAATGGACACCATGTTATTTCGGTAAAATTTGTAAATTTCACATTCTGAGTCTGTAATTTCTTTATAAATTTAGTTTTTAAATTTATAAACATGGAAAGATTTAAGATTTCGAAAGATATGTGTAAAATAAAGTTCATTTATTAAAACATACACGAATATACTTTGCTAGCATTTAATTTATCATTTTAACTTGCGTTTAAAGTTTACATTTTATCATAAAATTTATTTAGAAATTAAAACATACTTTAAGTATTTTCAAAGAAAAGGTTAATTGCTTTTAGAGAAACATCCAGAATAAATATCATTTAATGAAACAATTTCAGAATGATCACTGAGTTATATGTAAAACTTTTTAGTTTTGCATTAGTATTTTGAAAATTTAAATGATATCGAAGATGATTTCTTTATTGCATACAAATATTTTGAAAGAAAATATTTTCCATAATATCTAGCCTCTATTCATTTTACACTTAAATGACATTTGAACTGATAGCTTCATGGTATAAAGATGCATCATAGCAGATTTATAAATGAAGAAGTGCGAAATGCTTAAAGACTATTAAAAAGTATTTAAGTAGAGATAATTAAAGTTCCGAAGTTTGAAAGGATTCAATTCATCTATTTTGGTATGAAAAAGAGCTAAACAATAAAACGTACTTCCACATTTGAATTATTTGTAAGAAATAAACATAGATGGGCAGAGACATGCATAAATAGAGACAAATCTATACCTATTCTGTAACCTATAAAGTAATTTATAAATAGATATACGAATAGGTGAAGAAAATACACAGTTATAAAATACACCTTTTTATTGTGATGTACCCGGCAAGGCCGTCATTTTGAACAGCAGTCATGACTAAATTTATGTGCAAAAAATCACTTTATTTTAAGCTAATTAAGCAGGGATGTGATAGAGTTTCTTTTCAATTTTGCCTACGATACCCTTTTCCTAACAATAATCTGCCCTTAGATCAATATTCACTAATACAATAAATAAAAATTAATAATTTGGGAACTCACTTAAGTTCATAACATTGGCAGCTCAAATCACTAGTCACTTTCAGATCAAGCAAGGCCTTCGATACTCTATTCCTAACAATAATCTGCCCTTAGATCAATTCACTAATACAATAAATACAAATTACTAATTTGAAAACTCAGTTAGGTACAAAACACTGCCAGCTGCTTAAATCACTACTCACTTTGAGGTCAAGCAAGGCCGTGGCTGCAAGATGGCCACAGAACTAAATGTGGCTACAGAACGTGGCTACAGAACTAAATGTCACTAAAATTAGCAACCCGGGGTAGCCAATCAAATTTATTGAAGTAATAAACTAAATTCACTCTTGCCAAACTAGACTCTATACTTCTCTTTCTCCCAGGCACGTCCTGAACGGATATCCCAACACTAGTCAACGTTGTCAAATCAGCCTTCGCAAGGTAGGATTCAACCCAAGATCCGCTGATACGATTCTACTTTTATACTCCTACCCAGCAAACATGACCAAACAGCATAGCCCAGAAAAGGGCCAATGCGTTTGTACCAAAAATTACAATGCTGCCCCAATACCAGTTAGCCGCAATGGCAGCGTTAAAAAAGTGTCCGTCTTTAATTTATTGGCCCTTAAGTGCGGACATTTACTGGGCAGATACCGTAATGCCAATACCATTAATAATTGCATTAATGGAAGAGTGTTGGTCCAGTATATGTATTTATCATTACTTAAAGGTCAAGTACAGGCCCAATGTAGGAATTTTATTTTCATCACAATTTCACGAATGCTCCAACGGCAAATATTGGCCCAATAAGGAATAGCCATACATGATTGAATCTACTTAGCTGGCCCAATGAAGGCTATTTAAATCAGTATCTAGTATTTTTCAGTGCTTTATAGGACATGTATTGGACAAATATTAAAGGTCGTTAGATCATATTATGCCGAAAAATGTGCACTATACTCATTGACCTCAAAATTGAATTTTAGACCATATTAAAAGGTGTATAATTTTAATAAGGAAATTTATAATTTTTAAACATTTGTAATAGGGACTAAAATTTGATTACAATATTGTAATCAAATTTTAGTCCATATTATAAATGTTTAAAAATTATAATTTTCTCCTTAAACGCAAAGGGGGCAGTAACCTTTCATATGGTCTAAAATTCGATTTTGAGGTCAATGAGTAGTAGTGCACATTTTTCTGCATAATATGAAGCCAATCTTCTGAACATACAATAATTGTTAATAGAGATATAAAGAAATTATAGTGAATAAGAACAACAAAGTACTTAAATTACTTAATTTGCAGCAGGATTTTTATAAAAATTAAATGGTTACCGATGAATCACAGGATAGTTCAGAATGCAATTATCAAAATTTGGTTTTCACCATGAAAACCACAGTTAGATTCATATTTTTTGAAATTTTAATGTATGATAATCAAAATAGGGAACAGATGTGTTACACTCACGCAGAGATGTTTGGCGACTTTTTGGTTGGCGCGACTTTCAAGCCCGTGCCATACCAATAACTCAATACAATAGCTAGGTTACCATTAAAAGAAAAAATCCCCTAAATTTGGCGACATTTTTCCTTTTTATATCAGATTAAAAAATTTAAAAACTGTGCATGAATGTATGACATCATAGCCCAGAATAGTTTTGTTTAGCTTTAGTGTGTTTATAGTATAAATTACACTTATTAAATGTGTGGGAGAGGTATAAGTAAAAATTAACTTTTTTACTCACTGGCCAGTACATGGATTTTTTTGTCGTCAGTGTTTTTCAGCACTGGCCAATAACAAATTTACAAATACTTGATAAAAAATTTGCGTAATTTGTCAAACTATTGTGGAATAAACAGCGAAATTCGCCAAATGGCGTCGGGGAAGAAATCGGGACATTCGTCAAATGGTCTCGGGAAATAAATCAGGCATTGCAGGAAAAAATTTAATTTTGTCTAACTGTCGTGAAAAAATTCGAGAAATTTGTCAAATAGGTTCGGGAGGAAAAAAATCGCAAAATTCGTCAAATGATCTTGGGAGAAAAATAATAAATTCGTCTAACAATACCAGAACAGAATTGCAAAATTCATCGAACGGCAGCGGAAATAAAGTGCGAAATTTGTCGAACATCAGCGGAAAAAAGTGCGCAATTTGTTCGTTCATGCAAAAAATCGTGAAATTCGTTAATCGATAGTTGATAAATTGCGAAATTCGTCAATCGATAGCGGAAAAATCGCAAAATTCATTAACCGATAGTGGAAAAATCACAAAATTCATCAACTAGTTTCGGGGTAAAAAATTTCGAATATCGTCGAATGGCTTCAAGAGAAAAAAAATCACAACCTGTCAAATAATGTCGGGGAAAAAATCGTGAAATTCGCCAAATGGTTTTTAAATTTGTCGAGGGACAGCGGGGAAAAATATTTTTCCATCCAATCATCGCAATTGGCGAGTGTGACTATTAAATTTGACCAGTGGTGGCAATAGTCAATCGCTAAATTTTCAGTATTACTCGCCGATTGGCGAGTGCTAATTTTGTCCTATAGGGAGAGGGGCATTACAACAACAAAGTACCTAAAATTAATTTGCAGAAGCATTTTTAAAAAAGGAAATGTTCACCGATGAACCACAGAATAATTCAGAATGCAACTATCAAAATTTGATTTTCACTAACGCAAACTAATCAAAACTATGATGCTATTTTTAGGAAAACGTAATTTAGCTAAGTAATGATTAGCTAGATAATTTAGTATATATACAAAAAATAGTTTGTTTCCAGATCGATATTATTTTTGATGTTACTTCAATAAAATTATTTCATTTTCCTCTTTTTCGGCACAGCAGCGATACTCTTATTCTACACAGAGGCACATCAAACTTTTCTTGCTTGCAGAAGATCACTCTATGTAGTCATTTGTTACACAATAAAACTACACACTCGTGATCTTCAGAGAGCAATCAAACCCGGGGATATCCACCAGACAGATTTCTTCATCTGTTTCACTTTTCATAGATTGAGAATACTAGTTTTTGCCAGAAGTGACATCAAAAATAATATAAATGTTCCCTAAAAAGTGTTTTTACCGAAAGCAGAATATGATTAAAAGTGCGACGTATGTCGCAGACCAATTAAAATTCTCAATTTTAATGAAATTCATCATTCAAGTCTTAGTAAAAAAGTGTAAAATTTATCAGTCGATCACCAGAAAAGTGCAAAATTTGTCAGCGGAACATCAGAGGGGAAAAAAAATTTGCAAAATTCTTCAATTATTTATGTAAAAAATAGCAAAATTCATCAATCGGTAGACTTATATAAAACCAAAAACTTTCAGTAAATCAATTTAATGTTTAATAAAATTACGTGTTATTATATTATTTTGATGATATGAATTAAAAACAGTAGTTTAAAATGATTACCATTTAAATTAAAAATTAATATTAAAAAATAATTATTTTGGTTCAAAAAATAATAAAGCTAAAAATTCATGATAGGAAGGGGTGAATTTTTATCAATTATTTTGTCAATATATTTAGAAACAGCCAAATACTTAACATTGTGACATTTTCGCACAAAATGCCAGTCACAACAGAAATAATGTGACATTGCTTGTGAAACAACTGAATCACATTTTGTAGGTAGAGGTACATTCACAGAATCGAATTTGAGAGAAAAAAACGAACAAACGTGTGCCTTAAAATAATAAAATCATTTTCTCTGTGTCATTTTTTTTTTCGATTCTTATTATGTCTAAAATTATCTGCCGACGATTTATTTTTGGCTCGCCGCCAATCAATGATTGATGTTCATTAAAATTTGATGTATTTTGAAATATTTACATTTAGCTTTAAATCATTTTAGAGAAATTCAATTTAAAATGTTTTCTAACACTATGAAATTATTTGATTTAACCACTGCCACCGGTCTAAAAAGTCATTGCAGCTGCTGATGGAAAACCGATCGCCGCGAAGCTCTAGTCTGCAGAAAATAGAAATAAAATTGTGTAATATCACAATAATATTTTGTGTTTTTAAACTTTGAATTGTGTGCAAATATCGTACATAATCGCAGCATAAATCATACATAAATTTGAGAAATATTTTTAATTTTTCAATATTACAAAAAATAATAATAAAATAAAAGAAATAAAAATAAAACTAGTTGAATGTGCCAATCCTAAAACTTTCTTCTACCTTATTCAGGTTTTAAACACACCAAAAACGAATCAGCACCAATTTATATCAAGGTGTAACTGAATCTGAAGTTTTATTAAATTCCGTGCATTAGTTCTTGAGATATGACTATCACTAAAATCTTTAAATCCGGAAAAACGCAGCATAGTTAGGCATTAGCACCATCTGTTGGGAGATTTACACCAAAACCTAATCAAAAACAATTTATGTCAACGTCTAACCGAATCTCAAGTTTGATAAAATTCTGTGCATTAGTTCTTGCGATATAGATCGTGAAAAATGTCGATAGCAGTACCACATGTCGGGCGATTTACACAAAAAACAAATCAGTACCAATATATATCAAGGTCTAACTGAATGTAAAGTTTTATTAAATTCTGTGCATTAGTTCTTGAGATACAGTGCTTACAATTTTTTTTAACACACAGACAGACTCACATTTTCTAAAAAGTCAAATCTTGTTCAGGACCTTCTAAAACGTATAAACCCATCAAAACCGAAAATTTTCATGAATCCAAAACTTTCTTGTAAAGATACAAGAAAATAACTTTTAAAAAATTAAGTTTTTCTTTTCTAAAATATTTTCCGTAAAGTTCTGATTTTTTCAGAAAAGTTTCCGCGTACAGCGTGCGCCCATGCATCTATATTATACAACTCTGTCAATCAGTAGTGGGAGATAATTGTGAAATCAGTCAATCGTTAAATACTACAGCTGGTTGTGGAAAAAAAGGTCGATCAGTTGAGGGAAAATAAACTGCGATTTTTGCTAATCGGTCAAGAAATAGCCATAAAATTTGCTAATCAGTTGACAGAAAATATCTTAAAATTCACAAATTGGTTGCAGGGGGAAAAAAAGAGAAATTCATCAGTGGCTTATTAGAATGTTGATTGGGGGGGGGGGGGGGAATCGTGAAATTCTTTAGTCATACAAAATTTGTCGATTACGATCAGTCGCGGAAAGAAAATATGAATTTTGCTAATTGGTCGTGAGAAAAAGCCGCAAAATTTGCCAATTGGTAAAAGAAAAATATCTCGAAATTCGGGTCGCAGGTAAATACATGTGAAATTCAGCAGTGGATCCTCGGAAATATTCTTAAAATTCTTCGGTCACAGGAAAAAAAATTGAAATTTGTCTATCAGCCACAGAAAAAAATCATAAAATTTACCAGTCAAATGAAAGATCTCAAAAATTTTGTGAAATGTGTCTGTAGGTTGTGAGAAAATTGTGAAATTCTTCAATCAGTCACAGGAGAAAAATGCATCAAAAAACCGAGAAATTTGTTTATAGGTCCCGAGAAAAGAATAGCAAAAGTCGTCAATCGATCAAAGGAAAAAAAAATCTAAAAAATATTACGAAATTTGTTAATCGTTCTCGAGAAAAGATCGCAAAATTCAGCAGTCAGGGAAAAAAATGTCACAAAATTAGTCTGTCTGTCGCGAGAAAATAGCGTAAAATTCTACTGATTAATGGGGACTCAAAACAAACCAGTTCAACAAAATATGTCTTTTGAATAAGATGCAAGAGCGTCCCTTTTAAAAACAGTGTCTCGTCCAGCGGCCCTTTTGTTTTAGAGTCAACACTAATATTCATTATTTACTTTCATATCTTAGTGATCAAATCAAAAATTTGAAATTGTACGGTGCAATGGAGTTGCCTGCAACAAATGTTACTCATAACCTGTTAGATTTAACAAACCATGCATGGATCAAATTTCTAAACACATTTGCTCCATAAAAGTGATTATCTCAAAATATGTCACTTCTAAAATTAATGACAGAACTGGAAATTCTTTGTTAATGCCATGGTTTTAAAAATAAATCTTACCACAAAATAATATTTATTCTGTTGTGTGTGTGTGTGTGACGAAAGGTCTTTTGAATTTCTATAAAAGGTGAAAGAACATTTTTTATCAGCTGAAGATTCGTTTCAAAACACTGCAAAATATTCGGTTTTTTGAATAGTTTTTTACTTAATACTTATTTTTATAGGGTCTGATTTGTTGTCACGATTTACTTTTATTGAAGAGAAATGGATGTTTTCATTGATCAATTGGAAGTTTTTATTGCTAATTATGAACTTTACGAAAGACTGTCGACTCCAAAATTTGTATATTTGTGTAAGGTAAAGCCAGGAGAGATGGCGCGGTCGGAGAGATTGCGCACATAGAGTAGAGTGAGCGCGAAGCGACTCCAGGTAGTTGTACAGCAACAATAGTGGAGTGTCTACTTGAAAGTGCACGTTGATTGCTTTGAGCGTCTAAGATAAAGTATTGCTATTTTGTTTTATTTTCCCAAAGTAAGTGCTTGAATTTTCATAGCTATTCATCAGAATTTCTATACAATGTCAATAGTACAAAATATTTTAAACTTAAACGATTTCTCATAAGCTACTAATCTAGACTAACAATGTGAACTTCAACGGTTCGTTTTAGAAGAGGTCATGTTTAAATAAAAGGCCACGCAATCTCTCCTACCGAAATTGGAGAGTTTGCGCATCTGCTACTTAGGAGAGATGGTGCAGTGTTCCCATTAGTTTCCATGCTAGGAGAGATTACGCAGCCTATTGGTAAATTTGCATAAAAAATGAAAAATGAAAATGGACTCATTTTAAGTTAAACGTGTTATTAAGTAACATAATTTTATTTTGTAATCTTATCTGGACTTGCTTTTCCTGATTCTTTAATTTTTTTTCCTTTTAATTAAAAATTCTTAATCGTTTTAAAAAGTTTTTCCTTTTTCTGATTCTTTAATCATTAGGTTGAAACATTCACTCCTAATACAATAATATTTGTTCACAACAACCTTACAGCAATGTCATTTAAGTGTAATTATTATTGTTAAAAATTTAATTGTAGTAACAATTTCTCCTACCCATGTGCGCAATCACACCAAACCTGTAAGGACAGATTGCGCAAAATAACTTTCTTTGTTTTATTACAACTGTTCTATTAAATTGCAACATAACAGCAAAATAGCAATGGAAATACATAAAAACAAATGAAGTAAAAATTATTCATGAATAGTTTAGCAAAAAATTAATATTTAGATTTTTTATTGCTATTCTTTTGAATTGTGCGCAGACTATCCTAGATTTACCCTATATTTGCATTACATAATGTTTGGGGGAGGGGAGGAATAAAAAATTTCAAAATCTTTGTAATGTTTTATATATATATAAAATTGTTTTTATGAAAAATTTAAAACTTCTTACGAGAAGCCATGTATGATCAACCAATCAGTGAAGGAGAAAAAGACACATTTGAATTCTATCATTGAAAAATGAATTATGGTAAAAATGTTTAAGATAAAGTTTACAAATACTACAAAACACATTGAAATAAAATATTAAATAAATGAAAGTACTTATTCGCATACGATCCTGCTGAAATATACATTTTTACAGCATGTTTGAAAAGTAAACATTAGTCGTTGTAAGTAAGCCTAACGTGTTTCCAATAAACAAGTCTATTTGAGTTCTGATTAAAATTTTTATAACAGTATCGTTTTTAAAGTTAGTTCGGTCAGTTGAAAAAATATTTACACGAGCATACGCATACTATACATAATGATTACATTTAAATATATATTTAATTTTAAAATAATCGTTCTTATTTATCCCTCAAAACAAAAGCAACGGCGTATTGTAATGGCGATCACTTCTCCTTTCGTTCTAATCGTTGAATAACAACGACTCTAAGGCACTTTTACAATACCAATAAGTGTATTAAAATAGAAAACTTTAGAAATAAATATAAAATACTAATTAATAGTAAATAATCTTACCTTCAGATTTCAGAAATGAGCAGCCGAACCTAACGGCGCGTAGGGATTGGTAGATCTTCGAAGATTTGCGCCTACTGTTGCCATTTGCCAAACATTAATTGTTAAATATATAAACTAAGGTCTGCTGGTTGAACAAAAATGGCCCAATGAAAATCCAGTTTTACTAGAACTTTAAATAGTTTGGAAGTAACGGACCAGTAAAGATTTCCCATCCTTATTTCGTAGCCCTAAAATACATGAAAGATCCAATACTGGACCAGTATTCCTGAATCGATGTGATGCCGTACTTCAAACGTCCAACAATGGGCCAATACTGTGCAATAGATGTGCCATCACTGGCCATAAATGCGAATATTGGCCCCAAAAGTAGCCAACAGTTCTATGTTTGCTGGCTAAGACTGACCACCGAATTGCATATAATAACAGCGAAAACTAATAACCACAGATTCAGACAGACACAAATGCACTTCGAAAAATTAATGTAAAATAAAGTACAGATGTCTCTGTTGCTCGCAAAAGTTAATATTGACAGAACTTTCACAATTAAAAAACTAGATCGTCTTTGTAAGAGAAACGATACAGAGATTTGCATTTTGTAATCATTATTAATCATTTTAATCATCATTTTACAATCATTCTGTTTTATTTTATGTAATTTAAATTCATCCAAAAAAGCAGTAAATCTAAAAACCTAATTGATTTCGAAAAGGTCAAAGAAAATAATGTAAACAAATGCTCGCATCACTGCAAATCAATACATGCTTTCCTATATTATTATCTTCTCTGAATGTTCTCAAAGAGTAAACATGCAGAGTTATAATAATTTTTATTTGAAAAAGTGACATTTTGTTTGTTGATCCAGTTACAACATTATATTCTACTTTAGATGTTGAAATATTTGACAGAATTTTATTTCATGCTACTGGATATGAGAAAAAAAATTATTTCGTCACATATATTTTTCTACTCCTTTTCCATTTCATGAGGTACGTATTTTTATACTTTTCTCTACGTACAATTTTTGATGTTGCCCTTTTCTATGATAAAGAAAAGTTTAGAAAATAATATCGGGTTGTACACAGAAAAAGATAGAGAGAAATACCCTTTTTTCAATCTTTTGAATGACGTATATATAGATATATATTCATTTATTTTACAAATAGAGGTAAAGAAAGTCAACGCGATGATAAACTACTCCTTGTTGTGTGATAACCAATATACTAAGAATGTCATATTTCCTAAATAATATTTCGTTACTTTTTTCTTTGTTATAGCGCAATTCAGAATAATAGCAATAAATCCAGAGAATTTCATATTTTCTAAATAATATGTTGTTACATTTTTCTTCACTATAGTGGGATTTAAAATCTTCAGAATTATAACAATGAAGCTACAAACTTCAAAGAAAAGAAAGCCTTTCTATACTACAATTTTTTCTATGAAGATATCAGAAATGATTATTTCTCTATCCTTTCATTTTATTCTCCATATTTGGTATGTTCGTTTTAACGTACATTTATGTTAACGCATAAGTGTTCTCATCTTTATTTAGGAAAAGAGACATTCTGTTTGTTGATGCAGCTGTCACGTTATATTATTTTTTATCTTAGGAAATACTCCAAGAACTCTTCTCTTTGCGTTTACAGATGGGAGGGAAATTTCCTTATACTGAATATATTTGTCGCTATTGTTACCTTTTTCAAAGATGTTTTTAATGTTTTTAACCTAGAATAATTGGTGCTGTATTCTTACACAAGTAAATGTAGAAAATATTTTGAAATATTCAAACACGCCTGCAGAGTTTAAGGTAAGATTCACTTTAAAGCTTTTAGAAAGACATATAAATACATATATAATTATTTATTTGCGAGTATAGGTGTGAAAACATGACAGTGTCTCACTTTTCTAAATTTTAAGTTATTTACCTTATTCTAATTTAAAATTTTCGGCTTTAATGTGATAACAAATAAACCCAACAAAAATCATAATGAACGAATTGTACATAAATGTGACATAATCAATTGTCCACATTTCAGAAACAAAGCGCAACGCATATGTTACTGCATTCAAAGCTTTTCTTCTAACAGAATTTTGCATTGCAATATGCATTGTTAATTATCATACTTCCTAGGAATTCCCTAAACGGAATAATCCCGAAATCTAGATTACCATTTCTTTTTTCATCTTTGGGTGTCAACTAACTACTTCGACGTCGCGAAACTGAAGGCTTTTACATTTACATGAACTTAAACGGGGATGGACGGCAGTTTTAAACAAGAGTTGTTCTAAAATTTTCATCGCACGTTAATGTGTGATTTTTTAATAGACTTATTAGAGATGGTTTGAAGCCTTCAAATGTGGAGAGGTTTCTTAGAAAATTTTGTCTGGTATTTTCATATCTACAAAAACAACTTTTCAAAAGTAAAAAAAAAAAAAAGTTGTGGCTAAAAAATGGTGTGATATCAAATTTCCAAGCTATTATATTACTTATTTAACTTTTTTACATTAAATAAGTTATCATATATATAAGTCGAGTGCCTACGTATATGTTAATAGAAATCGTTTTCTTGTACTAAATACAACCTAACGAGTTTCTGAAAATTCAATTTTTTTCAAATTATGCATGATGGGCTTGGCGGCCATCTTTCCATATTATTCACAAAATTCTAAGCACCCAAATCCGTAGTTAAAATCCGAAGTTCAAAATTGTTATTTCAACAATATTTTAAGCGTTTCATTTATAGACTTGTATGCTCTGAAAATTGTGTCTTAAGATAATTATGACTTATCTTAAAGATTCATCTTATGATTTATTTTTTAGAGTAACTAATAATTTCAAACTAGTAAAAATCAATTTCTCAAATTATCAGTCTTATCTAATTTATCTGTCCGTAGTTAAAATCTGAAGTTCGAAATTGTTATAAACATATAACATTCCAAACATATTACGTTTTTACTTTAGAAATTTGGGTGTTTAGAAATATGAAAACATGGCCGCCAAGCCCATCATGCATAATTTGAAAAAAATTGAATTGTCTGAAACTCATTAGGATGTATTTAGTACAAGAAAACGATTTCTATTAACATATACGTAGGCACTCGACTTATATATATGATAACTTATTTAATGTATAAAAGTTAAATAAGTAATATAATAGCTTGGAAATTTGATATCACACCATTTTTTAGCCACAACTTTTTTTGCTTTTTTTACTTTTGAAAAGTTGTTTTTGTAGATATCATTTCTTTTTTTTAAAATAGATTAAACATAATTTAAATAATCTAAATATGAGAAATAATTTAAAATTACATTTTACTTTCAGTCATTGTTTAAAGGGTTAACTAGAAATACCAGTAGATTTTTCAATTAAAAACAACATACAATTCTTAAAAACAATATACTAAATGTCGCTTGTTATAATACTTGTTATCCTCCGTTAAAAAATATCACTGACTTATCCATGAAATGAATGAAAATGGAATACGTACATAGCGTGTCAGCGCTGCATTTGAAATCAAACGTTATATCACGATCTTTTATTATTAGCACTAGCTGGCATCGCCCGCTAGCGGGCCCCTAATTTACTTCGGGTCCTCGAATCTTGTAAAACCTCGAATAAGATAAACCTCGAAACGAACGAACCTCCGACCTGGTTCCCCGCTGACTTCGGCACCGAAAATCCCCTAATTTGCACATCGAATAGTATAAACCTCTAACCAAACGAACCACCAATGCGGGTCCCCACTGCCTTCGGCACCGTATAGCAGTCGTGCTGCGCACGCTCAAGTTCCAGCTTCCACCACCAGGTAGCGCAATCTGTTCTATATGAACCTCGGGCACTGAAATCGTTAAGGCTATAAATGTCGAGTCGAATGAGCTATACCCCGTCGTCATCCAGCCCATAGAACCAGAGATAGGAAAGTTCCCCCTGCTGGTGAAAAAACGTACTAAAATCAGAAAGCTCTATCGATGTCGAGTCGAATGAGCCATACCCCGTCGTGATCCGACCCATAGAAACAGAGATAGGAAAGCACCCCCTGGTGGTGAAAGCTAATCGCTTTTGGGGGGCAAAGTGGGGGGATGAACACTGAAGATGCATAATATGTTTAAGCGGTCACAGACCTTTTCAACGATGTATCACATGAGGGGTATGTGCAAAATTTAGAAAATACCCCCCCCCCCCTGCATTATATGATTAAGCGGTCACAGGCCTTTCGAACAATATATCACATGAGTAGTGTCGGGGGGGGCGCAAAATGTGGGGTGACACCTGTGGTGCATAACATGAATAAGTGGTCACAGCCCTTTGTAACGATATGTTACATGACGGATATCGTTTTAACTTAGAAAAGTGTAGGCAAAACGCGCTCCGCCCCTCCCTATAATTTTTGACGCGGCTTTATTTTTAAAATTTATGTTATATGTTATAAAATATCGTAAGTTTCAAACAGATAGCCTTATTATACTTCCTAATTTTGTTCACACCCCTCCCATCCCCTCCCCGAAATGTGACACGCCACTCTTTTTTATAAATTTTTTATCATGTGTTATAAACTATCTTAAAGTTTAAAACAGATCGCATTGAAATTTAATATATTTGCTAAAATTACTATTATATATTGAATAATGTAGAAATAAACCCTCCTTTAGCTTGTAATTAAGATATATGAACAATTTTTAGAATTTCTGAAAGCTGATTTTTATTTATTTATTTATTTATTTATTTATCTATTTATTTATTTATCTATTTATTTATTTATTGTTTATTTATTTATTTATTTATTTATTTATTTATTTATTTTGCGCTTCCCTGTGCATGTTTGGAATTTCTTAGATTTACGTTATTTTATGCAATTAAACATTGTACTGTTAAAATAAATTCAAATGGAAACTTCACTTCTAAAACAAAAATAATTTAATAACTGAATTTCATTAATTTATAAGGAAAATGATGTGAAAGGTATTCCTGCGAACGAAATGCCTTTTTTTTTTTTTTTTTTAGAAATAAATGAATCACATTTAAATCATTTCAAAAATTTTGTTTACGTTTGGAAAGAAATTTTAAATGCCGATAACTCTTAATGTACACATTTTAGAAGGTACATCTTCCCTCAAAAACTACTTTATTTTTAAAGATCTTTCTAAAAACGTAAATTATATATTTAAAATATTTTTTAAAACATAAACACTACGTCTGATTACTTTATTTTACAATATTATAAGAACACGCATTTTATCAGACAATTAAATACACTAAACAAACATGGGTGAAAAATTGACCTGGGCCAGGACACGAACGTGGGACCTTATGCGTACCGTGCGGACGCTCTGCGACTGAGCCACCGAGATCGATATACTTGACCGGCAATTTCACATACTTATTCATGTTGGAAACAGTCATATGCCACAGTTTGCAGTCATATTTAATTGTGTGATAAAATGTGTTTTCTTATAATTATGAAGTTTTATTTAAAAAAATATCTTCAGAAGGAAATGGCTGACTTGCAGATGAAATTTGATATGATTATAACCTGTAACTGATTTGTACTATTATAATACAGATGATACATGGTCGTTGGCGGGTTTTATCTCTGTTTTGGCATAATTTTTCAATAGCCAAGTTAATTAACAGTTTTTTGCTAATTAAGGATAGAAAATAATTGTTTTGTACACTGGATTTTATAAAAGCACATAGATTACGTAATTACTTGTCCAAAAATGCAATCCTTTTTTTATTCTGCCGAATATTAAGGTCTGTAAGTTGTTTGAAAAAAAAGTTTGACGAAGAAAAAAGTGATCATTTTAAGTAACTCGACGTTTTAAAAAAAAATCTATATCTCTGTTGGTAAATCACTTATGAAGATGAGTTTGGTCTTAAATTGAAGAAATTCTTCATTAGATTCTTCTAGTTTTCGTTTTTTTTCTGCGACACATGGTTTATTTGATATCTGATATTTTAATCTGGCATGTTTTGTCGATTTAACATTGCGAAGTCTCTTTCTGTAAGTAAGCAGTAGCGGTCTTTAGTCCAGTTCTTGGCGTTGTTTGTGTGGCGTTTTTTTTTTTAGCTTGGCTTGGCAGAGCGACCGCCCTGCTTGATATTATATTAAATGATGTTTAAAAGCAGAAATTGTGAATAATTGAATTTTCTTGAAGTAATATATTTAGGAATTTCCACATAGTTATTTAAATATAATAAAACGCAGTGTCTTGATGGAGGAATTCATCCAAACAATGGATGAGAAACAATGGATTACTTCCATTGTTGCAGAGAAAATAGAAATAATAAAAATTTTCAGACACGTGGATCTTTTGACGTATTTTTTTTTTAATTTGCAGGTTAAATTTCGGTAAAATTATTTCTGCACGTGTTACTTTGTTTTTATAAGGGAATAAAAATCCATATAGATTGTAACGTCACGATAATAGCGTCGATTGGGTTTATTTTCTCTGTATGCATCATAACTTTATTAATGCCATTTTGTTCATTGCAATTAAATAGAATATATTTTTATTTGAATTCATGGTGATTAAGCATAAAAGTACGTATGTATAGTAAGTGTGAAAAGTTTGCGCCGGTGAAAATGACGTTATGCTTAGCTTGAAATATATTTTACTTTCATAAAACTTAAAATATATATATATATTATTGTGCCAACATAATGCAATTTTCGCTGATTTTTCAATTGTTAATTAAAAAAATTAGATTTGGAGCCTTTATTGATAACTTCATCTTGATTGCATACCCTGATTATGTGTTAGCGATTGAATTTTTAAATCATTAAATTATACGTAAGGTTAATTAATTTTTTAATAAAGAATTCAGTAAAGTAGAGATTTCAGAAAAATATTAATTATTAAGTGTAATGTTACGGTGAAAGAAAACTTGACACGATTACAGAAGATTAACACGTTTGCACTTAAAACAATATAAATATTGTTCAGTGTTTGTTCCCGGCTAATATACCATAACAAATTTAAGACTTTATAATAAATCGCAAATTAGGGAACAGATGTTACAGGCGCACCGTGGTTGGCGAGATTTTTTTTTGTGCTTTTCTTGCGAGAAAACCCCATTTTTCATTATCTGTTAGGTATAGCTTACAAAAACAGCACGTTAGTTTTATTGTATTGTGAAACAGTTTATTTTACTATAATGAACACAAAACGTTATTATAAAAAACACAGATTTTTTAATATAAACACACAAAAATCATTTTATCAAACAATGATTATTTTATTATAATACAGAAAATGCTTAATTTCGTATAAAACACACACAATCTTTTCTATCCTGATATTGCTTTCAATATATACCTGTTTCTTTTTACTAATTAAGATATATCTGCAATTTTCTGTCATCTTATTTACAACAGATTACAAATTTGTTGTTAAAATCCCAGAGGCCTATGCATTAACCAGGCCCTCAACTTAACGTTTCATGCCAGTTTTCTCTATTGTCGATGAATAGTATGTGAATATTTTTATCAATTATTTCGAATTTTAAGTGAAAGTACCTCTACCACCCTTCCTAGGACACTAGTATATTAATGTTTATCATTGACTGAATATTTATTTACTAATTTCCAATTATCGAAATAGGAAAATGCATGTGTTTATGAAAACATAATCTAGCCCTCTATGCGTTTTGCCCGTATTTTCCTCTTTCCCAAAAAAAACATAAATCGGCTCTAGACAAAAAAAAAACTTTTAACAAAATTTTATCTTAAAATATATGTAAAATAAAGAGAAGATGTGAAGTGTATTTTAGAAACAACCTGGAAAGGAAAATTTAAATTATTTCAAGTTTTACAAATATATTTATGAAAATGCAAGAAAGCCCTCAGTCACTCAGAGTGCTAGAAATTCATGTAATAATAGCTGTGTATATTTAAAAAAAGTCCTTCCGGCCTGTACCGGGAGGAAAAGGTAGCTTTCCTATATCTTCGTTTTAAAATTTTAGCTAATCTTACACGAAAACAGCAAGCTAAAATGCAAAGAAACGTTTACAAAAGATTCGTTAATACTGAATTTGAATAAGAAATTCGCCAAATTATTGAACAATAGCCAAATTGGCTTCATTTATGAAGACTTATTTTGGTCGCCAAATTTGGCATATTTCGCCAAATGTCGCCAATTTTGAATGAATTGGGCGCTAACGGATATGAATATATACTTTTATAGGTATGATTGCGAAAATTATTACAACAATGAAAGAAAATAATTTGCGAGTAATCGCGTTAACGTGCTGTTTTGTTTCAAAATGTCAGCCACCCTTGAATTTCAAACTGCTCTATCTCAGCCATTTTTTAAGATAGAGGTAAACCAAAAAATACTCTGGAATCCTTGTATCAAGGCCTAACACGTAATTAAAAAAAAATTTGAATTTTTATTTTTTTTGTGTATTTATTTTAGTTTTAATTTTTAAATGGCCGCTATCTTGAAACAAAATGGCGGACCAAGCTGGCCAACGAACTCGGTCGAGACATTAGTGACCTTAATACACACAATTAGTTTCATCAAAATCGATTCATAAATACGGACGTTATCGTATGACATAGGTCAGATATATATATATATATATGATACATTCCTGTCGAAAATTGGCACATTATAGACGATCGCTATTGCTGTCGACTTGAACGTTCTTTCCATCAGACAATCGGAACATCTCAGTCCGAAACCACTAAAATTACCTGATAATCATATCGAGGTAGCCGCAGTCGAGATCGTTGAAATGTAGTCATGACACTCGGACAGGGCATCACTTCGAGTCGCTCACCATGAAGACAAATCTCGAAGTATATCACATCGGAAATCGTAGTGTATTTGCAGTCGTAAAAATTGAGCAGAGGCAGTGAAATCCAGAAGAAATTTCCCAAAAACATTAAAAAGAAGACTTAATAACTTAATAGATGAGCAGTGGCTTTATTGTGATCACAGAGATGAAAGCAACTCCACCAACTTTCGTTTCGTTAAAAACTGAACACATTTGAAGATCTTGAAGAATTAGCAGAGCTTGAAGAACATATTACCGATGCATTAGTGTAGACTCCCCAGTGACGGCAATTAGATGACAACCACTAATTCGTGTAAATTCTGTCTCCGAAGCCAGTGTAACCGTATAAATACTTCAAAATTTGGCCCAAAGGTACAAAACGCGCGAACAAGCTGGTCCACCCGCATCCATGTTCGGAGGGCGCTAGGGGGATAAAGAAGGCGGAGCTTTCTCGCTAATGGATGAAAAAATGAGGCCACGAAGACGTGTCTCTGACGTATGATTAAAACTCTTTAACAGAAGCGGCAAATTAAAAAGGTAAAAAGGCCTTTGGGCGCGAAAACCGCTTGGAATCATGGGATGCCGAATGAATTAAATAGAAATAAAAATGGTATTATAAAAGTTCCAAAGAATAAAAATTAAATGTCTCAAAAGAAGAAATTAGGCAGGTGCGTTTAGAGGCAGTGTTGCAATTTAAGAGAATAAGGTTTTAATAAATACGTGTAGCTTTTAACAGATTAAGATTTTTAGAATGATAAATAACAGAATATTTTGATTAAGTTATGGAATAAAATACAAAATAGATTTAAGAGATATTTTAAAAAGAGAGGGAAAAAAGAATTGAAGAATTTGGAATAATTTAACTAAAGAAATAGGGCGAAATTTTTTTATTATTACATATCCCCCCACCCAAAAAGACGAATGAACCGGTAGGTCATATGACCTGCAAGTTCATTGAAGGGAAATGTTACACGGACTTGGATTACAATTTATCAACTGGAGGAAGTCAAAATAAGTACATTTCCAAAATTTATTCATTAATGCCCAATAACATTAAATTTAATAACTATAACGCGAATTGGTGGAGTTGTTAATAAAAATACAATTACAAGATATTAATCTTGTTAACAATGACATAAAAAACTTTAGAAAATATTAAATAAAATAAGAAAATAATTGTAACAATTGAAAATAATAGATAACATACTTCCAGAGTATCATCTTACAAAATTTGTTGCAAATTGCTTGTAGAATTGTTGCTTAATTTGTCGTTCAGTTCTCGTCTGAGTGATAGTCCATCCAAAAAAGTTATTTGCATACCTCACAAACTGAACAGTTTACAAATTGAAAGAGAAAAATCCTTCAAATTTTAGATCTTACTGATCTTCCTTATGAAAGTCTATTTCAGAATTAAAGTTCATCTGAATGCTTTATATTTACTAGCAACAACTCGAAAATAGTACTAAGATTAATATTAACAAAAATAAAACACAAATAATAATAAGAAGAAGAATAACATCAACAATAAAAATTTAAAATAATAATACTTAACAATAACAATAATCATAAGTTAATTTTCAAATATTAAACTTATGTTTGTCTGAAAAACTCAGTCCTGAATGGAATGCTAAGAAAAACTTAAGAGAAATGAGTATTTTGTTATGGTATAGTTTGTCTGACAAATGGTAATTACCTAAAAAGGCAAATAGGCAATGTAAGCAGTATAAGAGTTTTTTACTCAACATCAAAATTACTATTACCATTATTACCTTTATAACTTCCATTACCTTTACTACTTTATTACTTGTTTACTTCTAGAAGTAAAAATTTATATATCTCAACATATTCAAATTCAAGTAGTATTCAAATTCAAGTAATATTTAATCGCAATATCAAATTATAAATAGTATAACTAATAATAATAATATTCAACAATAAGTTCAGCAATAACAAGCATTATAATTCAAAAATATCACACTCTTTCTTTAATTACTTTCTTAAGTATATAATTAATATCTCATCCATATAGTAGTGAATGAGGTATGAAATATACTCAATAAAATACATAATACAAAAAAAAGGAATAAATAAGAAAAATTCGTGAAAACAATCATTATTGTGTAGATGATGGTTATGTAACTATCTTGCTTTCAGTCAAACAAG
Source organism: Maratus michaelseni (assembly GCA_963931845.1). Taxonomy (NCBI): domain Eukaryota; kingdom Metazoa; phylum Arthropoda; class Arachnida; order Araneae; family Salticidae; genus Maratus; species Maratus michaelseni. The sequence goes on along the minus strand of OZ007590.1, from coordinate 77,474,014 downwards.
AAAACATAAGTTGTGAAATGAAAAAATGGGACCTTGTAGCATATTAAGAAAGGTTGCACAATTCTCAATTAGTATTAAGATATCATATTTGATTAGTTTAAGATATAATTTAATCCAGTTTATTTTATTAGTTTAGTTAATACGGTTTAATTTATTATTCTAATCTAATCCAATTCAGTATCAGAAACTCCTAACTTAAATCAACTATATTACGCCAGCATAAAAAGTTGACTCAAGTGGAAACTTCAACAGTGACACTCTCGTGTGCACAATCAAGAACACCACGGTTATACAGAAGAGAATTGATTAGTTAATTATTAATTTATTTTATTTCGTTTATTTTTGGATTATATTAAAATCAAGACGAAACTATAAATTTAACATTAGTTTGTTGTTGGTTCTCATGGGATAATTTTAATTGATCAGGAGGATAATAAGGGCGTAATTTTGATACATGTACTATTTCAGTAGGTTTATTTTGAATTTGTCTATCAATTTCAAAATTGACATCAGATAACTTATTAAGGATTTGATAAGGACCACTAAAGACTTGTGAAAGTTTTCTGGTATTAGGATATTGGAACTCTTCATAAATTACAAGATCTCCAATCTCAAATTTTGGTTCTAGATAATTTCGATCATAATATTTTTTACTTCTCCAATAGAATTCATCAGTGCGTTTTTTAGCAATTTTAAGGGCTTCTTGAACAGGAGGGTAATAATTTTGTTGAAGAGGAGAATCATAGGGTAATTGGCGAAAAAGTAAGTAAGCAGGAGGGAATTTAGTGATAGAATGAGGGGTATTGTTATACTCATTAACTACTTCTGTCAAAATTTTTGTCCAAGGAATTTTGGAGTTGGTAGAATTGACTTTACACTTCAATCTAGTAACTATTGTCTGGTTCGCTCTCTCACATTTGCCATTCGTTTGAGGATGATGTGATGTGGTTAAACGTTGCTTAATATTGTGGTTTCGCAGAAATTTTTTTAATCTAGATGAAGTAAAGGCTACATTTCTATCACTTAACACTTTTTGATGGGTCTGGACATTAAGAATTTTATTAAAACAGAATAATTGTTGTGGTGTTTGAATATTAAAAACTTGGTTCAGACAATTAGTATAAGTTTCTGTGGTAACACTTTTTGAGGGGAAAGCCCAAACATATCTAGTAGCATGGTCGATGATGATGTGTAGATATTTTTTGGTGGAGTTATAATAATTGAATCCTCCCACAGTATCAATAGAAAGACATTCAAAAGGTTGATCTGTGTTGTGCATAGCTTGTAATAAGCCAAATTTTTTCTGTCTGGGTTTTTTATTCTTTTGACAAATATCACAATGTTTTACAAAATTGGTTATATCTTGCGTCATGTCAGGCCAATAATAATTAGGGGAGATTAAATTTAACATTTTTTGGATACCAGGATGACCAAATTTTTCATGAGCAACATTTAGTATTTTTCTCCTTAAAGACATGGGGACTACTATTTTTCTAAAACCTTTCTTTTTTACTATCATAAGTCCATTTTCCTTTAGATAATTTTTACCACACACATTATCTTTTTCCTGCCTCTCTATAATTTCTTTAACGTCCAGAAGAAAAGTAAGTGGTTGAATAAAATGTGAAATTGGGTTTCTCGACAACATGTCGGCTTCGACATTTGTGGATCCCTTTTCGTAAACTATATTATATTCAAACATGCTCAACTTCAAAGACCATCTAAATAACCTGTCTCTCAAATGTTTAGTATTTTTTAACCATACAAGAGATGCATGATCAGTATGAATGGTAAATTTTACACCATGAAAATAATGATAGAATTTGTCTAAGGTGTCAATGATGGCAAGACACTCTAACTCGGTAATAAAATAATTCTTCTCATAACTTCTCAATCCTCTAGAGTAATAAGCAATTGGATGTAAAAAATTATTACTATCAGGTTGTTTTAAGACTGCACCTACTGCCACCTGTGAGGCATCAACAAACATATGGAGGGGTAACTTAGGGTCATAAATTTTTAAGATAGGTTTGGCTATTAAGGCATCTTTTAATTTTTGAAAAGAATTTTGACAATCTGTATTCCATTCCCATAGTGTATTTTTTCTGAGTAATCTGTTAAGAGGGACTCGAATTTCGGCATATTTATCTATAAACTTGTGATAAACATTGATAGATCCTAAGAATCTCTGAAGTTCCTTTACATTTGAAGGGGGTTTTAGTTTTTTTATTACTTCAATATTAGCATTAGCAGGAGTTAATGTGCCATTCTGGATGGTATATCCTAAGAAGTTAATTTTATTTTGGACAAAATTGCATTTAGAGAGTTTAAGTTTAATGTTTTCGCGTCTACATAATTCAAATATTTGGTTTAAATGTTGCATATGTTCTTCTAATGAGGAAGAAAAAATAATGATATCATCAAAATAATGGCAAGCAAAGTCTATTTTGTATTTAGTATGTATTCTTCTAAGGGTTCTATTAAATATCGGGGGGCCTAATTTAATGCCGAAGGGCAGAACTAACCATTCAAAGAGCCCAAAGTTGGTAGCAAAAGCTAATTTTTCAGTATCGGATGGATGTATGGGTATGTGCCAGTAGCCAGAGGCTAAATCTAAAGTTGAAAAATACTGCGCACTACTCAGTTTATCTAAAATTCCATCGATACGAGGTAGGGGTTCTGCGTCATTTTTCATTATTGCATTTAATTTTCTATAGTCAACACATAATCTAGTTTTTTTACCTTCTTCTCTTTTCATTACTAATGTAACAGGGGCAGAATAGGGACTATTGCTCTCTTTAATTAAACCAGCATCTAATAGTGAATGAATTTGATCCGAAATCTCTTTTTCTTCTAAAGGGGAAGTTCTGTATGGCCTCAGAGATATTGGTAGGTCAGAATTAAGAAGAATACGTTGCGGTTCGATATTAATTCTCCCGACATCAAATTTATTTTTAGAAAATATATCTAAATAATCCCTTATACTTTCCCTTAAAGTTTCATTTTCTATAGAATTTATTTCCCCAATTAATTTAGAATTATCAACATTAGATGGAACAAAGGATTGAGGAGATATGATCTTTCCATAATCGGGTTGCACTCTCTGATAATCATAGTTAACATTAAAATGAAGTAACCTTAATTTATCACTGGATATGTTCTTAGATTCATTTAAAACAAGGTCTCCTTGTAATACTCTACATGTAGCACAGTCAATAATTAAATTAAACTTACAGCATTCTTTTAAACCTAGTATAGCATAATCTAAATTTGTATTACATATCAAAAATCTAATATTTTGTTGCACATTACCTAATTTAAACAATAAATTACAAGCTTTATCTATTACAACAGTTCCTTTGGCTTGGCCAATAAATAACAGGTGGAATATTTATAACTTTAGCATTTAACAATTTAACAAATTTAAAAGGCAAAATACTTATGGTTGAGCCAGAGTCAATCACACAAGGTAGTTCCCTGTTATTTACATATCCTGATACAATTAACTGTCATATATTATCAGTAGATGGTTGTGGTTGACTAAGAGGGGGTGCAGAAGATTGCAGAGGCCTAACATTGAATACACAATCCCTCTCCCAGCGATAAGCATTTTGGATACCTCTATTTAAACACATTCGACATGGTCGACTAGGAAGCCTTCTTTGATAATGATTGACAGGCAATCTGGGAGTAACGAACCTGGACGTTGAAGGGTTAAAATTAGTTGCTGCTTGGAAATTTGGATTCCTGTAATTAGGTTGAGGGCGAATCCAATGTCTAGGTGAATTAATTGGTTGAGAAAAAGGTCTGGAATTTTGAGACATATTTCTAACATTACTATTATTGTTACTGCTAGAATGAGATGGAATGACAACAAGTTGTTTAACTAATCTATACCAATCGGTAGTAGATTCAGGAGGATTTACTATTAAATAGTTCTGGTATTCAGGTTTTAAGCCATCTGTCAATCCTTGTAAAATAATAGTTTCACATAGTTTAAGTTGTCGACCTATTTCTATTTTCTGACAGAAATAATTTTCTAAGTTGTTTAGGTCATGCAATTTCAGCGAGGCGAAATCAGAAAAACGGGGGACTGTTGCTTTCAGAAATTTTTCAGTTAAGATTTCAGCAATTTTTTCATACTCTTTACAATCTAGACATTCATTAACATACACCTTTAATGCTTCGCCCTTCAAATATTTGGAAATATTGTTGATTTTCCACTCTTTTTTATCTGGAGGGGCTGATCCTTCAAAGTGTCTAAGCCAAGACACAACATTCATCCCACTTTCTGGGTCAAAAATAATAACATTAAGCTCTTTTTCAGCCATTTTGGTTTGAGTACCCTTACTTTCAACAATAACTTTAACAAACCCTGACTTTAATAACATGTAAAAAAAATAACAATGTATAAAGAATTCTTTAACTTAACAACAACTGTAAACATCTAACTCTTAATAATTTAAATAACAAACTAAATAATATTCAACAGTAAAAAAGTCCAATTCATATTAAAATTCATTTCACTTAAATAGTAAATGTAAACTACTACTATAATCTTTCTATAAATAGATCCACTATATATGAATATCACAATTTAGAATGAAATAAATAAAACACTTTTTTAAAATAAGTATCATTATTTCGTAAGAACAATTTTTTTGGCTCTTGAATTGTACTCTCAGAATATAGCATCAAAAAACAAAAGTAATAAAATAAACAAATAAATTAACTGCACAATAATTTTACCCTTTCAATGTTACTCAACTTTCTTTTGAGATAACACATTTTTTTTTTTTTTCACATTAATAAACTTCAAAAGCTATTTTTGCGATTATTATGCAATCAGTGAAGCTGTAATTTCAGATAATCTAATAAATTTTTATGCATTTTTAGAATGGCATAGAATATGTTCCAATACATGTTACTTGAAAAGAGATTACTCATATATTTTTTCAATAAATAGAAATTATTTCCTATGAATAAATATCACCGAATGAAAAGGGACTATAATTAAATGATAAAATAAGAACATAAAATGAAGTTACTCTTGTAAAATGAAGTAATATAGGAATAAATATCAGAGCAGTTCAAAACTTTCAGTAATATTTGTGAGCTTAACCAAATAAAATTAATTTTTTAACAATACATAAGAATAAATATTAAATTTCGTAAGTTCTAAATGTTCAGGATAAACGGAACAAAATTCTTCTAAAGTATTCTAAGAACAATTTTTGTTCTATATAAGCCAATAATAACAAATCAATAAAATAAGAAATCAATAAAAATAAAAGAATAATTTAACTTACAGACGTCACTTCTGGGATAAATTTATAAACACTTATGAGTGATAATTTGACAACTAATCGGTAGTTGTTCTCCAATATCACTGGGAAGTCTCCAAAATGTTTTTATTACACAGGTCATCAGTTATCCTGACCGGCTTTTTTTGATACATTCCTGTCGAAAATTGGCACATTATAGACGATCGCTATTGCTGTCGACTTGAACGTTCTTTCCACCAGACAATCGGAACATCTCAGTCCGAAACCACTAAAATTACCTGATAATCATATCGAGGTAGCCGCAGTCGAGATCGTTGAAATGTAGTCATGACACCCGGACAGGGCATCACTTCGAGTCGCTCACCATGAAGACAAATCTCGAAGTATATCACATCGGAAATCGTAGTGTATTTGCAGTCGTAAAAATTGAGCAGAGGCAGTGAAATCCAGAAGAAATTTCCCAAAAACATTAAAAAGAAGACTTAATAACTTAATAGATGAGCAGTGGCTTTATTGTGATCACAGAGATGAAAGCAACTCCACCAACTTTCGTTTCATTAAAAACTGAACACATTTGAAGATCTTGAAGAATTAGCAGAGCTTGAAGAACATATTACCGATGCATTAGTGTAGACTCCCCAGTGACGGCAATTAGATGACAACCACTAATTCGTGTAAATTCTGTCTCCGAAGCCAGTGTAACCGTATAAATACTTCAAAATTTAGCCCAAAGGTACAAAACGCGCGAACAAGCTGGTCCACCCGCATCCATGTTCGGAGGGCGCTAGGGGGATAAAGAAGGCGGAGCTTTCTCGCTAATGGATGAAAAAATGAGGCCACGAAGACGTGTCTCTGACGTATGATTAAAACTCTTTAACAGAAGCGGCAAATTAAAAAGGTAAAAAGGCCTTTGGGCGCGAAAACCGCTTGGAATCATGGGATGCCGAATGAATTAAATAGAAATAAAAATATTATTATAAAAGTTCCAAAGAATAAAAATTAAATGTCTCAAAAGAAGAAATTAGGCAGGTGCGTTTAGAGGCAGTGTTGCAATTTAAGAGAATAAGGTTTTAATAAATACGTGTAGCTTTTAACAGATTAAGATTTTTAGAATGATAAATAACAGAATATTTTGATTAAGTTATGGAATAAAATACAAAATAGATTTAAGAGATATTTTAAAAAGAGAGGGAAAAAAGAATTGAAGAATTTGGAATAATTTAACTAAAGAAATAGGGCGAAATTTTTTTATTATTACATATATATATATATATATATATATATATATATGGATATATCTATATATATAAATCAACATTTGAACGGAGGGTGGTTTAGGGGTCTGGGGGTCATGATCGGTGAAAATATATCGAAATCATCCGGAACTGCTTGCCTCCGAACGGCTGCAATAGGTAGCTTTATATTTTTTTGTATTGAAAGCTACCTAAAAATAATAATGAAATGTGATAAATGTATCAAGTTTTGAATCCAAAGAATAAGTGCAACTCAGAAACGCCTTTTACCAATTTTACTAGAAATATGAGGCTTTAAGTATATGGTTAGAATTAGTGCCTTTAGTTACATTTCCTTTAATGTTTTAAATATATAATTTTATTTTGGAATAAACATCGATTATATCATAAAATTCCATTACTACTTTTAATTCTCGTTCCAGATGTAATTTCTGTCTAACAAAATGCTCAAGAAAGTTTCTAAAGAGTCCTAGAAGTCAAAAGATCTATGGAGGATGTCAAATCTGGCACACCGAAATCATGGAAGGATCAATGGAGATATAATATTTCTCACTCAAGAATACATGGTCCAGTACAAGGATTGACTTTTGGAGGCAGTAACTCAAGATTATCTTATAAAATGCTAATTGAAGAGTCTAATGATAATGTTAAAATTAGTTCTGTTATTACTGAGTATGAGGGTGAAATTTTCCAAGTACTTTTGATACTATTAAGATAGATAAAGAAGTCGAAGAAAGCACAATGGTAATGATTATTCGCTAAAGTCGAGAACTGTGAGATAAAACATTTTACGAACGATCTGAATAAAATTAATGACATATTTGCCATCTTTCCGAGGATATTTTTCATCAACTAAAACCAGAAAATTAATTAAATTAAGTTAATTTAAATTAAATTAAATTAAATCTATACTAATATTATAAAGGAGTAAAGATTGTGTGTTTGTTTGTTTGTAGGGGGTAATCTCTGGAACTACCGAACAGATTTAAAAAGAACGAAAAACGTTCTAAAGGGCGAAAAACGTTCTAAAATTGCGATCTTTTCTATACTAAAGCATCTAGAAATTCGAAATTTGGCGTTGTAGTTATTTATAAGATGTAAATGGTCTCTAAGAACAAAATATAAAAAAAATCGAAATTTAAAAGGGTGAAATGAGCAAAAAGCGTCCTAAAAACATTCTAAATTACAATTTCTATGGAATCTTGCGATCTTTTCTATACTGAAGCAGCTAGAAATTCGAAATTTGGCGTTGTAGTTACTTACAAGATATAAAAGCTCTCTAAGAACAAAATAAAAAAAATCGAAATTTAAAAGGGTGAAATGAGCAAAAAGCGTCCTAAAAACATTCTAAATTACAATTTCTATTGATTCTCTAGAACTACCGAACCGATTTGAAATTTGGCGTAGTAGTTACTTATAAGATGTAAATGCTCTCTAAGAACAAAATAAAAAAAATTCGAAATTTAAAATGGTGAAATGAGCGAAAAGCAATCTAAAAACATTCTAAATTACAATTTCTATGGAATCTCTAGAACTACCGAACCGATTTGAAATTTGGCGTTGTAGTTACTTATAAGATGTAAATGCTCTCTAAGAACAAAATAAAAGTAAATTCAAATTTAAAAGAGTGAAATGAGCGAAAAGCGTTCTAAAAACATTCTAAATTACAATTTCTATGGAATCTCTAGAACTACCATACAGATTTGAAATTTGGCGTTGTAGTTACTTATAAGATGTAAATGCTCTCTAAGAACAAAATAAAAAAAAATATTCGAAATTTAAAAGGGTGAAATGAGCGAAAAGCGTTCTAAATACATTCTAAATTACAATTTCTATGGAATCTCTAGAACTACCGAACCGATTTGAAATTTGGCGTTGTAGTTACTTATAAGATGTAAATGCTCTCTAAGAACAAAATAAAAATAAATTCGAAATTTAAAAGGGTGAAATGAGCGAAAATCGTTCTAAATACATTCTAAATTACAATTTCAATGGAATCTCTAGAACTACCAAACCGATTTGAAATTTGGCGTTGTAGTTACTTATAAGATGTAAATGCTCTCTAAGAACAAAATAAAAGTAAATTCAAATTTAAAAGAGTGAAATGAGCGAAAAGCGTTCTAAAAACATTCTAAATTACAATTTCAATGGAATCTCTAGAACTACCAAACCGATTTGAAATTTGGCGTTGTAGTTACTTATAAGATGTAAATGCTCTCTAAGAACAAAATAAAAGTAAATTCAAATTTAAAAGAGTGAAATGAGCGAAAAGCGTTCTAAAAACATTCTAAATTACAATTTCTATGGAATCTCTAGAACTACCGAACCGATTTGAAATTTGGCGTAGTAGTTACTTATAAGATATAAATGCTCTCTAAGAACAAAATAAAAATAAATTCGAAATTTAAAAGGGTGAAATGAGCGAAAATCGTTCTAAAAACATTCTAAATTACAATTTCAATGGAATCTCTAGAACTACCAAACCGATTTGAAATTTGGCGTTGTAGTTACTTATAAGATGTAAATGCTCTCTAAGAACAAAATAAAAAAAAATTCGAAATTTAAAAGGGTGAAATGAGCGAAAAGCGTTCTAAAAACATTCTAAATTGCAATTTCTATAGAATCTCTAGAACTACCGAACCGATTTCAAAAGTGATGGTGGCAAATTAATTGTTACAACCCCTGCTCCAACATAGGCTATATTTTATGTCGGTGTCACTAACCGCAAGGGGGTGCAGGAGCGAAAAACGTTCTAAAATTCAGATCTTTTTTATACTGAAGGAACTAGAAATTTGAAATTTGGCGTTGTAGTTATTTATAACATGTAAACCGATTTGAAATTTGGCGTTGTAGTTACTTAAAGATGCAAATGCTCTCTAAGAACAAAATAAAAAAATATTCGAAATTTAAAAGGGTGAAATGAGCGAAAAGCGTTCTAAAAACATTCTAAATTACAATTTCTATGGAATCTCTAGAACTACCATACAGATTTGAAATTTGGCGTTGTAGTTACTTATAAGATGTAAATGCTCTCTAAGAACAAAATAAGAAAAAATATTCGAAATTTAAAAGGGTAAAATGAGCGAAAAGCGTTCTAAAAACATTCTAAATTACAATTTCTATGGAATCTCTGGAACTACCGAACCGATTTCAAAAGTGATGGTGGCAAATGGATGGTGACAACCCGTTCTCCAACATAGAATATATTTTTTGTTGGTACCACTATCCCCAGGGGGCTGCAGGAGCGAAAAACGTTTTAAAATTGCGATCTTTTTTATACTGAAGGAGCTAGAAATTTGAAATTTGGCATTGTAGTTTCTTATATGATGTGAATGCTTTCTAAAAACAAAATAAAAAAAATTCGAAATTTAAAAGGGTGAAATGAGCGAAAAGCGTTCTAAAAACATTCTAAATTACAATTTCTATGGAATCTCTAGAACTACCGAACCGATTTGAAATTTGGCATTGTAGTTACTTATAAGATGTAAATGCTCTCTAAAAACAAAATACAAAAATTCGAAATTTAAAACGGTGAAATGAGCGAAAAGCGTTCTAAAAACATTCTAAATTACAATTTCTATGGAATCTCTAGAACTACCGAACTGATTTCAAAAGTGATGGTGGCAAATTGGTGGTGACAATCTCTGCTCCAACAGCCTCTTTAATAAAAAACTGTGCGTTTCTGACGACTGGGTTTTTCGCTAATTGTTGCCACAGATTAATCTTGGAAAATGAAACATTTGAAGGTACTGAAAAAATATAGTAGCTCGAAAAGTATTTGTCAGAAAATTGTTAGGCAAACTGCGTTTGAAAGATAAAAAATTGTATTTTTCTTGATATAAATTTCAAATCTAATAATTATGCTATTTTTCAAATATTGAATTTGAAAAATTACTAAATTTCACAATGGAGTACCATAGCAAAACCTTCATGCGTAAAAAGATAATGATAAGGGCGACGTGTCCTTGTGTGTATATTGGCTATAGCACGAGTCACAACTTATAGTAGCCTTATTATTCTGTCAAAATATAAAAGTGAATTATGAAATGTCAATATTTCATATAATTTTTAATTAATTAATATAATTTTTAATTTTTAATTAAAAGTTCGTTATAAGAAACTGACCAGCGTAGCGGGCGTAGCTTGCTAGTAATAAATAAACAGGAAGAAAAAGGAAACAGTTTTTTCAGCAACTTTTCTATCTCAAATATACTTATAGGATAAAAAAAAGAAAAAAGAAAGGTAGCCACCTATGACATTCTCAGAAATATTAAATCCAGGATCAACTACAGTGTTTCAGAATTTTGTAAAGTATAAAAAAAAATTAGATTATGAAATAGTTGTTTAGGACGTACAGAAATAAACATTGTGTTGCAAAAGTTAAAGTTGTATTGTTTATTAAATTGTTTTTTATTGTTTGTCAATTGCCAAAGTTAAAAGTGTTTAAGGTATGGATATTAAGTATTAAAAAAACAGATTGCAATAAGATAATAAAATTAAAATGATCTTACATGGATAAACTGGATTGACACATTTATGTACTTTGGATATCTAATTTAGATTTTAACTATTGTAAATGTAATAAAAATTACCTAAATGTGACAATGATATATTTTTTCTTAGATTAGAAATACAAGTTCAAAATCTTCAAAACAAATTAGTTTTTGACTTCGAAACATAAAACAATCCTGTTTACTTTTATTTCGCATTTATATTTAATAAAAGGGGAAATACACACTAAATCTCTCAAACGTATGAGATATTGTTTCGAATTTAGGCACACTTATTTTATAGGTATAAACTTGAGAGAAAACAGAAGTTTCTTTCTCTGCAAATCCTTCATTTTCGTTTCAAATCCTTCGTTTTCAAAAATATTATATATATTTTGTTTTATGCTTTAAAGTTTGAAAAGTTACTATTCCCAAGATATCTCAGAAAACTGTTCTCATTATTATTGGGAAAAAGGAAGAATCATTTCGTTTGTTGATTCAACTGTTAAGATATATCTTTCGTTATTTTATTAAATTATCGAAATCAATTTTCATCATTATTCTGGGAATGAGATATAAAATCTTTTTATTTAATTCCTGTATCTCTTTTCACGAGATGAGCAGTAGTACATTTTTAAATGCCTACAACTCTGAGCGTTCTGCACTCGAATAAGTATATGTAGGAAATATCATATATTATTATTCGTTTATGAAAACACACACACACACACAGAGAGAGAGAGAGAGTAAGATGGATAAAAATTTCCTAGTCTTTAAAAAATGCGCGTGCGTAAATATACTTTTATTTGTGTGCACACAGATGAAAAACATGGGATTTCATATTTTCGAAACTTAGACTTATTGTTCACTTTGCTATCACTTAAAATGTTTTACAAAAACTAGTAACATAACAATCAGTATGACAGAGAACAGATGTTTCGACTCTTTTCAAAGTCATCATTTCTCTCTTCTAAAATTTTATTCCATAAATTTCAAATAATCATTTTTACCCAAGATTTAAGTGCAGATAAAAGTTCTCATTTTTATTGGATATAGGAACACTTATTTTGCACATTGATCCAGCTATCATATTATATCGTTCTATATTCTAATGAAATATTCAAAAAAGTCTTTCTCTATAATTCTGTGATTGAGAGCCCTGTGATTAAGAGGAGTCTTTGAGGAAACGATTTTCTTTCCTACAATTATTGCTATTGATGTCTTCCATAATTTAATGTAGAAAATATTAAACAAAAAAGAAAAAGTCATGCGTAGAGCATAGATGTTGAAACACTTTTCAACATTTCTAGACTTCTTTAACAATACTTCAATGTTTAATAAGGTAAAGAAAATACCTAAGTAAACAAGTTAGAAAACTCATGACACATTTGAAAATTAGATTTCGGCAATTACCGTTCATTGCCGGAAATGTACTCAAATTCGTTTGTGAAACCCTTCATATTATCTAATTATTTGTATATATTACACACAATATGCTAAAATTTAGATTAGTTAGAAAACGTAGAACACAGATCGAAAATTCACCGTCAGCAATATCTGCCAATAGATAGAAATGTACTTGCATTTTTTCATACACCACTGTATATTATTTAGAGGTTTTTAAATAAGCCACAAATTAAAGTAAAATTTGATTCGGGCAAAGAAATATATGCATTATTTTCATATTCATTTTTATATCATATTCATTATCGTTATTGTGTGCTTGCACTATTTGAATTAATGTATCAAAATTGTTCCAGAAAAAAATTGTGTGATGAACACAGCACACTAGTTGTTTAGCAAGATATGTTTCTTAAGTCAAAGTGAGTTTCTTTAGTTTATCATGCAGTAAAATGGAAAGAAATGTAGCATTTTCCACCACTTTAGCATTCAACTGGTTACAAATATTGGTTAGCAAAAAATAAAAATGATAATATGAATAACTATCTACAAGCTATATTTAATAAAAATTTTTGTTACGTAATTTTGGCATTTTTATATACAACTTAAACATTTGAATACTGTCCACATAAGTTGCAGTATCCGCCTTTTATTTTTTTATGAAACCACCCTTTTTTTACACGGCTAACCAGGCCCATACCCGCTGCGTTTGAACGCCTAGCTTGACGAGTTAAAACGCGTGCGTGGGGCGATATTCGCCTGCTCACAGAATGGCTGTGATCCAACCATCAAGAGCCTTGTTCGCATTGCTGCAGTGCTCTTTATTGGTTTGTTACAGTTTTCTTTGTTTGTCGGCTCATGGTGTTACTTTGCCTTGGGCCGGTTACTTAAAGAGGATTTGCTTGACGCGAAGTAGTCTCATAATTTAGAGGCTTGATCAGGTGACGAGATCTTCACCTGACTATTTACTTCCAGATTTATAATTTAAAAGGGACTTGGAGGACTTTGAACCGACGACGGATTTTTTTCACCAGGTGCCATTACCGCACATTTCGCAATTTTAGCTGACGGTGAGCCTCGAGCCCATGACCTTTCAGTTACGAGTCCGATGCTTTGCCAACTGGTCCACCGCTGCCACTGTATCAATCAGCAGGTCCATACTCAAGAGGGCACCCTGAAAGGGAATACGGTTAAACATGTTAAACATGCTAACTAGACTACTATTAATGATTACTTAGATATTAACTAACAATGGAGATACAGTTAGTTATACTGCTAAAGTTATCTAGGCCATTATTTAATTGTTAATTGACTATTAAACGCTACTATTACTAACAGAGGCTACACTAAAGGTTAATTGGATTAACCCACATGATATATAGCCCTTAATAGAAAAATATATTTTATAACTTAATTCCAACTATGCGAATATTGCTTAGCTACAATTATAAGGAAATTAAAGTTTATAATCTAACAGTGACAACCGATGTATAAACTAAAGTAGATATGGATAACACAAGAATTACTTAGAAATGTTAACTACCCCTGAATTTGAATGTTGTACTACTTGCCTGCTACTTAACTGTAATTTGCCTGGATATATTGTTATTAAATTGCAATAATAATAATACCTGAGCTGAGAATTACTTTTTACTAATGTTGCTAAATGTAAAAGTTAAGTTTTAACCTAACTAATTAACTAGCCTATACCTGAAATATAATTTACTTATGTATTACAGGTTGTCTAAAATTCATTAAGATACAACTAAATGTAAATATATTGTTTGAAGGTGCGTAAAAACATACATAAAAACATTTAAAAGCACATTAAAGTCCCTTTAAAAAAATCCAAAACGTTTTTAAACGAAACCCGGTCATCATCAGTGGAAAAACTAAATTGTTGAGTTGTTATCTCTTTGCGTTTTCTTGCTTGCTCGGAATGAACTATTTAACTTCAAGGGTTTAGAAATAAGGTGGGATGGGAATAGTAATCAATGATGCATTAATTCATTCCAGACTGCGTGGATATCATATGATAATACATCGTTACAGACTATTTCTTTTTTAGACATTATTTCTAGAGACTCTCTTATTATTGCTTCTAGGTGATTATTTGTGCAGAATATAATTTTGGGTCTATTGAAATCAACTTTTATAGGTTCAGTTTGCGCTAATCTTGCTAACGCAGTGTGAGGTCTATTTAATCTCAGATCTGCTTCATGTTCTTTTATTCTGTCCCGAAATTTCCTCATTGTCATACCTATGTACATAAAATCGTTGTTATCTTTCTTGAATGGTATAATATATACCCCTGATCTATTGATAGCCGGGATTGGGTCTATTTTTCTGGTTAACAAAACCCGCAACTTTGGGGGAGGGACTGCGATTACTGTAATGCCAAACTTAAAGAGGGAATGTCTCATACTTTAAAAAAACCGTGGGATGTAGTCAACTTTACAAAACTTCAAACTTTTAATTGTACCTGTATTCTGTTTTTCTCCATCTTTCACTTTAAATTGATTTATGATTTTTTCAATGAAACGGGATGGAACTGAATTCTCGGCTGCTATTTTTCTAATTACATCTAATTCTTCATTAAGGAAAAGGCATAAACAGGTTGTCACTGATATGTTTATCGCCGTTGTTATTGGCTGTGTTTCTTCTTTGTTTTTGTGCACTTCATGGTTGATGCCTCTTTGTCGGCGTGTGCTGTCTGGTGTCTGGTATCTTTGTAAGGTATCACTTTCATAGTTTTTGCCGCTTTTATGGGCTTGTGTCTTTTTATGGGCTGTTGTCACTAAATGTTATGTTGCTGCTTTTAAGGGCACATTCCTGTTTTGTTTTTCATGTCTCTAGAGTGATGAATGATTTACTACGAGGCCGTTGCTGTTTTGAATTGCTTCTGTCGTGGTGGTCGTCTTGTTGCGAGCTTGTCTCTTGTCATGTTTGTCACTGTCTTGGGTTTTGTCACATTGTGATATTGTCGTTGGGATTCGTCTTTGTCATTCTGATGTTCTTGGTTGTAACTTTTTCGATTGGTTGTTATGATGAAAGCGAAAATTTAGCCGAATGGTCGTGTATTTTAACATCTGATTTAACATCATAGATGGTTTTAATGTTTTAAAACTGTGTTTTTAATTCTTGCACCTATTTTAGTAACAAACAAAATTTCAATGTGTTTGCATTGTGTTTTTTTTGTATCACTTTTTTTGTTTTCTCGTTTTGGTGTAAAGGGGAACATTATTTATTACACTGAGTAAATGCGCTCTTTGGCGATCAGTCCTTTGAACCTAATAGCTATTATCACTAGTTTTCCTTTGTATCATTGTTGCTGAGCTATTTGAAAGGCTCGGTGCACTAATGGGGTGGGGCATGTTCCTTGGCCGTTAGTCCGTCAATTTTATGTCACTGGTTTCACTGGTAGTTGTAACAGTTTTTGTTGCAGTTTTTGCTGTAGTTGTAACTTGACTTACTTGTGTGTCTTTTAATTCATTGGATTTTTTTTTATAGAAAGTGTATAACCTATACTAATATTATAAAGAAGTAGCATTTGTTTTTTTGTTTGTAGTGGTTTATATCTGGAACTACTCAACAAATTTCAAGAGAAGGGGGACAATTGACGGTGAGATAGATCCCTGCTCCAATATAGGTGGTAATTTATGTCGGTTCCCCTACCCCCAGGGTGGTACAAAAGCAAATAACGTTCTAAAATTGCAATTTTTGTGATACTGAAGCGGATAGAATTTTAAATTTGCCGTGGTAATTACTTATAAGATGTTTCTGAAGAACAGTTTCTGAAAAATTCGAAATTTAAAAGAGTGAAATGAGTGAAAAGCTTTCTTTTTAGAAATTATAATTTAGAATGTTTTTACATTCTAAATTACAATTTCTATGGATTCTCTCGAACTACCGAACCAATTTCAAACGTGATGGTGACAATCCTTGCCCCAACCTAGGTTACATTTAACATCGGTGTCACTACCCCCAAGCGGGTGCGGTAATGAAAAATGTTCTAAAAATTCCTTTTTTTTATATAATGAAGAGCTAGAAATTTGAAATTTGGCATGGTGTACATGGTGTTACACTGTAAAAAAATGACCAATGTTTCTTATTTTATGAAAATATACTATAACCACGAACGAAAATATAATATAATCTTCTGAGTTATCCGAAATTTCGAATAGCGTGTTGCATTGTCTTTTGAATCCTTATAAACCAATATATTTCCAAAATTTAAAGAATTATTTATAAAAACAAAATATTTTTCGCTGCCCGTATTTTTCAGAAACGTTTCCGAAGGGTTTTTATAGTGTATTAAATAGTGTCCTCAGCCTGGAATACCTGTTTTTCGAATGTCATCCATTCTTAAGTAAACGTTTTCAGCCGCATAAGTTAATTTATACATGGAAGAGTTAAGAAATAATCTTAATTTAATGTTTTTGTTAACGCTGTTAATTTTGCATGTTTGTATGTTAAACATATTTTTTAGCATGAAAATGTCTACTTGACAATTGATAGCATTCGAAAAACAGGTATTCCAGGCTGAGGACACTAATTAATACACTATAAAAACCTTTCGAAAACATTTCTAAAAAATACGGGCAGCGAAAAATACTTTGTTTTTATAAATAATTCTTTAAATTTTGGAAATGTATTGGTTTCTGGAGATTCAAAAGACAATGGAACACGCTATTCAGAATTTCAGATACCTCAGAAGATTATATTATATTTTCGTTCGTGGTTATAGTATATTTTCATAAAATAAGAAACATTGGTCTTTTTTTACAGTGTACATATAAGGTGTAAAAGCTCTCTAAGAACAGTTTCTAAAGAATTCGAAATTTAAAAGGGTGAAATGAGCGAAAAGCGTTCTTAAAACATTCTAAATTACATTTTCTATGGAATCCCTGGAACCACCGAACCGATTTCGCAAGTGATGGTGGCAAATTGATGGTGACAATCCCTGCTGTAACATAGGCTATATTTTATGTCGGTGTCAAAACCCCAGAAGGTTTGATGGATCAAAACACGTCTATAATTGCAATTTTTGTTATACTGACGGCGTTTAGAAACTTGACATTTGGCAAGGTAGTTACTTATAAGATGTAAATACTCTCTAAGAGCAGTCTAAAATATCGGAATTTAAAAGGGTGATGTGAGGGAAACGTGTTCTGTAAACGTTCAAAATTATGATTTTCATGGAATTGTTAAGGGCAGTAACTTGAAATTTGACATGGCTGCTACTTTTTAAGACGGAAATGCACACACAGAACAGTTTTTTTCTAAATCGAATTTAAAAATGTGAAGGAGAAAAAGCGTTGTTAATTACTATTTTTGTGATACTGAAAGAACTATAAACTGGAAATTTGGCCTGGCTGTTACTTTTAATTTAAAAATGCTCGCTAACAATGGTTAGTAAAGAAATTCGTAATTTAAAAGGGTGAAATGAGCGGAAAGCGTTCTAAAAACGTTCTAAATTACGATTTTATTGCAATTATAGGAACTTCACATTTGACATGACTCTTACTTTTAAGACAAAAGTGGTCACACAGATCAGGTTTTAAAAATATCCAAATTTAAAAGTGTGAAAGCGCAAAAACATTCAAAAAACATTCTAAATTAAAATTTATTTGGAACTGTTAAGGTTAGAAATTTGAAATTTGGCATGTTCGTTACTCTAGAGACGTAAATGCTCCCCCCAAATAATTTTTTGGAAAATAAGAAATTTAAAAGGTTACAGAAGCAAAAATAGTTCAAAAATGTGATTTATTTCTTTTTATGTATTACGGTTCATTTGTCAACTAATATAATCTCTTTATGTCACTCTGTTACGTTTAAATGAACTGGAAAGTTCCTATCTGAATACAGGATATATATACAACTAGATGTTTCATAATCCGAAATGTAGCTGACAAAAAGGGTCTTACCGAATTACAATGCGCTTTCATAGTAGTTACTGTAATTTCTTATAATATAGAAAAGATTATTTTACAAATGGGATTAAAACATATGGAAAATAAAAATGTAGAGAAAACTGTTTTTTTTTTTTTAATATTTAAGTCAATAAATACGATTGGAAAATTTATTTTAATTCAGCATATTACAACCTGTCGTAATATAATAAAAAATTATATATAGCCGGTTATTGTTTGTTTTTACTAAAAAATGCATTATTAATTTAAAGAACAGTTCTTGGTTTTATTTAATAAATTACGCAATGTATATGTTGTATTAAGAAAAGGTATGTATATGAACAGAAGGATGTTTATTGTTCTCGAAATATAATTTTAGTTTTATTTTACATTTAATGTTCCATAATTATTAATTAACATATCATATCTTAATAATAATTTGCACGATACGTATTACGTACCTAAAAAGATTATGAATTTTTAATAAAATTGCAGCATGTATGTTTTCATTTACTGTAACACTACATTAAAAACTATATTGTGTTAGGAAATAATATGTGCAGAAAATTATATCTATTGTTTTCAAAATGTTATATACACCATTTCTTTGCTTACAACATGTATTGCATATTGTAGAATGGACTGTATTTACATTTAATCAAATTTAATAGCATACTTAGTTTTCATGCGCCATTTGAAATAAATATATCACGAATATTTTGAATACTTTATATAGATCAACTTTTATTTTTTTTTTTTTAGATCTACGCACCTTATTACCTCTATTGTCTTAAATACATGTTGTTGTTATAATTTTAACTAAACAAAAAGTTGTCTAAAACAGTTTAAAACAGTTTTATATTACAGCGGAGTGAATACACCATCATTTTTTATAATAACAAAGTGTCAATTTTGTTCGTTAAAAATAACAACTTTGAACATTTGGACAGTTTTGAATTATCTGACAACAAGAAAGATAAAGATTTATAAAGGTATATATTTATAATAAGATGGGTACAAATTAAGAAAAATTGCTTCATGTTTCAGACAATGCTATAATAAAAACAAAATTCCTTTCGAAAAGTTATTTTATGTGAATCACAATAAGTGTTTTAAATATTTAAGCCGATATCGTTTTGCCAAATATAAAGTGAAGTTCGATCATGCCGTGGTATTTAGAAATACGCTACAGCATTATAAAAAATATATATTGAGTTTTAAATGTGTTTGATTCTGTTAATATTTATTCAAAATGTCGTTTAAAAAAATACAGTTCAAAAAAGTTCTCCAAAAAGGTGTTTTAGGTTAAGTTCTTCAAATTTCAATTTTTTTCAATACCCAAATGTTTTTTATTAAACACAACGTTTTTTACAAAATATTAATTATCGTCATATTTAAGTTTGGTACAATTTTGAGAATATATTTTGAAATATTTCAGATGACTATAAAAATGTGTAAAATCTTTTCATATTTCTGCAATTGAACTATTTCATTGAAGTCCAAATACAAAATCTTTTGAAATATCATTAAACACATTAACTGATAAGGTATGCTATTCAATTCAGTCGCCAACCACTGTTTTTTTGCATAGAAAGACATTCATGGGAGATAATCAGTGTAATAATAATAATAATAATAAAAAAGATAAATACAAAAAAGTTAAACTGCTGAAATTTACAGGATATAACGACGTCAACCATCGTACAGCTTGTTGAATTTCATCGTCTGGCTCCCCTTCCCAAAAAAGAGTCAAATGTTTCTTATATGTAATAAAACTAATAATAATTGCGAATATATAATAAAACCACGAAAAAAAAATCTAATAAATTCTTCTGAATTACCCACGATTCAGAAAAGCATTCTTTATCTTTAGAAACTCTCGAAACCTATATTATTTCGAGATTAAAAGAAATATTTATTAAACAAAGTTTATGTTGCGGCCAATGATTTTCGGAAACGATTCCGAGTAGTGTTTGCAGTGTATTCATTAGTTCTCTCTAAGCGGAATATCAGGTTTTAGGATTATCGGTTGTTATCAATTATCAATCAAACATTTTCAGCTGCGTAATTGAATTTATACATGCAAGAGTAACAAACTGTAATAGTAATACTAATGCTGTTAATTTATGATGTTTGTGTGGAAAACATGTTTGTTCAACATGAAAATTTTACTTGAGAATTGATAGCATCTTGTAAGCGTATTTTGGGGTTTTTCGATTTCGCCGGAAAAAAACAGATCCAATAACTGCTCTATCGCCTATGGACCAATTTTCATCGGAGCTGTACTGTGTGTTTCCTATTTTAAGAAGTTGTCTACTTATGTTTTAGAAGAAAAATCATTCGTTCCCCGTCAACTTTTCATAAAATAGGCGTAGTTTGAAGTTATTCTGGTCGCGCGATTTGTCGAAAAAAGACAAAATTTCTAATGATTACCCTATCGCCTAATGGGCCAATTTTTACCGCAGCCGTACTGTTTGTTTCAATTTGTAAAGGTTGTCTACGCTCGTGTTAGAATAAAATAATGCGTTTCTCGGCACGTTTCCGAAAAATACCCGCTCTTGCAGGCGTGTTTTGGGTGGTTTCGATTTCCCTGAAAAAAAAAAAAAAACTTTTAATTGCTCTATCGCCTATGGACGAATTTTCACTGAAGCCGCGCTATGTTTTTTTCTTTTCGAAAAGGTTGTCTATGCGCGTTTTAGAGCAAACAGACATTTTAACCTCTGTGTTATCTGAGAGCATTGATTCAAATTATCAGGAAGACAAAAGAAGCTATCTAGTTGAACAACAGCTTCGACAAACTTTTTTAGATTGGGTTCCAAATATCCAGAAAATGTTCATTTCCAAATATAACGCTGTCCTTCTGTTATGGAGGGCTTTGTTTTTATATGAAACCATATAGGTCCATACTTTCATAATATATGTTGTAAGAATAATGGGATTCTCAGATGGATTTTCCGTCGCTACCTGCAACCTTAACGTTTTACCTGCAGTCGTTAGCCATCTTGAGTAAACAACTGGAAAAGGGTTTATAAATGCCAGGTCAGAACCACTTTCACCGCGTGATATGTCTACGTAAATATCATATAAATATTGCTGAGAATTTCTGAGAACCATTCTATGTATGTTACCTGGCATATTCTCCACACTTATTGAAGAAAAAGGAAGCTACAGGTTTTGAGACTCGCAGTTTTTGATTGTTGTAACAATTGTGCCCACAAAAGGCCAATTGTTGCACATCTAAAGGATGTAGTAAATGTTGTACAGGCCTTTAGCATCTCTTGTTGCAAATGTAACGTGTCCAAAATGCAGAGAGTCAGGTTTCTTTACAAAAGTATAATGTTCCTCCTTTGGGATCTCTGTATAGTACATTGTGCTCTTCATCACTAGCACTTTTATATTGTCTTTTTCCCATCGGAAAATAATCCGGTTAAAATAGACAGAGACACGGCTAAATTGCCCGTCTCTGCAAAATTTCGAAGCTCTGTACGCTCGGCGAATTTTGTTGCGATCTACTAAATTCGATGTCTCTTTTTTTTGTGTGTACAATTCCAATATCTCGTAAAACTGCCCTGGCTAACTGAAGCAGCTGCTCTATTCCAAATTTCGTATTAACAATATAGTTTTAAAAAATAATTTTATACATTTAAGGGGACACGGTATCTTTGAAACTTTTTTGAATAATACTGTAATATATGTGGTGGCACAATAATTAATACTAAAAATTAAATACAATTAAAAAAATTGTAGAGCAGCCTATTTTACTAAAATTTATTTTTTTTAAATTAACTTTTTAAAAATCCCTACTACTTTTATAAATATGAATATTTTTTCTTCGATTTTTTACCACATTCACTAGAATAATAACTACATAAAATTGTGCATGAATTTTTAGATGTATGGGATTTTACATTTAATATGATTTTTTTTCTCTCGTGTATATTAAAAAAAATGAAGGAAATTTAACAAACTCTCAATTTAAATATTTAAAAAAATAATTATAAACTTGAATGTTAAATCCATGCACAAAAATATTAAATGCACCATGGGAAACACATTAAAAATTTTTTAAACCTCTATCTAAATTAGCAAAAAAAAAAAACCTTAGTATTTATCGAACAAGCAAGTTATAAAAATATGAACATGGAGGAAAATCAGTTTAAAGTTTTCATTTGCAAAATTAACATGTTTAATCTTATAACTTGTGAAAAATTCATGTAAAATTTTATAAAACACATAAATTTAAGTATATATAAACACTTTCATATAATTGTATTATATATAATAAGTTAGGTAATGTTTTAAAAGCATTAATCACCGAAAAATTAAAAATGAGAAAATTGTCTCATTTGTCGCTATTTGTATAAAATTTTACTTACTAATAATATATATCCTGCGGGAACTTAAATAAGTTTCATGTACATTTCGTATAAAAATTAAAAAAACACCCAGGTTTCTATTTAAGCCCCTCATTTTTCATTTTTGAGGCATCTCTCTCTGTGTCTGCGAGCAAGATTAATTTTTTTTTCATGCTAATTCATACACTGTATACTTTTTAAACTATATTTTTTTCAATTTTGAATAATACTGAAAAATCTGTGGTGGCAATATATAATACTAAAAAGCATATATATATATATTTTTTTTAATCTTCTAAAACAACCTAATTTACTAAAATTATTATTTTTTACATTTTTTTAACTTTTTAAAAATCCTTACTATTTTTTTAAAATATGAATATTTTTGCTTCGATTTTTTTCGACATTCACTAGAATATACAACATAAAAATGTGCATAGATTTTTAGAAGTATGGGATTTTACATTTGATATGATTTTTTTTTCTCTCGTGTATATTAAAAAATTAAGGAAATTCAACAAATTCTAAACTTAAATATTTTTTAAAAAGTAACAATAAACTTGAATGTTAAAGTCATGCACAAAAATATTAAATACACTATGGAAAACAAGTAAAAAAAAATTCAAACCTCTAGCTGAATTAGCAAAATAGCCTTAGCATTTATCGAACACGCAAGTTTTGAAAATATGAACATGTCCTGTTATTTTAAATTCTATCACTGCGCATAAAATCTTTAATAACGTCTTTATTTTTACAGATACAGCTTTGAAATTTTAGCAGTACATTTTTAAAACGTGTAGCTATAATTTAAGCCAATAATAATAAAAAAAATCGGTAATTTGACCAATTTCAAGGTATTGTGTCCCCTTAATATAAACGGTAAACGAATTGTCATCCCCTGGATGTAATAATTATGCTATACAAATGGTTATTTAACTCTTAGTTTTACTTGTAATTTTAAGCTCAAAATGTGCATAAAAATCGATTTTCGGCAAATATTTAAGTATCTTGGGGCACCCGGAAGACATTTATCGAAGTTAAAAATGTGTTGCATGTGTACTAGTATGCTTAAAAGACAACTTTCGCACCCCGCGCTAAAAGAAATTTAAAAAAGAAATTAAAAATTAAAAAAAAAAAAAAAAAAAAAAAAAAACTATAAAATTTCATAAAACTTTAAATTTTTAACTATTTTTGGGGCTCTTGGGGCACCGGAAGATATGAATGGATCTCAATTTAAATAAAAAAACATGTAAAATAATATGCATATAAGATAACTTTTGTACCCCGCGCCAAAAGTAATTTTAAAGAATAATAAAAATAACAAAATATATAAATTTTCATAAAAATTTCACTTTTAAACAATTTTTGGGGCACTTGCGGCAACGGAAGATATGTATGGATTTCCAAAACAAAACAAAACAAAAAAAAACAGATGTAAAATAGTATACATAAAATACAACTTTTGTACCTCGCGCCGATTCGATTATCCACATTTCGATTTTTCGATCAACCCTATTATATAAATTACTTGACTTTGTTAGGAAAAGTAGATTTTTTATTAATAAATTATTGCATCTTAGTATTGTACACAACATTTACCTATGTATTACAATGTTTCGATAGCAATTTTACTGCTAAGACATTATTCAATGGTAAGGTGTTGAGCGAATGATATTAAGCATTATCAATCTATGAGAAAAAAGTTCGTGAAATGTTTTAGCCATTAATTTATTTGATTAACTACTTCTTTTTATCTGCGATCTCAAAGGTATTTCTAAAACATAATGAGATTTCTCATGCTTTTCACTCTGGACAATTATGAACAAAGAAAGACTCCTGATAAAGAATAATTTTTTCATAACATTTATCAGAAAATTGGGAAAATATTTTTAAATCGCACACATAGATCGAAAATATTTTCAGGAAAGGCAAAATAACTGATGATTAAACAATAATGAAGTCGTATTGTAAGGTGCTCAGCGAATGATTTTCAGCAGTCTATGCGAAAAAAGTTCGTGAAATGTTTTAGCCATTAATTTATTTGATTAACTACTTCTTTTTATCTGCGATCTCAAAGGTATTTCTAAAACATAATGAGATTTCTCATGCTTTTCACTCTGGACAATTATGAACAAAGAAAGACTCCTGATAAAGAATAATTTTTTCATAACATTTATCAGAAAATTGGGAAAATATTTTTAAATCGCGCACATAGATCGAAAATATTTTCAGGAAAGGCAAAATAACTGATGATTAAACAATAATGAAGTCGTATTGTAAGGTGCTCAGCGAATGATTTTCAGCAATCTATGCGAAAAAAGTTCGTGAAATGTTTTATCCATTAACTTATTTCATTACCTACTTCCTTTCTCTGTGATCTCAAAAGTATATCTAAAACTTAACGAGCTTTCTCCGGCTTTTCATTTCTATCAATTAAGAAGAAAGAAAGACACTGGATATAGAATTTTTTTTATAACATTTAGCAGAAAATTAGGAAAATATTTTTAAATTTTGCATTAATGTACATTTTAAACATTTTCAGGAATGGAAAAATAGTTGATGATTAAAAAATAATGAAATCATACTTTTAAATATTTAAATTCATCGAATTTTTCTTTTTAATAAATGTTATATTCATACTAGGGGACTCTGAACCCTGCTGTCTTAGTACGCCAAACTCCGTTTTTATTGTCTGTATATATCTACCATCTGTCATTTGTTTGCCTGTTGCCTGTC
Organism: Maratus michaelseni; assembly: GCA_963931845.1. Taxonomy (NCBI): domain Eukaryota; kingdom Metazoa; phylum Arthropoda; class Arachnida; order Araneae; family Salticidae; genus Maratus; species Maratus michaelseni. The sequence goes on along the minus strand of OZ007590.1, from coordinate 77,448,582 downwards.
TGTTTCCTGTTTGCCTGCTAAATGTCTGCTGTCTGTTGGCTGTCTGGCTGTCTATACTCTCTCGGCTGTATGTATGCTATCTGTATATCTTCTGTATGTTTATTGTCTGCCTGCTATCTACTGCCTGTATGCTCTCTGTCTGACAGTTTGACCTGTTTTCTGTTTGTTTCCCGCCTGCCTGTATGCTGTCTTTCTGTCTGACAGCTCTCCATGCTCTCTGTCTATTTCCTGCCTGCCTGGTACATGTGCGATGTCTTTCTGTCTGACTGTAACAACATACTAAAATTTACCGTTAATGTTCAACAAACCGCGCATTTAATTTACATTCGTATTCTCTAGTGCAGTAAAATAATTATAAATGCTATATACATCTTCTTCGAGAAAAAGTTAGAAGATGACTGTAACAACATACTAAAATTTAATTACCGTCAACATTCCATAATTACCGCATCTAACGTATATGCATTTCATGTATTCGTATTATTTTGTGCGATATTGTAAAATAACTATAAATGCCATATACACTTTCTTCCAGAAAAAAACATGCTCTGTGTGACTGTAACAACATACTAAAAATTTATTACTTTTCAAATCAACGTTCTACAAATCAAACATTCAAAATATATTCGTTTCATATATTCGTTTTATATATTCGTATTGTGTTGTGCGGCCCTGTAAATAATTATATGCTCTATACACACCCTCTTTGAGGAAAAATATGCTCTAGATGACTGCAACAATATACTAAAATTTCATTACCATCAGCTTTCTTCAAATCCCACATTTAATATCTAATCATATTCTTGTGTGAGGCCCTGTAAAATAACTGTAAGTGTCTGCTGTCTGTAAGACTATGTGATTCTAACAATATACTAAAATTCCATTATCATCATCATTTACAAATCATGCAATTAACATATATTAATTTAATCATTCGTTTTATTCGTTTAATCAGTTGTTTCATAAAATCGTTCCATTAGGATTTTATATACAGGGTGTGTAAGAAAAATGTAGGCATACATTGAATGATTATGACTTCAGTTTTATTCACATATAATTAATATTCAAATGCAAAGAATCTACATAAAATGCATAACTTTTCCTCTTTTCGCAGTTGTTCAACATTATTACTGTTCTGGTTAATACACTGCTTATGATGGTGGGCTATTGATTCACAAACTTCAGCAAACATTTCATTGGGTGTTGTGGCACATTCTTGCTCAATTGCGGTTCTGAAACGTTGTATATAAACATACATTCATTTCAAACTTATATTTTATCCGATGAATTGTAAGTCGCATATTTGGATATGTCTGAAACTCTCTGCGATATTGTTTTTGTACTTCTGCTACATTCCTATACTTACAATAGTATTTTTAAATTATTTTTTTTTAAGTTAATCTCGGTTCACTCATTGTTTAAAATTAATTACACGTTGAAAAGAAAGAAAAATTAGAAAATTATGACCCGTTAAATCATACAAAAACGACATTTAGAATTTTAAAACTATTTTTTTTGTAAAGTATAACCATGTTTGACAAATACTCTCTAAAACGCAATGAAAAATGTTACATTATCAAGCATTAAAAAACTTTAATAGTTTGTATCATGCAATAATATGAGAACAATCTTACCGTATATTATCAATTATTCTTACTTATATATGCTGTGCAGTTTTAATTAAACTCACTTATTCAGAAGATAGGTAACGGATTTTATTAAATTTAGGAACTGTTTCTTAGATGAGAATTTTATTTAAAGAATAAATATAGTTAAAATTAACTTCATTTATAAGTCTTTTCGGGAAGGAACGAATGCAATTTAAACAGTTTTCAACACTTGACGGCAGTATCCTATATTAAGCATATAGTTTATAATTTAAATTTTGGTGTTTCGAATACGCTTTTGACTTTTGTTCATATCATTCTCGACAATACAATGCCAAGTTTACATCTTGTGATAAAAGGTTCAACAACTTTTTTCATATTCCCTTTTCCCGCATTATCTAAACTGTACATATTAAATTTAAATATTCTGTTCTGTATTATGAGTATTTTATTGCAACCGCAGGTCTTTGTAATGCCGGTTACAGCTACCATCTGTCTCTATTTCGTTTGTTAAAAAAAAAAAAAAAAAAAAAAAAAAAAGCTAAGTAGATTTATAAATGGTTAATACCAATAACTGTCTAAGTTATTAATGCATTTTAAGGTATACATCGTCGTCAATAATACAAATAATATAGTGTCGTTTAAACACCGCCTACTCGTATTAATAGTAAATTTAAGCTGAAAAATATATTAAGCCGAATTTCATAAAAGAAATTTCTGTAATAACAATCATACAATGATGAATTCCTCTAATGAGATGAAATCAAAGAATCTTTTATGTATTGAGATTCCTTGACTCTCTTCCTCTGGAAACCAAACATATTTTCTCTATTGAGAGGTTTTCAGATCATAAGTGGAAAATTCTTTTCTACGTATTTCACATTAAAAGTATTTATTTTTATAATATTTTGTACATACATATTTTCGGATTTTTTGAGTACGAAATTATTAAAATATTTTATCAGCTTAAGAAAATATGATATTTGAGTAACATTATTGAAGCACTAACATTAAGGTGAAATTTGCATTTGTATAAAGAAATTATACACATACCAGAGGGCCCGTGCGAGGATTTCGCACAGAAATCTAATATTTTTTAGGTACTGCTCTATTATCCCGTCGACCACTTTTAATAACAAAAAACTATCGCCAAACTATAAGATTAAACGCCAAAAATGCAGTCCCATTTACTTGATATCAGAAGCATTATACGTGTTTGTTACGTCATCAAGTGTTTTTTAACGCGACATTTGCGTGTTTTTTCATAATGTTTTACTGATTTATTAATTATTTCATTCATTAAAATAACAATTGTGTCCTTAAATTCTTATATTTTATTTATTTATTTATTTTGATATTCCAATGACAACGTTCTCCCGTTTATTTGGCTATAGTTTTTTGTTATGAAAAGTGGTCGACGGTATAATAGAGAAGTACCATTTTTTATCAATATGTCATATTTCTTAGATGCAGGTTTAAACATCTAAAGAAAAAGTAAGGATAAAAATATCTGCAAACAACATTTAGTTTTTAGTCAAGCTAGAATATCATCTAATTTATTCCATCAAAGTTATAGTAAAAACTGATCCAAGATTGCAAAATGCACGCGCGAGAAAAAAAAATTAACAATCGTATTTTAACTGCATTAGAGGATGACGTCATCCGCTTCGGGAAAACATGGGTCATAGAAATATAAATCTAAACATTTCAATTTCAATTTCGCTTTTTATTCAGAAATATAAAATAAATCCCTGCGGTGTTTTTTATAATAATTGCTGAACATCATATAATGCGGTATTTTATATTTGTGGCAACACAAATTTCAGAAAAACCTTTCATTTCTGTTATGAAAAATATGCCGAATTAATTTTTAATTAACTACAATTTTTAATCAAAAACATGTTTTAACGACATTTTAAGTGTGCTATGTCAGAAGCCTGTTCAAAATCCTTTCATATGGTATCTCAATCGTCGTTCTGCGTTTCGTATTTTCTGAGAAAAAGGGATGTTGACAGGAGAAATAATATATAAGGATTCCACAATTCTAATAAATAGGTTTCTATGAATGTTATATCTTTTTTTGCGCATATTATTTAAGAAATATTTCTTTTTTCTATCAGCACTTATATTTATGATCTTGTAGTCAACATTAAAATTATAACGACGTAAAAAAATTCAGATTTTAAAATTGAAAATTAAATATTTAATTACATAATTAAAAACGATTGGTAATGTATATTTAGGTTAATTACTTTAATTAAACTGCTTTGGATTTTTTTAAATTACCTTATCACTAGCAGATTGTCACAAAAAATTGAATACGTTTTTCTACACACAGATTTAAAAATACTTTGATTTATAAGATACCTAGATTTGCTACCATATTTTATTTCCACTGGATATTTTCTAGCAGTAGGCTTTTAAAATTTCAGAATTGCATCACTTTACTAGATAAAATTATACAAAAGTACACAAACTTCTATTATCGTGATGTCGCATTATCTTCCAAGTCAACACTACACTGTTAAAAATTTGCAGCATACTGTCCAGTCATTTGACCGTTTATATAGAAAATGGTTAAATAGTAGTAATGTAATTCTATTCTGACTATATTATTGCCCCTATTATGGTCAGAATAGAGTTAAATTACGGTTATGTAACAATTTTCTATAAAAACGGTCAAATAACTGGGCAGTTTGCTGCAAATTTGTAACAGTGTATAAAACGAAAGGTCTGCCCTTTCAATAAATTTAAAGTTGTTTGTGGCCAACGACACGACAATCTGTATATTTCCATTAATTTCTTGTGCCTATGTCGATCAATTCGTGAATTGCACAAGAAATTCATGAAGACTGGATCAGTATTGGATATAGTACAAGTATAGAGTTAGCAAGTAGCTAACGAAAAAGCATATGAGAGGTAAACTTCGACAAGTATTGTATTGCCATAATTCTTGCAACAAATGGTGCACATATAGAGGTTTATTAATAGATAAAAAAAACTTTCCATTTATACACCTAATATTGTATTGCTTTCCATACACGTACCTGCTCATTCGCGTTTCAAATAAAAGATTCAAATTGTAAGAGACTTTGTAGACATGCTGTACAATCAAAATTCGTATAATTGATCTGTATTGTATAAATATATTCTACATATTTTCTATGATTACTATTTATCCACCGATTTCAATATCTATTTTTTTAATACCTTCTAAATGTTTTTATATAAAATTCTGTTTGTAGACTTCCTGATAAATAGTTAAAGCGATTTTTGACAAACATTCTTGATGTATTCAAAACAAAACTTTTAAAATGTCTTTTCTAAACACTGAAAAACATGTTTTATTTTTTTCTGCAGAAATAAAAACGATCTTTTTTAAAGCATCTGTTTTTTCCTTTAACTCTTTCAAACTCAAAATTTTATTCAATTTCTTATCGCTTAAAAACATTTACACGAACGAAAACAGCGTGCCATAAATAATTCATTTCTGCGTTTTGTCTAAATAAATATTAGTACTTCTTAAAGCATGATCATATACAGAGTATATATGTACACGCAAGCCTTTATGTTTTTTTTTAAATTCTTCAACGTTTTGATATTTTTTAATAAAATCTGAAACTTTTAAAATTTTTACCTTTTGATTGTATAACTTCTCGCATAATACATGCAATTAAATATTTTGCATTATACAAAAAATAACATTGTTATAATAACTATATGACAATGTAAATATTCTATTACATTATTTTATTTTTGTTAATTTTATCAATAATCATCTTACCTTTTGTTATCGTTATAATTAGATGAATTGGCATAGCTTCATCTGCTAATACTGTTCCATGCAATTCGGTAGAATTTATTAAATTAGACTGATAAACACAGCAAAATTAAAACACAAATGAAATTAAAAATGTCCATAGACTTTTTATGTAAAGTAAGTGATAATTTGCATGCACATAAGGTTATTTATTAAACAGAACTTTCTAAATTATTTGAGTAATGAATACACTTTAAAAAAGACAGATTTACTTTTTAAAGTCTGTGCATGTATACAGCAAAATATTGATGTATCATTCGTAATCCAGAGAAATAGTGAATCATTTAACAATAAATAAAAATCATAGAAAGTGAACAGAGATGAAATCTTGAAAAATACTTTGTTATGCATGCTTCCGACATTGTACTGGGAATTGTTTGTCAAGTTTTGATGTGAAAATCTATCTATCCGTTAACAAACACAAAATCATACATTCACATGCAATTGAAAACGTACATTAACAAGACTCTTGCAAAAAAGGAAGGGTTATGAGATATAGAAACAGACATAATACTATACATTTTAAATCAAAATACACTTATTCAGTCAACAATTAAGGATAACACACAAGATACACTCTTTTATAAATTCAACTTCACGGGGTATATTTGACGACCGAGACTCGTCAAGAATCTAATTGAGGAGGCCGGGGCACGAAAGTGCCAAGCCACATTTTTGGTAAAATAAATCTAACACTGTAATCTAAAGCTTAATATTTTAAATTATAATATTCTATATATAATTCGTTTCTAATGTCACTTGGTGGTAGCATATGTCACAGGTTTCGTTTTCGCCCCAGACGTTTATGCCCTCAATGAAGATAGCTAATTTACAGAGAACGTAAAAGTAATATCACTAAAGTAATGCCATATTGTTACTCAAAATATATCAAATGTGTTTAATAAATTGGCGAAAAAACTTTACTGTTGTCAGAAAACTGTATGTCAGTTTACTGATACTTTTATGTTTTTAAAATA